>JAQPPZ010016934.1:10000000-11200000 GCA_028583015.1 Wollemia nobilis
ATGATTGATAATTGCATTAACCATATAGATATGGATCTATAGTTTATATAGGTTATGAAATAGCTAATCAAAACTGAATAGACTATTGTCACGCCAAATAATATGCCAAGAAGTAGAGAGTTTGAATTAGAACTCTTCACCTAGGATATTTAGGAAATGACCATTAGATATTTAAGACAATAAATATCTACATGGTAGAAAGTAGAAAAGTAAATGTAATAATATACCTATGTAGTATAATGCAATATACTACCTATTTTACCTAGTGGAGTAAAAGGGTAAATATCCCAAAGAATTAAATATTACTCTAACATACCCCCTTATTACATTATTTGGGTAATGTATATAACTGGTCTAATATAGTGAAAAAAGTGCTAAATTGTTGGTTCATGCTCTGTCACAGTGCTCTGGCTGCTCCTAAGCAAAAAAGTGGGTCATTCCTTACTTTATCTTCACAACAACGAATGTCCTTATTGTAATATTGTCATCCAACCGAATTGCATGGGTAACCAGCCATTGTAATCGCTAGGTGTAGTAGAGTAGATCACTTCATACGAGGTTCATTTGGTTACAAAATGAGTTTGCAAAATATAAGGTAGCTAAGGTGTCAGTCATTGCCAAAAATGCACCCTTATAAGTACCCCCCCTTATTGCAAAACATGTAATTAAAGAAGTTTGACTAAGATGTCGGTCGCTACCGAAAATGCACCCTTATAAGTCTTCTTCTATTTTTACAAAAAAATTGTGAAGAAAAGAAATGAATATCCCCCCTTAATTGTAAAAGATGTGCAACTTAATAAGCTTTGTGAAGTATTGTACAAAGATTACCTCCTAGGAAATTTTACACCAGAAAATTCCCTCCTTTTGTTACAAGAACTTCAAACAATGAGAGTTTGCTATTTATGAAGCCTAAAAGAGGTACAAACACCCATTTATTACAAGTAATTCAAACAAAAACTTATGCTATTTATGAATCCTAAAAAGAGAGAGGAAATGGTGCTTTCTTAGTGATGAAATTTTGGGGTATGGAATATTCTTGATTATATGACTTATAATTGCAAAAGAAATAATGCAATAATCAAACAAGAATGCCCACAAAATTCTTATCACCTAGGTGTCGGATGCAACCAAAAATGCACCTAATTTTTCAATGAAGGTGTCGAGTAAAATAAAAAATACACCTTTTAATTTTTGGAACAAAATATGAATGTGTGTTGTGCAAAAAAAATGATATGTTATGTCTCCTCCTTGTCTTACAATTTTGCAAAAGAAGTACAATGTTGTCTTCCCACTTTATTTTGTAAAATTAACAAATGAAACACTCCTTCCAAGACAAGTCAACACATGACCCATGTTTGAAAGGCTTCCAGACCAGTCGACACACAACTTCGTTTTGTATTCAATACTCAAATATAGGTGGTGCATTAGGATCAAAAGGTTCTCGAATCCTCATGGGACCATAGTTTTTGTCCAACCCTTTCCATGTATTATTTTAGATAATTGAATGAGGAATTTATGTACGATATGTATGAATCATACAATGGAAATTGGATCTAGTAGTTTGCCTTTGCAATTTGTTTCTCTTTCTTATTACTCTTTGATGACGAAGAGCTTTCCTTACCCAATATTTGATCTTCATGAAATGTTGAAGTTTTTTTCTTTCAAAATTTTTGAAGAGTTTTTATGTTTTGCAACAAAATTGTTTGTTTATTTGTCTCTTTATCCCCAAATGTGGAGAAAACATAAGAAATGGAATTGTTAGAGTTGCAAAAAAAAAAAAGGCTTTAAAAGGTTTTCAATTTGAATGCAAAAAAAAATTAAATTTAAAGACTCTAATTTTGAATAATAAAATACCTTTTTGAGAAAAATAATCAGTTAATGAGGAAAAAAATTGATTATTCTAATAAAAAATAATGTAAAATTATAAAAAATTATCTAAAAAATTATTAATTTTAAGCAAAAAAATTAAAAAAAATTAGTAATAGAGCCAAATAATAAAAAAATGCACCTTTGTTTCAAAAAATGGAGTGCGCGGGGGTCGATCCCTCGACCTCACGTGCGTCAAGTTTTGAACTTGACCATTGCACTGCTGGGGTGGCTTTGGAAGTTAGCCCTACATGCATGTATTTGAAGACTAGGTAGGCGATAATTATTTTTGTGAGATTTTTATCCCACATTCATCTCGAAAGGGATGAATTTAGGCTTTAAAATACTTAACGCACAATAAAGTGTGTGATTACCTTTAGGTAATCGATGAGCTAGCGAACCCTTAGGCCAATGACATGCATCGCTCTCTACAAAATTGATTGATACCACTTGTCACTGCTTCGCCCAACCTTTAGTCACATGTGTCACCTGTCTACTCTCACCATGTGTCACCTCTTACTGTATCCTTGAGATCTGAGTCAGTCTGGTGTCTTGTGTGTAGCTAAGTCATATCTCCAACTATGTTAGGTGTCCATCGTGTAGCTTAGTTAGATCATCGAGTAGGTTATGTGTCCACCGTGTTTAAGTGATCTCTTCCCTTGATAGGCATTGCCTTGAGTGGCATGCTGGGAGTGTGAGGGTGCTCTTACCCTCGATGCACTCTCAGTTGGCTTTGGCCATGGGGGAGCGTGAGGGTACTCCTACCCTCAATGCACTCCTATTTGGCCTTACCACGGGGGTGCACTCCCATTGGGTAGGATCCTCAAGAGGACTCCATTCGAGGCCCCTTCTATATGCTCTCTCGATCACTGGAGAATAGTGTCCTGCCTGGGCGATTGTCTACGAGCCCCACTGCCTGTTGAGGTGGGATCAAGGTGGGCCTAAAATACCTCCTCTGCATTTTGGATTAGTGGAATTAATCAATGAAAAATAAAACATTAGGAACTTAGAAACTTTAGGAAGAAAAATAATAAAGTCACCAAATAAAAATGGTGCTTCCTCATGTGCGATCGCCTTCACCTTCTCTACTGGAACAAAGGTGTCTCGTTGCGCTTCCTCATTCTAGCTCCCTCCAACTCTGGTACCAATGTGACCAGGAGATCCCAAATTATTGATAATTACATTAACCATATGTCTATGGAGCTATAGTTTATATAGGTTAAAAAATATCTAATCAAAACTGAATAGACTATTGTCATGCAAAACAATCTACCAAGAGGTAGATATTTTGAACTAGAACTCTTCACCTAGGATATTTAGGAAATGACCATTAGATATTTAAGACAGTAAATATCTACATGGTAGAAAGTAGAAAAGTAAATGTAATAATCTACCTATGTAGTATAATGCAATATACTACCTATTTTACCTAGTGGATTAAAAGGGTAAATATACCAAAGAATGGAATATTACTCTAACAGGTTAGGCATTTTCATTTTTTTAATGCTTGTAAAGTAATAACATTTCTTATTGTTCATTTCAATTATAGAGACCAAGGTTTATACACATAAACAATAGGAATAGCCTAAATTCCACTTTGTGTGAGTTTAATTTTTTGCTTAAATGTAATATAAGAAATTAAATTATGCTACCTATGGCCACTTTACAAAACCATACAATTGGCATATTTTCCATCATAAATCTAGTTACAAAATCATGTTATAGGTCAAAAAACCTAAAATTGATCAAATTGCTTTATGAATTTAATGATTAACTTATAAATTTTTAAAATGATGTGATAATTATGACCTAATCTAGTGATTTTTATTTATTTTGTAATTAAAAAACTATAAATTTGGCTTCTTATAAATAAAATCTCATGAAAATAACCTAAATGACTATAACCAATAGAATAACCTATATATTTGCAAGTTTGAGCCTAGATAGATATAGACCAACAAACTACACACCGATCCTACCACCAAGATGGAAGCATGAAATAATGAGAGAAGTACTAAATAATATAAGCATTGAATGATGGAAATACTAAATGACAATATCAAAAAATAATAGAAGCATTGAATTATGGAGGCATGTAATAAATTATATAATCACCAAATAACACTTCTATAAGAACATAGGAATTTTCTTCTATACCTACAAATGCAAAATCTATGAAAAAATAGATAAAAATAGTTATTACCATGAAGGGGTTTGTCTTGATATCTCTAGAAAAGTCAAAATTTCTTAATAGAGCGATCAAAAACCTATTATTTTTATGATAGTATGATGAATGAAATAAAAACATAAAATTATACATACAGTCAAAATATGCTAACTAAAGAAAGTATGAAAAGATAGGAAAAGAGAGAAAGGTGAATCTCAACCTATATTCATAGATCTACCCTAAATTGTTGTGGATTTATGATGGATAGGGATGGTTGAATACCTTATGGGATGTGTCATTGGTTTTATCAAATTTTTACCCTAATATCACTTTGGAAATACTTTCATACAACTTTAATCCTCAAGAGTCAATCCTACCAATATGTACCTACAAATGATTCTCAAGTATCCAAGAAGGATGATCTCAATGTCACAATAACATGAAAGTTATTATAGAATGATTAATGGTCCTAAGAGTCAATCTTAATAATATGCACCTATATAAGGAAAAATGAATATCCATTTTCCCTCCTCCAAGGGTGGTTTTATAGAACACCCAAGCCCTTTGGAGGTTCTATTATAGGTGCATGTGTGTATAGATGAGTTGTCTAGCTTATAGAAGAGGTGGAAAAATATGGTGAGTTACATGTTTCTAATTAGGAGTTAACATGGATGAGGGGATATTGCATATCTTGAGTTGGAATTTTTTTACATTGTATGAAAATCATGTGTCAATTGATAGTTAAACAATCGAATCACATAATGGATAAGGTGTCAGGTTAGATTTGTAAGAAACAAGTGATGACACACAGTCATATTGCCAAAATTTTAGTTTGGGTAATGATTGAACAAAAGCATTGAATGGTGATAAAAGTGCTTATATAGAATTTCTATTCATTGAAATAAGAAGTGAATTGTCTATATGCCACTATCATTAGTGATAGAAGTATTGTAAGGACCATATGATGTTATTAGAGGCATATAATGCTATCATTTCAAACTATTTTAAGGTAACTAGCCTTAGATAAACATATTAAGTTTATAGTTGTTGGAAATATCTTTTCAATATATTTCTAACAATAACACTTTTGTGAAATTTTGTAAAGGTTTGATAAGATTTTGTAGTCATCAAAGGAGAAATCACGTTTTACCATAAATTTAGGTACAAAATGGGTCAATTTAATTTAATTCATAAAAAGAAATATTTAATGATGCAATTGATATTTATGAGGTATGCAAAATTGGGTGTTTATATTAATAATATTTTATATTATACAAAATTGATTACTAAAACTCCTTTTCGAAATTTAAAACCTATAAATAGATATGTTAATAGTAATTTTTCAAATTTAAAACCTATAACATCCATAATGATGTGTTTCAAATCTAGGTAAATAATAATGAAATTGGACTTTGGCTTTTTAGTCTTTAACTATCAATAATGTTGTCATATAATGAAAACAATGATTTAATCTCTATGTCATTATTAAAAGATGGATGATCCAAAAATTTAAGAACCATCAACACATCAAAGATGAGATTTGAAAGGACCATTTATTACAACTTGAATATGTCTAATTTTTACTTTTATTTTTACCTTTTGAGAAAGCACTATATAACATATAAACAAGAATAATAAAGATATATGTATACAATGAGTTATCTTGGCGGAGATCACATAATGAATGATAATATCCATCAAGGAATCCATTTATTTAGAGAGAAAAATTTAGACTACTATAATATTATCTAATTTATTCACAATGACATTGGTTAAAAAAAAAAAAAAAAAAAAAAAGAATGTAGAAAAATCTAGTAAAAACTATCATATTTTTTGTTCATATTTAATTTTATGAGTAAATCTATTTTTTGTGCAATGAAGAAAATGTATGAAATATTATGTAATAATTACATAATGAATTTTTTTTTACCTTGAATAAACCATATTTTTCCTTTCAGGTGACATAACCTATA
This sequence comes from Wollemia nobilis, assembly GCA_028583015.1. Lineage (NCBI taxonomy): Eukaryota > Viridiplantae > Streptophyta > Pinopsida > Araucariales > Araucariaceae > Wollemia > Wollemia nobilis. The sequence continues at coordinate 10,006,007 of JAQPPZ010016934.1, forward strand.
TATCCTCTCAATTTAATTATCATAAATTTTGAAAATGTCTTATAAATCATATCACAAAATCTTATTAAATAAAACTGATCAAAATAATTTATCTCATGTTTTATGAGAACCACTTTTGCAAATATGCCATTGAATTTACTTATAAAACCTCATATTTCCTATCCACTTCTCATATTGCTCTTCAATAAAACTTAAATTTTTGAAATAAAATTCTAAAAACTCCATTGGAATTAAGTTGTTTATCATGATGGAGAGAAAAAATTCTCTTAGATATGTATATGTATGTATTCTTAATCAAGATTTTATTAGGTATTTTTGTTATAATTAATGGAATACATCACAAAAACTAACCCTAATCTTCTTTATATTTCTCAATTTTTGATAGAATATCTTCAAAATAACTAATTGCTTCCTTTGTAATACCTTATTGTTCCTCAATGATCCTTCCACCTAGAGTTCAAACACATTTGGTTCAAAAACAAAAAAAAAAAAGGTTTATGAAGGAGCATAGACTAAAATCAAAATAAATTTGAATGACTACTATTGATTGAATCACATATTAATAGAATGGATTTATAACCTAATCCTACAAACACAAAATGGTTGACAAAGACTGTATTTGAAGGGATGTATTAGAAAATAAAACTATGTTCAATACTATTTATATATGCATTTATCTAATATGTCTATTATTCCATGTATAATAAACCTTTTAACAAATATCATCATGTATCGCTCCAAATTTTTCGCACCCTTACCTTCAGGCTATTGGATCCGTGCCCGAAAGGAGGATGGGAAAAGGATGGTGCGGTACCTCGGACGAGAGGACTTTGCGAAGGTCCCGCCTCTCAAGGGAGGTGCATTTTGGTGATTTTTCGACGGATGGTGGGTTCACCGGGGAAACATTTGACGGCGGTTTCCACGCCTAGGTTTTGGGAATGAGTTTTGATGAGTTCGTTTTATTTTTAAACATTCATCCTAGGTTTGGCCGAATGATTCTAACTTAAACTACATGAAAATGCAATTTAAATGCATACAACAAACAGAAAGGAAAACAAAAACAGAGAATTTGCAGGAGGCCAATGAAGATTACCTGATCCGGAAGTCTGATGGAGTTTACGAAGCTTGAAGCGATCTGGATCGTCTGCAATTCAACAGAATCGCCTTCAATTTGATAAAATCGTCTAAACTGACAGGATCGTCTGCAATCGACGAATTCGTCAGACGAATTCATCAGAGACCTACAAAACAACAAACAGATGCGAAATACAAGAAATTCTATTTTGCAAACAGGGGGAAACTATATGAAACAGTAATATGAGTGTTGAACAATATACAAGAACAAAAGTAAATGCAAATCACTGTGTTTAGATAGCAGAATATGATCTTAATATGCAAACTAGACAAAATGGGTGAACTCCAGATGCAATATAGTATAAAAACTGAATAAACAATCTAATTTATAGCATAAAATGACAGAAAAAAGAGACAGAAGAGCAAACTCCAGGCACTGATTGCCTCGATGTGTGTTGCAGTCGAAATCGTCTCGCATCAGTACGAGATCGTCCCGAATTTGACGAGATCGCCTCCGATCTTGACAGGTTCGTCGGCTGCGATAGGTGTTGGCTCCGGCTGAAAACCAGTGGTGTACCTGCAATGAAATGACTATAGGACTAATGCAAAATATGAATTACGATGTTTTAGAGCATAAGGGTTCAATTTGCATAAAAATTCAGCCAGGGGTTGGGGAGGGAAAAGTCTTAGAGTTAAATAGGCATAGGATAGTTGTTGGGAGGTTGGAGATCATCCCAATTTGGGAGATCTCCAACGGGGGAAGGGTCCCAACGGCGCGGACACGCTCTCGCCGGATTGGAGACCCGTTGGAGCGGATTCCAACTATGCAAATTCGAGTTTTGCGACGAAATCGTCCGGACGTTCTAGTCCAGACGAAATCGTCAAATGCAGGGCGATATCGTACGATCGGAGACGATATCGTCAAGCGGTCAAAACAAGCTGCTAAAAATGGCACGGAAAAGGAGGAAACGGGTTTCTCGGCGGTTAACGGGCGGTTTGGGAGGTTAAATTTGAATTTAAATTTATTTACTAAGGTGAATGTAATTATTCCAATTTCTTGCGCCAATTTTAGGGTGCTACATTTTGCCCCCTCTTTAGCGAATTTTTCGAAGAAAATGCGTTAAAGATGAGTTCTTCTCGATCTACGAGAAAGCAAAAAATTATTCCCATTTTTAGGCGACGATTCTTGGTCGAATCGTACGACTGACTTACTATGGTGCCCCCTCCGTGTTTTTACCCAAATCGAACGTTTGCGGTAAAAACACGGAAAAGCAAAAATTATTGTTGAATTATTTTGAATAAAATTAAGAAAAATAGGGTAAAACCCTAATTCATTATTACTGTTCATTTTACTATTTTTAGAGCTCTGGAGCAAAAATGGTAGAGACAGCGCACAGATCTGCAGAGGTCCGCCGCGGTCTACGGGTAAGGGTTTAAACTTAGTTTAGATTGATTTAATTTGAATTTACATGCTTGGTAAATAGATTTTAAGATGAATTTTGAGCATCGCGGCCATTTTTGGCCCTCGACGTCGTCCGGACGAAATCGTCCCTAGTTCGACGAAATCGTCTCAAGTTCGTCAATTTCGCCCAAGGGCGAAATCGGCGAAAAAGGGACGATTTCGTCAAATTAGAGACGATTTCGACACGCGAAATCGGAGACGATTTTGCTCAAATTTCGGACGATATCGGCCAATAGTGGGCGATATCATCAATTGCAAAAATTTGATCTTTAAGTTGCATTATTGATTGCTAAAATTGTTATTAATGATTGTTTGTTGTTTTGGTTGTTTATGCTTGCGAGAGAGGATTACTAAAGAGCGAGAGAGTGGAAATATGGAGGATTAAGAGATGACTTGGCCGCTCCGACACAGGCGGAGCGAGATCGAGCTGGCACGGGCCGGCTTACTACATGTGGCGAGAGATGCCACAAGTTTCTACCGACATGGGGCTACCGACGGCCCTAGCGAGAGAGGTGGTACCGGGCTCTTCATGCTTTCGGTTACCGACGGGGAGATGACTCCCACACTAGAGGATGTATGGAGGATTCTTAGAATCCCCATACAAGGGAGGATGATCACACCTACGGCCAATCGGGGCCACGCGATGGGACGACTCTGCGGTGACCCGAGCTTCGCCCTGGAGAAGGGCGGAGTGAACATCGAGGCATCTGCGCCGGATGCCAGGGCATCTACAGCGACACGAGTTTTGGTTGGGGTGGTTGGTGGACTTCTGCTGTGCCACCGGAGCGGATGCGAGGGTACCATGGATGCTGGCAGATGTGATCTGCGACATGCGCGACCATGGCTACAGATTTTCTTGGGGCGGCTTTGTTCTATGCCGGTTGTACGGGATCCTTTACGGGGTCGTGTACAAGGGCGGGCGATGTCTGGTCATGACATCGCTCCTACAGGTTTGGTGCTTGGGAGCACATTGCGGTGCGGAGGCCGGTAGGGCTTCCAGCGACGGGGGTTGATGGGGAGAGGCCCCGAGTCTTCTCTTGGTGGCTCCGGAGAGGGGCACAGCGACGGATCGACCTGTCGGTGTCCCGGAGACTACTTGGATGACTTGGTCCCAGACCAGATCACCTGGAGGCCATGGAGAGAGCATCCAGGGTGGCCAGAGGATGGACAGGAGCTGGCTCGCATCGGGGCGAGTCTGCTGGCTACGGATGGAGAGGGGAGAGGTGGAGCTCCACCGCTATGACCGAGTTTTGCGATAGTTCGGTCTACGGTGGGGGATCCCATCTCTCGGGGATTATGAGTTTTCTCGGACTATCCGGGATAACACCACGGTTAGCGGGGCTCCGGATATGCGGTGATTCTGGAGTCGGGACGCGGACGATGCCCCCATTCAGCCGGTGGATGGGGACGGCACGAGGGTAGCCGATGGCTACGATGCACAGTACGTAGGCATCCGCCCTCCTCGAATGACGAGGGCTTAGGGACCGATCCACGCAGTTGTGCGTCGGATAGGGAGGCGATGCCAGGCGGTGGTAGAGGCAGCCCGGGGTCATGGCAGAGGAGAGCATAGGAGGCCACAGGCACAGGAGAGGCCGCGATAGAGGGAGAGGGAGAGGAGGGAGGCGAGACCCCCATCTCCACAGAGGCCACCATCGCACGATAAGGGCAAGGGTGTGGACATTGGAGAGAGTAGCGAGATGGCTACTCTCTGGGCGGGAGAGAGATCATCTACGAGCTCAGGTGCAGACGTTATAGAATGCAGCTGCACAGCACCAGGCTGAGGTGTCACAGCTACGAGATGAGAATGCTCGTCTCAGGGCACGAGGCAGAGGGGTAAGCACTCAGGAGCTGCTGCGGTCGGTTTCTCAGACCGCATTCTATCAGGTGCTATACTACCAGGCGGTGCCAGAGGGCCAGAGGGTACAGCTGCCACCTGCCATAGCGAGATCCTATCAGGACAGGGTCGATGAGGAGCTCATCCCGGTCGATGATGAGGACTCGCAGTACCACACATACTTGCGATGGGACCACCTCGTCCTCCATGGGGCGGGGGAGGAGATGAGGCCGAGAGCTCTAGAGGCTCTCGAGGCTAGAGGGCGGGATACGGCCACTGATATTGTATTATACTTGTATTGATAGAGGATTGAGTATGCCGAGGTCCAGATTGTGGCATACCAATCTAGTTTTGATGATGTATATATTCTGTTGATATATATAGATGAGATATTTTTGATCATATGACTTGTCTTATGTGATGCTTATGATGCTTTTTATGTTTGATTGATTGATTGAGTTGATTGATGTAATGATTTTATTGATGAGTCATGTAATTATGTCGTTTTGGAAAATATTATAACTTGGATGTCATGCTTTAAATATTTTAAATGAAATAATCTGATGTAACAAATTGATTGGTTGTAATGAAATGTGATAAAAATAAAAAGAGATTTCTAACAATAATTTCAAAGGACATTGTCGCTATTATAGACCATTTCATGGAGTCGTTGCTCACTCGGTCGTCAAGCTAGTCCCAGGATAGAAATATTGTTAAAAGAAAAGAGTGCTTAAGAGACTTGTCTTAAGACTTTGTTGTGATGATGCAAATGATGATGATGATGATGGTTTGTTTTCAGATTTCCATGAAAATATTATGCATGAAATATTGTAAAATGATTTTTGCTAGGCATAAATTCCTAAGTGTGATAAAAATTGTTGAATAATTCCTTAAGAATTATACCATCATTACAAAATGCAAAGGTTGACATAATGATATGAAATAATAAAAATGTGTTTGCTTTTGAAAAGCATAATTTGTGTAATAAAATGAAGTCATATGGTTTTTATGAATTTTGATAAATTGGGAAAAAATATTGTTACAATGGTTTGCGCTAGGCATAGAATATGTAGGTATAGACTTATACCATCATCGCGAAGATCAAAGAAAGGATAGTTTTATTACATGATTGATTTTTAATGAACAGAAAAGATGAAAATGAGGACTTGCGCTAAGCATAAAATTCCAATTTTGGTTTTGGAATTATACCATCGTTGCGAAAGTCGATAAGATATATATGATATGTTGTTAAATAATTGTACTTGATTATTCCAAACAAGTTGCAAAATAATATTTCAAAGTATTTTGAAGACAAAAATTAGATTTATAAGGAATCCCATGTGCATAAGTGAATTCATTGCCAATCTTGATTTATCATAATGATAGACAAAATCTCTCAAATACAAATGTGTGTGCAATTGTATGGTTCAGTTACCAATTTTGAGCAAGATACTATGATACAAGTGATTTGAATAAACCAACTAAGTGTTCATTAACCATGATGTAGATGCATATAACCATACTAGGCTACTATGTAGATCGGATTATCAAGAGCTAGCTAATCCATGAGCGAGACATAGGTATGTACAAAAGAAGGTCGCTAATGTGACGGACATATCGCCACGCTAGGAGTTACCCAAGGCCAAGCGAGGTTGGGCACAAACCACCTGTTATGGGGCTTACCTCACGGTTTTCGAATAATTGAGAATTCCAGGGATTCAAGCTCATTCACCCTTCTTTTCTTTTCAAAGGGTAGGGAAAGGGATTTTATTGCTTTTCTTGCTTTCTTTTGAACTTTGCTTATTTTTCTTTTGCTTGATAATGCTTGTAACATTGTTGTCATAACATTTTTCTTTTCTCTCTTTTTCTTGAATGTTTCTTTTCTTTTTCTTTTTCTTTTTCTAGGGATACTTGCTCAGATTAGCTGTAGAGCAAGGGATTTTTATTCTGGGTAGGGGTGAGCTTGTCCTTTTGCCAATTCTCAAAGATTCTAGACCATGTGCATGATAGGATAGCAAGGGAAACTTTTCACTCAAGAAATCAGTTCTACTATGTAGCAAAACATGGAAATTACAAATATAATCATTTTATTGTGAAAAGATGTGCTTGGTTTAAGTAAATACCAAGATCAATTCTCTATGCTCAAACTTTATTTAATTGAATTTTGTGAACTTTGATATAAGAGAGATTAGTAATCATGCCAGATAAAATCAAGATATTTATTGTGTGAGTGTGCAAGTGAGGGATGCCAAATAAATGCTAGTTTTATCCAAAATAAGTTGAAACATATAATTGCAATAATTGTAAGAAAATAATGATTTTGAGAAAGTTTTGAGAATGTTGACTCTCTCTTTATTCTGTATATTGTTTTGGTTTCGAAAGAGTCAAGCATATAGCTGTTTTTGGATTTTTATGTTGATTTTTGTTTTAAAGCAAAAGGAACTTTACAAGTGCTTTAAATAAATGCAATAAATATTTTTGAAGATTTTTGAAGATTTTATGAATGTTTTTGAGGTTTTTGAATAAATTGAAAGAAATACAAGATAATGATTTTGAACGAATATATACACGGATGAAATAGATCAAATTTATGCATAATAACGTTTGAGATGTAAAATATTCATGGGTTCTTTAAGTTCTTTACCATCTAAGGTAGATAATTTATATGCTCCTGATTCAAATTTTGCAGTAATGATGTATGGTCCGAGCCAGTTGGGCTCAAATTTACCTTTAAGTTCTTTGGTTGCATTTGTATTTTTTTTTGAAGATTTTGAGGATTTTGATTTTTTTTTTTTTTTTTTTGTATTTTGATTTTAATTTATGAATTGAAATTGGTGGTATATACAAGATGATCTATATACACTATACAAGGTTTATTTGAGTATAGCATGTCTAAGGTTGCTTCAAAATCAAAGGAGGTTTTGAAGGATAATCGGGTTGAGGTGAAGGTAAGAATAGAAGGTGATGAATAAAAGGTAGTGATAACAAAAGCTTTGTTATAATGTAGAATAATGTAGAAAAAGATTTGACTTTTATATGTGGAAAATTGATCATGTTACAAAATAAAATGTCGAGAAGGATAAGAAGGTTCTTCATTCTTATTATTATATTCCAAGTCTTGATAAGATGGAGAAAGTATATGTGAAAGATATGCATGGATGTTATTTGGTAAACAAGGATGATCATATATGGATGAAGAAAAGTGATGGATAGAAGATAATTGTGATAATAGAGAATGTATAGAACTTGATGTTTCAACCAGTTAAATATTCTTCAAATGGTGTTGGGTCACCATGTATGGTAACAATTTTATTTGCAATTTCAAACTTCAAACATTGGTGAAGAGTGGAAGGGACAACCCTCATCGTATGAATCCAAGGACTCTGGAGAAGTAGGTTGTAAGGTGAAGGACAATATCCTACATAGAATAAAGTATCCAGGATCTTGGATCCAATATTAAGGGAAGAATTATAGTACCTTGAGCTTCTTGAATTTCATTGTTAAAAGATTTTATAATAACATTTGATTCATTAATATCTTCTTCCTTTATTTTGAGTTTTTGGAATAATTGATAAGTGCATAAATTAAGAGAGGAGTCATTATCTACCATGATAGTTCTAACAAGTGTTTCTTTACTAGATCTGATAATGTAAAGATAGGAGTCTTCTTGTGGAGTAGAGGAAGGAATATCCTCATCATAGAATGAAATATGGTTAACCTCAAGAGGGTTTACACCATTAATTATGTTCTTAGAGAAAATATGATGAGGAACAAATTGTTGGCTAGGTATTTTGAACAAAATTTCCTTGTGATAAATTTGTAATACTTCTAAAAGGGATATCTTTGCTTGAGGATTAATCACTTGTTGTTGGTTATCAAAGTGGATTTCAGATTGAGATTTTGATTCTAAAGATGAGCTTTCTATGCTTACATTCCATTTTGGATCATTCTCTAGAGCCAAAGATAGTTTTGAAGGTTGGTCAAATGAGGAATCCATATCTTGAATATCGGATTGGGTTGATTGAATTTGAGGTTGCTCATTTGTAGTTTTTGTTACAATATTAATAATATCATCATGATGGGACACATTAACATGCAATATTTGATTGGTTTCTTGTTGTTGATAATTGAATAGGGGTTCTTGGGAGATCCCCATGTCTTGATTGATTATTGGTATTTGTTGTGTAGGAGTTTGATTGTTTCTTGGAGATTTATAATCTGTTGTAGATTGTAATTCCTTTATATTAAAAAGACCCTTATCAATCAAATCTTGAATTGCACATCTTAAATCTTTACAATTTTGTGTCATATGTCCATCTACTCTATGATATTCACAATGTAGTTCAGGTTTAAACCAATCTGATGTGGTATCGAGGTTGTCTTATGGAAGGGAGTTCAATACTATTTGTGTCAAGTAAATACTTGAGAATTATATCCATTGGTTGATTGAGCTTAGTAAATTTACGTGATGAAGGTTTTTGAGAGGTTTTTGATAAATGCCTTAGGAATTTTGTCATAAAAGGACCTAATGGTTTCTCACCTCTACTTTCTTTATTATGGGTAGAATGATGATAGGAAGATTGCGATGTAGGAGGTGAGTGCATGGTAGAATTGGAAGAATAAGTATTTTCTTGTTGAAATGGATGTGTTGTATTGAAAGAAGAGTATTGAAAAGGTGGTGGAGGATTATATGTGGATTGATAGACATAATATGGATATATGGGAGAATAGATAATATCATTATGAAGAGGATTGGCAAAGGGATTGTTTTGTTGGGTTATGGATGAAAAATAAGAAGAGTGTGATGGAGGTGGTGTTGAATAGGGATGAGGTTGGTCATAATCAACAAATGTATTTGGCTGAATTCTTCCAACATTACTGATGGACTCATATTGATTTGAGTAAAAACTCATGGTTTCTTTAGTACTTCTAAAAGTAATATTTAGCATCTACTATTTAGAATTGAATCTAAAACATACAAACTTGAAATGATGATTTTGTTTTTTTTTTTCTTGTATACATATATATTTTTTTGTTTTTGTTTTCAAAAGGTTATGATGCATTCACGTCGGGTTCACCAAAATGTATCGCTCCAAATTTTTCGCACCCCTACCTTCAGGCTATTGGATCCGCGCCGGGAAGGAGGATGGGAAAAGGATGGTGCGGTACCTCGGACGAGAGGACTTTGCGAAGGTCCCGCCTCTCAAGGGAGGTGCATTTTGGTGATTTTTCGACGGATGGTGGGTTCACCGGGAAACATTTGATGGCAGTTTCCACGCCTAGGTTTTGGGAATGAGTTTTGATGAGTTCGTTTTATTTTTAAACATTCATCCTAGGTTTGGCCGAATGATTCTAACTTAAACTACATGAAAATGCAATTTAAATGCATACAACAAACAGAAAGGAAAACAGAAACAGAGAATTTGCGGGAGGCCAATGAAGATTACCGATCCGGAAGTCGATGGAGTTTACGAAGCTTGAAGCGGTCTGGATCGTCCGCAATTCAACGAGAATCACCTTCAATTTGATAAAATCGTCTAAAGCGACGGGATCGTCTGCAATCTGACGAATTCGTCGGACGAATTCATCAGAGACACTGCAAAACAGCAAACAGATGCGAAATACAAGAAATTCTATTTTGCAAACGGGGGCAAACTATATGAAACAGTAATATGAGTGTTGAACAATATACAAGAACAGAAGTAAATGCAAATCACTGTGTTTAGATAGCAAAATATGATCTTAATATGCAAACTAGACAAAATGGGTGAACTCCAGATGCAATATAGTATAAAAACTGAATAAACAATCTAATTTATAGCATAAAATGACAGAAAAAAGAGACAGAAGAGCAAACTCCAGGAACTGATTGCCTCGATGTGTGCTGCAATCGAAATCGTCTCGCATCAGTACGAGATCGTCCCGAATTTGACGAGATCGCCTCCGATCTTGACGGGTTCAGTCGAGCTGCGATAGGTGCTGGCTTCGGTTGAAAACCAGTGGTGTACCTGCAATGAAATGACTATAGGACTAATGCAAAATATGAATTACGATGTTTTAGAGCATAAGGGTTCAATTTGCATAAAAATTCAGCCGGGGGTTGGGGAGGGAAAAGTCTTAGAGTTAAATAGGCATAGGATAGTTGTTGGGAGGTTGGAGATCATCCCAATTTGGGAGATCTCCAACGGGGGAAGGGTCCCAACGGCGCGGACACGCTTCTGCCGGATTGGAGACCCGTTGGAGCGGATTCCAACTATGCAAATTCAGTTTTGCGACGAAATCGTCCGGACGTTCTAGTCCGGACGAAATCGTCAAATGCAGGGCGATATCGTACGATCGGAGACGATATCGTCAAGCGGTCAAAACAAGCTGCTAAAAATGGCACGAAAAAGGAGGAAACGAGTTTCTCGACGGTTAACGGGCGGTTTGGGAGGTTAAATTTGAATTTAAATTTATTTACTAAGGTGAATGTAATTATTCCAATTTTACTGCGCCAATTTTAGGGTGCTACACATCACAACAAGAATTTAAATAGATAAATAAATCCAAATCCTCTATTGAATTAAACCATCTAGGAGTATCTGTAACAACCCAAGTCTACTCCCACTAAAATAGCACATGCATTTTTACAAGGTATTTTTTTTTTAATATTTCAAATCACATTTCTGTTCTTGAGAGTGCTTTTAATGTCATAGCATATTTGATTCACCCAATTTAATGTTATCATATTCTCTAATTAGTATAGGCATATCATACCACTTTTAGGTTCAAGACTATTGTAGATAGCCACCCAAGTAGATGAGATTCACCAAATTCCATGAAAGGTGCCATTATGTGGAGTCAACTTCTCTCATTTAATATCCTATTATTCTGGCATGAGGTTCAAACCATGATTGGGGTTGTATTTTAGGTCCCATAACACCTAAAGGGTGGATGCCTTCTTCCCCATACCTTAACATACTAAACCTTTGACTATTCGGTCTTGTTTGAATATTAGTATGTAAGAGGTTTGGCATATATACCTAGTATATAACTGATTGCAACCCTACTCAGAATCATTTAGAGCCATATCACTACTCTGACATTAGTCTTAGTCACTGATGTTCATTATGACTCACGACTATTTATCTTATACCAAACATCATGGCTGAACTAGCTTAGTTATATGAAACATTCGACTTATCACTTGTACTCTTGAACAACAACCTAGGGGTGGCATCCCATACTGCTCCTCATTACGTTTTCTAACTAGGTTACATATTCCAACCTGTTCTATCAAAAATATAGTTTCTCTCAAGCCTAATTGTGTGCATACCCGCATCTAAACAACATTGAATATTTTATATTTTTTTAACCTTCATGAGGAATGAATTAGCCATTCCTCATCATAGTTTTTATTTTTTTTAAACAAAAAGTTAACTTTCTCTTTTTCTAATTCAACCTTAATTTTTTCAATATATAAATATATAACATAAAGCAAAACTAAGTTAACTTTCTCTTTTTCTAATTTAACCTTAATTTTCTCAATATTGACGAGTCTTTATTTTCCCGACTTGAAGTACGGAATAATCATCCAATATTCTAAGACTAGGACTAAACTCCAAGTTATACAATTTATTTCCAAAGTTGTACCCTTTTTTTCCTTGCTCTATTACTAAGATCATCTAGTTTATTTGTTTTATATAAAATTATAACTAAGAAAGAAGTCAAGTGTACAATATGTGTATATTTAAGGAAATTCTCTTTTTTCTAAAATAAATTATTGTTTTAAAAGTATCCAAACAAGCTTATATACCTATTATATTCTTTAATCATCATTAATAAGAGACTTTTTTTTATTTATCCTATGTCGGAAGCACTTGGCGTTATGTCGAACTTACCAAAAAAAAAAATTAAAATTAAAATAAATTAATGGTTCACATCTACACCCACCGACCAAACTAAAAGCTTTCATCGTCCCTTTTATCTTATGACATACGAGTCTACTGCTTTATGACTTTCAGTGTTCTCGAATAAGAGAACCAAAGTTGTATTCACAAATAAAAAAAAGGCATATGTCGGATAAGACTACAGGAATGATTATTTTGAATAGCATTGTTGGTTTTACATTAGAGGTTTAGTTATTTCATTGATATAGTTTGCTAATAGCTTTACAAAACTTTGAGTAGGTAATGCTCTGTTTAAATCAAATTATATAGTTTACAACATGAGCTTAGTCTTCTTTTAATAATAGAGTTTTTAGTCTTCTTTTAATAATAGAGTTTTATATAAAATAGGTATTTCATAGTTGTCACAAAAACACATGCCTTGTTATTCTTAAAAGTATATTAAGAGCATATGACTTTGGAGTCAATTATATTGACTAAGTTTCAGTTCTTAAGTTTTCCAAAAATAATTACTCCAATAATATGAAATAAGTTATTCTAATTCAAAGTATTCATATCTTTATGTTATGAACATGGTCCGTGCTCAAAAAGACTTCCTTTCAATTGTTAATACACGTTCACATTATAGGTTATCTCAAAAACAAATTATTGAAAACCAAAAACCGCTTAATTTGTACTTTTAGCTCTAAAATAAAGTTGTAATTTGACATTATTAAGTTAGGTCAAACAAAAGCTCACTAAGAAAGACATTGTTTCACAAAACTGGCTTCTTATAATAAAGGTCCATGACATTACAAATTTCACTACATATATATCTTTCAATTACACATTTGAATTGAGTTTTTAATCATACTATTATTGGGCTTAAGTCATCGAAAGAGTAATAGAGTCGTTTGTTTGATAATCCACAATAAAGTAAAATACATGTTCTACTCTAATTTCTTAGTCTACACAACGCATATGAGGCTATTGGCCTGAGCACCATTCTGAAATAATTTTTACATAAGGTAAAGCTCATTGGCAAGCCAAACACGACAACCACTATTCCATAATTTCTAGAGCTTTGTAACAGCCAAAGAAGGTTTTGTTTCACCTTAAACTTGATGTGGTTGTCCTTCTAACTCATGCGACCTTCGGTCTCCACTACCGCCACACGAGTTCAAGGCAAATGGCCTAGGGGATTAGATATGGCCCCTATAATTTAGTATACACACTAAATGCAAAATCCATTCATTTCTTATACAATCAAGCATATATGATTCATCATAGAATCAGTTTGCATGCAATGATTTATGTAATATTTTTCTTTTAAAACACCAAAAAAACATAGCAAACATTTTCTACATTATTTTAAGCATAAAAGAATTCCAAAATGGATAGAAAATTTCCTTTTGTAACTAGTTATCTCCCATTCTAGATATAGTTCAATGAGATTTCAATATCCAAACAAACATTTCATAAACATATTCATTTTGTTTTCTTTTTTTTTTCAATGCACAACATTGCATACTTTTTACACGAAAGGATTCAGAATACTTTTCTAAATTATTAAAATACCAAAATTATCATGCTTACTTGTATCTTTCGCTATAGAGTCGAGTCTCTTTCTCCAAAGTTGCCTTTTTGCTGTTGATTCCTTCTAAAGAAATGCAGTATCTCTCCTCCTTTTCCCCAATGCAGATTTCATGAATACTAAAAACGAAGTTCGAGTTTTTCTCTCATCCAAGACATGCAAGGCCAAACATTCCACTATATTCGAACCTAGGTTACACCTTTCCAGATTACCGGTAAGGTTAAGCAACTACTCCCCTTTTATCATCATTATGATAAACACACCCAGTAATCTATTCTAATGTGCGCAACCAAAATCACTCCATGAAAACCAATCATTTTAGCATACACCAAGCACATTTTCCACTTCTATTTACTATACCAAAATCACTCCATGAAAACCAATCATTTTAGCATACACCAAGCACATTTTCCACTTCTATTTACTATTGTTTTTTTTCTAATTTATGCATATATTATATGTATTTTTCACATATATTATCTATTTAATATTAACCATAATCAATGCATTTTCTTTTAATATATTTACACATATAAATTTTCATATTCTTTATGTCTAGTTTAACATGTAAATATGTATAATTCACAATATATAAATTGGAAAGGGAGTGGCTCCCATGTTTATAGTATTTTCATTACCAACTTTATTATACACATGCACTATATCCTTTCATCAAACAACAAGCATTCAACATGATTCATGCAGTAACACAAATCTTCTTTTAACAATACACCTATATGATATGCAAAGTAAGAACTTTCGTGTACTCATAGGTCAAATCATCACTTCCTCTTTTACCTTTGTCCCCCAACCATATTTTTGTCACCTAAAGATATATTTTTGATCCTATGTACACAATATCATTAGTAGTACCACATTTCAAGAAAAAATATAAGTTAAAACCATCTTTTCTATTTGCTATTAAAAGTTGTATGAGGAGGGTCACTACAATTGCAACTTTTTTATTGAAGGATATAAAATTATGTTGAACACCAGCCAAAGAATATCTAGATTGTAGTATGAATCATCACTATATTTAACATTAGTAATGTAAGATCCTTTCAACATCCATCATAAAGAGTAACTAATTTTTTGAGCACATATAATTATGGATTCAACTTTGATATTTGTTGCTTTCTTATCAAAGATACCAACAACTCAATCAATTCTTATTTCTAATAAATTTATATTCTATTTTTATTTGTCCTATATTTTTAGAATACTTACTGATACTTCTATAATAAAAGCACACAATCCCAAACTTCATCTTAGGTAAAAATCCTTGATCTTAGACCAACTTACACTACAAGATATATCCTTGCTTCATCTTCATGTTTCACTCATGAACAATATTATCCACTCTTATTTGATAATTTTTACATTTCATTCTCTTTTGTATTCAATATTATATCATCTATAACATTCAAGTGTAATATTTTCATACCCAATTATTAATCTCATCATCTTAGTGAAAAGTTAATTTTAATGGATTTTATAAAACAAATTGAACATTCATGACAACACATATCTGAATATGCATAGTATATTTTTAGTCTATGGTAATTGGTTCCTCTATGGTTCAAAACCCTTTGCTCACCAATTGCATGGTTTCTTCCTAGAACGAGGGTTGGGTCAGTGTCGGTTCATGGTCTTTCCAAGTTTCGGTAGACCTTATCAGTACAACCACTGGTCTAGTCTTGGATGGTGCCTACCACAACCATGAAAGATATTCTTTATTGCAAGAAATCACTCTCTTTCTTGATAAGGAAGATTTTTTTCCACAAATCCAAAATGGTTTCAGTGTTGCGGCTTTGCCCTCACCTTGGAACAATGTAGTGTGGATTATTATGGATTATTTCACCTTGGACCCCTCTTATGATATTATAAGGAGTTTTCATGCAATGTTTTTAAATCATCTTAGACGTAAAGCCTGTATGAACATTCCTTTATTCCTTTTTCAATCCATGCAAAAATCCTTCCTTAATGTCCAAGTTGGTCATGGTCAAGCCCTTATCCACCAAGGCCTGACCCTATTGGTTTTCGAACAGGCAAATTTGGAGCATGACCTTGATGCTAACAATTTTTTGAAGTTTCTTGTAGATCCCTCTGTTCCTTTGGTTCATGGTCCCAAGCTGAGTGTGGACTCCCCCTCTATTGGCGGTGGTTCTCGGTTAGCCTCTAGAACAGACACTAAAGATAGTGTGGACACTCTCTTTCACTTTTGGTGTTGGCCCAAAGCAGATTTCTAAAAAGATTCAGATCTCTCCGAAAGGGGTGTGGGGAGGGGACCCAAAGGTGATTGAGGTTCTCCCATCAAGTCACTGTTAATCTAGATTTTACCTCTAAGGTGAGCATGATAGTTCTTGGCGGTTCTGATTTGAAGTTGGATGGAGCTACTATTGAGGAATGTCATTTGTCTAAATGGCTTAGGAGCAAATTGTAGGTGGGTGACTCCCCTATTACTATGGCCTTCTCAGATCTTAATGTTCTGCTGAGGGATATTCCCTAGGAGAAGTCACTGGAGGAAATCTATTCTCCTAGAGTATCTGAGAATTCTAAATATTTTGTTCTTCGAGACTTAAAACTCATTGATATTAACCAGTGTAAAATTTGGAGTATGTTGAAACTCACCCTCACCTTAACTAAGAATGTCTCAAGCCTGGTGGCTAATGTTACTCAAGGTGTTCATAAGCTAGGGTAGAACTATCTTAGTTCTCCTTCCTTTGATGCTTTGTGGTCTGGTTTCCACATTTGTTTTGGTTTACCTCTGGTTTTTTCCTAGGTCATTTCTGGGTTTGTCGCCCTTGTGGCTTTCTTTGTAGTGGTTGTGGGATCCCATTAAAACCCTCTTCTTTTAATAGTACCCAAAAACTAAAAAATTGGTTCCTCCATGATAAAACCCCCTAGTGTTATGAATTTTATTCAAAAGCTTATTATTAATAACTTGTATGGAAGTCAAATATCCCAATCGACACTTGAATCATCTTAATAGTTTTTATTTTGTTAAAAAGAAATATCTCACCATGATATTCAACATAGACTATGCGTTCAAGTAAACCATGGGTCCTCACCCATTATTTTATTGCTAATATCTTAACTAGAAATGTTTATGAAAAATACTTTCAAAAAAATCCATGAAACAAATTGAGTGTAATCCACACATCTATTCAATCTAGTGTTGAATACTTATAAAACCTCTCCAATATCCATGGAACTTACATATCAACACTTTGCTTTTAAGAACCCTTATATCATGTTTAAACATCTAATCCTTTATAATCACTTTTGGTGAAACAATTTCATCCTATATAAAGATCATCTTGGATTTACTATTTTTGTTGTCCCTATGTAGAACATATTTACTTCCAATGCACACATTCTTACCTCTAACTAAGATTTCTGTAAATGATCTTCCTCCCTTGTTACCTAGCTTTATATTATAATTATTTTTCATTATTTAAAATTTTTCAAAATATATGAAACATGAAACGATGAGCTTTACTGCAAATTATGAAAAAAATACTATTTTTCAAGGGAAATACATACACATATACATACATCCCACTTATATTATTCTTTAAACATTTAGATATATTATTTTAATGTTTTATAATATATTTGGAATCACACAACTACAAAGCAACATTTTATAAGTTATTTTTAATAATACACTATATATTAAAATAAAAATTAATACATTTTTAGTTAAATATTAAATTAGTAAAATAAAATGTTCAAATATTATAGATCAAAGAGTTTTAATAAAAAGCAAGGAGTAAGGATGTTCATATGAATAAAGAGGTTTCATAAGCTACAACACGTTGGAAACAATTCAAGTGTTTCGAGAGGCCTTGTGGTTCTATATTCATCTACGCTCCTTCATTCCGAAACTTCAAAGCATTCATCCTTCCGTTCATGTCTGGTAATCAAGCTACTGATTACAACCAGCGCAGAGTCCTGAAATACAAACAAATGCACACCATATGATTAATACAACGAAGCTTTAACGGCGTGGTGAGTAAAAACGTTTGCTGTGAAAAGTTGAAGAGTTAGAATCTCTTGACACTCGACAGTGCACCAGCCTGTTAACTACAAAAACATATGTAATGTAACTAGAGCGTGATAAATAATAATGTTAAAGTATGATATTTACCTCTGCAAATATGATAATACTGGGCTCATGTTTACTCTCCGTCCTGCCTTTGAGCTTCTGCCTATCGCAAGCTTTGTGATTCTGGAACCAGTAAAACACGTTCTTCTCTTCTATCTTTCCATAAAAGGCCAGCAGCGCTGTGATTTGCTGTATCTCTTGGGCGTTCGGCGTTCGACTGTCACGCCTATATATATACTCTAGTATACTTAATTGCGCTCTTGTCGGATTCCACGGTTTACACTTCCAATAAGGCATGGCAGACGGAACTCTAGCAGGTCGAGATCTCGCAACCCTTCCTGTAAATATAAATAACTTCGTGTGAATAGTAGCAAGAAAGCTTGTTTTTGAATGTTGAAGAGAGAATGCTGCATGTTTAGATCAATGTATAACCAACTTCAACTGAGTATAAATCACAGTAATAGGAAGCAAGTATAAAATTAGCACTAGTACCTTACCAGTATTCGTGGGCTCTTCGTTTTTCTTTGTATTGAGAGTGCCAAACTTGTGTGAAGTCATCATTGTATGAGAGAGAAAACCTGGAGAAACAAAATGAGAAACAATAAAGGTTAGAGAAACTGCAGAAAGACAAAGAACACTTTGGAGAAAAATGGAATAAGTAAAGAGGGGATTTTAAAAGTCTTGGGCAAGCAGATGAGAAGACGAAGACATGACAATATCTATGAGCACCATTAACTTCAATTTAGGCAATAACCTTCATATTAGTAAAAGACATAAATCAGTGTACTAATAAAACCCCATGTGACTTTGTATGATGATAAAATTGCTACACTCTTGCACAGTAGCAGTAGCAGTAATCCAGTATATTATTATTGGTCATTCTTGTAGACACCAAAACAGCACCAATCCGATTATGTGATTGCAAACACTGATCGCTTTGATACACACAGCCCCCAGGGCAGCCCTCAAAGGTTAAATAGTGGTCCTAACCACTTTTATAGCAATTTTGTAAGGTCAAAAGGCAATTTGGCACATTCAGGCACTTTGCTTAGTATTCGTCTCACCCAGGGACGAATTCATACTGGGATCCGTCTCACCCAGGGACGAATTCTAAAATTGTCTTTGGTCAGGACGAATTCCAGGTTTAACGGGCAAATAGAAGAATGCCGCCAAGTGGCAGCCGAGGACAGTCAATTATTGCCTCCTGTCATGCATGCGCGTGTAGGTGGGTAGATTGGCCGTTGGAAGATTGTCACAAGGGCAGTCATGGAAGCCCAAGTCAGGGAGGAGTCTCCTCCCTCTTGGGAAGGCATGGCCGCCACATGGCACCCCTGAATGCCCCTCCAAAGAGACCCCTTGGGTCTATAAAATGGTGGACTTTCCCACCCAGAAGAGACAAGTAGGAAGCATTTTCAAGCAACGAAGTGCTGTCGATTTGATACCACGCCTTTACCCTTTTGATTTGCATTTTCCACATCCTTAATCTCTTTCGCAAGAGAGGTTATTATATGGCTATTGGAAGTGTGAATTCAGACCCAAAAACCCGACATTTGGCCACTTTAATCCACCAATTTGCTGACAACCCCATCCTAAGAGATTTTGGGCCCATCCCAAGTGGATTGGTGCCAAAATCAAGTTCCAACGGTGGGTGACCCACGTGGGCACCCCGCACCTTTTAAGTTTCATTCTAATTGGTTCTTTTGTCATTTGTTCATCTTTCATTTCATTTTATGCTGTCTAGATAGTTCATATGTTCGATTCCATAATGTTTTAATTAGATTTCATCATGTTCTCATCGCTTTTGTTATCCCACTAACTTGCAGGTAGCGATGCCAAATTCTCGCTATCGATTTGGCTAATCTTTTACATGCGTCTTTCATTAATTTTAGAGAACAAACGTTTCTTATTTGCAGCAGGTGCTACTAACATCTTTGTTGTTTCTTTGATCGCAGGAGGAGCAGCAAAGGTTAAGGACTCATCAACACCAGCGGCAGCAACGTCTTGGCCCGCCCATTTCAAATGTGGGCACGCGGAAGGAGGAACATTAAGTCTTGATTGTAACCAAATTCATTTAACGCTTCTAACCCCTGAAAAGGGAGGAGGCGTCTTTGTAACCGAGATCAAGAGAGTTAAATAAAAGGGCTGTGATTTCTCCATTTTCTTGTATCTCATTTCAATGCGTCTCTTTCATTTCATGCATTCTATATTTCTAGGACTTAAGCGTGTTTGATTTTGAATATATCGCAATTAGTGTTTCCTTCGCCCGGAATCTCGTGCTTTCAATTCTGTTTCTAAATCGTTCATCAAAAACACCTCCAGAGGAAAGGGTACCAATCTACCATTCAAAAGGTGACTGAGATTGACCTGAGGATAAGTTTTTTCTTCCTTTCTACCTACTTTAGGTAATAGATGGTTATCTAACTATTGGTATACAACCCTAACCCACAAAATTTGGACTTAAACATCTTTAATTTAAAATTTCAACCAGTAGATAAGTTGTCCGCAAATCATTCATTATCAGTGAGTAATTCTGCAATGTCTGCATTTTATCGGATCTTGAGATTTTGCTGCATTATGTCATTGAAAGCTCGTCTTCGTACTCTCTGCCCTCTATATATTTAGAAATAGAAGAACTTTGACTGCAAGTTTCGTTCATACTGATGTCTTTTTTTCTTCCGTTTGTACTATCAAGTGCTTTACGCGAGATAAAGACAGGAAAATTGATTTCTCTGAGAACTATTTGTCCGTGGCAATTTAGTGAGAGATCGTAACGTTAAGATCGAATTGCAGGGCTCTCAACATTTGTTTCAATTGACACACAAACGTGTTGAACCAACAAAGCTGATTTGTCGATGATGAAAACAAAAATATTTGCAGGAGGGCTTATGCCAATTTTCTGCATAATACAGAAACTGAAAAGCAATAATGCACTGCAGTCAGCCAGAGCACTATGGATTACCCAGATGCATACTTTGTGTAGGTCATGAAAATATCATAACTTTTGCAGGGATTGCTGATGCCCAGTCTTGAATGCCACCGTACAGAACATGTTGAGGAGTCACAGCCACATTTTTGCTCTACAGTGATGCCCGTTTAAATCACCAGATTCATAAGTGTCTTGGGATGCAAGGCTATGCAGCTCCCTGTATTGAATTCGAATTAGCCAATAGAAATTGTATATGCATCGCTGATTTTTATATCCGCATATAGTATAGGAAATAAAAGAGTGTACTATTGGCAAGCTTCATTCTACACTGAATTTCCCTTAACCAAAACATCGCGTTCCATTTCAAATGGCATAACAACTAACTTAAATAGTTGTATTTTAGTTTGAAACTTTTAATGAATATTAACTTTTTATATATATAATCACAATCCTAGGCTATAAAATCCTTGTAGCATGGGTAATCAATTTAAACAAATAAAGTCATACAGATTTGGGTAGAA
Organism: Wollemia nobilis; assembly: GCA_028583015.1. Classification (NCBI taxonomy): domain Eukaryota; kingdom Viridiplantae; phylum Streptophyta; class Pinopsida; order Araucariales; family Araucariaceae; genus Wollemia; species Wollemia nobilis. Next base: position 10,027,394 of record JAQPPZ010016934.1, read on the forward strand.
TTATAACTACCATAAATTAATTTCTTACGCTTCTTAATTCTTACCTCACTTTATAATGATAACACACATTAATTACATGTTTTAATTCACATTCACCTACATATATGAAGGCTGAAGGCAAATTTTAAATTATTCGTACGAAGTAATTTAAATGGTGTATCATACCATACTTTTAAATTATATATTTTTAGAAATATTTAGGAGGCATAATAAATTCAATAGTGAAGGATGCAAGGCATTGTTATGTTCATTCCCAAAATATCCTTTTAATAACAGTCATTCATATAGGATTCTTTTATGATTTAGTATGAGATAGTATTCAAGTCGATATATGACTATGTGGTGTCCTTACAATGAGTCATTATTCTAAATTATGAAGATTGGTAGTCCTTTGGATTGATAAGTGGTAGAGTGGTTGAGCACTTACCAAGAAGAGACTTAGATTCAAACTTTGGGAGTGTCATTTAGCAAAGAAAGTAGTTTGATCTTAATCTTCTAAGTGTGGGGCACACCGTCGATAATGGTATGAACCCTGAGCCATGGATGGTCTCCATCTCATGTCGTTGTGGTCGACAATGGTATGAAACCTGAATGATAATGGTATGAACCCTGATCGCTCTGTGGTCTCCATCTCATGTTGGGTCCTCGACAATTGTATGAACCCTGAACCATCCATGGTCTCCATCTCATGCCGGGTCAACAACAATGATATGAACCCTGAACGATCGTTAGTCTCCATCTCATTCCCGGGTCAATGAGATCACTCTGGTTTGAACTCTACACTTAAAAATTACTTAAAAAAATGGTTGTAACCAACTCCTTATATAATCTTAAAAAATTTAAAAATATAAAAATAAATAAATAAAGATAATTGGATAGTGTACTTTATACCTCGTTAGAAGATCAAACTCCTTTGAAGGTTTTCTTTACGAAACATTAAATAACGATCTAAAATATCATTTATATGATGCTTTGTTTTTATTTTAGTCTCTCCTTCATTAAATACCACCTTGGAAAAGAGAATCAACAAAATGATTACCCTTAGACCTAAATGTGATACATGAACTCACTTCTAAGAATTCTTTCATTATTGTCTTCATATATTTCAAACACCCCTTATTTCCAATGGTCATAGACGTAAAATACTACTTAAAGTTGTCTACAGAACCTCTAAATCAAGATCAATACTAATATTGTATAGTTGTCTCCACTTGAAACGCTGCTCAAAATATTTAGTGCAAAATTATTTCTGGCTCACGCAAGGAACCAAAATATGATTTTGTTGATTACATAATACTCCTCTCATACCATGTTTAGGTAACTTTCACAAAACAATTTCACATTGATTTTCAGTTACCTTGAAAAGGGTCATTTTTCTTAAATCATGCATTTTTAAGCTCATCAATCCCCTACCAGGGTTTTAATTATGTATTAGAGTTTAACATAAATACTAATTTCATACCGAAACAATTTCTAAGACAGTGCAACATTTTTTTGATTAAATGATATGAGAGGTTTTGAAAAAAATCCGAAACCTTGTTACAAAATAAAATAACAAGAGCTCGTGGACAACAGATCGCTAGAAACGGGAAATAGATTAGAGTCAAAAGAACCAACTGCAGGCTAAGACTAGTAAAGATAATAATATCCGAGATAAACAAAATCCTGCAATTATACAAACTGTATAGGAATCCACACAAAGCAGAACAAAGGGCCTTATCATATTATTTGGGTTCCGCATCTCCACATCTTAACAATTAGCAGACTTTATGAGGGTTCTGAATAAGCTTAGTTTTTGGTCTTATGAGGTGTTATGAATGGGATGTGAATGTTCAACCCTAAACTTTGATGACATAGATTTTTAACCAATTAAAAAAGACTTCATAGAAAAACATCACTTAAAATTTATCTTATAAAGTCTTTATAAAAATATATAATTTCTTATAGTAAAAATTATTTTTAAAAATAATACACAATAATTTTAATATATAGTATGATTATCTAAACTAATATTAAAAAAACAAATTTTAATTATAAAATAATTAACATTATATAAATTATATTAAAAAAAATCAAATTCTTTATGTGGTTGCTTTATCACATTAGGCTTGTTAAATAATGGCCAATGAGTTTTTTCTTTTCTTTATTATTTAAAATATTAATTTTAAATTATTTAAGAATCAATGTAAACGTAAAAACATTTAGATATTGTTTTCATTACCCTTAGTAGTTTTCATTAGTAGTTTTTTTTTTATTCTACTCATCAATGTAAACGTAAAAACATTTAGATATTGTTTTCATTACCCTTAGTAGTTTTCATTAGTAGTTTTTTTTTTATTCTACTCATCTTTCCCAAGTCTTTCCATATGGTATGTGGGTTGCCTAGGATAGAAAAATTATAAATTGACATGGTTTGGATGAATAACTACATAAATGATAATCTACACCCAAACATTAACCATTTGTGAGACCAATGGTTAATTATTTATTTTATATGATTCAAAAGATTCCTCCTTCATTTTTTTTTTTTTTTAATTCAAAGGAACCCCAAATATACCATTGGGAGTGAATCCCTCATGAATCCCAAGATCTCTAAAATTCTATCCTAAAGCCTTCAATAAATACTAAAAATAACACTTTGGATTTATTATCATTGATGACTTGGTTTGTGGCCCTAAGGTAAACATTAAGAGTATCTCTAATCCTTCTTGTTTCCTTTAAGTTGGCCACTCCCATCAACCAATCCTATATCATCCATAAACTATAGATAAGTCAAAACCTCTTCACCCACCTTGATACCTATTAGTAAACCTTGTTGTCTTCTCCTCAAGACGAGTCCACCCAAGCCTTCAACCAATATGAAAAAAGATAAGGGGAACAAGTATATCCTTGATGAAGACCTTGAGTGGCTCCAAATAATTGCAAGAAAAGAACTCTAATTTTTAATTTATCATTTTAAGAAACTAATAATTATTTTAAAAATTATTTCATTTAAATTATTTTATAGTCAATAGTTTCCATTAGGTCAACTTAATTTACAATAAATATTTTTAATTAAAAATTATATATATATATATATATATATATATATATATATATATATATATATATATATATATATAATTTGTGAAAGGAACCAACTCTTAGGGGAACCAAACTAGGGTAGCACATCTACAAGTACTCAGTTTCTACCAACTAATGTATCCCTTTTAGGTAAGATTTTTTATATTATTAGTATCATATCAAAATGTTTGACTTAAAAATAAATAGACATAAAAACTCTAAAATTTGAAATCATATGATCACTTCAAATCATAAATTCTAACTAATTATAAAAATTAATTTTGTTGTTCAAATTTCTATTTAATATTTCTAAGATAGAGTAAATTTATTCTAAAATAAGTAGTAGAGTAAATGAAATTTTACCTACATAATATCAATGGAGGCCTTAACATATATTAATAAATAATAAATTCATGATCACTTCAAATCCTTTGAAACTATTTAAAAAAAAAAAAAAATTGTTTTAAATACATTTTTAATTAAATATATATATAAGATATGATTATGAAAAATTGAAATTAATTATGAAAATTTCAAATTGATTTTAATTGTAACATATATTGGACAGATTGTGCAAATATTTACATGGCGGGCGGATAGCATAGAATACTATGGCGGCCATAAAATATGGACAGCTTACCCGGATTCATGGTGACTATCGGTTCTACCATATAAAATCATAAAAAAGAAAAACAAACATTTAATTTCTAATTATAATTAAATTTTAACAAATATTTTCTACAAGGATTTAAATTAAACCTTCTTAAGATGTTACCAAATATAAATAGAGGTACATGTAATTATGTAACATATATGGTCAAGTTAAATTTTAAATCATAGATGATAACAATTATCAATGTTGAGTTTTATAAAGGTAACAATTGTGTACAAGTAAACAATAACTCATATAAATAATCAATCATCTAAAATCATATTAATTATAACTTCTTCATAATTTTGAAGATAATTTTGCATCAACAAATCAATTGTTATGAGTGTATAAGTTAAATATTAATATTATGTCAAGGAAGTTTTAAATTTTATAATGAAATCAATTAGTTAGATTATGCTTATTTGACATAAACTAAAACTATAAGAGTTACTTAATATTTATTTCAATAAATAAATAAAAAATATTAGCCTAAGAGTTTGACTATACACCTTGTTAAAAATCAATCAAAGAGAATGCTTATTAAATTCATTCATGTTATAATTTGAGAACTTAAAAAATATCTATAATAATTAAACATAAATATTATTATAGAAATAATAGTGCAATATAGATAAAAAAATAATGCTATTTTTAGTTAAGAAAATCAAGATCCCATTTCTATCTCTTAAGCCAATGACTATAACAAGCATATGAAAAGGAATTAAAATATTTCTTAAAATTATACAAAATAATAAAATTCCATAAATCATGGAGACAAAATAATGTTATAGGCATTATAAAATAACATTAGTTTTATCAAGCTAAATATGTAAGAAAAATTATAATTGTGATACTTATCATGCACATATTATATAACAAAATATGTATAGTATTGACAACATTCTTCAAAATGACTAGTTATTTATCTAGAGGAGTAAGCATGTGATGCATGATATGATTTAGAAGCAATAAACTTGTTGTAAAATATATAGAATAAGCAAAATACTATTTTCCCATTACAATTTAAAAATAGAATAACTCAAATTTTGAAACTTATTTTAGATTAAACCTCATAGATATGGTATATGAGGTATGTAAATTTTAAACTTTCATGGCCTAAGTTTATTGCACATGTAATACATTGGTATAGATTCCTAATTGTGCAACCTAAGGATTGAGAATGTGAATATGGTACTTTAAAACTAAACATACAAAACAAATTATATAGGAAGAACTTGTATTTCCAAGGAACCTTTTAAAAATACATGTTGATATCCATTAGTGACAATTAAAGCATTAAATTAATTGATGACTTTAGAAAAGAAAGTATGGGTAACTTTCCTTAATGAAAAATATGCTTTGATGGCATCATAAAGCTAGTTTATTAATTAAAGAACCTCCAATATGTTTTTTTTTCAACATTGATGATTCCCATCCTAAAAATCTTATGATGACATATATTATTATTAAGTTATTCAAAAATAGATCTTTCCTTCCATTTATAAAAATTGGGTGCTTTGATAGCAATTTTTGGTTTACTAAGAAGAAAAACTATGCAAAAAAAGAAGAGAAGACACAAATATCTACTATAAAAGATATTTTATACCCATTGATCCAATTGTTTGATCATAATACAATTTTCCTCAATACATATTGATATTTCAAATTACTACTCCTCTTATTTTTTGATGATGTAGCTTCACTTTGAAATCCATAATCACTACTCCCTATAATATAATCCAACTATAGAGTATGCATAGGTTGGATAATCCAGTCGAGTACAAATGAATGGATAGATGCATGGTCCACCCAAGCAAGATCATCCATCCATCCATACTTGGGGGATCATCTAACCTATGCATGGTCCATTATTGGATTAGATTATATTGGAGTGGAGTGATATGGACACAAAGAAAATGAGATGCATTGAAGAATATTTTATCGCAATGCAATGAATACAATTTTATATTTTGCCACAACAATTTGTGCCTTCTCTTTTTATTAAGGTTTATTTTGAAATTTTCTTTGTAAATCAATATTTTCTATTAGAGCACTCAATTTGTATATTTGGTATCAAAGTAAGGTTTGTCTGTGAAGAGAAAGATTCATGATTTTTTAGTAGATCATGTTCGATCTAAACCAAGGTGCCTCATTTTTTTAGGATATCATGCTCTATTGAAGTTCATAGTCAAAATTGTCAAGACAACAAAATCTAGTAGTAGTGATAATTTAATATTGCTACTAGTAGCAGTAGTTTAAATCTTACTTAATCTAAAATTTCTCTATTTAAGGGGAAAATTTTATTTATTGGAGCCTTGATAAAAAATAACTATAGCATGTATGATCCTTTAGTATCAGATCTGATATTGATGTTAGGATATCTAAGTACTCATGGAGTGGTTTAAGGGTATGTTAGACAACCAATCCTACATCTGAATTGTAGGTTGGTTCAAGGGAGGCCAAAAGCATATTAACAACAAAATATCAATGCAATAAGGTCCTAAATTCAATTTCTAGTAGGTGCATATATTTAGCAAGGTATGAAAGCGGAAGAAAAATAAAAGAGCAATTATAGAAGGCTTAGAACATAGAGCACAACAATAGTAGGAGTATCCTCAAAGGAAAAATACGAAGTGATTCTTAACCATTGGATGAAGGTTATGTGTGGTAAACTTTGATTCCAAATGTGAGAAAATAAAGATGAAGGTTTTATGTGGAAGCAACATAGTGAAACTCATAAGGAGTGATCTATTCTATCAAACCTTACAGTTACAATGACTAGTTATCCATGTAGTCTAGTAGGATGAGAAGGTTAATTTGAGGACACTTTTGGTTCAATCATTGGATGAAACCCATGTCATCCAATATTCACAAATTGGGTAAATATTAGGAATTCTAAAAATAGACATTGATGAATATGAGGACCCTCTACATTTGCCCATTCGCCTAAAATTTTTAGGACCAATTGTTTCTTAAAATCAATTCACCACAATATATATCCAAACATAGACATATTTGTACTTGTCGGAAAGCTCTTTTAAATCTTGATCTAATGGTAGTGTTTTTATGAAGTTATATTTAATGTGGAAAAACACATGAAAATAGTTTGAGGGAAAAAAACAATTATAAATATAAAAAGGCAATTGAAAAAAAAAACCTCAAACAAAAATAAAATAAAAAATTCTAAGAGTTATTATTACCATTTTAATAAGTATCCCCTACAAATACAAATTGATTTATCCATTCTTTTTTATTGGGGAGGATCATCCTTCTATACTTGTGTCCATCAAATCTATGCATGATTCATAATTGGATTAGATTATCTAAAATAGAGTGATATAAGAATATTACATTACAATGCAATGAATAAGATATTATGTTTTTGCGATTTGTGCCTTCTCCTTTCTGTTAAGGTTTGTTTTGTCACCGCATAGAATGGCCTTTTATTTTGAGGGAGATGGTAAGATTGAATTAGATTTTCATCCTCTGGTTCCATTAACTAGCAATTGTTTTTTAAACAATATAGCTCAAGAAAACAATATATTACATTCCAAGAATCCAAAAAAAAAAGCTGTATTTTCCCATAATGACGACGACCAAGATTTTCTGATGTAATTACAGTGAGACGGACAGCAAGTAATCCAGTCAAGACGTTGATCAACACTTAGATATTCTCAGCAGTCACTACTAAGAAATAGACACCAAATTAGACACTATGCAGACTTCATAAGCCACTGCACGTTGGAAACAATTCAAGTGTTTCGAGAGGCCTTGTGGTTCTATATTCCTCCACGCTTCTCCATTCCAAAACTTCAAAGTATCCATCCTTCCGTTCATGTCTAGTAATCATGCTACTGCTCACAACAAACGCAGAGTCCTGACATACAAACAAATGCACAACTTATGATTAATACAACTAAGCCTTAACGGAGAGGTGACTGCAAATGTTTGCTGTGACGAGATGAAGAGATAGAATTGCTTGACAGTGCACCAGCCTGTTATGTACAAAAACAAATGTGATGTAAGTAGAGCGTGACAACTGATAAAGTATGGTATTTACCTCTACAAATATGATATTATTGGGTTCATGTTTACTCTCCGTCCTGCGTTTGAGCTTCTGCCTATCCCGAGCTCTGTGATTCTTGAACCAGTAAAACACGTTCTTCGCTTCTATCTTTCCATAAAAGGCCAGCAGCGCTGTGATTTGTTGCTTCTCTTGGGCATTCGGCGTTTGAGTCTCACGCCTATATATATCTTCTAGTATACTTAACTGCTCTCTCGTAGGATTCCACCTCCTAGACATCCAATAAGGCATCGCAGAAGGAACTCTAGAAGGTCGAGATCTTGAAACCCTTTCTGTAAATATAAACAACTTCATGTGAATAATAGCAAGAACACTTGTTTTTTAAAGTTGAAGAGAGAATGCTGCATGTTTAGATCAATATGTCACCAACTCCAACTTAATATTAATTAAGTAATAGGAAGCAGGGATAAAACTAGCACTAGTATCTTACCAGTATTCATGGTCTCTTCGTTTTTCTTTGTATTGAGAGTGTCCAAGTTGTGTGAAGTCATCATTCTATGAGAGAGAAACTCTGGAGAAACCAAATGAGAAACAGTAAACGTTAGAGCTTTAGAAAGACACAGAAGACTTTGGAGACAAATGGAAAAAGTGAAGAGGGAATTTTAAAGGCCTTGGGCAAGCAGATGAGAAGACGAAGGCATGGCAACATCTCTGAGCACCTTTAACTTCTATTTAGGCAATAACCTTCTTATTGGTATAAGACATGAATCACTGTACTAATAAAGTCTCATGTGATTTTTGTATGATGATAAAATTAGTACACTCTCATACAGTAGCGCTAGCAGTAATCCAGTATATTATACTTGGTCATTCGGTTTCTAAAGCGTTCATCAGAAACATCTCCAGAGTTAAGGGTAACAATCCACCATTCAAATGGAGACTGAGATTTACTTGATGATATATTTTTTCTTTTTCGTAAAAGATACTGTTTAAGTAATATATGTCTGTCAAGGCTCTCGACATTTGTTTCGTTTGACCAAAAGAAAGAACACAAATCGCGTTGAACCGACAAATCTGATTTGTGTATCATAAAAAACAAAAAGACTTGCAGGAAGGCTTATGCCAATTTTCTTCGTAACACAGAAACTGAAAAGCAAAATGGACTGCAGTCTGCCAAGGCTCAATGGATTACCCAAAGGCGTACTTTGTGTAGGTCATGAAAATATCATAATTTTGGCTGGGATTGCTGATTCCTAGTCTTGAATGCCACCGTACAGAACATATTGAGAAATCACAGCCATATATTCACAACAGCTTTTGGGGATGCAAGGTTATGCACCTCCCTGTGTTGAATTCGAATTAGCCAATGGAAATTGTATATGCATCGTTCACTTTTAATAGCTACATATAATATAGGAAACAAAAGAATGTACTATATTGCATTTCCAATTTTCATTTTACCTTGACTTTCTCTTGACGAAACATCTCGTGAACACCCGTTTCAAAGGGCATGACAATTAACTTATATTGTTGTAGTGTAGTTTGAAAATTTTAATGAATATAAAAATTATATTTTAAGTGTTTGACTTCAAAGTAGGAAGGCCACAACGATCATTCTTCTCATTTTTTATGGATTCCATATTACTATAAAATCCTTGTATAATGGATTATATATAAATAAATGATTTTAAGTGCTTGACTTCAAAGTAGAAAACCTTAAAGATCATTCTTATTAAATTTAATGGAGTATGAAATCCTTCTATCATGGACAATAAGTTCAAACAAATAAAAGTCATATAGATGGGAGGATAGAATCAATGGAAACTAAACTTAAACTTAAGTTCCAAATCCATCTGCCTTTCTGAAAATAGAGGTGGTATGAGTTTTTATGAATGCCATTGTAACTACCGTATATTAATTTTGTATGAAGGAAATAATTACCATTTTTAATGGTTTCTTAGCTAAGTGGTTTTTAAGTAATGATAGTGTTAGGATATTATAAGATATATAAGTTGGAAAAAATCTTTTTATACATGAAATATATCTAAGCAACTATTATGAAATAATAAATATGTGTCTTTAAAAATGGTATAAATGAAAATACAAACCAAACCATTTTTTATATCACAATAATATTAGTATGTTCATTATACTTTTATATATGTAGATGATATAATTTATACAAAGATCTTGTAAATTACTAATAGATACATTTAAAGTAGTAATAACAAATGAATTCAATATAATATATTTGGTATTAATTTTATTTAATGTGGAGAATAGTCAATTTAAGAATGTTGTTTTTATTTTATAAGGAAAATATTTAACTTAGTAAACATATATTATCAAGTTATAAATTATTGAAAGTATCTATGATTTTGGTTACTAACTAGTAAATATGATAACAATAAAAAATAAACCCTATGGTTTTTTACCACAATCAACATCAAGGAAAAATATTGTCATTGAGCATAGTATAGTAGAAAAAATAGTCTTATATAGTGCCAAAACATGACCTAAACTATAAATTCATGGGTGGCACTACTCTAATTTTTTTCATTCATGGGTTAGGCAAATTAGAAGCCTCTTGGTGAGTATTCTTTGCGCTTTATTATTAATGGATATTTTTTTGCTATTTTTTGCTTTATTACCTATAGAAATGGGGTTTTTGAATAATAAAACAGGAATCATGGTCTGATAGAATTATTTTTCATCCCTAGAGAGTGGGAGTTGATCCATAAATTAAACCTACTACTATCTTGGTTTGGATCTATTTCTATGCACTCCCAATAGATTTTTGGAGTGAGTGGGTATTAAAAATTATTGGTAATTTCCTTGGAAGATATTTGAGTTTTCTAAAGACACAATGGAAGGAAACATAGTTGTTTATGTTGAATTATGCATGAAAATGGATGTCAACTAGCATTTGTTAGAAGAGGTGGAACTTGAAATTGTAGGACTATCTTGGATTCCATAACTATGTTATGAGGTGCTACTCTTTAAGTATAGAATTTTCCATAAATATGAGGATTTGACTCAATCCTACCCAAACAATATGATCACAAAAAAGAAGGCTTCTCTAGGAATATCAAATCTTCGTAAGGAGGGCATGGCTACAGTCAATAAAGAAGCAACCAAAATTTATAAGGGACGAGAAGCATAGGGATATGGTTTTGAACAACGCAGAATGAGGAGAAGACAAAAGAAAAAGCATGGTAAATAGAAAACCCATCCCAAGCCCTTAAATAGGTATGAGATCTTTAATAAATTGATGGAGCAAGAATAAGAACTCATGGAATGAGTGGATGTAAATAATGAAGGTAATAATAGCCATGTTCAAGCCCCTCTTTTGGATCTTATTCTAGATTAGGTAACATAATATAGTGAATTACCACAATCAAGGATTGCAAGGGAATTGATAGTGCATAATCAGGAGAAATTGATTATAAAGGATGTCAACATGGGTGTGGTAGAAAATAATTGAGATAAAATAATTCTAGGTATAATCCAAGTGTGGAAGAGGTCAAATAATAACATATCTCAAGGAGTGGATAGAAAACCAAATAAGGAATTGATAGCTTCTCAAGGATATGAAATAATCACTAGGGATCAGTGAGGCAAATAGATGCTTGCTAGTCTTAAGGTAACCAATGATTACACAATCAAGTAATATTACGGTTTTAAACAACAAAACCTATCAATTTGCTATTGAAATACTTTTAAATAAAAGTAAAAAAAAAATTATTTATCCAAGAGATCAAAATATCATTGTATCTCATGTATGAAATAGTAAATAGACTTTGGAGGGGTGTTGGTCATATGGAAGTGGCCATCCAAGGGGTCATAGGGGGATTGTTACCTTTTGGAACTCTCTTGAATGGATAGAAATAGAATATATAGCTTGGAGGGGTGTCCTCACATCACATTTTAGGAACAATGTGATAGTTGAACAAGTTTTAATAATAATTTTCTATGGATCTAAAAACCTAGATGGTTATATTTGTCAATGTAAAGTAGTATACAAAATGATCTTCTCTAGGAAGGATTTAGATAAGATTGTTGCTTTGTATTTTAATGCTAAATTATCATATAGATAATAATAAGTGGGAGCCCTAATTTTAGACATAGGGGATCAACTTATGATTGCCCAAGTCTATGCATTACATTTGATGTATATTAAATGTCCTAGAACCAACTATACTTAGACTAATAAGAGGAGGAATCCACATAGTAAGAAGGTGAAGTTAGATTGATTTTTTATTTTAGAGGAGACATTTATGAAATAGCATTTAAAATTTCAAATTGTGGAGGGTCCAGGTTTAGATCACTTCTCCATTTTATTGGAAGGAGGGATCAAGATAGGGTAGCAACACAAAATATTCAGATTTAAAAACTTTTGGTTACAAAAGGAGGAAATTAGAAAGAAAATTCCATAGTTTTGGGAAGAGGTACAACCAATATATGGGACAACTATTAGAAAAAAAATATTCTATTGAAAGAAGGAAATAGTTCAGCAACACATCACAAGACTTGTAGAGAAGCTCAATGAACTGATTGATTTATTCCATGGATCAACTTTGTATAAATAACAAAGTTGATCATTGAGAGTCGTTGGATTACAAAAACTCATCAAATCTGATCTAGACTATACTGAGAGTTCACCTAACTCATGGAGGAGTGGAAACTCAAGTATGTATTATCCTAGTAGAACTTAAGAGAATAATTACTTATTCTAACACCCCCCTTAAGTGATACTAGGGGTGTATGATACAAATGAGTCCCGACAACAAGGCCTGATGAGGTACTCATGTACAATGATCTTATTTTGATGAGATGGTAAAACCACATGGGAAAAAACCATCTATAAAAAAAAAAGTAGAGGCATGTCTTCGGTTTGCAAAGATTGTCCTCATTTACAAAAAAAAAGGATGAGTCCCGGCTACAGGGCCTGATGAGGTACTCATTTACAATATATATATGGTGAAAAAACCCCTTGGGAAAAACCATCTATCATAAAAATAAAGATAGAGGCATGTCTTTGGATGGTGAAGATTGTCCTCATAAAAAAATAATGAGTCCCAACAACTTGGCCTGATGAGGTACTCATGAACAATTTATACTTTAGGAGAGATGATAAAAAAACCACATGGGAAAAAACCATCCTCCAAAGAATACAACAATTATAAGAAAGGAGAGGTGAAAGACCTCTGTTGTTTTAATGCAGCTGCTTTACCCCAAGTTTCTCTCGCAACTGAATGTAACACGGAGAAGGAAATGACTTGGTGAAGATATCTGCAATTTTATTTTTAGTGGGAATATAGTCCAAGTATATTTCCCCTCTCTGAATATGCTGCCGAATGAAGTGCATGTGAATCTCAATGTGCTTGGTGTGTTGATGCTCAACTGGATTGCATGAAATATGAATTATGCTCTAATTATCACACCAAATATTAATAGGTTTGTCATGGGAAAAACCAAATTCTCTTAGTATATGATGAAGCCAAAGAGCTTCCTAACTTGCCAAAATTATTGCCCTGTATTCTACCTCTGTAGATCATAAGGCCACTGCTTGTTGTTTCTTGCATAACCAAGCAATTGGTGAAGAACCAAGACAAAATATATAGCCAAAAGTTGAACATTTATCCTCTACTAAACCTGCCCAATCAGAATCTATGTAACCAATGATATCCATAGATTTTCCCTCATATAAGAGCCCAAAGTGAGGAGTTCCTTGCAAGTAGCGGAGGATTCTTTTTGTTGCTTGCCAATGACTAAAATGAGGTTGATGTGAGAATCTGGATATCAAGCCAACAACATATGAGATATTTGGGTGAGTATGAGTAAGGTATAACAGACTCCCTACAAGATGATGGTATAGAGTTGCATCACATAGAGGGGATGTGCAAGAAGTACTTAGAGTGACTCTAGACTAAAAAGGTGTAGAAGAAGGTTTTCAATCTGTCATATTAAACCTTTGAAGAAGGTCTAGAGTGTATTTTTATTGACACAATGATATTCTTGCATCTGTTTGATTTATTTGAATCCCAAGGAAGTAATGAGCTAAACCCAGATCAACCATTTCAATTTTTTTAGAGAGGGAGTCCTTGATAGTCTGAATGTGAGTGAAGTCACTACTAGTGAGTAGTAGATCATCAACATATAGAACAAGTATGGTGATTTTTTCTTCATCTCTCCAAATGTAGACTGTGGCATCAGACTCACAATGAGAAAAAACTGAGGAAAGAAGGAAGGAGTCCATTTTTTCATACCAAGCTCTAGGAGCTTGTTTGAGGCCATAGAGAGACTTCCTTAGCCTACAAACAAGGGAGGAGTCTTGAGTGAAACCAACAGGTTGTTCCATGAATATCTCTTCCTTTAAATCCCCATGTAAGAAAGCACTTTTTACATCCATTTGAAAGACATACCACTTTTGGGAAGCAGCTAGAGCAAGAACTAGTCTAACAGAATCCATTTTGGCAACTGGTGCAAAAGTTTCAGAATAATCAATCCCTTCAATTTGAGAGAAACCTTTGGCGACCAAGTGAGCTTTGTGTTTGTTAATTTCTCCATTAGGTCCATATTTTATTTTGTAAATCCATTTACAATGAACTAATTTCCTTCCTTTAGGTAGGGGAACTAAATCCCAAGTTTTATTTTTGATTAAGGAAGAGAATTATTCTCCATGGCATCATCCCACTCTTTAATACCAGTTGCTTCTTTGAAGGATTGAGGATCTATGGAAATGGATTGACAGACAAGACCAGAGCCTATGGAGTTGCCTAATCTGGATGATGGAATATTTTGGATGTATGGAGTAGCTTCTTTAACAATGGTGCGGGCCCATTTTGGCATAGTGGAAGAAGTAGAAGGAGTGGTAGGACTTTGAGTTGGAGTTATAGGTTCCTCATATTGATCATTAATCTCTAAATTAATCTCTAAAGTTGGTTCTTCATTATATTGAGGCTCTAACATTGGAGAAGGCTCAAGAGAATCAATGGTGGAAGAGGATGGTTGAGGATATTTATGAGGGAATGTTTCATCAAATTGGACATTCCTATGAAAAATACCTCATGAGTTGTGGGATCAAGGAGCCTGTATGCTTTCATTTCCTCACAATAACCAATAAATATGAGCTTTTTGCTTTTCTTATCTAGAGCCTTCATTTTCTTCTTTGGGATATGTGCCCAAGTAGTACACCCAAAAATATTGAAGAAAGAGACATCAAGTTTTGAGCCAGTCCATGCTTCCTCGGGAGTCAAATGGCCAAGAGCTTTATGAGGTGTGTGGTTTTGAATATAGTTGGCACAGTTAATTGCTTCTTCCCAAAATACTTTTGGAAGATCTCTTGAGTGGAGCATACAGTTTTCCATTTCCTTTAAAGTTCTGTTTTTCCTCTCTGCAATGCCATTTTGCTGTGGATTATGGGAGACAAAATGTTGATGAATTATGCCATGACCTGATAGAAAATTGGAGAACTCATTACTGAAGTATTCCCCCCATTATCTGTATGAATTTGCTTGATATTGCAAGAGGCATGATTTTCAACTAAGGCTTTGAAGATTTTGAAGTGGGATAGAACATCACTTTTGTATTTTAGGAAGTAGACCCAAGTTCTTCTAGAAAAATCATCAATGAAGGTTAAAGCATATTTTGCTCCTTTGAAAGAAGGTTCTAGGAAGACCATCAAGTCACTATGGATTAACTCTAGAGGGGATGAGGCCTTTAGAGAACTACTTGGGTGGAAAGGATCTTGATGTTGCTTTCCAAGAGCACAACCAGGACATACTCCATCAATAGAAGATATTTGTGGTAATCCCATTACCATTTCATGGGTGTTCAATTTCTTTAGGTAGTTATAACTGAGATGTCCAAACCTTTCATGCCAAATTTTGCTTTCAAAATATCCATGAGCAACAAAATAGGAGGCCCCTTCTAAATTTTTGAATCCTTTGAAGTGAAATAGGTGAGTATTGTGATCAATATCTCCTTTTGCTATGAGAGAGTGAGGGTCTTGAAAGTCTCTTATCTCAACTCCTATTGGGGAGAAGAGAACTATTTTACCTTTTCCAGAAGTACAAATCTGATAGACGGAGAGGATATTGGTTGCAATGTTTGGTACATAGAGAAAATTATTGATATAACCACCATCAATGGATATGTCACCTTTTCCTTTGACTGGGATAAAGGATGAGTCACCAACTTCTATGCTACATGTTGAACTTGAGGATATTGAAGTGAATGACTCATCTGAGGAAGTCATGTGATGAGTTGCTCCTGAATCTAGAACCCAATATTTTGATGAAGTTTTTATAGTCTTGCCTTGAACATTTAAGGCTTTTCCTATCTGCTTCTTAGTGTCTACCTTTTGATCCTTCATTGCTGCCTCTAGTTGTTGAAGTCTTTTCCAACATTTGTTCATAGAATGGCCATTCTTTTTGCAGTGAGTACAAGTTATGGGACTCTTTTCTTTATTTTTGAATTTTTCTTTAGTAGAGGTGGATGCTACTAAGTATTTTGAGGAAGAGGAAGAGATCTCATACTTTGCAAGTTTTGTTTCTTCTCTAGTTAGCCTATCACAAAATTCTTCTAAGGAGGGCATTTTAAAGCTTGCACCAAGAGCATATTTTGTAGATAGAAAGGTGGTTGCAAAAATTTGAAATACACCATTTAATTTAGAAAGAATTAGATAGATGCATTCTTCTTCTATTTTATTCTTCCCAATACCTTTTTATTGAGTGAGGACTTCTTTAAATTTGGTGAGAAAGTCAACAATATTGTTGAAGTCTTCAGGAGATAATGTTGTTAATTCTACCTCTAGTTGCATTGATCTTATTTGATCTACTTTCCCAAACAAGTTCTTTAGTTTCTCCCAACTTTCATATGGAGTTTTACAATCTGTAATGTGAAACCATAAGCTTTCATTTACATTAGTGCTTATAATACCCATTGTTTCATACATCTTGCCTTTATGAACAATTTTTTCATATTCTTTCTCAAATTTAGGTTGCTTCTCTTCTAGCAAGTGAGTGAGCCCTTTTTGAGAAATGAGATTTAATATTTTTAGTTTCCATGTATGATAGTTATGAGGGGTGAGAGGATCAATTGTATTCATTTTTGCTAAAGATAATAGAAGTGAACCAATAATACCCCCCTTTAACTTCAAAGTTCTTTAGAGAATGCAATGTTATATATAAGCTGATTTTAATATCACAATCCACAATTTACCCACCCTAACGAGAGGGAAACTATAAGTAATTGAGGTGTGACATTAATTTGGCTTTATGAGAAAGAATGCCAGGCCTTTATATCTATTCTTCTCATATACCCGCCCTTATGTGAGGGAAACTATAAGTAATGAGTTGAATATATACGAGGAACATAGGCTTTGGTAAAAAAAAAATTTTAAAGTGCTAGGCCTTTATACCAATTTATCAAAAAAACCTGCCCTTACGTGAGGGAAACTATAAGTTTTTAAGATGAAAATGGTACGAGGAACATAGGCAAAATTAATATTTTAATTGTTTTGATTATGTTTGAGGGCTTGCTTTAAGTTAGAGAGTACCTTCTTAAGCATATATTGATTTAAATGCAGAATAAGGTGAACAAAGAAGAATAAAGCAAGAAGTGGCATATAGAATTGCCACTAAAATAAGATCTAGTAGAGATATTAAAGAAGATAGAAAGAAAACCCCCTTCAAAAGATAAAACAAAATGGTGCAAAATTTAGCACCCCCCTCCAAAATAGACCTTTATATTTATATTGGTTACAGTGGACTTTTTCTCTTTTTTTTAATATAGCCTTTTGAAAAGGAAGGCTTTGAAAAGAAAAAAAAAGGTCAGAATACAAAAATACCAAAAATACAGAACTTACTAGGTGTTTTTAATGGTGCATAACTTCAAAATTGAAGAGACCAAAAAAACTTTTAGAAGGCTTAGCGCTATATTTTTTGATATAAAGGCTTAGCGCTTATGAGCGCTATTGTCATCAAAGGTGCACGTTGAAAAAAATGTAGCCCCCCTCTGAAAATTTGATTCACTACCAAACGATATAGACTCCTAGACAAATGAAATGGATATACCGCATCCAAACAGAATGGAGTCACTCTGCCAAATGAAGTGGAGTCTTTGCTACCAAAAAAATGAGGTTTCCTAAAAAAAATAGGTGTAAGCAAAACATACAAAATGGATGCGAATGTTATCTCTGAGATTTGGCTTTGCTGCAAAATGAAATGGAGCTCCTGCAAAACAAGCGTTAGTATAAACAAATAAAAAAAGGAATACTAAAGCTTGGTTGTACCATGAAACATATAGCGAAGGGAATGCGCTTATGATTCAGGTGCCATCATCAAGGTAATGGTGACTTCCTATAGAATAAAATATTAAATATCCCAAATGAAATGAATTACCAATGAAGTAAAAAAATATTGATATCATTTGCATAAATAGAGATAAAACAAACAACACGAGTGGCCTTGATATCGTCATGATTTGAAAGGTGCGAGATTTGCTTACTATAAAACAATTTTTTATAGAAAACATAATGCAATATCCCTAAATATAAACATCAGTAGAAGATAAATAGGATTACCTCAATAGAAGAGACACCAAGAATAATGGTTAACTGACAGTGGAATTTGTTCTAATTGGTAGCACAAGTTGATAATGTCAATTTGACATTGGAAACTCAAAGTGCAAGATCAATTCAATTGGAAGCAAAATACCTGATACATGGCAGTGATTACATCAATGAGACATTGGAAATGATAAGTTCAAGTTCATCTCAATGGTCAGTGCGAGACTGGTTAGCTAGAAGTGCAATGTTGTTGGAAAGTGACAGAGATCAACTGAATGGCATGTTGCGAGGAACCTAGATAGGTGCATTGAATGGACATCAAGGAACTTAGAGAGGAACTCAATGCTTTAACGATGATCGATTAAGAGACAACAATAATATTTCAAATTCAAGCAAAACTTTGGAGTGCTTCCTAAAAAATGAGGAAGGCCCAAAGGGAGAGAGCTAGAATGTGAAGCCCAAAGAAGAGAGCACTCATATACTATAAAAAAATAGTTAAGCCCAATGGGAGAGAGAAAGTTCGATGGGATAGAGCACTATAAACACCATAATGGTAGCTTATAGATTTGATTCGAAAAAATATCGAATTCTCGTTCAAAATTTAGGAATTATTTTTATAAAAAATGATCTCTTTAGAAAATCTTAGGTGAGGCTATCTTGTAGAAGGTCGTGAGGGCTACCAAAATTGATTTTGGCAGCACACCTCTAGAAGATAGCTTAATAGCTCTTGAGACTTAAAAAAAATTCTGCTATGATTTGAACAGGATGAAATCAAAAATGGATAAAAATTGACTATTTCACAACTCTTCAAGCAAGCTGAATAAAGTCCAAAAAAATTATCCAAAAAAAACTAAACCAGATCTTGAAAAAAAGGAGAGCTTCAAAAAACTTGAATGCTTGCAAAGAACTATCCTAGCTCTGGTACCATGTTAGAAAACAATATTCTATTGAAAGAAGAAAATAGTTCAACAACACATCACAAGACTTGTAGAGAAGCTCAATGAACTGATTGATTTATTCCATGGATCAACTTTGTATAAATAGAAAAGTTGATCATTGAGAGCCATTGGATTACAACAACTCATCAAATCTGATCTAGACTATACTGAGAGTTCACCTGACTCATGGAGGAGTGGAAACTCAAGTATGTCTTATCCTAGTAGAACTTAAGAGAATAATTACTTATTCTAACAACAGTGTTTAGATTCCACAAGTAGCTTTATTATGTAAAGGATCAAATGAAGCAATTGAGAAAAACTAACAAGTCAAACTTTTAGATAAAAAGGTGCAAGCGTTCAGTCCGTAAGAGGAATGAGTGAGCTGAGGTTTAGTGGGTGTGACAGGAGTGAGGGTTTGATTTTTTTGGGTAGTAATCTCAACCAATGCGATAGAGGTAGAGCAGGTATAAAAGGGGTGGGTGGGAACCTCGAGCATGGATCAAGCGAGGATCTAGAGGAAGGTGGTTAGGTTGCGGTAGATTTGGAGGCGGGCATCACACGAGGGCCCGACCCTCCTCAGAAAGACCCCAAAAAAATATATATGAAGTACAATATGAGACCCAAGAAGTGGTTGTATTTTGCTGAGACTCTTAGAGGAAAAAGAAAGGATGTTCTCTATCTTCCGCCCCTAGTTCCAGTAAATAATAAAATTTCAGCCCCGACAAGTTCCATGAGCCCTTTTCTTTTAATGGAAGAATTCTCCTTGGTAGGCAAGTTTTTGGGAGGTAGGCCGAACATGGAGACTATTAGGGCTTGGGCGATGGGTAAATGGTGACTGGTAGGCAGCTTGGAGTTGGTAGCTCTAACTCGAGGGTTCTTCATTATTCATTTTAACAATATGGAGGATGCTAACCACATTTTAATAGGATGTCCTTGGTTTCTAGGCAAAAGGAGCCTTTTTCTCAGATGATGGGGTGAAGATTTTGACCTTAAAAAGCAAAATATTAACATTTACCCTATTTGGGTTCATCTCCTGAGTCTACCTGCCTAGTTCTTCAATGAATATTGGCTAGAGGGCATAGCCAGAACTATAGGGTACCTGATCTCCATTGACCATGTGACCTTGGCCAGGACAAGGATGACTCATGCATGAATCTACATAAATGCTAATTTGAATAATGAATTGCCAAGGTTTGTGGAGCTAGAGTATGGAGAATACTATAGAAAACAACTAGTAGAATACGAGAATAGATTGACATTCTATGTAGAATGTAAAAATCAAGGACATCTATGCAATCAATGCCCTAACCTGGAAATAAATAGAGAAAAGTAGAAGTAGAGAATGCTAGATAGAGAAAAATTGAGGAGTTTCCATGGCAGAGGCAATTTCAATCAGGCAAACCATGTCTACCAAAAAAAAAAAGAGAGGGTGCAGGGTCCCAACAAGACAAAGGAAAACAATAGGTTGTTGGCAACCAAAATACTTAGGTAAGTTGCAATCCTCTAGTTTCAAATAATTTTTCAATTATATAAAATATGGGAGTAGGAGGATTATAAGAAGACATGGAAGCCCAATACCTTCAGGCTAACATTTCTGACTCTCTCAAATCCCCATCCAAGTCAAGATTCTCAAACCCTAATGCTGAAATTACTGTAAACACCTTGGGCATCACAAATCCAAATCCTAATGCACGATCTCTAGAATCTACATCCAAGTCAGGATCCTTAAACCCCAATGCTAGAAATACTTCAAGCCTAGTGGGTATCCCAAAGCCAAACCCTAATGCTAAAGAACTTAGGAATGAAGTTGAGGTATTGGAAAATAACAAATCTCATCTCCTTAACATCATAACTAGGAGCCAAGTGAATCCTATTGAGGGGCCATCCCGTAGACCAAGGGAATATAGGAAAAAAGGAGAATATCTGGATGTAGGGGTGGAGATATGTGAAACTCTTCAGACTGAGGAATATTGTAGTCCAGTTCTGCAACAAATTATTTCCCCTCAGTTTAGTCCTAAACAAACTAGGAGCACTGTGAAGTCTCCTATAGATTTTGGCAGTGAAAAAATAAGAGGGAGAATATCAAATGCTGAGCATCAAAAAATTAAAACTAATAATGACATTGCCAATGGAAAACATAGAATCTTGTTTCAACAGGTTATTTCGGGTTCTGAAGACAACAAATTAGGAAAACCCCCTCAAGGGAGGGGGAGAGGAAAACCCCCAAAAAATCTAAAAGAGGTTCCTCTCATGGAATGTGAGAGGCCTGAATGGCCTGCCCAAACACAGGGAAGTCAGTGCAATAAGAAATAAAGTGAATACAACTATTATCATGTTGCAAGAAATAAAAACTGATGAGATTCAGTCAAAAAAATAGAAAAAAGAAATCTAGAATCAAGGAGAGATGGTTTGCAAATCAGCCAGAGGAGCATCTAGAGGCCTTATGACTTTATGGGATCCTTGGATAGTAGAAGGCACCATTATTCAAAAATATGATAGGGTTCTCAGTGTTTTATTTAAGGAAATAAACAACAACAGGTCATTGATCCTTTCAAATATTTATGCCACGACTTCAATTCAAGGGAGAGCTCTACTGTGGGAGTACTTAGGCAATCTGAGTGAAATCTTTCATAATATCCCCTAGATTCTAGCTAGGGATTTTAACACTCCTCTTTACCCTTCAGACAAAATAGGTGGAATTGGACCACCTATCAGGAGCATGGATGAGTTCAATGACTTTGTGAACTCCAACATGTTGATGGATGTAAAACTTAGAGAAGTGAATTATACCTGGAGAAATTGACAGATAAGGTGTCATATCATTCAAAAAAGGCTTGATAGGTTTTTTCTATCAAATGAGGCGACAACTTTGTTTGGTGATTCTACCCTGCAAGCCCTTCCTAAAATTGCCTCTGATCATAATCCCATTTTGTTGGAGATCTCTAAATCTCTGTCCTTCAAGAAACCTTTTAGATTTCAATCTATGTGGATCAAATATTCCAGTTTCAAAGATAACTTAAGTCAGTGGTGGCAGCAGCCTATCAGGGGTAGTGCAACTTTTAAACTTGCTAGAAAATTAAAGTTTGTTAAGTAAAAGCTTCAAACTTGGAACAAAGAGGTCTTTGGAAACCTCTTTGAAAATAAAAATAGGTTGTTGAAATTTTGAAGATAATTTATCATAGGATCCAACATGGTGATGCTGATGAAACTACTATACAGGAGGAACGAACAAAACTAGCAAAGTTTCATAACATTTTGGCCTATGAGGAAATCTATTGGAAGCAAAAATCAAGGGCTCTTTGGTTGAAATATGGAGATTCAAATTCTAATTTTTTTCATGTCACCACGCTTATAAACAGAAGTAATAACAAGATAATTTTTTTTTTAAAAGTAGATGGTTCTATTACTCAAGACTTAACAGAAATCAAAAAGGAGGCAAAAACTTATTTCAATTCTATCATTGGTCAGGAATCACAATGCAATGAGGAGGCCAAAGATATTCTCTTGCAATCCATTCCTAGCATAATAAATAAGGATATAAACCTTAAGCTTCTAGCTCCCTTTTCTAATTAGGAAATTAAGGAAGCCTTATTTAGCATGGACCCAAACAAAGCCTCGTGACCCGATGACTTTCCCCCTCATTTATATCAAGATTTTTGGGACATCGTAAGTGAGGATGTAATTTCTGCTGTCAAAGAATTCCAAGCAAGTAATCATATCCCAAAATGTATCTACTTTTATTTATCTAATTCCTAAGAAGCAAATCCCTGAATCTATGGATGACTTTAGGCCAATCATTCTATGCAATGTTTCTTACAAAATCCTAACTAAAACCATTGCAAATAGAATGAGAGATATTATGCCCCGCATCATAGATCCATGCCAGGGAAGCTCTGTCTAGGGCAGGTCAATATTGGATGGATTTATCACAGTTCATGAAGCTCTGCACTTTGCTCATAAGACTAACAGGTCTATTTTTACCCTCAAACTTGATATGAACAAAGTATTTGATAGGCCAAATTGGGACTTTCTTATTACTGTCGTCCTTAAGTTTGGTTTTCACCACCAATGGGTTAATTTGATCAAAGAATGTATTTCTAAAGCATGGTTCTCGATTCTAGTTAATGGAAAAAATACTGGTTACTTTCAAAGTCACAGAGGAATCCGGTAGGGGGACCCTATCAGACCCATGTTATTCATCATTAGGGTAGAAGCTTTAGGCATAACCATAAAAAATGCTTGCATTTCAAGGCTAATATCGGGAATAAAGGCAACATATCTCACTAGGGTTGTTTATCACCAAAAATTCATCGATGATACCCTTATATTGACTAAGGCATCAATGGTTGAGACCAAAATAATTAAATACATCCTACAACTCTACGAGGACGTTGTTGGTCAAAAAGTTAATTTTTGTAAAATCAAGTTATATTTCTTGAACACCCCCATTCAGAGGCAAGGAAGGATTGAAGAAATTTTAGGGTGTAATATAGCAAACCTCCACACTTCATAACTTGGTCTCCCTCTTTTCATTGGTTCTCTAAGAGAGTCAATGTGGGACAGGGTTATTGAAAGAATTCAAAAAAAACTTGCTGGATTTAAAGGTTATATTCTATCTCAAGCAGGAAAGTTGACCCTCACTAAAGCCTCTCTTTAGATCATTCCAGTATATTTCCTCTCCGTTTTCAAATCCCCGATGAAGGTTTTCCAAAAAATTGAGAAACTCCAAAAATAATTTTTATGGACTGGATCAGAGGAGAAAAAAAGGATACACCTTGTAGGATGGACCAAAGTGTGCAGACCCAGGGAAAATGGGGGCTTAGGTCTGAGGAGAAATGCTCATATAAATTTAGATTTACTATCTAAGCAGGCGTGGAGCCTCATTTTTGGTGAAGAAAATGAATGGACAACTATCATCAAATGAAAGTATCTTCAAAATATGGAATTTCTAAGTGACTCAGTTCCAATCAGAGGTTCTACTTTTTGGAAAGCAATTCTTAATTGTAAGGAAATCATAAAAAAATGTTTAAGATGGGTTTTAGGCAATGGTGAGAGGATAAATTGTTGGAATGACAGGTGGGCTAAGGATGAACCATTGACGCAATATCCTAACTTAACCCAAATTAGAGATATCACGGAAGAACTCATTGGTAGAAAAGTATCCGATTATATGGTTGAGGATAGAGGTAGAATGAAGTGGAAACAAATAAAAATTTAGGGATTTCAAGCAGAATCAAATGATATTTGTAACATTCTCGAGCAACAGTTTATCCCCATGAGACCTAAGGAAGATCAAGTGACCTGGGCTCCTACGTAAAATGGGCAGTTCACTATTAAATCAGCTTACAAGCTTTTGCTTGATGATGAGGATTTTGTCCTCCAAAAGGACTTAGTTTGGATAAAAAATTTAATTCCAAAAATTGTAGTCTTTTCATGGATGGTTATCCAAGGAAGAATTATAACCATTGATAATATTATGCATAAAGGTATTTGTATCACTAATCGTTGTTGTCTATGTAGGGCTAATTGGGAGACCATTTATCACATTTTCCTTGAGTGCGATTTTCCTTGACTATCCTAAGTGGTGTTTTTTAGGCCTTCAATATTTCATGGGTTAAACCAACCACCGTACTTGATTTGTTCATCTAGTGGCCTTATCCCTTTTCAAGCCAAAGACTTAGATACATGTGGAAAATTTGTCTTAATCACTATCTTTGGCAGGTGTCATTAGAAAAGAACCATAGAGTCTTTAATGAGTCTATCCATGATCATCAAACTATCATTGCCAGGATCCTATCCTTTTCCAATGACAATGTGAACCTTATCCCTTTTGATAGCTATAAACCTCATCTACAGTAGACCATGATTGCTCAATATTTAAGCTTAACCTTGTTAGATGAGTCTGTGCCTAGTGTAGTCAACCCCAGAGCCAATGTTAAGTGGTCTCCACATCCTACGGGTTGGTTTAAGCTTAATTTTGATGGAGTAGCTAAGGACAATCCTGGAAGAGCAGGCACTGGTGGCATTGTGTGAGATCATAATGGTAATATGACTAATATTTAGGAACAAGGATGAAAAACAAAGCTGAAGCTAGAGCTATATGGAGAGGCCTTCAAATGACTCAAGACGTAGAAGGCAATTTGATCGTAGAAGGAGACTCTATGAATGTTATAAATCTCCTCAATAATTGGAAAACACATCCTTTGAGGATTAAAACAATTGTTGAAGAGGCTCGGATCCTTTTCTAGGAAAGACAAGACAGAAAAGCCCAACATGTCTTTTAGGAAGCTAACAAAATTGCTGATAAGCTGGCCAATTTGGGTGTCGATGGTGATGAACTTTTCAAATAGGAACACGGTGTCCCAAGTGAAGTAGAGGAGCTTATTCAACAAGAATTCCAAGAATGATAGTCAAATTTACCAATAGGGAAGGCACTGTAAGTTCGAAGGCTAGGAGTATTCCCGTCTATTTTTTGAATTGGACTCACAATAAAAATTATCTGAGCTGTCAGTCTTCGTGGATGCTGCTTGGAAATACCACAAAGACTAATGGGGATAGTCACATGTCAAATAACATGGATCCTAGTCATATTAGTAATTTGAGGTTGGTTGATAATCATAGGGAAGGAAAGAAACGACAATATAATACTTTGAACCAAAGCCACATGGACCACTAGATAGCCACCGCCATAAATCTAGCCAATAGGTTCACTTCTCCAAGGCTGATTAACCAAGATAGTATGTGGTACAAAAGCATGTCATATATGGAAGAAAAAAATTACCAAAGAATTATTAAGAGTAACTATCAATACAGAGCTTGTGGGAGTTTTTTCAGTACTTTGCTATGTGTGTCTGTAGCTTTTTGTTTCTCCATTGTCTTAAGGAAGGGATCCGTGTCTGTTTCTTTTTTGTAATTATTATGCATGTGTGTTTTATCGGGGTATACCCAAAATTTTGTATGGGAAGTTTCTTTTTGATAACAGGCTATGTGCCTTATCGGATGTAATGGCTTTGGCGGCATGTAGATTTTACATATATAGGATATTTAGTAAGGATACGTTCATGATGGGGGAGCCAAAAATTGCTCAGACCAAATACTCAAAAAACTCTCATTCATTAAACTTGGAAAAATTTACAAAAATGGCAGACTCTGCCAAATAAACTTCTTTATCCCGAAAGATAGTTTACTAATTTTTATATTACATTACTTTTCCAATTCTGGAAGAAAAACAGTCCACGCAGGTCCAGAATGGCCCTCTTGCCTTCACGTCTGCAACCTGTCTCCGTAGTTTCTTGAACTCTATCTCCGCTATTTTTCGACCCCTCTGCATGCCTTTGCTTCCCCCTTTTAAAATTTTTGGCGTGACTCTCTGTTTCATCTCCCGTGCCTCTTCGTTGTTCTGGCTTTCAAAACGTTTCGACTCTTGGTCTTCGTCTGCTTTCACTGCACCTTGGTGCCACGTGCTTGTCTAGTGCTGCCATTTTAGACTCTGTCCACCTGTCAACCCATGATGACGTTCGGGATACCCATCGCTCGACAATTTCTTCTGTAACGGCCCCTGTAACCGCCTGCCTTTCCTTTCCTTTTGTTTGGTCATGAAAACGCGACATGTCGCGATATCGCGACATTTTTGCTTTACTGCCTTCCTGTCCCTCTCCGAGTCATGAAAATGTGACATGTCGCGATATCGCGACACTTTTGCTTTTTCAGCCTTCCTGCCCTTTGCGAGTCATGAAAATGCGACATGTCGTGATATCACAACACTTTTGCTTTTCGGCCTTCCTGCCTCTTACGAGTCTCGAAAATGTGACATGTCACGATATCGTGACACTTTTTCTCTCCTGCGCCTCCTCTCGCATTTTGGCCACGATAATGTGACATGTCACGATATCGTGACACTTTTCTCTCCTGCGCCTTCCCTCGCCTTTTGGTCACGAAAATGCGACATGTCACGATATCGCGACACTTTTTCTCCTTTGCGCTTTCTTTCATCCTTTGGTCGTGAAAATGCGACATGTCACGATATCGCGACATCTTTCCTTTCCGGCTCCTCTTTCTCCATTTCGATCATGAAATCGTGACATGTCGCGATATCGCGACACCTTTCCTTTCTGACTCCTCCTCGCCTTTTGGGTCGTGAAATCGTGACATGTCGCGATATCACGACAACTTTGCTCTCTGCCTTCTTTCTCTGTTTCGGGTCATGAAAATGTGACATGTCACGATATCACGATAGTTTCCTTCCTTGCCTTCTTTTTGCTCCGTCGGTCGCGATTTCGCGACATGTCACGAAATCGTGACATTTTCTTCTCTGGCCCTTTCGGTCTTCTTTCGATCACGATTTTGCGACATGTCGCGAAATCATGACATTTTTGCTCCGCGTCTTCTCTTTCCTTCCTGAGTCACAAAAATGCGACATGTCACGATATCGTGACATTTTTGCTCCGTGCTTTCTCTCTCCTTCCTGAGTCACGAAAATGCGACATGTCGCGATATCGTGACACTTTTCTCTCTTGCTCTTCTTCATCTCTTTTAGTCGCGATAATGCGACATGTCGCGATATCGTGACATTTTTCTCTCTTGTGCCTTCTCTCGTTTTCTGGTCGCGAAAATGCGACATGTCGTGATATCGTGACACTTTTCCTTCTCGAGCCTTCTCTCGGATTTTGGTCACGATTTCGCGACATGTCACGAAATCGCGACATATTTTCTTCTCGGCTGACATGTCACGATATCGCGACACTTTTCTACTTTGCTGTATTTTGCCTTTCGTTGGATGCTCCTGCATCAGACAACCGGGGTGGATTGAGAAGTGACCTTCACTTCTATACTATTCTGTCACCTTCTTTTTAACTAGGGTTGTACAAGCTCTCCAAGCTTCAAAAAAATCTGGATCTTCAAGGTACAAACCCTTAAGTTCTTCAAATCCCACAACTTCCACTCTCATTGTCATCATCGAACTCTTTTCATCCATCTCCTTCAATGGCCTCAACTTGTGACGCACTCCATATTTCATCAGAGAGTAGGTATTCGCATGCCCATCATGCACCGCACATCTGTCAAATTGCCATGGCCTTCCCAACAACACATGGCAAGCATCCATAGGCAAAACATCACACAGGACCTCATCTTGATAAGTTCCAATATGAAATTTAACTAAACACTGCTCACTGACTAATGCTCTATGATCTTTCTGTAACCACGCAATCCGATATGGATGCGGGTGGCTTCTCCTCTTTAACTGTAACTTAGTAACCATTTCTTCTGAGACCAAGTTATCAGTACTACCATTATCTATAATGATATTATAGACCTTACCCAAACTTCTGCACCTTGTGCGGAACAGGCTCCTCCTCTGGTCTGGTTCTTTCTCCTCATTCAACAAGGTCCTCCTTGTGACCATAACTTCTCCTCTCTCTGCCTCCTCAGAATGTTTTGATTCAGCACCTTCATCTACTATAACAGCTCTAGCATGACCCTCAGGCCTCCTATTCATCCTCTCTTGGTGTTGGGGACACTCATACGCCCGATGTCCCTCTTCTCCACAATGGAAACAGGTTCCATGAAATCCTCCTCTTCCATATCTACCTCTTCCTCTTTGGTAACCATTGTTCTAGTTACGGGGTCTGTAATCATTATCCCCCTTCTGATCCTGACTACAGCTAGCTTCTTCTTTCTTCTCATCTCATCCTCCATCTATTCTTCCACCTCGACCTCTTCCTCTTTGTTTGCCTTCAAATCTTCTGTTCAGCTTCTCTTCAACTTTTAGAGCAAACTGGTAAGCATCCTCAATGGTGCTAATCCTAACCAGACTCAACTCTTCTTGAATACTGGTTCTCAATCCATTGATGTAATGGGCTACCTTCTCCTTGTTAGCCTCAGAATGGCCAGTTCTGATTGAGATCTGGTAAAACTCCTCTGTATATTCTTTGATAGATTTGTTTGACTGTCTTAAACTCTGCATTTTTCTCAACAGGTCCAATTCGTAATCCGTAGGAATAAACTGTCTCTTCAACTTCTCTACCATTCGATCCCATCTGGTTATCTTTTCCTTTTTGCTTCTATTTCTTTCTAGCTGCACTCCTTTCCACCATAGGCTAGCATGGCCCTTCAACTTCATTTTTGCCAATTTGATCCGATCTGGATCGACAACCTCCTCATACTCAAAATATTCCTCCAAATCATTGATCCAATCAATCAACTCCTTTGGATTGAGATTCCCAGAATACGTGGAGACATCAAACTTTGGCTTCTTCCCAATCCGAGATATGGCCTTAACTAATCTAGCTTCTGTAGGATCCATTGCTTCTTCTTCTTCTGATGGATTATCAACCTCCCAAGCTTCATCTTCACTATGGTCTTCTCTCCTTGACTCAACCCCTCTTCGCAACTCCTCTTGCAGGGCTTGCACTTGCCTCTGCAAAACTCTAAAATCTTCTTCAGGTACCACATTTCTTCCACCACCATGGTTTCTTCATGGAGGCATTCTTCCTCACTCTCTTCTCACAACCCTTCACCACAGATCCTAGTGTAAACTGCCTCACGTCCGGCGATCTATTTACACACTCAGGAACTCCCGCTCTGATACCACTTGATGGGGGAGCCAAAAATTGCTCAGCCCAAATACTCAAAAAATCTCATTCATTAAACTTGGAAAAATTTACAAAAATGGCAGACTCTGCCAAATAAACTCCTTTATTCCGAAAGATAGTTTACTAATTTTTATATTACATTACTTTTCCAATTCTAGAAGAAAAATAGTCCACGCAGGTCCAGAATGGCCCTCTTGCCTTCATGTCTGCAACCTGTCTCCGTAGTTTCTCGACTACAACTCTGTCTCCACTATTTTTTGACCCCTCTGCATGCCTTTGCTTCCCCCTTTTAAACTTTCTGGCATGACTCTCTGTTTCATCTCCCGTGCCTCTTCATTGTTCTGGCTTTCAAAATGTTCCGACTCTTGGTCTTCGTCTGCTTTCACTGCACCTTGGTGCCACGTGCTTGTCCAGTGCTGCCATTTTAGACTCTGTCCACTTGTCAACCCATGATGACGTTCGGGATACCCATCGCTCGACAATTTCTTCTGTAACGGCCCCTATAACCGCCTGCCTTTCCTTTCCTTTTGTTTGGTCACGAAAACATGACATGTCGCGATATCGCGACATTTTTGCTTTACTACCTTCCTATCCCTCTTCGAGTCATAAAAATGCGACATGTCGTGATATCGCGACACTTTTGCTTTTTCGGCCTTCCTACCCTTTGCGAGTCGTGATAATGCGACATGTCACGATATCGCGACACTTTTTCTTTTCGGCCTTCCTGCCCCTTGCGAGTCATGAAAATGTGACATGTCGCGATATCGCGACACTTTTTCTCTCTTACGCCTCCTCTCGCCTTTTGGCCGTGATAATGCGACATGTCATGATATCGCGACACTTTTCTCTCCTGTGCCTTCCCTCGCCTTTTGGTCATGAAAATGCGACATGTCGTGATATCGTGACACTTTTTCTCCTTTGCACTTTCTTTTGTCCTTTGGTCATGAAAATGCGACATGTCGCGATATCGCGACATCTTTCCTTTTCGGCTCCTCTTTCTCCATTTTGGTCACGAAATCGTGACATGTCACGATATCATGACATCTTTCCTTTCTGACTCCTCCTCGCCTTTCGGGTCATGAAATCGTGACATGTCGCGATATCGCGACAACTTTGCTCTTTGCCTTCTTTCTCTATTTTGGGTCATGAAAACGCGACATGTCGTGATATCATGACAGTTTCCTTCCTTGCCTTCTTTCTGCTCCGTCGGTCGCAATTTCGTGACATGTCACGAAATCGTGACATTTTCTTCTCTAGCCCTTCTGGTCTTCTTTCGATCGCGATTTCGTGACATGTCGCGAAATCATGACATTTTTGCTCCGCGTCTTCTCTTTCCTTCCTGAGTCACAAAAATGCGACATGTCACGATATCGTGACATTTTTGCTCCGTGCTTTCTCTCTCCTTCCTGAGTCGTGAAAATGCGACATGTCACGATATCGCGACACTTTTCTCTCTTGCTCTTCTTCATCTCTTTTAGTCGCGATAATGCGACATGTCGCGATATCGCGACATTTTTCTCTCTTGTGCCTTCTCTCATTTTTTGGTCACGAAAATGTGACATGTCACGATATCGCGACACTTTTCCTTCTCGAGCCTTCTCTCGGATTTTGGTCACGATTTCGTGACATGTCGCGAAATCATGACATATTTTCTTCTCGGCCGACATGTCGCGATATCGTGACACTTTTCTACTTTGTTGTATTTTGCCTTTCGTTGGATGCTCCTGGCATCGGTTCATCAACAACACCGGGCTGATTTTTGTAAAATGTTTTGGGTCAACCTGTAAAACCCAGTATTAATGCTATAGTATCTTATCTACCAAAAAAAACTTATAGATACAAAGGGCTTCATTTGTGGCTAGATGGGATGAGTTGCAAAAAATATTTAGGGAAGGAACAATTATAAAGAAACTCAATGAAGAGTATGATTATGTGTAAAGTGGTTGAGGACATTAACAACCAAGAGGATATCCACTAGAAATAGAGAGCAAGAACCACAAGGTTATTGGAAGGTGATAAAATACCAAAATTTTCCATCAGTCTTCATGTGCTAGGAGATAGATGAAAAAGATGAAAACTCCTCAATATGAAAATGGTCACTCCTTTGATATGATCTTGTGTATGTATTATCATTAAATAAATTATTTTGCCAAAAATTTTAAAAAGGTATGGTGCAAAAAAAAAAAAATTAGAAATAAGTTCTTGTTGTCATACCCTCTATTAATTTTTAAGAACAAAATGAGGCCTTTATTAAACCCATTGATAAAGAGGAGCTAAAGGTAGTCTTTGGAATGAACACAAGAAAAAAACCAAGTCTAGATGGATTCCCAATTGATTTTTTCCATACCTTTTAGGACATCTTGGTGGAGGATGTAATATATGTTATAGAGGAGTCCAGATGTAATAAAAGAATACTTAAATTATTAAATCATACATTAACTACATTAATTTAGAAATGTGGAAGGGGATTCATATTTTAGATTATAGATCTATTGCCTTATGCAATGTCATATACAAAATAACCAATGGTTGAGAAATGAATACCTCTTGTAGATAATATTATCTCATTAGAGCAAACAAGTTTTATAGAAGGTAATGTTAGAGTTTATTACATCATTTGGATCATGTAAATGTACGACCTTTAGTATATATCTAGAGTAGGATTTTACTTCAAATTTAATTTAGTTAGTTTCTTCAAGCATTTTAATAAATGCACAAGTATCAATGTACAAGTTATAAATGTGCATGTATGTACATGAGTCCTAGGTAGATTAAAGGCCAATCAATCTATCTTTCTATATAAAGGCCTCATAGGTTTAGTAGTGAGAGGGAAAGTGTGATATAGTAAATATATAGTGTGTAGTAGATATAGTGTGTGTAGTATGGTACAATGTAGTTCTTTCATATACTTTCATGGAGTGTTCATGTCCTCCATTATATAGAATTGTACTATTTTCATCATTCCCATTAATGGTATATTTTTGAGTTATTTGTAGATGTTCATCTCATTATTTTACTACATATTATTGTGACATTAGTTTTATACTTATATCAGATTAGTTATCCTTCATCTTGTGGTTGTAATACTTCTCATCAAAAGCTAACAGTGGTATCAAAGCACATGGTAGATAAGATATAAAATAGGGAGAGCCGTAAGTGAGACTGAGAGAAACACATAAATATCATTTACACAAAAATTGAGATTAAATTTAGATAGAGTCTTTCCATATGGTTATAAGAAAAATTGTGAAGACTTTGACTCAACATGGATTCCACTAGATTGAAAAATCAATTAATGAAGATTCATCATCTCTAGATTTACAGTTTCCACCATTTTAGTTTTAAACATCTAGTTGTAGGAAAAGGAGATTAAAAAAAGTATGGAAGCTTCCTACATAGAACTAGGAAGAGTATCTTTACAAGAATTATTCTAGAACTTGCAATAAAAAGTAGAAGACTAAATATTTTAGATGCCTAAGGAGAGATATCATTAATAGAGATTGTAGACCTCCATGAGTGCAGAAGAAAAAAATCCATAGTAGCCATACTGCTAATTCAAGCGACTCTAGAGAAGAATCAAGAAGAATATTGATGGTTGGTGATCTCCATTGAAGATTGCAAAAAACAAATTGAAGAAATCAGCTAGAAGAAGATGAAGAGATCCTTAGAAGTTCCAATTACAAAAATTCTATTTTTGGAATATTAGAGGTTAGTGATATCCATTAAAAACCTATATATTGTAGAAGTAAAGAAGGACCAACAAAGGTCATGTTATAGATTCCAAGAAGAGTAATTTTTAGAGATCCAAGAAGAAGATATCATTATCAACACTTCCTTAGTAGAAGTTTGAATTAAATGCCTCATTTGGAATACCATAGAAGCTATAAGATTGAAGACCTTGGTGAGGTCTCAAGGAGAAATAATAAGAAGTTTTGGAGAGATTTATTTTTAGAATTCAAAGAAGGCCTTTAAAGGAGTTCTTAGGAGAACTCATTGGATAAATCTACCAGCAAGGAGGAGTTATTGATAGAGAATAATTAGGAATAATTATCACCATATAAAACAAGCCCAAAAGAAGAATAATTTGGCAAGGAGTGCCAAATCCTAAAGGAGAATACTAAAGACATTAGACACTCAGATTCTTAAGAAGAAGACCAAAATTAAAGTTATAATTTGACAAGGAGAAAGGAACCTAACATTACTACCAAAATTGAAAGGTTTTAATATTACCTTTGAATTCTAGAAGGCTCATAGAGAGATAGGGGTTTGCTAAGTCTATAACAAGATACTAAAAGGGTTCTTGAAGAAAAATCAACTACAATTTGGGGGAATTCCCTACCAAATTTGTGAGTTTCAAGAACAATACAAGAATGAGTTCAAGTGCAATATCCAAGACCTAGCTTGGAGAACCATCCATCGAGAGGGAGCTATACCAAGTCGAATCATGAAGAAAATACCAAATAATGGTAGCACTAGCAATTATAGTCAAGCACCTAGGATCTCCATCGAACCAAGAGGCAACCTTTTTTTGCTAGAAGAAGCATTAAGGGCAAGAAACTAGTTGGATTTACATTGGCAAAAGGAGTATATAGGTTAAGAAAGGTCTTGGAGGTAAGATTTCATGTAATCTACCACTTGTCACATCTGACAAGAAGTGCTCATATTCCTTAGGCAAAGAAACACTCACTTCTTGAGCGTTAGAGTAATTATTTGGGGGTTACAAAGCTTATCTATCAAAAAGGAAATGTTACAGCATCTCAAGCAATGTAGGTGTCATCCCCATGCATGTCAAATCTTATAAGACACTTGGACACCACTTTAATAATCTTATGCCATGTGGTATTCTTAAAGAGGATTTCATAGCTATTTCAGCACTTAATTCCAAGTGAAGCATATAATTAAACCTGAGAAAATTGAGCAATGTCTAGAATAACAAAGATGTATCCATATGCAGTGAAAGAGAAGTGAACAACATTAAAGGTTGAATTGAAGACTTCCAAGAAGGTCAAAGTAGTATTTAAGGCTCATTGCCATACGTTCACTGTTAAAGGAGAGTAGTGCACAGTAAGGCAATGCCCAACATTTAGGTGTTGGAACTTTATAAAGGTATGGTTTTTACCTTAATTAAAATTGCTTTCATTAAGGAGTTATAAGGAGTATAGTATAAGGTTAATTTTTTTATTATTTACCTTGGAAATAATAACAAAATCAACCATACATTTGAAAGTAAATTTAAATGAGGTTTATATATTTAATAGTTTAATATTTGCAATTAAGTATCGTAGGAGATATAAGGGTTTCTACTTATAAAATAAAAACTCTATTATTGTAAACATTATTATTTTCCAATATTCCAAATTAGGGAGTTATAAGGTATACTAAATCAAAATAGTTTATTGGAAATTCAGGGTTATAAAAGGAAGTTCTTCATTTACTTAAAGGAGTTGGAATTTTATACTTACTCTTGTCTCATATTCAAACTAAAGAGGTAAAATAAATACAACCATAGAGAAATTCAAATTAAGTGCATAGTTCATTAGGAGAGATAAGGTGAAATAGAAGTTGATTATTTTTATTTACAAAACATTACAAAATCATCTCAAAAGTGAACTATTACTTACTATGCACTTTATTAAGCTTACTAGGGAGACATAAGGAATACTACAAAACCTAAGCTTGAAAGGTTTTATCAAATTAGTTCACATGCTTTAAACTAGGGAGATATAAGGTAGTCTACTACAAAGGATATTTCAAAAGTACTCCTAAAACATAAAGGAGCTAAAACTAAGAAAGATGCCTA
This sequence comes from Wollemia nobilis, assembly GCA_028583015.1. Classification (NCBI taxonomy): domain Eukaryota; kingdom Viridiplantae; phylum Streptophyta; class Pinopsida; order Araucariales; family Araucariaceae; genus Wollemia; species Wollemia nobilis. The sequence goes on from JAQPPZ010016934.1 coordinate 10,063,036, forward strand.
CCTCAAGGAATACATTGAACAATGACATAGCCAATACTATTAGAAAGAATAGGGAAAATACCACAAAAATAGGAATAAGGAATTTAATTAAAAAGTCTGAAGGATATTTAGACTTTAATTCAAAAGTGATTCATAGTGAATCCTTAATATATAACTTTGAAACTATGGGATACTATCTACGTGATCAATTAACTGAAGCAATTGAAAATGGAAAAAGTGACATTCGAATTCCTTTAGACTTAGGTAGCATATTTATTTTTGTAAATTAACAAAATTGTATTAAATAGGGCATTTGAAAGGCACCCTAACATCTTAATATAGTAGCAATATTAAGTGATGCATCATCCAAAAAAATTTCATGGCATCCATTTAAAGCCTAAGACATTTAGCTAAACTAGAAACAAACCAAAAGGACAAGGAAAAAATAGGAAAAAAAATGTCCTAACAAGACAGAGCCCAGAAACAGCAGACAATCTATAGATAATTACAGATTGGCAGAATCCTTAGTGTCATCCTTTTTATATTCTTACGAGTTTCCTTGAACATTTCCTTGGTAATTTCTACCACATCGTCTTCCTTGACACCAGCTCTGGCTCCAATGAAATTCTTTGTTGGGAGATCCTTGATGAATTTATCATAGAAAAATAGTAGATTCAGAACATTCTTATGCTCTTTCATTTATGTAATGATCTCCATGCTTGCGGTCACATCACTTTCCATTTTAGAAATGGTAGCTATGGTGGTATTTATAATATATTCCTGAAGTATATTGATCGTAGGATTCTAAAACTCTTTTTCAGTAAAACCATACATTTTTTATTGATTCTGAATAAACTTGTTCATCAAGCGTTGGGAGATTCTTATCAGGGTGGGTTGATCCTCCACCTTATCCTTCTTCCTAACCAATTTCTCAAAACCTAGGTAGCTACTATCCACTTTCTAATTATTGAAACCATGAATACTTGAGGAATGGGTGAAGGACATGTCCTCTATTATCTGCTTGGAATATATTTGTTATTCCTATGAAACCACATTTCCTTTGGGAAAGTTATCCAATAAATAAACATATATTATCTTAAATAGCCCTTGATATGAGGGCCAAGCCTCGTCCTTCTTTGATCGAGTTTCCTTGATGGAATAATCCATAGACATGTACAAATATTTAGGGATATTGAGAGGTTTTACCTCCTTGAAATGACTTTGGTAGCATAGTATACATGGCACTACTTATGTTAAAATGTTACAAGGATGATAATGTAGAAAAAATGATTGATATAATAATTTTAGAAAGAAAACATAAATGGATGCATTATATCTAGAGAAAATATTTCAATCCTCATGCAGTATTGATACTTCAAGTTCTACTAACTCAAAATCTTATCTTGATGCCTTAAGTACTTATGCAGAAGCCTCTATTCATGATAAAAAGGACAAAGGCAAAAATAAGATACTCTTGTAAGAATCAGGTGATAGTATGACCACCTATGAAAATACAAAAACCACATTTAATGGAAAGGACCAAGGTCAAGGAGACAAACAATGATAGGTGCACTAAAATATATTACAAAGGAGATTCCAATTCAGATAAATAAGACAATGAAGGAACCTAGAGAAAAGAACTCAAATTTCAGCAACCACACAATTATCCTCAATTAGAATATCAAGGAGGAAATAAGAAGGGAAACTTAGCTCAAAGGATTCAAGAAATTCAAGAACTAAAAAATCCTACAGATAATTAAGTCAGAGCTCTCATAGCAAAGATATATTTTTATGAAGACACTAATTACATGCTTGAATAGAACACATATAGCAAAGAAGGATAACTTAAAATCCAGTACCAGATAAAAGATCCATATTGAATACTAAAGACTTCAATACACAAATAATGTAATATAGGGGGCTGATAGAGTATATTACATAATTTGGGTTATGTAAATGTACCACCTTTGGTACATATCTAGAGTAGGAGTTTACTTCAGAGTAAAGTTAGTTAGTTTCTTCAAGAATTATAATAAATGCACAAGTGGCAATGTGTAAGTTCTAAATGTGAATGTACTCCACATGTACATGAGTTCTAGGTAGAGTAAAGGCCAAGAAATCTATATTTCTACATAAAGGCCTTATAGGTGTAGTAGTGAGAGGGAGAGTATGATATAGTAAATATACATTGTGTAGTAGATATAGTGTGTGTGTAGTATGGTACAATATAGTTCTTTCATATACTTTCATGGAGTGTTCATGTCCTCCATTATATAGAATTGTACTATTTTTATATTTCTCATTAATGGCATATTTATGAGTTATTTGTAGATGTTCATCTATTTATTTTCCTGCATATTATTGTGCCATTAGTTTTATAGTCATCTCAAGTTAGTTATCCTTCATCGTTTTGTTTCACTACCTCCCCAAAAAATCTAATAGGCAAGTAGATCTTGCATGGTGTGTTCTAGCTTAGGAGGCAATCGACTCAATGTAAAAATTTGGCAATAGAAGAATATTCATAAAATTGGATATGTTGAAGGCTTGTGATAAGGAGGAGTGGAGCTCATTGTTAATAATTATGGTAGCATTTGGTTTCTCTAAATATTAGATATAATTAGATATGAGTTGCATCTCTACTATGACATACTCAGTGTTAATCAATGGTCTTCCCTCAAAATTGTTTGGAGTAACTCGAGGTCTTCATTAGGGAGATCCTTTTTCCCCTTATATTTTTCTCATATTATATGAAGTCTTGGGTAGAATCATCTTGAGGAGAAGACAATAGGGTTTTATAATAGATATTAAGGTGGATGAGGAAGTTTTGATTCACATAAAGTTTGTAGATGATACAATATTGGTGGGAGTGGCCAATCTCAAGGAATCAATAATGATCATAGATACTCTTAATATTTACCTTAGGACTACAAACCAAGTCATCAATGCAAATAAATCCAAAGCAGTCTCCTTCAATCTTGATCAGAGGCTTCAAGACAAAATTTTAGAGATCTTGGGATTCATGAGGACTTCTCTCTTAGTGGTCTTTTTGGAGGTTGTTTGCATTTTTAAAAATTAAATATAGTTATCTAGAGGAATATTTTGGATCATATCAAAGATAGAATCAATTGGTCTCACAAATCGTTAACCTTTATGTGTAGATTAAATTTTTTGTAGTTAATCATTCAAGCCATTCCAATTTATCAATTTTCTATACTTGCTACCCCACATACCATATAGAAATATTTGGACAATATGGCTACAATATTTTTATAGGGAGGAGTAAAATGATACAGAAAATGGATATTAGCAAGTTGAAAGAAAGTAATCCAACCCATGGCAAAATGATTCTTGAGACTAAGGATATTAGAGGTAAATAATAAATATTTGGATGGAAATATTCACTAGAGGTAGATCTCCAACCCAACATAGTTTTTCAGTAGAGTTTTAAGTAGTAAATATTTTGAATAGGTGAAATCAAATGAGGTGAGTCAAATTCCTTTTGGATGGTAATAGGTCCCTAGTGTGGCAAGATATAAATTTAAGATAATAAGTAGTTAAATAAATATTATTTTAGAAAGTGAGGAGAGAAAATAAGGCAAAATTTTGGATAGATTCATGGGATCAAGACCCACCTATCATTGTTAAATTATCAAAATTACAACCATTAAAAATAGCTATAGAAAGCAAAGGTTCAATCAAAATTAAAAATTATGTCAACACTAGTTAACTTGTGGATTATAGGTTTAATTAGTTTCAAAATTTGGAAAAGTGGCCAATTCCAATCCCTCCATAATTGACACCCATCATTACTAAAATCTTGTGAGAAAGACTTCTCACAAGTAGATATGAAGAGGATAAATTAGCCTAGGGTCATGAGACTCTTGTATTATACATAGTGAAGAATGAATATGATAATATCCTTATAAAACCTTCCCCTCATGCATTAAAGGTTGAGAATTGGAGAAATATTTGGTTGTCCAAGGGTTGGATAAAAGTAAATTTCTTTTCTTGGTAGTTCATGCACAAAGAAATTTTTATTTTTGATAATTTGAGGTATATGGGAATCATTGGTCCATCCCAATGTTTTTTATTCTATAAACATGAGGAAACATCTTACCACTTGTTTAAGTATCCATTCACATGCTAGATCTAGGAGCGATGGTTTTTATCTTAAAAAATCCAAGCCAATGGTGATTTGATCTAGATTAGTATTTAGGAATTATGGAAGAGGGATACATTTAAATTCAAAGCTCTCCATATCAAGTGGAAGCTTGAATTAAAATTTATTTTGTGGTAAGTGTAGTTGGAGAGAAATTATAGAATTTTTAGAGAAATATTTTCATCCTTGGATGGTGTTCGACAAGTCATTTGGAGCAATGTCACAAAAAATATTGTAGTATATGCTAAATAGAAAACTTAGGCTGATATAGGGATGATGGGAATGAAGCTGAAGTGTACGAGGATAAGGACAAAGCTAGCTGGAAAACACCCCCAAAAGGTTGGATTAAAATTAATACTGATGGTGTTGCAAAAGGTAATCCAAGTAGAGCTAGAATTGGATTGGTTTTTAGAAATTATTATGGGATAATGCTTTATTGTGAATTATAGGGCCTAGATAGGGCCACAAACAATGAAAAAAAAGGCTTATCTATATAAAGGCATTATAGGTGTAGTAGTGAGAGGGAGAGTGTGATATAGTAATTATACAATGTGTAGTAGATATACTATGTGTGTAGTATGGTACAGTGTAGTTATTTCTAAAAGCACGAGGATACGAAAACAAAAAGGAAAAGCCAAGATGCGATGTAAACGAAACAAAAGATAACGCTAAATCCTATGAATTGAAAGTGCATGAAAGGAAAGAAGCATAAACGAATCGAAACCAAATAGAAAGCCAATATGGAAGACAACCCTTTTTATTAATATGCTTCAGAACTCGGTTACAATTCGCCTCCTCCATTTTTAGGGGCTAGGAGCGTTAAATGTGTTCTTGTCACATCAATGGATGCTATTCCTTCTTCCGCGTGCCCACATGTAAAGTGGGTGGACCAAACGTCACCGCCGCTTGCATTGATGAGTCTTGACTCCTTGCTACTCCTCTAATGTTGAGACCCTACGTTCAAGGAAACAGGAAACAGTTAGTAGCACCTGTAGATAAAATGAAACATGCAATCCCCACGCCTTCAATTAGTACATGCAAAATATAAATAAAATGATAACTAAAATAGATCCAAATGAACTAAAAACTTGACAGGGGCATAAAAACATCATCGAGAAGGCACTACAAATGGAACAGTCAAAAAATTCACCACATATTCGTATTCGCTCCGGGGCGGGATGATTAGACCTGCAACAAAATGTCAGATAGCACTGTCCCAAATGTCACATCCGGGAAGCTCCAAATCACCTGCAAAGTTGGGGGTTAGCTAAAATGGGGTATTTTGGAAAGACCCAGAAGGTCATATTTTCCCAATTTGGCCTCTATCACCGGGAATTTGATGATGCTACCTGCATGTTAGCAAAAGCGAGAAATGACAAAAACATGATCAAAACAACTCAAAATGATGTGAAATTTGAATGACAACCTATTTAAGCAACATAGAATCAGATGCAAAAATAATAGAACTGAAATCTACTACAGATTTCTAATCACTCCGGGGCGGGGCGATTAGAACTGCAACAGTGCGGGGGGCGCCCGAGGGCAGGACGCCCACCGTTTAGGGCCCGATTTTGGCACCAATCCACTTGGGATGGGTCCAAAACCTCTTGTGGGGTGTTTTCGACAAATTTGGTAGGATGTTATGGCCAAATGTCAGGTTTTGGTTTCGGATTTGCGCTTCCAATAACCACCCTATGACCTCCCTTCCAAAAGAGATCAAGGATGTGAAAGGCACAAATCAAAAGGTGTGAGGATATAAAATGGCAGCACTTCGTTGCTCAAAATGCTCCTTCTCTGTATATGTTTGGGGTGAGAAGACTCACCATTTTATAGACCTGACGGTCTCTTTGGATGAGCATGCAGAGGCACCACTTGGCAATCATGCCTTCCCAGGGGGAGAAGATTCCTCCCTGATTAGGGGCTCCATGACTGCCCCTATAACTGCCTCTAACGCTCAAAAATGCTCACTCACACTCCCATGCAATGAAGGAAGAGTTAAGTGGTGGATCTGAGCTGCCATTTGTCAAGATTTGACTTTTTTCCCATCAAACTTGCTATTCGCCCCACCCTGGAGCGAATACTGCTAATCGTCCCTGGGTGGGGCGAGTACCAGTTTGTAATCATCCCTGGGTGGAACGAATAAGGAGCAGAGTGCCTGAAGGTGCCAAATTGACCTTTGACCTTCCAAAACTATTGTGTGAGTGGTTAGGACCACTGTTTAACCTCTAGGGGCTGCCCTTGGGGTTGTGTGTGTCAATGCGATCAGTGTTTGCAGTCACATAATCGGATTGGTGTTGTTTTGGTGTCTATAGATGCCCCTTTTTGGGATGCGCTATGCGTGGCGCAGTGCTCGAGAAAAAATAGATAACCAAAGCACTAATGATTAGGGTTTCTCAGTAACCTAACCAACTTTTGATGCCCCAAGTATGGAAAGGGCATGCATTCTTGAATCCTTGCTTCTGACGAGCGAAGGAACTCAATTCAAGTGTTAACCTTTTTCGGTGAGGTGTTACTTGATCTTGGACATTGATCAGTCATGAATAGGCAAAGGGCACAACCTTTTGTCTATGGGAACCTTGAGTTCATGATTCATGAATGCCAAGTGTTTGATCAGCTTGTGATTATTGCTTGTTTGCTGCCCCAAGCAGGGGCATGATTGTCTTTGTCAATGATTCTTTGAATGCATGCCATTTCCATGATTGGGTGTGTATTTGTTGATTGGTGACTAAGTGTGACTACCCCCTCAAGCGATGAATCGATGAGGGAATGACCTACATGAGAAAAGCGACGAGTCGCTTGACCCAAGATGACTTGTGTAAGGGTGCCTTTCAGTTGTTTATCTTTGAATTTGTGTGCAGTTTCCCAACATTTAGACCTATTTTTGGTGGGTGTTTAACCCTTTTTGTGACGCCCCTTGGGGTGGAAATTGTCAAAAATCCATCCTCCCGTGGAGCGGTCCGGCTATGGTAGCCTTCTTGGGGAGTAGGATAGTGACAATTTGTGACCCCGACATCGGGTTTGTATGCCAGTGAATGACGGGCGCAAAGGCGCCTTTGTTCGGCAATGTTATTGCTATTTTTGGGTGGGTTTGGACCCTTTTTGGGATGTCGTTTGGGGATGAAATTCTCTGCAATCCGTCCTCCCGTGGAGTGGTCCGGCTATGGTAGCCTTCTTAGGGAGTGGGATAGTGAGGATTTGTGACCCCGACGTCTATTTTGTATGCCAGGAATGTCAAGTGCAAAAGCACTCTTATTGGACAATTTTATTGCTTGTTTTTGTGCATTTTGGTGCAGTTTTTGTTGTTTTTGAAATTTTTGCTCTGTAATCGTCCCTGGGTGGGGCGAATACCAGTTTAGTAATCATCCCAAGGTGGGACGAGTGCTAACTAGAGTGCTCATCCCAGGGAGGAATGATTACAGGCCTAAAAGCCTATTTAAGGGCCAAAACTAGGGTTTGGGCTCATTTGCATTCTATTTTTCTGGCGATTTGGAGCTCTGAGGAGGAGGAGGTCGATTCTGCGAAGCGAAGCGCTGCCAAATTTTTCCCGACACCATGAGTGCACGAACCGGATCGAGTGGTGGAGCCGAAGCGAGACCGGTAAGTGCTCTTCCTCTTTATTTTGTTGTTTTATTTTACAGTTTAAAGCCGCAATGTGTCTCTTTTGTATTTGGTTTTTCGATTTTTTTTTTTTTAAATGAAACCCTAAAAAAGAATTTGTTTTGTTTTGTATGTGTGAATTTGTGTTTTGTATGGCTTCATTAGAACTTAGGTTGAAACCCTAGTGGAAACCATGTTTATTATTTTGCATTTGTAAATGAAAAGAAACCCTAGTTTAACAAAGATCAAAACGTAGCTTAAAAACTTAGTTTAAAACTTAGCTTAAAAACTTAGCTTTAAATCTAGTTTAACAAAGATCAAAACTGAACTTAAAAACTTAGTTTAAAACTTAGCTTAAAAACTTAGTTTAAAACTTAGCTTAACCCTAGTTGTTTTTTTTTTGTCGATGTATACTAAGGGTAAACCCTAGTTTAACTAAAAATTTTTTGTTGTTTGTTTGTTTTGTTTTTGTAGTTATTTGTCAGTGTAGACTAAGGGTAAACCCTAGGTTAACTGAAAAATGTTTTATTTGAATTTTGTTTTGATTTTGTTTTTATTAATCAGTTTAAACGTAGAGTTAAAAACCCTAGGTACTGACAGACTGTTTTTGACTATTTTTGTGTTTTTAATTTATCAGTTTGAACTAGAGTGAAAGACCCTAGGAACTAAAAAATTGTTTTTGACTATTTTTGTGTTTTTAATTTATCAGTTTGAACTAGAGTGAAAGACCCTAGGAACTAAAAAATTGTTTTTGACTATTTTTGAATTGTGTTTATCAGTTTAAACATAGAGTTAGAAACCCTAGGTACTGACCAACTATTGTTTTTGAATTTTTTGAATTTTGTTTATATTTTAGTTATCAGTTTAAACGTAGAGTTAAAAACCCTAGGTACTGACAACTATTTTTTTGAATTGTTTTGAATTTTGTTGTTTGTTATTTGTCTATTTTTAGCTGTACATTGTTTTATGCATTGTTGTATATTCATGTTATTGTTGTACAGTTTAGCATGTTTTTAATGTTTTTGTTTTGTTTTCTTTTGCAGATTGTGAAGAGTCGGTACCATGTGCCTACGGTTTTCTTAGAAGCACGGGAGGCGCTGACTTTGGCTGACTGGGAGTGGCTTGATGCCCTTGGGCTCAAGCAGGTGACTCGGCTTGAGCCTGTGGTCGGGGATCGGGCCTATCTGATGGCCCTGATCAACTTGTGGGATCCCTGGACCAATACCTTCCATCTCCCAATAGGGGAGATGACAGTGACCTTGGAGGACGTCTATCGGATTCTATGGATTCTGATAGATGGGCTATCGATCAGGACGATGCCACGTGATCAGCGGACAACTGTACTGACGTGATGCTTCGGGCATGGGGAGGAGTTTGGTGTGGATAGCCCAATGGAGAGGGCAGAGGGTGACTGCCATATTGGCGAGATTTTGGTACGATGGTGGTTAGAGAGGGGCATGTTGGGAGTGAGGCACGCAGTACTGATGGGCCTCATTTCCAACATGCTGCTACCCGACTCTTCGGGCATGAGGTTCCCGTGGAACCTACTGGAGGTGGTCTTTCGGTTAGTGGAGTGTTCGACCATAGAGCCCCTGATTATGAGATGGGGTCAGACACTACTGGCATAGCTCTATGATGAGTTGTACGAGGTCCACTATCGAAGGTGGAAGGGTATTGGATGCAGTTATCTATTGCAGTGTTGGGCTTGGCAGCACATAGCTATGGAGAGGCCGATGGGGTTGTCATGGATGACTCGAGCGGAGATGGTAGACAGAGAGATCGGGTATGGGGCACTATGGCGGCGGTTTGAGGAGTAGGGACAGAGTCGATGGTGGGTAGGTGTCGTAGGGCACTATGTTGATGCCTTCGCTCGGCTTGCTCCAGGGGAGGTGTTTTGGCGCCCATACCAGGATTGTCCAGCCTGGCCTGAGGCTGGAGAGTGGCTTCGATGGGTTCACAGGGGGAGGTGGATGATTGGGTGGCACGGGACCGAGCAGGAGTTCTTCCCGTATGGCTAGGTGGCATGATAGTTTGGGGTGTGCCAGGGGTTTCCTGGTGAGCCCTTGATCTATCGACGCCAGGGGGACGAGAGGACTCTGGTTTGGCTGGTCATTGCATCGCTGGGTGAGGATTCGGATACAATGATTGACGTCCCGGATGTGGATGACATCGGGGCTACCGTGGAGTATGACCAGTGGTGGACTTTGCGATGGTGGTGAGGCGAGGGGCCTCTAGGGGGTGCAGAGGTGGCATCAGTAGGTGATGAGGGTGCAGAGACACCAGGAGAGGGTTGGGGGGTTCCACTGGAGGACGCAGACATGGTAGAGGTGGATGATTTTGTGGGGGAGGATTTTGGGGTTCCAGAGCAGTCAAGGAGCCAGAGTTGCCCACAGTCTTGGATAGGCCTATGCACCATGCTATCCTGGAGGGTGTAGAGGGGAGGGATCACGGTGAGATAGCGTGATTGGAGGATCTACTTCGGAGGTGAGACGAGGAGCTAGGGGAGGCTTTGTAGGAGAGGGATCTCCTACGAACTCAGTTGGCTAAGTGGGAGAATGCATTTGCTACGTATCGCCAACGGGATGGGGACACAGATGCTGCATGGGAGATGGATCTCCTACGGACGTAGCTAGCGGAGAGGGAGAAGGCATTGGCGCAGTGCAATGACGTAGTGGCTGCGTACCGACGGTGGGAGGTGGAGTGGTTTTGGCATCGGATGGATTTGGAGGGAGAGATTATCCACCTTGGGGGGTGGTTACCTAAGCTCTCTGGAGGTGGGTCTTCATGTCGGATGAGAGGCAACGATACTGAGCAGTCAACATCATCTCGTCGTAGGCGATTGGATGAGGGGGGCGCTAGTAGGCATGATGCGGGGGCTAGCAGTAGCCGCCTTGAGGGGTCCCATAGGACCCACACCACGAGGGGTAGTTCTCGTCGCACCGATCCTGCATGATCATGGTGGTCGATGCCCTAGGCTTGGGGGTTTTTGAGCTTTTGCATTTTTGCGAGGTCAAAGGACCGGTTTATTGTAGCCTACGAGCATTTTTGATGATATATATATACAGATGACTTTATTTTGTTTATACACATGTTGTGATTTGATTTTATGCACAATGGATCGATGTTTGATGGATGCATGTTAATTTACATTATGTATGGATATGTTGCGATGAATGCTAAAGTTTCTAATTTATATGATATGCAAATGGAATGGATGAATTGAAATTGTAATTGTTGGTGGTGGCACCATAGACTACTTATGGCTTTTGTCCTAGGCGATTGCTGTGGTAAATGACTTTTTTATGTATACATGTTATTTTTTTTGTATTTTTTGATGGCGATGCAAGGACGAAAGATATCACAGTTGGTTTATAATGTAGTTAAGGTTTTTTGAGACTCAGATGTTTTAACTAATTAGCCAAGACTGTACTTTTATCTTACAAGACTTTTGAACAAGGTATGAATCCGACTTGTCTTTGACCAAGTTATTTCACATCCCTGTGTGTGCAATTGAGTTTATTTATGTGGTATTTGTCATGATACCGCCAATGCTAGATAGGCTGTCAACCAAACCTGTACTGAGGATCACCTAATTAGCTCCACTAACTCCTTTGTTGTATTTAGTCAGATTAATCTATGGTGCTATCTAGGATACCATAAGCTAGCTCATCCACATGCAAACATTGATCTGCACACAAGTTAATGTGACAGATATATCATCATGCGGGAGGTTTGCCACCAATGACCGATAGGTTATCCACCAAACCGGTACTGAGGTTTACCTCATGACCTTCTGAATGCTGAGAGTTCCAGGGATTCAAGTTCGACTCCCTTATTTTTTTCAATTGTATTGGGATACTTGCTCTTCTATAGTGATAAAAATCACTATTTATTTTTGTTTTTTCTTTTGAGCAAGGGATTTGAATATTGAGTGATGAGAATCACTATTGTATGTGCCTTTTGATGTATGCACTTTGTGGGATTTGATGTCAAACTTTGGAGTTATGACTTTTGCAAAAAACAATTTGGTGTTTGCAACGTTTTGAGAACTTGGGATTCTTGGGGAATTGGGTAGGGAAGATGCTTGTCCTTTTGCCAACTCTCAATATTTTTGGGGTCATTCGTATAGGGGGATGAGTAAGATAACTTTTTCACTAGATGGTATCCCGGATTGCTTTACAAATTTCATCCTTCGTTCACACAACTTGGGAATTTTATGTGTTTTAATTTGTGTTGGGATGCTACGTAACAAGGTGTGATCCAAGTAAAAGTCTACCTTTGTAAAATCTGTCTGACTTTGTACAGTATTTGGCTAGAAAGCTAATGATAGCTGAAATGACGAAAACTCTAAATACATTAGAAGACAATTGACTATGATATGGTGAAAATATGTGAATGGCATTTATTTTTGATGGACTATTGATAGAGTGGAGAAATGTGGAAAAAATATGGATTTGCCGAATAATTACAGTCTATGGTGCCTTTGACCTATACGACCAACAAATATGCAATGTATGGATGTGAGCTTAATGCAGCTATTATTTTTGTGTTTTCGATTGATTGAGTTTTCTGAGTATGAAAATGAGATGCAAAAGAGTTCTTTATTGTTGTGATGATTTTGAGTATGCATGGAAATGAGATGCAAAAGAGTTCTTTATTGTTGTGATGATTTTGAGTATGCATGGAAATGAGATGCAAATTTTTGTTATTTTTTGATGATTTTATTGTTTTGACTTTTTTTTTTTGACCAAGCAATTGTGGGAACCCTTGGAGATTTTGGTTTGACCAAAGGGATTATGGGTACCTTTGGGGCATTTAGGGATTGACCAAGTGACTACGGGAATCCTTGGAGCATTTAGTTTGACCAAAGGGTCGATGGACACCTTTGGGGCATTTTGGGATTGACCAAGCGACTACGGGAATCCTTGGAGCATTTGGTTTGACCAAAGGGATTATGAGAATCCTTGGAGCTTTTGGTTTGACTAAGCAATTATGAGAATCCTTGAAGCTTTTGGTTTGACCAAGTGATTATGAGAATCCTTGGAGTTTTTGATTTGACCAAGTGATTATGTGAATCCTTGGAGCTTTTGGTTTGGGCTATGGCTTTCTTGGATATGGAATGGCCACAAATGACTGATGTTCAAGGGTTTGAGTTCCTTGATTCCATCAAGAGAAGCGAGTCAGTATGTTCTAGGTCCTATTTTATTGTCGATGATATAAGGACCTAACCAGTTTGCTATGAACTTGTCCCTTAGATGGGGTGACAAGTTAGAGTTATGTTGGTTCTCTTTTAAGACCAAGTCACCAACCTGAAAGTCCCTCAGGTGAACCTTCATGTTGTATGCTTTCTTAAGTCACTCTTTATAGATACATAAATGCTCGAGAGCATTAACGCGTCGTTCTTTCAGCAATGTAAGTTGGTCTAACTTGGCCTACCGTGCAGTGTCATCATCGATGAACTCTTGCATTGATATGCATAGGGAAGGGATTTCCAACTCAAGAGGCATGACCACGTCGGAGCCATACACGAGAGAAAATGGAGTTTCCCTAGTGGGCATCTGAATTCTAGTGTGATAAGCCCATAGGGCAAGTGGGATCTAAATGTGCCAATCCTTATGTGTTAGTCTCACAATGTCACTGAGAGGGGGGGTGAATCAGTGTGGCTCTTTAAAACTTAAAATCTTCAACTCTTAAAGCCAAAACAATGAAAGCTTAAAACCACATAAAGCAAATATAACAAGAGAGCATCACACAACACAAGATGTACCGAGGTTCACCAGTTTTGGCTACTCCTCAAAAATGACTCGCTTGGACTCCCATCCAAATCCAGCCTTTGCAAAATATCAATTTTACAATCAATTTACCAGCACCCACTAGAAGGAGCACCAACCCCTGATTTATCTACACCAATAGAAAGGAGCACCAACCCTTAAACCAAAAAGGAGCACCAACCCCTAATTTATCCGCACCAACAGAAAGGAGCACCAACCCCTAATTTATCCGCACCAATCGAAAGGAGCACCAACCCCTAATTTATCCGCACCAATCGAAAGGAGCACCAACCCCTAATTCCTCGCACCAACAGAAAGGAGCACCAACCCCTAATTCCAAGCACCAACTTGGACTGCAATTTTGAAACTATAAGTTTGACATAAAAATGCCTTCGCTTGTACAAGACCCTGACTGGTCTATTGCTAACCCAACCTCTCTCGCTATTCACCAAAACACCACACACTCTTATGGCTCTGCTTACTACACTTTTACGGCCCTCTTACAGCCCTCTTGTTGCGCTTCTTACTGCATTCTTATGGCTCTCACGACTCTGCTTAACGCTCTCTTACGACACTCTTCCTACCCTCTTCTTCTTCCCCCTCTTAGCACTCTTCCACTCTTTTTGTAGCTTCTTACTTCATTCTCTCTTTTCAAGAGCCCTTTAATTCTCCCACGCAGACCTCCTTTTATAACAAAGTTCTGACTCTATTTTTAACTTCCATATTTTTGCATGCAACTTATTAATAGAAACTTCTATATGTAACTCCTTTATCACACAATATTCTCTCATGCATCCTATTAATAGTTACGACTCTTTGTTTGGTCTTCGACTGATGACTTTCAGTTTAACCGCCGCTCGATGCTTTCACTCCGTAATTGGCCTCATGAACTGTCGATTCGACTTTAGTTCACTATTCTTATTTTAGCTGCATGATTTTTCTCTATAACTGCACTCATAATTGATGTACTGACTTCAGTTAACTCTTCTTATTTTAGCTGCATGATTTTCTTCTACAATGACCCCTGTAACTGTCATATAACTTCAGTTAACTGTCACATATCTTATTTTGGCTAGGTTCTCTTCTTAGCTCGCACCAAAATGACCTGTCATGAAATCGTGACACTTCTACCTCTTTGTCCTCTTCTCGGACTTGTACCCATAAAAACACAACATGTCGCGATATCGTGACACTTTTGCCTCCTTGCTACTTTACTTGGTTTGAACCCATGAAAACACATGTCACGATATCATGACACTTTCGCCTCCTTACTCTTCCTCTTTACTTTTGTCGTGATATCGTGACACTCCTTCTACCTTCTTACTTTCTTTCTCTCCTCCTTTAGTCATGAAAATGTGACATGTCACGAAATCGTGACACTTTCTCTCCTTTGCTCTTTCTCTTGCCTTTGGTTCATGAAAACCCGACATGTCGCGATATCGTGACACTTTTTCTCCTAGACTCTCTCTCTTGCCTTCGGGTCGTGAAAACCCGACATGTCGCGATATCATGACACTTTTTCTCCTGGACTCTCTCTCTTGCCTTCGGGTCATGAAAACCCGACATGTCGTGATATCATGACACTTTTTCTCCTTGACTCTCTCTCTTGCCTCGACATGTCTGATATCGTGACACTTTTTCTCCTTTGCTCTTTCTCTTGCCTTCGGGTCGCGATATCGTGACACTTTTTCTTTCAGACTCTCTCTCCTACAATATGTCACGAAATCATGACACTTTTTCTTCCGTACAATCTCTCTTGCAATATGTCATGAAATCGTGACACTTTTTCTTTTGGACTCTCTCTCCTGCAATATGTCGTGAAATCGTGACACTTTTTCTTCCATACAATCTCTCTTGCAATATGTCACGAAATCGTGACACTTTTTCTACTTGCCTCTCTCTCCTGCAATATGTCACAAAATCATGACACTTTTTCTACTTGCCTTTCTCTCTTCCAACATGTCATGAAATCATGACAGTTTTGCTTGCTTGCACTTTCTCTCCGAACATGTCGCGAAATCATGATAGTTTTGCTTGCTTGCGCTTTCTCTCCGAACATGTCATGAAATCATGATAGTTTTTCTTGCTTGCGCTTTCTCTTCGAACATGTCATGAAATCATGACAATTTTTCTTGCTTGTGCTTTCTCTCCAAACATGTCACGAAATCGTGATAGTTTTGCTTGCTTGCGCTTTCTCTCCGAACATGTCACGAAATCGCGATAGTTTTTCTTTCTTCTCAACATGTCGCGATATCATGATAGTTTTTCTTTCTTCTCAACATGTCGCGATATCATGACAATTTTTCTTTCTTCTCAACATGTCGCGATATCGCGATAGTTTTTCTTTCTTGCTCAACATGTCGCGATATCGCGACAGTTTTCTTCCTTGTGATTTTCTTTTGATTTTTAGCATATGGGCCACTTCGATCTTTTGGAGAATCATTGTACATACTCTGAAGAACCTCTTAACTCCTGTCCACTGCATCAACCGATCTGTCTGACTGTGTTGACAACAATGACAATATTGTTCCTGCACCTTGCTCAACAATCTCCCCCTTTGGAATTGTTGGCAACACACATGCAATTTCCTATAATTCTTCTCCCCCTTTGACAATAATACCAAAGGGCTGCTGCAGACTCCCCCTGAGTCCATGCACAACATTCTCAGGCACAAATTAATAGAGTTAGCAAAAATTACAAACATGAGCAAAAAGATAATCAAATATATAAATGCTCCCCCTGAGAATGTGATCCCGATAGCTAGTCAATTCTTGGGAAACGTGACCACTCCACAATCTGTTGTTGGAATAAAAATCCAACTTAACCTCACTTTCTGCAACTTTCTCCTACGTACAACATGTTGTCGCTGCAATATATTCTGCCTCTACTGTGGATAAGTAGATTGACTCTTGTTTCTTACTGTTCCACGCGACCAACCTGTCTCCAAGATAGAATGCACTTCCACTGGTACTCTTTCTGTCATCGACACCTCCTGCCCAATCTGTATCTGAATATGAAATAAGGGTGAAGTCTTTACCTTTCGGATACCATAACCCATATTCCATAGTACCCTTGAGGTACATAAGGGTGAAAAGGCTTGTTTCAAATCTGCTTAACAAGATCACACAGAACTTCTCCAATCTCATAGAATTATAAAGAGAATTGTTAGAGACTCAATATGTTCTATACTTAATGCTCAATAAATATATCAACTAAATCTCATAGAAGCATAAAGAGAATTGTTAGAGACTCAATATGTTCTATACTCAAATCCCAATCTCAACTCAAATCAATCTCATAGAAGCATAAAGAGAATTGTTAGAGACTCTATATGTTCTATTCTCAAATCTCAATCTCAACTCAAATCAAGAAAATAGAATAGTTTATTTTATGGAACTTGAACAACCGCATGCATCCAATCACTTGACTAGGCTCAATCAACTCTACTTCAAGCTTCCCATTTAAAAATGCTGATTTCACATCTGTCAAAAAATTGTCAAGTGACTCACACTTGTACCAGCTTTTGTCCAACACTGTATCGACACTGCAATTTTACTGCCAACTCTATGCAAGCATTAAACACTGTACCACAACACCAACCAAATCCCTTTTTTACATTTTCAACTTGGTCTATGTTTTCTACAGTCACCGCTGGTCACACCTTACTTTCAACTGTTCGAATCAGGAGACAACATTTTGTCAAACACTTCACGGCCAACTATAGTGCACCTTACTCAAACTCATACTTCTGGACCTTGGATAGGTATGATTCACAAAGCAAAGTTGCTCATCTTGATGAGCTTAAACATGAATCAATAATCAGACTTCAATATTTTTCACCACAACGTCATAATAGATCTAACAATCTTCACGTCAATGTGTAGTTCAAATACACACTGCTTTTATCGAAACACATATATGCGGCTAGGGCAACATTCTTTCACTAACCAAATTATCTGAACTGTTATAATCCTTAACTTTGGACAGTGGTAGTAAGAACCATCAACAGTACAACAATGACATATAGCAATACTATCAATAATGACAACTCTCAATTTAATCACAACCCTTCACGACACTTCCACAAACAACTACATGAACTGAAAACACACTTCGACAACTATACGACAACTTCCCTGACTACTTGCCTTTCATCCTCAGGTAATCAAACAAATACATAGGAGCATTAAAATGAAACTTCAAGATTGCTCCCCCTGAGGATGTGCTACCTGGAGTTGCTTAGTGCAATAGCGGAGTAGTCTCCTTCAGTCCAAGGAGACACGATTTCCTTTCTTCTATCTTTCTCCAAACCTTTTTGAACTTGGGCTTGGATTTTTCAACTACATCCCTATTTTGCACCTTTTCGTGAACTCGAACATTTCTCTTGTGTGGTTGTCTCTTGTGCATCCTTGATGAATGATTATTTTCCTTTCTTTTATGTACATGATTTATTCCCTGTCTGTGTTGCGTTCTTTGCATCTGATGAAATCTACTGTCTTGCCTTAGATTAGATACAAAAGTTCTTGGACAAGACCTTGCTATGTGCCCATGACCATTACATTTAAAACATTGTACATAGTGTTCACTCAAAAACGCAGATGTATTTCTACCAGCATAACTCTTTGATTTATTATTCAATCCACAATAAATTGCCTTGTGACCATACTGGTTGCATTTGAAACAATAGCCATTAAAAGTATTATTATGAATAGAGTGAGAGTGATAGAACCTCTTTTGTTGTGGTTGCTTTTCTGTAGATCTCCTTTGATATTTTCTTCCTTTTGAAGATTCAACTTCAAACTTTTCTTGCTTCGATCCTTCAACAGTGAACTTCTTCTTCTCTGTAGAGTTGGAAGATGAAGGTTGTTCAACTTCATATCCAAGACCACGCTTATCCATGGAGCTTCTTTGTTGGCTTATCATTTTATCTAGCAACTCTGTGCTCTTCTCGAATTTGAGATTTGTATTGGCTTCTTCTAGTTGTTTCTTCAATAAAACAATCTCTTCCTTTTGTTTGCAGCAACCAATCTCTTTCTCATTGATCTGTGATCTGAGTGTTTCTTCAATCCTTTTGGACTCTTCTACTTGCAGCTTTAGATCACTAATAACTTTGTTAGATTCCTCTTCACGTTTGCTACATACATCATCTTTATCATCCAGGCGTGACTTCAAGGCTTCTTCTATTTTCTTGGCTTTCTAAATTTGTAAGAGGAGATCTTCAATAATATCCCCATATTTTTCCAATTTCTTGGATAGTCTTATATTCAACTCTTTAAGTGCAGCGATCAACTCACCTTCATCACATACTTTAGAATTCACACCTTCAACCTTTTCTAGTTCAATTTTCTCTTCCACAGGAACTGAAACTGACTGAGATACCCTTTTGGAGGAGGATCTATTCTTCTTACCCATTGCGTACTAATCCAAGATCAACCCTGACTGATTTAGCCTGAGAAGGGAACTTGGCTCTGATACCAATTGTTAGTCTCACAATGACACTGAGAGGGGGGGTGAATCAGTGTGGCTCTTTAAAACTTAAAAACTTCAACTCTTAAAGCCAAAACAATGAAAGCTTAAAACCACATAAAGCAAATATAACAAGAGAGCATCACACAACACAAGATGTACCGAGGTTCACCAGTTTTGGCTACTCCTCAAAAATGACTGCTTGGACTCCCATCCAAATCCAACCTTTGCAAAATATCAATTTTACAATCAATTTACCAGCACCCACTGGAAGGAGCACCAACCCCTGATTTATCTGCACCAACAGAAAGGAGCACCAACCCCTAATTTATCTACACCAACAGAAAGGAGCACCAACCCCTAATTTATAGAAAGGAGGAGCACCAACCCCTAATTTATCTGCACCAACAGAAAGGAGCACCAACCCCTAATTTATCTGCACCAAAAGAAAGGAGCACCAACCCCTAATTTATCTGCACCAACAGAAAGGAGCACCAACCCCTAATTCCAAGCACCAACTTGGACTGCAATTTTGAAACTATAAGTTTGACATAAAAATGCCTTCGCTTGTACAAGACCCTGACTGGTCTATTGCTAACCCAACCTCTCTCGCTATTCACCAAAACACCACACACTCTTACGGCTCTGCTTACTGCACTTTTACGGCCCTCTTACAGCCCTCTTGCTGCGCTTCTTACTGCATTCTTATGGCTCTCACGGCTCTGCTTAACGCTCTTCTTATGACACTCTTGCTGCGCTTCTTACTACATTCTTATGGCTCTCACGGCTCTGCTTAATGCTCTCTTACGACACTCTTGCTACGATTCTTACTGCATTATTATGGCTCTTTTCAGAAGCACTTTAATTCTCTACGTAGACCTCCTTTTATAACAAAGTTCTGACTCTATTTTTAACTTCCATATTTTTGCATGCAACTTATTAATAGAAACTTCTATATGTAACTCCTTTATCACACAGTATTCTCTCATGCATCCTATTAATAGTTACGGCTCTTTGTTTGGTCTTCGACTGATGACTTTCAGTTTAACCGCCGCTCGATGCTTTCACTCCATAACTGGCCCTGTAACTATCGTTCTGACTTTAGTTCACTGTTCTTATTTTAGCTGCATGATTTTTCTCTGTAACTGCACCTGTAACTGACGTACTGACTTCAGTTAACTCTTCTTATTTTAGCTGCATGATTTTCTTCTGCAACGGCCCCTGTAACTGTCGTATAACTTTAGTTAACTATCACATATCTTATTTTGGTTGGGTTCTCTTCTTAGCTCATGCCAAAATGACCTGTCATGAAATCGTGACACTTCTGCCTCTTTGTCCTCTTCTCGACTTGTACCCGCAAAAACACATGTCGCGATATCGCGACACTTTCACCTCCTTGCTACTTTACTTGGTTTGAACCCATGAAAACACAACATGTCATGATATCATGACACTTTCACCTCTTTACTCTTCCTTTTACTTTTGTCCACAACACACCTGCCTTCTTACTTTCTCTCCTCCTTTAGTCACGAAAATGTGACATGTCGTGAAATCGTGACACTTTCTCTCCTTTGCTCTTTCTCTTGCCTTCGGTTTGCAAAAATCCAACATGTCGTGATATCATGACACTTTTTCTCCTGGACTCTCTCTCTTGCCTTCGGGTCACAAAAACCTGACATGTCGTGATATCGTGACACTTTTTCTCTTGGACTCTCTCTCTTGCCTTCGGGTCATGAAAACCCGACATGTCGCGATATCGTGACACTTTTTCTCCTAGACTCTCTCTCTTGCCATATGTCACGATATCGCGACATTTTTCTCCTTTACTCTTTCTCTTGCCTAATGTCGTGATATCGCGACACTTTTTCTTTTGGACTCTCTCTCCTGCAATATGTCACGAAATCGTGACACTTTTTCTTCCGTACAATCTCTCTTGCAATATGTCATGAAATCATGACACTTTTTCTTTTGGACTCTCTCTCCTACAATATGTCATGAAATCGTGACACTTTTTCTTCCGTACAATCTCTCTTGCAATATGTCATGAAATCGTGACACTTTTTCTACTTGCCTCTCTCTCCTGCAATATGTCACGAAATCGTGACACTTTTTCTACTTGCCTTTCTCTCTTCCAACATGTCGCGAAATCATGACAGTTTTGCTTGCTTGCGCTTTCTCTCCGAACATGTCATGAAATCATGATAGTTTTGCTTGCTTGCACTTTCTCTCCGAACATGTCATGAAATCATGATAGTTTTGCTTGCTTGCGCTTTCTCTCCGAACATGTCACGAAATCATGATAGTTTTGCTTGCTTGCGCTTTCTCTCCGAACATGTCATAAAATCATGATAGTTTTGCTTGCTTGCGCTTTCTCTCCGAACATGTCGCGAAATCGTGACAGTTTTGCTTGCTTGCGCTTTCTCTCCGAACATGTCGTGAAATCGTGACAGTTTTTCTTTCTTCTCAACATGTCGCGATATCGTGATAGTTTTTCTTTCTTCTCAACATGTCGCGATATCGCGACAGTTTTTCTTTCTTGCTCAACATGTCGCGATATCGTGACAGTTTTCTTCCTTGTGATTTTCTTTTGATTTTTAGCATATGGGCCACTTCGATCTTTTGGAGAATCATTGTACATACTCTGAAGAACCTCTTAACTCCTATCCACTGCATCAACCGATCTGTCTGACTGTGTTGACAACAATGACAATACTGTTCTTGCACCTTGCTCAACATTATGACTATCTGCAACTATCTTTTTGAGGATGGCAACTAGCATTTTGTTTGATGCATCTGCTTGCCCATTTGCATGTAGATAAT
Source organism: Wollemia nobilis (assembly GCA_028583015.1). Taxonomy (NCBI): domain Eukaryota; kingdom Viridiplantae; phylum Streptophyta; class Pinopsida; order Araucariales; family Araucariaceae; genus Wollemia; species Wollemia nobilis. The sequence goes on from JAQPPZ010016934.1 coordinate 10,084,828, forward strand.
AGGGTGTCAAAAAACTATGCTAAATTTTGTACTTTGTGGTCAAAGCATGCACGTCTTTGTTCTTGAATGACGTCCCATTATCCAAGATTATCTTGGATGGAATACCAAAATGACATGATATTATTTAAAATGAACTCCGAAATATGGGTTCCAGTCATAGAGGTAAGCGGAATTGCTTCCACCCACTTGGTGAAGTACTATGTGGCCGTTATGATGAACGTGTGACGACTCGATGATGCAGGGGAGATCTTTCCGATTAGATCTAAGCCCCACTGCAAAAATGGCCAAGCTGATTGGATTGGCTACAAGGCCTAAGAAGGTACGTGTGTCAAATTTTCATGGTGTTGACACTTCACGCACTTCCTTACATATGCACCACAATCTCACTCTAAAGATGGCCAATAATATCCCATGTAGAGAATGCGCTTTGCGATGGCCATACCACTGAAGTGGCCATCGCATGTACCATTGTGTGCTTGGGTGATTTCCCAAGTGGACTTTGTTGGTCCAAGCAATGAAGGAGGATTCCTTCATAGCTATGATGGTACAAAATGTCTCCTAACAAGACATGTTTAGCCGCTTTTTGTTTGAATGATAATTTTGCGACATGTGTCAATCCAAGTGGGAGGTTACCTAACTTGAGGTAGTCCCTTATGGGTGTATACCAATCTTTCTGATCGAAAACCTCAACATTATGAATAGCCAATCCCTCTTGAAGTTCATCCTAGCAAAATCTGAGCAGGAAATAACTTGTAAGAATAGCATTATGTTGCTATTAAGGGGAGTAGGGGAGAACAAGGACCCCCAGTTGGCGTGATTCATACAATCGTGGAATTGAGAGAACTTTTTCAAGGATGGTTCAATCTGGATCAAGTGGATTCCTGATGTTAAGTCATAGCTTGCATGCTCCATCATGGATTGTGATAGTGTTTTGACTTGAATGGTTGTCATATCACCAAAAATGTCTTATGGGATTAGTGACCCCAAGGAGGCCATAGTGTCCACAAAATGATTTGATGACCAAGGGAGTGCCTCGATGTCATACCATTTAATATTTTCCAAGAATTTGTCCACAAGGGTTTTGTAGGCCTACAGAACTGGGCATTTACATTGGAATACCCCTTTGACATGGTTGACAATTAACAAGGAATCACCAAAGATGTTTAATCGTTTGATGTTCATGGTGATTGTTGTCTGAAGACCTATGAGTAGGGCTTCATATTCTACATTATTATTGGTGCACATGAAATCTAATTTAAATGACATAGGCATTAGAGCCCCTTGTGGTGTGAAGAATATAATTCTCGTGCCACCTCCTTGCTCACATTTAGAACCATCAAAAAATAGGGTTATGTTGGCCTGTGACTCAGGCTCATCAGAATCTGGCGATTCAGAGACATGGAAGACCCCATCATTGGGTAGTTCTATGGTCAGAGGTTGATCATATTCGAGAGGAGCCTCTGCTAGTTGATCGGCTATGACTTGACATTTGATAGATTTTTTTCCAATGAAATCGATGTCAAACTTTATCAACAACATGATCCATTTTGTCGTGTGGCTACTATGATAAGTACGACTCATCATGTACCGCAATGGATTCTACTTAGACACAACATACGTCATGTTTCTCAATGTGTAATGGCGTAGCTTTTTGGTAGAAAACACCACTGCCAAGCAGAGATTCTCAATGTATGCATAGTTAAGTTCATAACTGACCAGGGTGCGGCTAAGATAGTAAGTAGCCTATTATTTGTGTAGTTCATTCTTCTAGGCTAACATGGAGCCCAGTGCAACCTCAGTAGCTGAGATGTATAAGTAGAATGACATTCTTGGTCTAGGTGGTTTCAATACTGGCGGTGAAGCCAAGTATTGTTTAATGTCGTTAAAGGTTGACTAGCACTCATCATCCTAGTGAAATGCTACCCCCTTGTGCAATAATTTATTCATGGGTCGGTACTTGTCAGATAGCTGTGCTATGAAGCGCTTGATTGATGTGACCTTTCCTTGTAGGATTCTGAGCTGCTTGATGGTAGTTGGGAGAAGCATTTCAAGGATTGCCTTGAATTTTTTTGGGTCCACCTCGATGCCTCACTTTGAGACTATGAAACCCAAGAGTTTTCCAGATGTGACACCAAATACACACTTCTTGGGGTTTAGTCTGACTTTATGTTCCATGAGGTGATCGAGTATCTTGCTTAAGTCATCAAGATGATCTGGGTGCAAAAGAGATTTGGCCAACAAATCATCCATGTAATCTTCCAAAGTTGTGTGCATGTGATCATGGAAGATGTATGTCATGGCATGTTGGTAGGTAGCACCAACATTTTTAAGGCCAAAGGGCATGACTTTATAACAAAATGTCCTCCAAGGCATTGTGAACACCATTTTTAGTTGGTCCTTGGGATTGATACGAATCTGATTGTATCTCGAGAAACCATCCATGAGGGAAAGCATTTCTTGGCCTATTGTAGTGTCTACCAATGCATCGATACTCAACAAGTGGAAATCATCCTTAGGACTCAATTTTTTTAGATCTCAAAAATTAGTGCATATGCGAATCCTCCCGTTAGGATTTTTGATGAGCACCATGTTGGAAAGCCATGGTGGGTAATCCATGCAGATGACAAACTATGCATCCAACAGATTTTGTAATTCATCTTTTACCATTAAGGCCATTGTTGGGTGCATATTACATACTTTTTTCTTTACTGGCTTGACTATCGGATCAAGCGTTAGATTATGCATGACTAGCTGCGGATCTAGCCCCGACATGTCTTTGTAGGACCATGCAAAAACCTCCTTCTTCTCTTTGAGAAGGGCAATGTAGTCGGCTTGCTCTTCGGGGGATAGACTTACCCCCAACTTGATTATCTATGGATTGATTGGATCCGAGCCGATGTCTACGTCAGTCGTCTCCTTGATCGACATGTTGGATTCATCCTCCAACTGGTGTGGAGTTGGGATCAAGTGGATATCATTTGTTGAGTTTAAATCTATGTTGGGAACCTCGGGTTCCTCTTCAGCATGGAAAATATCCTGAGTTGGCCCTAGGGTGAAATGAAGCATCTCACCGAAAGGCCAGTACTTTGATGGGGATGGTGGTGAATTGATGCAATCCCAATCTATGGCATCTATGTCTAGATACAATGACTATGTTGGATTGATTGAATTGTGGATGGGGGTGGTTAAGTCAATGGAGATCATGTTGATGAAATGATTTTGGTCTCCATTACCGTGGGTGTGATGACTCAAACATTGTAGATGATCTTTGTGCTTCGGATCTAGCTCTAGAGGTATTGGCATGAATGGATCGACCCTATGTGTGGATAGGAGGACAGGGTCTACCCTCGACACTGATATCTCTATAGGGTCTCTGGGTGGTAGGTGCTCTTCATATGCCCAAAGTGGCAGATTCAACACTTGGTCCCACTACGCTAGGTTTAGGTGCCACTCATGCCTTGGAACTATGTTTAGTTTCTCAAACATGTCATCAATATCCATGGGGTATTGTTGCTGCATCTATCGCATGTGATCAAGATATGCGATCTCAGTTTCATCTTCATAACCATTATCGGAGATCCAAAGGCCTTCGTTGGTTCCAAAAATTGTTTGTGACATTAGAGGCTCGTATTGCATGAGAAAATTTATCTGGCCCTATCGAGGTTGTTTCGTTCTCTACGGGGGGACCTGATTTCCTTGAGGTGGCCCTTGCTCGATTGGAGCATCCAAAGGGAACATTGCCAAGAGGCTTTCTTGATAATCATCCATGGGGGTCACTTGTGAGTGATTGCTATCTGATTCAAAGGGGTCCCATGGTGCTACTTCATATTCTGACTCATCTTTTGAAGATCCTTCCTGACCTTGTCTATACCCCTCTTGTAGGTGAGCTCTTGAACTTTCCCCTCTCTCGAGTGAAGGGAAAGGGTTGTTGAGGTCAACAAGGTTGGTCTTCAACAATGGGAGATAATCCCCCAGTGTATATGTCATGTTAGGGTTGGCATATGGATCTAATTCCAATCCACCCTTGTTGCCTATCCCTAGGCCTTGCATGTTCTCTACCAATATGTCCAAGGGTAGAGGGTGGTTGAGCCCTACTCTTGATTTGTCGTATGGCATTTGGTATCTTGGTTGGCAAAGAACATGCACTCCTTGCTCATATCTGCCTAACCCATATCCATGCCAATTGCATTGGCCAAGGTATCTCAAAGCAAAATATGGGTTTGAAAAATAGTTGATGTCTTCCACAAAAGGCTCTTCATCTTCTTCCTCTTGCATGTATGGTTCAATACCATGATCAAGGCCCCCATACACAAAGTTTTTCTGATTCAACGGGTAGCCTAGAGGAACAATAGTACGAATGGGGAGGTGAGGTCTCCCCATGTCCTGCATGGACTCCAATGCGGGTGTTTCTATGATATTCCACACCAGATACTCCCCCAGGCCCATATTGGCCATTTCAACGATGATTGTTGGCGATTGAGGGGGAGGGAACGAAAGTTCTTCCTGAGTCCACTCCATATCGGGTGAACTAGGAGCTTCGACTTCCATTCTGCTAGGCATCTCCTCAGTAGAGATGGTTGAGACTGATGGTGGTGCCTCTTCCAGGGGTTTCTTCCCTTTGTCCTTCAGTGTGGCCACTATAGGTGGTGTTGTTGGTGAAGGACCAGACGATGAAGATGGACCAGACTGGGGATTTGATGGACTTGTCAATGGGGATGCCTATAAAATCGGACCCTATTTAGATGGATTCAACTAAAAATCCAAATGCATTGATGGAAGGGTTGATTGCAGCATTAGCTACACCGTATTGCAATACTTGAAGGGTTATATGTCCGCTGGGACTACATGCACCTGCCCTTAGAATGTATACTTTAAACATTGATGAGCTATCGAAGGGACACACTTCATGTCCCTGATCCATGGCCGACCTAGCAAGATGTTATAGGCCATCTCACCCTCCAAGATGTGGCACAATGTAGGTATAGTCTTTTGCCCTACTTGGATGGGTAGGACAATTGTGCCAACTGTCGAGCATATTGCATCATTGAATGCTCGCAATGTATAGGTGGAGGCCACTATGTGAGATGCGGGCAACTTTAGGTGCTTCAAGGCCGTTGTTGTAATGATATTATTGGATGATCCAGTGTCCACCAATAACCTCTTGTACGAAATCCCGTTGACCCATGCAATGACATGTAGGGGTGGATCTGCCATGTCGCCAGCCACTGATTTCAATTCATCCTCTAGAAAGGTGATGACTGGCTCAGTGCATCATTTGACATGTCCCACAAAGGTTTTTAAGGAGTTTGCTTCATGGGGCTGCAAATCGATGTCTTTTACTATCTCCATTAGAGCCTCCTGATGGGGTGATGATTGTTGTATGAGCTCGTAGATGGAGAGCCTAGCCGATGTGGTCCTCAAACTCTTGGTGAGTTTGGTTCGAATAATGGACACTGGTCTAGGCAGAGCAAGTTGTGTAAGGTTCTATTGTGGTTGTGACGTTGTTGGCACCTCTCCTATAGCTGTCGCTGGGGCAGCTGTGCTCGGGTACCTCTTGTTTCGAGTCACTATACTGATAATCCCTACATACCCCTGCATGGGGCAGTTCTGTGTTACCTCATTGACTTGTAGGGTCTTTGCCTATGCATCATGGGTAGGAAAGGGGTCCTTAAAGACCTCCATTTGTTGGTTGCTTGGTGCCATGAGATTATCCACCGCTAATGTCTTGTTATCTATTAAGTCTTGCACCAAGCCTTTAAACTTCCAACATGCATTAAGGTCATGTCCCTTTTGTCTGTGGAACCTGCAGTACAAGTCTTCCCTATAGCCCTTAAGTTTTGGTGCATTGGGGTCTATGGGTTGAATCTCGGGCAAGTTGATCAAGTTTTACACTAAAAAACGATCAAACAGGGAATCTTTGGACTCTATGTAAGGTGTGAATTGTCGCCTAGGACAACATTGCTGATTTTGTTCTTACCTCTAATTTTCTTTGTCATAACTATTAATAGGCACCGCCTGATAGTTAGCCTTTTGGGGCTGTGTTTCTTGTACAGGCTTAGGGATGTTTATAGCAACCTGATTGACCATAGCGGGTTTCTGTTACGTGGTCCCTATTTTGGTGTTCTTAGAACATTCTTTCTTCTTTGGCTTGGCTATCTCGCCATCCTGAATCTTGATCTCTTCAATGATTCTAGCTTGCACCAGAGATTATTCTAAAGTGGCATATTGCTATAGCTGCAATTGTATGGAGATCAATCTCAAACAACTCTTTGAGAACATTTGGGTAAGGTCAGCCATAGGAGGGAGGTAGGGCAGCTTTGAAAGCAAAGTCCTCCACCGGTTCCCATAGGCCGCCATGGTTTCTTCCTCATACTACATGAGGCTGGCAAGGTCGCTTAGTGACGCCTTCTTCTTGGTGTTGAAGATGAAGCATTCAAGGAACACATCCACTAGCTGATCTAAGTTACTAATGCTATGCTTTGGAAATTGAGTGAACCAATCCGAGGTAGGGCCTATGAACGTGGTGATGAATGTTCTTAGCAGCAAAGCATCATTGTCCTAAATGCCAAAGCATTGGCTCAAGAATCTAGTCACGTGCTCTTGGGAATCCTCCTCACCTCTAAATATTGCCAACTGAGGCAGTTTAAATTGTTCAAGGTAGGGGGGTGTCGGTACTAACGGATGCACAGGATGACTGCGGAGTTGGTGTAAAGTGGGATTTTGGGGCCCAAAAGTCTTGGTCTCCATAGACTCCAAGCACTCTAGTAGTGCTTTATATGCATCGAAAGATTTTATCTCTTCCTCTTTGGTTAGTTCTTGTTGTGGGTTGTGGGGAACTTGAGGCCTATGGAGGGGTGGCCGGATAGCACCCCCTCTACCTTGGTAGGGTGTTTTTGCCCACTCTTCTTCTTGCTCATACTCCTCATAGGCTTCTTGAGGAGTTTTTGGATGAGACCTATGACCATGGGTGGGTCCCCATGGAGGGTGCCCATCGTTGTTCCTGGGAGTGGCCTCTCGTTCAGGTCTAGGAGGTCTCAAAGGTAGCACTTGGTAAGGTCATGGAGACCTTTCTTGTACCAAGGGGTTGTGCCTCTCATACGGTTCTACTCTTTGGGTGTGAGGGGTTGGAACCCTCTTAGGCACAATGTTATGGAATAGCTCATCTGTTTAGCACCGAATGTGCTCTTTGCTAAGGCGATATAAATGCTCTAGCTATTGTTGGTCTTGCTCAAGCTGCGTGATCTGTGCTTGGCGGGCGGCATCTCTGGCAACTTCCAGGTCGATTTGTTCTGCAATATTGAGTCTAGGAGGCCTAGATGCCTCTCCTATGCATTTATCTCAATCGTTATGATCCGATATCTCTATAGGTCGCTTCCCTCTATCGAGGTTGGCGGCATTCACTCGAGGCTCTGGCCTCAGTAGGTGATTCTGGTAGATAGCAGGTGCGGAGGTGCATTTCTCCCATGTTGTGTATTACTCTTGAGGAATGTAATGGTCTTCCTCATGCTCCCTTTCGTATATGTGAAAGGGGCAGGCAGATTTGGATCACCCTATTTGAAGGGCCTTGTGCTCTGGATTTGGCTTATTATTCCTAACAGTGATGGGGGGTAAAGGAGGGATGACATAATCATGTGGTCTCTCCTCATGGACCCTATGTTATTCTAGCACTTCATCACATGGTGGCCACTCATACCGAGCTTCTAAGGGAGCCTTCCCATTTATATTGAGTGCCACATGTAAGGACTCCTATTGAAAGGGTCTATGTTGGATGGGAGTGCCCCTCGAAGGGGTGCCTCTATAGTCCCATTCTAAAATGGCATGATGGACTCTCTTGTGGGTTGAGCCGCCAAGGTGGTATGACCAAGTCCTTGGGGCTATAGCGGAGGTGACTTGTGCCCCCTTGTACACTCTTTGTAGCTCCTACCCATGATTGGGCTTGGCTACGGGTGTACACCATGGTGGTGTTTTCCTACAAGATGCGTAGATTTTTATTTCTTTTTATGATTTTTATGCTACACTAAACAGAAAATATCACACACACAAAGCAATTATTATCTCATTTAAAGATTAAAGGTGTGCCCTAAACCTGGTTTAGTGTGTTTTGAATTTTGTTTTGATAGTTTTTTAAAGAATGTTTTGTAGCAAATGCAATATGATGGCTCTTATGACTCCCAAAAATGGTCGCCCCTTCGATATACCATTTCCAGGCCGTTATACCAACCTCTCTATATACCCGCCCTTACGTGAGGGAAACTATTGGTACGTGAGAGCAGAATGGTACGTGGAACATAGGTGGTATGGAAGGGGGATCACCCTATTTTTTACACCTACCATAGAAGACTTATCCTCATGCACTAGGAATCACCCTAGATACACTTGGTCAGCTTTCGTCAGGATTTACATCTAGCAATAGTAGCGATCGGGTTTATGGATGCAAAATTTCAAGCCAAGGTGGTGATGAAATCCATCGTTGGTCTTGATTAAGGGCTGGGGTTTTACGACCAACTCCTTGGTGTTTAAATTACCATGTGGTGTGTGGGGTTCTTTTTAATTTGCATAAATGAAGAAAATATGCAGTAAAAAAAAAAACTTTTCCTAAGCAAGCAAATAACCAAAAAATAGAAAACAAAAAGCAAAAAATGACAGAAGGTGTTTAGGACCCTTACCTCTTCTCTGCCCAAATAAGCTAGTTTTGAGCTTCTATTATGAAACTGCATAGAGAGCTATTCATCCCTGGGTGGGATGAATAATAAAATTGTATTTGCCATATGGTGGGATGGATGCCCATTCGTCCCTGGGTAAGACGAATTCCAGCTTTGTATTCATCACAGACCGAAACGAACAACAGTCCAGCGTTTGAAAACTTGGTACCTGCAAGCAAAAACAATCAAGTTTTGATCAGATTTCTTATCTTAAAAATAGAGGAAAATAGTCCCACCGTTATCTCCACTAAAATCATGAGGATAAGGAAACAAAAAGGAAAAGCCAAGATGTGATGTAAACGAAACAAAAGATAATGCTAAATCCTATGAATTGAAAGTGCATGAAAGGAAAGAAGCATAAACGAATCGAAACCAAATAGAAAACCAATATGGAAGATAGCCTTTTTTATTAATATTCTTTAGAACTCGGTTACAATTTGCCTCCTCCATTTTTAGGGGCTAGGAGTGTTAAATGTGTTCTTGTCACATCAATGGATGCTATTCCTTCTTTCGCGTGCCCACATGTAAAGTGGGCAGACCAAACATCCTCGCCACTTGAGTCTTGACTCCTTGCTACTCCTCTAATATTGAGACCCTACGTTCAAGGAAATAGGAAACAATCAATAGCACCTGTAGATAAAATGAAACATGCAATCCCCACGCCTTCAATTAGTACATGCAAAATATAAATAAAATGATAACTGAAATAGATCCAAATGAACTAAAAACTTGACAGGGGCATAAAAACATCATCGAGAAGGCACTGCAAATGGAACAGTTAGAAAATTCACCATAGATTCATATTCGCTCCGGGGCGGGACGATTAGACCTGTAACAAAATGTCAGATAGCACTGTCCCAAATGTCACATTTGGGAAGCTCCAAATCACTTGCAAAGTTGGGGGTTAGCTAAAATGGGGTATTTTGGAAAGACCCAGAAGGTCAGATTTTCCCAATTCGGCCTCTATCACCGGGAATTTGATGATGCTACCTGCATGTTAGCAAAAGCGAGAAATGACAAAAACATGATCAAAACAACTCAAAATGATGTGAAATTTGAATGAAAACCTATTTAAGAAACATAGAATCAGATGAAAAAATAACATAACTAAAATATGCTACACATTTCTAATCACTCTAGGGCGGGGCGATTAGAACTGTAGTAGTGCGGGGGGCGCTCGGGGGCAGGACGCCCACCGTTTAGGGCCCGATTTCAGCACCAATCCACTTGGGATGGGTCCAAAACCTCTTGTGGGGTGTTGTCAACAAATTTGGTAGGATGTTATGGCCAAATGTCAGGTTTTAGTTTCAGATTTGCGCTTCCAATAACCACCCTATGACCTCCCTTCCAAAAGAGATCAAGGATGTGAAAGGCACAAATCAAAAGGTGTGAGGATATAAAATGGTAGCACTTCATTGCTCAAAATGCTCCTTATTTGTATATATTTAGGGTGAGAAGACTCACCCTTTTATAGACCTGACGGTCTCTTTGGATGAGCATGTAGAGGCACCACTTGGCAATCATGCCTTCCCAGGGGGGAGAAGATTCCTCCCTGATTAGGGGCTCCATGATTGCCCCTGTAACTTCCTCTAACACTCAAAAATGCTCACTCACACTCCCATGCAATGAAGGAAGAGTTAAGTGGTAGATTTGAGCTACCATTTGTCAAGATTTGACTTTTTACCCATCAAACCTGCTATTCGCCCCACCCTAGAGCGAATACTGCTAATCACCCCTGGGTGGGGTGAGTACCTGTTTGTAATCGTCCCTGGGTGGAACGAATAAGGAGTAGAGTGCCTGAAGGTGCCAAATTGACCTTTGACCTTCCAAAACTATTGTGTGAGTGGTTAGGACCACTGTTTAACCTCCGAGGGATGCCTTAGGGGCTGTGTGTGTCAATGCGATCAGTGTTTGCAGTCACATAATCGGATTGGTGTTGTTTTGGTGTCTATAATTTCATATACCTTCATGGAGTGTTCATGTCCTCCATTATATAGAATTGTATTATTTTTATCATTCCCATTAATGGTATATTTTTGAGTTATTTGTAGATGTTCATCTCTTTATTTTCCTACATATTATTGTGTCAATAGTTTTGTAGTTATTTTAGATTATTTATCCTTCATATTGTGGTTCTACTACCTCCCATAAAAATCTAATAGGCAAGTAGATCTTTGATGGTGTTTTCTAGCTCATGAGACAATCCACTTAATGTAAAATTTTGGCAATAGAAGAATGTTCATAAAATTAGATATGTCAAAGGCTTGTGATAGGGTGGAGTGGAACTCCTTGTTAAGAATGATGGTAGCCTTTGGTTTCTCTAAATATTGGATAGAATGGGATATGTGTTGCATATCTACTCTAACATACTCAATGTTAATCAATGGTCTTCATTCGTAACTATTTGGAGCAACCTGAGGCCTTCATTAGGGAGATCCTTGTTCCTCTTATATTTTTCTCATATTGGATGAAGGCTTGGGTAGAATCATATTGAGGAGAATACAATAGGGTTTTCTAATATATATTAATATGAGTGAGGAAGTTTTGATTCACCTATAGTTTGTGGATGATACAAGATTGGTGGGAGTGGCCAATCTCAATGAATCAAGAGTAATCATAGATACTCTTAATATTTACCTTAGGACTACAAACCAGGGCATAAATGCAAATAAATCCAAAGTGATCTTCTTCAATCTTGAGAAAAGGCTTAAAGACAAAATTTTAGAGATCTTGGGATTCATGAGGCCTTTTGTCTCAGTGGTCTATTTGGAGTTTATTTTCATTTTAACAAATTAAATATAGTTATCTAGAGAAATATTTTGGATCACATCAAAGAAAGAATCAACCAATGTTCTCACAAATGCTTAACCTTTGGGGGTATTTAACTTTTTTTTTAGTTAGTCATTCAAGCCATGATAATTTATAAATTTTCTATGCTTGGTACCCCACATACCATATGAAAATATTTGTACAAGATGGCTAGAAAAGTTTTATGGGGAGGAGTAAAAAGAGAGAGAAAATGGGCATTAGTAAGTTGAAAGAAAGTAATCCAACCCATGGCAAAGGGAGGTTTGATACTAGGTAGATTAGAGATAAATAAAAAAGCTTTGGATGGAAAGCTTAACAAGAGGCATATCTCCAATCTAACATAGTTGTTCTCTAGAGTTTTAACTAGTAAATATTTGGGATAGTTGAACTCAAATGAGGTGATTCATTTACCTTTGTATGGTAATGGGTACCTAGTGTGGCAAGATCTAAATTTAAGCTCTTAGGTAGTGAAAGATAGATTATTTTGGAAAGTGGAGGGAGGAAATAAGGCACAATTTTTTATAGATTCATGGGATCAATACCCACGTATCATTGCTAAATTCTCAGAGCTACAACCAGTAAAAATAGCCATAGAAAGCAGGAGTTTTATCAATATTAAAACTTATATCAACACTAGTTAGCTTGTGGATTATAGGTTTAAGCAATTAAAAAAATTGGATAAGTGGCCAATTCTAATCCCTCCATAATTGATACCCATCATGACTAAAATCTTGATAGAAATACTTCTCACAAGTAGAGCTAAGGAGGATAAATTAGCTTTGGGTTATGGCACCCTTATTATAAATACTAAAGAATGAATATGATAATATCCTTCTAAAACCTTCTCCTCATGCATATAAGGTTGAGGATTGGAGAAATATTTGGTTGTCCAAGGGTTGGTTAAAAGCAAATTTATTTGCTTTGTAGTTCATGCACAATGAAATTTTTATTTTTGATAATGTGGGGTATATGGGAATCATTGGTCTATACCAATGTGTTTTATTATATAAACATGAGGAATCATCTGACCACTTGTTATTTAAGTATCCATTAACATTCTAGATATGGGAGTGATGTTTTTTAGCTTAAAAAATCCAAGCCAATGGTGATTTGAACTAGATTAATATTTGGGAAATATGGAAGAGGGATAAATTTAAATTTTAATCTCTCCATGTCAAGTGGAATATTGACCTAAAATTTATTTTGTGGTAAGTGTAGTTGGAGAGAAATGATAAAATTTTTAGAGAAACCTTTTCATCATTGGATGGTGTCTAAAAAGTCATTCGGAGCAAAGTCATGAAAACTATGGTAGTATATACTAAATGGAAAACTTAGGCTAATATAGGGATGATGGAAATGAAGATTAAGTGTAGGAGGGTAAGGACCTAGGTAGTTGGAAAACAACCCCGAAAGGTTGGATTAAAATTAATATTTATGGTGTTGCAAAAGGCAATCCAAGTAGAGCTAAAATTGGAGTGATTTTTATGAATTATGATGGGACAATGCTCTATTATGAATTTTAGTGCATGGATAGGGTCACAAATAATGAAACAAAAGACTTACATATAAAATATGCTTCTATATGGGTAATACGATAAGGTTATAAAAGTAAAAATCATAGAATCCTATTTTAAAATTTTGGTAGGAGCTTTGGATTGCATGAGAAACTTTGTTTTGGAGATGTGGAGGTTTAGGATTCTTGTTATCCAAATTAATGAGTTGTGGAGGGAATTGGATGATGTGATTCCTATTTATGTGGGTAGAGATTTGAATAAAATGGTAGATTTTCTAGCTAATATGGGTACCAAGAAGGAGGTCAAGGTTCAGTGTCACAACAACATGGTTATTTAGGATGAGAGGATTAGGTAGGTTGTTGAGCAAATCCAATGTTTTGCTAATTTGGACAACCATTGCAGACATATGGTTCCAATTTAGATCTCCTTTTAGTGTTGTAATCAAAAGTAGATAGTTCTTAGGATTTAGGATTTTCAAGTTATAAGAGTTTGTTAAGAAATTAAAAGGAGGAAATGGGTGCTCTTGTTAGCGAAGGTTAGAAAAAGTCTCATCCTAGATTGAACATAATGTTGTTTTAAAATATTTTTTTCAAATTCTTGAAAAGAAAAAAAGAAGTGAATAATAAGATATATTAATAAAATAAATTATTCTATTATTTATTAAATTTTTAAATGTTATAGATTAGATTAATATACAAATAAATTAAACATGGTAAAATGAGCGACAATAGTATTGACATATATATTTTTAGTGTTATTTAATACATTTTATGGAAATACAAAATTTGTCATTGTGGAAGAATACATTGTAAGAAATTTTATAAAAGGCCAAATATTTTGGATGAGGAGAATAAGAATAAGGTTGAAAACTACTTATTATTATCTAATTATTATGATCACAACTATGTTATTATTTTTTGGATTTGATTAATGGAAATAAAAAATCGTCAAACTTCCTTTCCTACCCTACCGATTAAATTTGTTTATGTGCTGTGGAAAAAAAAATAGTTTATATTCACCTATTAAATCCTAAAAAGATAGATGTCTAATAGTTTGCAATATTTCTAGAGTAAGTTTCAGCTTATGGTCATTCCTAATGACGACTACGAAGACTCCTTGATATGGGCTCCAGATAAGAATGGCGAGTTCTCTATAAAATCAGCCTATATATTGAATGATTCTAATGGGAATTTTTGGTTGTAAAGTTTTGATCCCAAAGGTCTATTTTTTTCTCTGGATCTCTATTTAAAATAAAAAATTTACTATTGATAATATTAGGAAAAGAGGTCTCTTTATTTTTAACAAATATTTTTTGTGTTGTTTGACTAAAGAAACTTCCTGCCATCTTTTTCTAGATTGCTCCTTTTCCCGCTAGATTTTCTAGTTATTCCTTCAGTTTTTAGGGATGTCTTGGATTTTTCCTTACTTTATAGTAGATCTATTCAAGAAATGATTATCCTCATTTTTTAATGCCATCTATAATTGTTTTTGGTATTTATGCCTTCCCTATATTCTCTAGGTAATCTAGAAGGAACGTAATTGTAGGACCTTCAAAGAACTATCTAAAGATACTCCTTTAGTGTGCTCTAGGATTATTTATGCTTTGAAAGAAAACCTCTCTTGTCGTCCCTTTCCCAAAGTGTCTTGGCCCCTTCATGAGTCTTCTCTTGCCTCTCTATTGGGTGTTTTTGGGTCTTTACCTCCTGGTTCATTCTAACAGTCCTTGATTTGGTGGGAACCACCTAAAGTAGAGTTGCATTAACCAAAATACAAAAAATCCACAAAAATAGAGCAAACAGAGAAAATACCAAAATATTTATGATATTATTTACTGAGGATAATGGATCTTACATAGACTAACTGATTACAAATTCGAAATTCCCCCATTTTTACCCTGTTTTCCCTTTTCTTGATTAAAACCATCAAATATGAATTTTGGGGGTAAACATACCGAGGTTGTTGCGGTCCAACAAGGTTAATTTCTTTCCTACTTTTGTCACATGCCCGTGCATTTAATTTATCAACCCAAGGAGCTTCGTAAACTTGGAAAGGGTCTAAAAAATATTGCTTAAAATACCACTTGAGATGAGTACGCGAGTTCTACTATTGGGGGGTGTTTCAAACAGTTGTCAATCATTTATGCACTCCTCAATAATTTATGTAAAAGCAATTAAATCTACAGAAAGGAAATAATCACATTCCTGGAAATGAACCTACTACAAATACTGGAAATATCAGTGCAATAAAAAATCTTATAAAAGTGGTAAAGTAATCTAGAAAACACAAGAAAAATAGGGGAAGAAACACTGGCTTGGAGTGGGCCCAGGCTCCTGCAACTTCCTCCCAACGAAAAACGCACTTAAAAACTCTTAGAATGGTATTATAATTATCGAAGTATTACAATTAAAATATTATCTCCTCTCTCTATATATCTATATATATTCAGAGAGGTCTGCGTGTGTTTATATAACACACCTACAGAACTTCTATTACAAAGGAGTTACAACAATCGATTCATTCTAGACTAAACTAAGACATTCTGGTAAATGTGATCGATGTCTGCTAAAACTGGAATTCGATTTTATCAGTGGCATGTTCACTGATTGGATTATGCTTCGCCTGTAATTGGTAGGACATTCTCATACATTGGTGTGATCCCAAATTTAGCTCTATATGACATAGAGTTGGAACTGCACTAGTCGTTGTTGTCCATGGCGTGCTTGTCTGGTCAACGAGCGAAGAATAGGGGCACCTTCCCTATGAGGAAGGTGCCTAAGTATATCAAGCACCTTCTCTATGCAAAAGGTGCCTTACTACTGTGGGCACATTCCTAGAAGAGGAAGGTGCTTATCTTCTGTTGGTGCCTTCTTGTGAGAGGAAGGTGCTTTGCCTTCTAGTGGCACCTTCCTATTGGCGCCTTCCTTATGAGAGGAAGGTGCTTGCCTTCTAGTGGCACCTTCCTTATGAGAGGAAGGCACTTGCCTTCTAGTGGCACCTTCCTTATGAGAAGAAGGTACTTGCCTTCTAGTGGCACCTTCCTAGGAGACGAAGGCGTTTGTATTTCCTTGGTGCCTTCCTAGAAGAGGAAGGCACCTACTTACGCTTGGTGCCTTATTGGAAGAGGAAGGCACCTACTTACGTTTGGTGCCTTCCTAGAAGAGGAAGGCACCTATCTTTTCTGCATTGATCCCGAAAGAAACAAAGTGCCAGGTCCATAAAAAGACCTCGACTGATCCAAATCTAACTAAATCAACTACAATTCCACAAAAACACACTGAAAACACATGAATTAGATAACACACATAATTTCATCAAATATTTATATAATAATTCATAAAAGTATGCAATCCTTATTATACAGTCGCATAATGATCAAGAAAATGTATACAAAATATGAGCATTTTTGATGCTCATCATCACCCCATGCCTAACATATGCAACGCCCTCATGGAATCAAAACCATAGGTAGCCCTATTGACCCCTCATCATTATCATTTCTTGGAGGATTTGGTTGTACCTGTGGCCCGAGTCTGCCTCTTCTACATGCTGGCATCTGAATGTGTGGCTCTTATTTTCCTACGTAGAGCTGAGGGTGTGGTTGTCAGCTATCCTTTCTTCATTCTAGTTGCTATTGGTGGTGATCTAGCTAGTGTCATATCTACTGACTGGAATGTAGCTTCTAAAGCTTGCCAGAGGTCAGCGTTCAGAGGTCTGACCATTTCCAGAGGGATATCTGAATTATCCCTCCTAGAATGAACTACTTGGGCTTTGTATAATCTGGTTGCTTCAGGAGTAAGCCCTATGTTCTCCCTTGCAATGATTGTGGCCTCCAATTTGGGGCCATATATCATCCATCATTCAAAATACCTCCTTATCATGGAGGGTCATCCCAGGAATGACCCGTAAATATCCCAAAACTAGATTTCCTCTATCGAATTGATGTAGATACCAGAGTCCCCCTGCATCCTTGAGGTTGCCTTCCTGGTTTCCTTGGCTGCTATCATCTCCTTGAGTAGTTGTTCAAACTATTTTCACCTCTCTGCAAATGGTTGCATATCCCACTCATCCTCTTATGGCTCGACGAAGGTCACCTTCACCTTCTTTCGAGTTGTCTTGGGTCCTTTTCCTCTGGCCTCTACAGAAAATGTGGTGGCTCGAATAGGGGTTTTCCATTTCTCCCTAGAGATCATCTTCTTACTTCAAGTGGCCTCCTCTGTGGTCCCTAAAGCATTCTCTTCACTCTGTTCTACTATCCTTAGGGGTGCTTCTTCATCCCCTTGTCTGTCCTGTGTCGACCCCTCAGGTTATTCTCTGCTTTCATCAGGTCTGGGGAGTTCTTCCTTATCCTCTAGTCCCATATACTGCTGGAGGCCCTCATCCTACTCTATATCACTCAAGACGATGATAGGGGGTGTTGTGGTACTTATTTACCCTTCACTCCCAAAAATAGAGGAATTCTCCCCTACCTCTGAGCTTCTCTATCGGACGTCCGATCAAATTTCTCTCGAAGAGAATACTTGTTTGGCAGATGTGGGAGAACTCATCGGGACTTCTTTTTCCCATTTAGTTTGGGTTGACGCATCCCTTATTTCTGTTCCCCTATCCTAAAGTAGCTGGTTTTCCTCCCACAACTGTTAGACCAACTGCTCGAGCTGGGCGATCCATCCATCTCATTATTTCAACTCCCATGTATTCTTGTTCTGACAATCGTACAAAATTTTTTGGGCCATCAAGTAATTGGTTTGTCATTCCAGTGCTTCCTCCAAGGCCGCATCGACCTGATAATTGCTCCCAAAAGTCCCTGATATTGTGGGCTCTAATTTTTCAATTCCCAAAGGGTTTGGGATGCAACGTCAGCTTTAGGGTCACTTTGTTCTTCTTCTACCTAGAGGAGGAGTCACTACAGGCATTTCCTCTTAGGGACTAGTTCTGTCAGTCAAAACTCGACCTCGTTGCTAATAAGTAGTGCTCCTTCCTCCTCATGCTCGAGCACTAGCAAATGCCCTCTTTCATCTATGCTTTCAAGCACTAGTGAATGCCCTCTTTCTTCTATGAAATAAGGCAATGCTAATTTACCGATACTTGAAATTTCCTCTATAGGGCTTCCCTCTTCTTGCCCTATTTTAGCAACAACATCTTGTTGCCTTTCTTGGCCGCCATCTCCCTCTACGTCAGGGTTTTGCCTCTACGCTTCTACATGGCAGAACAGTGTCGATATTAGCTCATGGTGGGCTAATGCGGATGATGCTCCCTTCTAGTACCAAGCCGCTTCATCCTTTAGAGAATTCGTTAGGTAGAAGGGCACATTCAAATTCCTTCCATGTACCAGGTGATTGAGAAACTGCACATGGTTAGCGTGCAGATGGGTATATTTTTTGGTGCATGTGAAGAATCGAGCAACCTACTCGAATATCTTATGTAGATTCATGGGAAGGTTGTTTTTGGGTAGCCCATCCTTGTCTATCCACACATTTTTCCCTAGTAGCAACACTTCGGCGTATGACTTCAGTAGTCCACCTTTGTATATGCATTCCCCTATGAGGGGCAATCTAGTTGCCTATGAGATGTATTCGAGGGTGATTGTAATTTCTACCCCTCGCACCTGAGCTATGTCACCCCTCAAGGAGGAAATGAACTCCTTGGCTGCCTCCATATCCTAGCCCTGACTGACCAGGGTACAATATTTGAGCCATCCCTCGACCTCAAACTGTATCTTTACTGCCCCCCTGATTCCCTCTGTATCACTCAGTTCATTCTTCTTCACTTCGTGATTCTTTGACCTTCCTCCCATGGTGCCTTCCCTTACTACTACTATTTTTTCTATCCTTCCTTCTTCAGGAAGGAGCCTTCTTATAGGGAAGGTGCCTAACCTTAGCATTCATTTCTAAGGTACACCTTTCAAGCCATATCATTGGCACGTGGTTTCGGCTATGGGGGGATATGATTTTTATGACGACGATATTTTTTTGGTACTGTATTATTTATAAATAATTATATAAAAATTTGAATTAGCATGCCTATACCTTATTCGGTGTTTTAGGCATCATGAAGGGTGCTGATTCGCTGATTTGTGACATGGGGGAGGGGAATGGTCATCTGATGCCGCTCGTTCGTGTGGTGGTTTATTTTCGATCGAGGCATTCAGGAGACGTAAGTGCTGGATTTATGTGGAAGGCACTCTTTGGTACCTTCCCCATGTGGAAGGCACTAATGTAGTGCCTTCCCAATTTGGAAGGCACTTATATGATGCCTTACCAATGTTGTCAGTGCTCTCTAAATGGATGCGCCTTTCGATGGTGGAAGGCACCTTTTTGATTGGATTCGCATTTCGATTGTGGAAGGTGCCTTTTCGATGATGGCATCTTCCTACTACGAAAGGTGCTTCTGAATGGGTGTGCCTTCTCGATGTGGAAGGCACCTCAGTCTGCATGCGCATTCCTGATGTGGAAGGCACCTTAGTTTGTATGTGCCTTCCCGATGTGGAAGGTGCCTCGATCTACATGTGCATTCCCGATGTGGAAGGTGCCTCCGTCTGAATGCACCTTATGATGTGGAGGGTGCCTCCGTCTACATGCGCCTTCTCGATGTGGAAGGCACCTCGACTTTTTTTTTTTGAATGACGCCTTCCAGCCATGGAAGGCGCCTATATATATATATATTTGTGTGCGCCTTCTCTATAAGGAAGCTGCCTTCTTCTGGTGAGGTGCCTTATTCTGGCAGGACACCTTCTTTATAAGGAAGGCACCTTATTCTGGTGGGGTGCCTTCTTTATAAGGAAGGCACCTTCTTCTATGCCTTCTCGATGTGGAAGGTGCCTTATTCTCAGAAATCATGTTGTGATTGACTAGGAAAGGGTGATCAAGCCTTCTCTATATTACTTCACGCTAACTCAACTTCTACCTATGAGTGTCGGTGTTGGAATGCTGACCCGAATCAGGCCTGGTTTACCAGATACCTATTCCTCATGCTTTCAAGTCCTCCACCTGCAAAAAGTAAATGAAAAGAAAGAAAAATAAAGGTAGTTAGATGCATTCCATGCCTGTTAGGCCCTAGGTTAGGATGCCTTTAGCTTGAATGCAGGTGTCATCCCTGCAAAACATACTAAAAAAAAACTAAATTAACTAATTTTGGTGAGCACCTCCATGCCCACCGTTTCTCCTTTTAAGAGTTTGGTCCAGATCTAACAAGATGGGGTCCCCCCCATGTCTATTTTGGATTCCACCTATAAGGTTTTAGATGTGTTATAGGGGCATAGTCGGTGGTCCTTGATCGTTAACACTGTGTTGCTGTCGTCAATTATTCTAATGCACACTACCCCATTCTTGATGAGTTCTACCACCTCATACGGTCCCATCCATATTTGCATTAATTTACCCTATTTTTCCTATAATCTAGAATTGTACAACAACACCCATTCTCCTTCTTGAAACTGCTTCAGTGTAATGTGATGATCATGTGACTACTTCCTTTGATTTTGTATGATTTTTGTTCTCTGCAAAGCGTCCATTCATATTTTATCCAACTGATCTAGCTACTAAATCCTTTCTTCTTGAGCATCATCCAATCTCAAGTTCAATTCTGAAGCCGTCCTTAATGTCTTGATTTCAAATTCAATGGGCATCATCAGAATCTTACCATAGACCAGTTGTAAGGGTGTGCAGCCTGTGGTGGATTTCCATGTGGTATTATATGCCCAGACTGCCTTTGGCAATTGTGTAGCCCAATATTTTTTGTGTTGCTGCACGGTCTTCATCAGGATGTTCTCTATTTCTCTGTTTGTCACTTCCACTTGCCCATTTGCCTGCGGATGGTAGGGTGTAGTCTTATTGTGCTAAACTTTGTATTGCTCCATCAGATCCTTGATCAACCTGGAGGTAAATTGAGGACCCTAGTCTGTTGTTATCTCTATAGGGACCCCAAATCATGTAAAAATATGGGAAAATAAGAAATCGATGATAGTCCTTTCTTTTGAATCTCTCAATGCTTGAACTTCAACCCATTTGGTGACATAATCTATACAGACCAAAATAAACCTCCTCCCTATTGAAGGTGGATTAATTGGTCCCACAAAGTCCATGCCCCACTTATCGAAGGGTTCCAGATGTACTTGAGGTTGGAGGGGCATTTTATCTTGATGGGTTGGTCTGCCCATTCTTTGGCATTCATCGCACTTGTTGGCGTATGTAGCCACATCCTTGAAAAGAGTGGGCCAAAAGTACTCAGCTTGTAGGATTTTCTAGGAAGTTTGTTTCCCTGCAAAGTGTCCTCTACATGGTTCATCATGACACGCTTTGAGTACTTCTGAGAACTCCTGCTCTGCTACGTATCTCCTTATAATTTGGTCACGTCCTTTTTTGAACAGGAGGCCATCAAACCATAGGAAAAATGTGCTTTTCTTTATGACTACCTACTTTTCTCAGAAAGAGAGAGCAAGTGAGGTTCTTCTGGTGGTCAATTAATTGGCTATATCTATGTACCATGGGATTTGCTCACCAATGGTGAACACATGTTCATCCAAAAACAAGTCTTCCACTACTGTATGGTCTATTGATATCAATATGGATAGAGAATCTGCTATGAAATTGTCCTTGACTGGTTTGTCGACTATAGTGATGTTGAATTCCTGTAGTAACAAGATCCACCTGATAATTCTTCTGCCAATGGTCAGCTTTCTCATCAAGTATCTGATAGCCGCATGGTCCGTGTGGAAAAATACCTTATACCCGATGATATAATGGTAAAATTTGTTTATGGCATGCACAACTGCAAGGAAATCCTTCTCCGTCACCATGTAGTTGAGCTCATATCCTACCAAGTTTTTGCTGACATAGTAGATGGCATAAAATTCTTTCCCATCCTTCTGTCCGAGGACTGCTCCAATCGCATTGTTGGACACATCACAATAGATATGGAATGGTATGGACCAATTTTGTCCTCTAAAAATTGGTGTGGATATTAGTTTTTCTTTAAGCAACTGAAATGCTTCCTCGTAGTCTTCTGTCCAATTGAACTCCACATCCTTAGATAATAGAGTGTGTAGTGGTTTTGCATTTTTTTTGAATTTAGTGATAAATCCTCGATAGTACCTGACTGATATAAGAAAAATCCTTACCTCTCTCTGCATTCTAGGGCTGGGTAGATATCTGATGACCTCAAATTTTCTTTTATCAACCTTTATTCCTTCTACAGAGAGGTAGTGTCCAAGTATGATGCCTTCTTGCATCATCATAAAGCATTTCTCGTTGCTCAAGGAAAAATGGTTTTCCTTGCTTCTTTCAAGCACTCTTTCCAAGTTTGTCATTGCTTCGTCAAAGGTTTCTCCATATATGGTGAAGTCATCCATGTATACTTCGACCACGTCTCCCATCATGTCTAAAAATATGCTAAGCACCACCCTTTGAAAGGTGGCAGGTGCATTACACAATCCAAAAGTTAATACCCGATAGGCAAACGTTCCCCATGGGCAGGTGAACGTTGTCTTATCCTGATACTCTTCTCCTATCTAGATCTAGTTGTATCCATTGAATCCATCCAGGAAGGAGAAATACTTCTTCCTCGAGAGTGTATCCAAGACTTGATCAATGAACGGGAGCAAGAAGTGGTCCTTCTTGGTCACCTTGTTTAATGCTATGTAGTCCACACAGATTTTCCATTTCCTATTCTTTTTAGGGACTACCACTAATGGTGATACACACTCACTGTCAAAAATTGAATAGATGAATCTGATAGTCAATATTTTTTGTAGTTCTTCCTTGAAAATGTCTTTCATTGCTAGATTCATTCTTATCTATGGTTGCGTACTTGGATTTGCTTGATCATCTAGGTATATATGATGGGTACATATCTTTGGGTTGATGCCCTACATATCTGAGTAATACCATGCAAATACTTTTTGGTGTCTAACCAGGAGCTCTTCTACTTTTGTCAATTGTGTGGGAGTCAACCCGCTGCTGACATTCAACGTTCTTCCTAGCTCGACATGTATCTACTGAATGTGGTGATCTTGGGTGCCATCCAATGACAATCCAGGTGTGGAGATGGAGGACTCCCCATGCAGGAACTCCACAATAGCACCATCTTCATATTATTATTCCAACTCATCCAACATCATCATCGGATGGATCATGGAGAGCTCAAGAATTTCATGCTCAATCAACATGGGTTCTCCTACTGAGTCGATGGACTGTGCTGCGGGTGAAATAGTCAACCTTTTAACATTTTGTCCATCAAATATGGTCATCATCCCATCCCGACAGTTGATGTAAGTGTCAACTATTGCTAGCCATGGCCTTCCTAAGATGAGTGGGTAACTGCCCAAGCTAGTTTTATATTGCAGGACTAAAAATTTGGTTGGGTATTCCCATGCATTGACTGTCACTATTACATCTTCCAACATTCCTTCTGGTGCCACGTTTGATCGATCGACCAGCTACAGTACTATCTTAGTGGGTTTAAAATTCATGAGCCGTAGCCTCTAAATTGTCTCCTAAGGCATTACATTGATGGCTGCTCCGAGATCGACCAACACATTAGACATGGAATGTCCCTTGATTTTTATAGTCAGTATCGGGCTACTTGAATCTGCATACTTTGGATGGCACATTTTGCCCATCATCAAATCTACTAGTTTTCCCATGACATTGATTGTCTGGGTTGCTCTTCATCCTGGCTTCCTTAGACAAATCTCTCTTATCACCTTGGTATATATCGAAACATCTTAGATGGCTTGGATTAATGGAATTGTCACAATGAGGTTCTTCAATCTAGACAAGATATCAAACTCTGGCTATGTTAATTTTCTCTATTCTTGTAGCCGGTTGGGAAATGGAGCTTTTAATCTCTCAGACATTTCTTCTATCACTTCTTGTACAAGAGGTGTTTCTACCTCTTCCTCATCTTCTACTAGTGGAGATGTTCCTACTCCTAGCTGTCTACTAGACCTAAGCTGAATATGGTACATCGGATACATCTCACCCTTCATGTTGTATGTTGGTTGGTTCACCCTGTTATTTGGATTTGTCATCGATTGTGGGTAGCTACATAGGTCTCACTGCTAGAAATTCCAATAAATGTTTTTGGGGGTGAGATGGTGATGCATTCTATGGAGCCTAATTCAACATAGCATGGTCTCTCCACTGCTGCCCAAGATATGGATATGGCATCCATGGCTTCTAGTTTGGGAATGCTGTTGGGGGTGCGTTAGACCAGGGTGATGGTCCCCACCACCCCATGTTAGGTGGTTGAGGTGAACCTTGGTGCATGTATGGTCCTCCCCCATATGACAGAATTCCAGTTGGCATATTCCTCACAGGGGGTTGTGGCCAACTCTTTCGATTGCCTATGAAATAGGCATCCATACTTTTAGCATCCTCCTAATTACTGGGCAATTGCAGACATAATCGAGTTTTATGGTTCAGTCTACAAACTACACATACTCTGACTTTTTTCTCTGGGAATGCATTCTTTGCATGCTTCCCTCTATATTTTGGACAAAAATAAGCCAATGCTGCTGCTTCATTTTATTACTTATTTTTCTTTAACAGTAGCGTATCCATATACAATGCTAGATATGAGAGCATTTTGCTCTTTAAATATTCCAACATGTTACCTATTTCTCTCTTCATGACTGAAGCAGTCACTTTCATGGTTCTAGAAGTGGTCTTGCCTCTCCTTCTTGATTAGTTTTGGCATAGTTGTCAGATTTCTTCCATAGCCTGCTATAAAAATCAACTCTAGAGATCATGTTAAGAGCCTCCAGTGATTCATTGGTAAGTCCTCTCAAAAATATTCTTTTGAGGGACTTATCAGATAGTCTCGTGTGAGGAGATCATTGAAGATTGAAGTTGAATCTCTAACAGTATTCCTCGATAGAATCATATTATTTTTGCGTCATGCTCAGGACCTCTTCTCTGGAGTCTCTTGCTCTCTCAAAATCTTGGTATTTCTCTAAAAATATCTTCTTCATTTGATCCCAAGTGGTAATGTGTCTGTATCCTAGACCGATGAACCACTATAGTGCTACATCATCCAATATGGAAGGAAAGATTTTCAGCTTCTGCGTATCAGATTTATAGTCCACAGACCTGCATAAGACATCAAAATTAAATAAAAATAGGTCAGGGTCCTCAATTGGGTATCCTCTGAAGGTCAAAATATGAGCAAGGGATATGTTTTTCATTTTGGTATCTCCTACTCCTTCCTCAATCGGGAAACTAAAGCCAAATGAGACTTCTTCATTGTCAACCATTTTTTCAAGAAATGTGGTCTCTAATGCAGTTTTTATGGCCTTATGGTTGTTTAAGAATTTCTAAGTCAAGGCTCTAAGGTTTTCCGGTGTTATCATCCGATCTTCTACAAATTTCCATAACAGAGACTCCTCTAAGGGTGTCCTATTAAATAGGGGATTTATGATGATTAGTTCTCTCCCACATTGATGGGATGAGGAGGCACTTTGCACAAAGTGTGGCTCCTCACTCCAATGGATTTCTGGAGGTGGGTCGGGCGAGTCTAATTCAAATTTAGAATGCTCGACTGACTCACGTTCTGATGGATTGGTTTTTATGAACCGACCGTCAGGTACTCTTCTTCTCGAAGAACTCATACAAGGTCAGATGGAAGGTTTCCATGTATTGTAGATAATCTAGTTGAGATGCTTCCTCAAAAATGATGCCAAAATGTTGCAGGCCAACAAGGTTAATTTCTTTCCTACTTTTGTCACATGCCCGTGCATTTAATTTATCAACCCAGGGAGCTTCGTAAACTTGTGAAGGGTCTAAACAAGATTGCTTACAATACCATTTTAGATGAGTTTTCTAGTTCTACTATTGGGGGGTGTTTCAAATGGTTGTCAATAATTCATGCACTCCTCAATAATTTACGTAAAAACAATTAAATCTATAGAAAGTAAATAATCACACATTCCTGGAAATGAACCTACTGTAAATACTGGAAATATCAATGTGATAAACAATATTATAAAAGTGGTAAACTAATATAGAAAGCATAGGAAAAATAGGGGAAGAAATATTGGCTTGGAGTGGGCCCAGGCTCCAGTAGCTTCCTCCCAGCTGAACACGCACTTAGAAACTCTTAGAACGGTATTATAATTATCAAAGTATTACAATTAAAATATTCTATCTCCTCTCTCTATATATCTATTTCTATATATCTATATATCTTCAGAGAGGTCTATGTGTGTTTATATAGCACACCCGTAGAACTTCTGTTACAAAGGAGTTATAACAGTCGATTCATTCTAGACTAAAATAAGATAGTCTGGTAAATGTGATCGATGTCTGCTAAAACTGGCATTCGGTTCTAACAGTGGCATGTTCACTTATTGGCTTATTATTCACCTAGCATTAGTAGGATGTTCTCATACATTGGTGTGATCCCCAATTTAGCTCTACATGACATAGAGTTGGAATTGCACCAGTCGTTGTTGTCCACGTCGTGCTTGTCTTGTCAACAGACGAAGAATAGTGGCGCCTTCCCTATGAGGAAGGTGCCTAAGTATATCGAGCACCTTCTCTATGTGAAAGGTGTCTTACTGCCATGGGCGTCTTCTTGGAAGATGAAGGCGCTTATCTTCTGTTGGCGCCTTCCTGTTAGAGGAAGGCGCTTTGAATTCTAGTGACACCTTCCTGTCGGTGCCTTCCTTATAAGAGGAAGGCACTTGCCTTCTAGTGGTGCCTTCCTTATGAGAGGAAGGTGCTTGCATTTTAGTGGTGCCTTCCTTATGAGCGGAAGGCACTTGCCTTCTAGTGGTGCTTTCGTTATGATAGGAAGATGTTTGCCTTCTAGTGGTGCCTTCCTAGGAGAGGAATGCACTTGTATTTCCTTGGTGCCTTCCTGGAAGAGGAAGGCGCCTACTTATGCTTGGCACCTTCCTGGAAGAGGAAGGTGCCTACTTACGTTTGGCACCTTCCTAGAAGAGGAATGCGCCTATCTTTTCTGCATTGATCCCAAAAGAAACAAAGTGCCAGGTCCATAAAAAGACCTCGAATGATCCAAATCTAACTAAATTAACTACAATTCCATAAAAACACACTGAAAACATATGAATTAGATAAAATGCATAATTTCATCAAATATTTATATAATCATTCATAAAAGTATGCAATCCTTATTATACAGTTGCATAATGATCAAGAAAATGTATACAAAATATGAGCATTTCTTATGCTCATCAGAGGTCATAAATCCTCACTCGTTGCACGAAATGACTATTATTGCACCTTTTTATAAGGCTATCAAAGGGTTAGAAAGCTCGGTATTGTGTTCTCTAATACTGCACCATATTTCACCCCTTAAAAAGGCCTCTAAGACCTTCAAAATTGGCCTCCAAGTTTTACTAGTTTTACTAGCAGGATTTTTCACTAGTTTTGATAGGGTATATGACATTCAAATTTACATATCTCCCAAAAATATCAGGATATTGGGACAATTATTTCACCACTAGGTCTATTTTTTCATCCTCTAATAAGCAACCTAAATTAGAGCATAAAATAAACATTAAAAATATTAGGTGATGCAATATTACTCTTACACCGCTAGATGTTCCTGCATTAGAAACCCAGGGTAAATTGAGAAGTGACCTTCACTTCTCTAGTGTTGGAGGAAAACGCAGGTAGTCAACCTCTGTATTTTATAACCAAGATGAATATTCAACAGGCCTGCATTTCTACTTAACCAAATATTTTTCATACTGCCTATTTTTGGTACTTTTTCCAATGTGTTTATCCATGATTTCTTCTATCTCTTCCTTCTCTGGAGTAGATGCTAGAATATCCCAAATTTCTATTATTGGTCCATCATAATTTCCCCTTCATGATATTCTACCAAATTAGAAATATTGAACACAAGTGATATGTTAAGTCCACTTGGAAGTTCTACTTCATATGCATTTCTTGAATCTCGTTTCTCTATAATCCTGCATGGTCCAAATTTCTTCATTTTTAGCTTGTTATAGGATTTAGCAGTAAAAATTTCTTTTTTTAGGTGGACCATAACGTCATATCCCACTCATAATTCCTTAAACCACCTATTTTGGTATACCCTTGTCTTGCACTGAGTGTTCAGATTAGTAATATGCTTCTTCACTTCTTCATGTAAGCTCTTCAGATGCTCTGCAAAGTCCTTAGCCTCAACACTGCTCTTTTCCCCTCTATCTATATTTATCAAATTAGAAGCATTCCTTGGGTTGCTCCCATATACAATATAGAATGGGGATTTATTAGTAATCCTATTGACAAATTTTTTGTAAGCAAATTCAACCTATGGTAAAACCAAATCCCATCCCTTGGGCTTATCTCCTACCAAGCATTTCAATAGGTTACCCAAACTCTTATTCACCACCTCTATTTTTCCATCAGTATGTGGGTGGTATGAAGAACTAAATTTCAAATCCATATTCAACTTCTTCCATAAGGTCCTCTAGAAATACCCAATAAATTTGGTATCTCTGTCTAAAACGATACTCTTTGGTAGACCATGTAGTCGTACCACCTCTTTGAAAAACAACCCTGCAACATGAACTACATTATTTTTCTTGAAAGGAATAAAATGTGCCATATTTGAAAACCTCTCAACCACCACCAATATGGAGTCATTCCCCCTTTGTGTCCTTGGTAGGCCAAGAACAAAATCCATGGTGATGTCTTCCCATAGTTTCTCTGGTATAGGTAATGACTGATATAATCTAGTTTTCTACCTCACACCCCTGGCCCTCTGGAACACTCTACAACTTTGTTCAAATATATTCACATATTATTGTAACTATGGCCAATAGTAGTTTTCACTAACGAGGGAACTGGTATTATATTGACCAAAGTGTCCAAACAACCCTCCACTATGCTTCTCCTTGACCATATTCTCTATCATAGAACTCCTTGGAATGCACAATTGGTTCCCTCTAAATAACATTCCATATTGGATTAGAAAATCCAACCACTTATTTCAGTCCAAAGTAACAGGTGCCAAGAAAGTTCTCCATGCCTCTATAAAATCTGGGTCTTCAAGGTATAAACTCTTAAGTTCGTCAAACACTATAACCTCCACCTTCATTTCTATCAAGTTCTATCTTCTACTTAAGGCATCTGCAACTCTTTTTGACTTCCCACTCATATGCTTCAACACAAATATATAACTCTATATAAACTCAACCAACTTTAGGTGCCTCTGATTTAGCTTCCCTTAGCTATTGATATATTGTAAGGCCTGGTGATCAGTATATAGAACAAATTATTTTGGCAATAAATAGTGCCTCCACTTCTTAAAATCCTGAACTATAGCATAAAACTCTTGATCATAAACATAATATATTTTCCTAACCTCATTAATATTATCACTAAAGTAGGCTATAGGCTTACCTTATTTACTCAATAGAGCTCCTATGGAACTACCACTAGCATCATAATCTACCTAAAATACCTTATTAAAATCTAGAAGTGCCAAAATAGGTTGCTCTATGACTTTATTCTTTAACATATCAAAACTCCTATCTACTCCTAAAGTCCACTTAAACTCCTTATTATCCCCTTTCATTGTCTCTGTTAGGGGTGCACAAATACTGCTAAAATTCCTAATAAATTTTCTATAAAAATTGGCTAGACCATGGAATGACCTTAACTTTTTAACACTTCTTGGAGTAGGCCATTTGATGATAGCCCTCAATTTTTCTAGGTACATTTTAAGACATTCATCTAAGATGACAAATCCCAGGTACACCAACTCCTTCTTCATAAAAATGCACTTCTTCAAATTAATTAGCAACTGCTCTTTCCTCAGCTTCTCAAAAACTCATTGAATATGCAGCAGGTGCTCCTCCAAAGTATTACTAAAAATTAAAATGTCATCTAAATAGATGATGAATTTTTTTACTAAAAACTCCTTCAATACCTCATTCATCATTCACATGAGTGTGCTTGGTGTATTGGTTAGACCAAATGGCATGACCAACCACTCGTACAAACCCTCTCTGGTCTTGGAGGTTGTCTTCCACTCATCTATGTATCTGATACAAATCTGATGATACCCACTCTTCAGGTCAATCTTGGTGAAGTACTTGGATCCACTCAAATAGTCCATAATGTCATCCATCCTTGGCAATGGAAATTTGTATTTTATGGTGATCTTGTTAATAGCTCCAGAGTTTATGCAAATTCTCCACTCCCCATATTTCTTTGATGCTAGTACTACAGGTACTACACATGGAATTAAGCTCTCCTAAATAAGTTCATTTTTTAGTAGCTCTTGGACTCGTCTATTTAGCTCTTCACTTTATATAGGAGTCATTCTATGGGTTGCTTTATTGGGTAAACTAGCTCTTCGTACAAAATCTATATGGTGACTGATCTTCCTCACTGGTGGTAAACACTCATGTACATTATCTGATATAATATCTTGTAATTATTCTAATATACCTGAGACCTCTACTGGGATATCTTTGCAGTGATCATCATTAACTCTTGGAACTAATGCATAGCACATATGATCGTCCTTTAGGACATCCAATTTTTTTTTACCATCTACTAAAAATATTCTGGAATTGCTACATACCTTTTCATCAATATCCTTTAGGAGATTCAACTTATGGTGCACTCCATCCTTTGTCAGGGAGTAAGTCTTAGCATACTCATCATGTATTGCACGTCGATCAAACTAACATGGCCTTCCCAAATAGTAAATGGTAAGCATCCATAGGTAGGATGTCACAAAGGACCTCATCATGGTAATTACCAATATGGAACTTTACCAAACATTGCTCACTAACCAAAGCCCTATGGTCCTTCTACAACCAAGAAATCCGATATGGATGCAGGTGCCTCCTTCTCTCTAACTATAACTTGGTAACCATTCCTTCCAAAACTAGGTTATCAATGCTACCATTATCAATGATAACATTACACACCTTACCTGTACATTTACACCTTGTACAAAATAAACTCTTCCTCTAATCTAAATCCTTATCCTCATTCAACAAGACTCTCCTTATGACCAAAAATTATCCTCTTTCTACTTCTTCAAAGTGCTCAGATTCAACACCTTCATCTACAACAACAGCTCGGGCATTACCTTTAGTTCTATTATTTGTTTCCCCTTGGTGTTGTGGGAATTTGTATGCCCGATGTCCTTCTTCTCCACATTGGAAGTAGGTTCCACAAAATCCCCCTCTTCCAGTCCCTTGTCTAGACCTCCATCTTCCTCTTTGGTAACTATTATTCTGCTCATGGTGGTGGTAAAGATTCTTTCCCTTCTGGTCCTAACTTTTGCTTGCTTCTCCAACCTTATTTTGGTGCTTATTTCATCCTCCATTTGTTCTCCCACAAATTATGCCACCACGACCTCTTAATATTTGCTTGTTCTCAAATATTTTATTCAGCTTCTCTTATACCTTCAAGGAAAACTGGTAAGCATATTCTATGGTGGTCATCCTTACCAAGCTCAACTCCTCTTGAATAATTTCTCTCAACCCATTTATGTAATTGGCTACCTTCTCCTTGTTGGCCTCATAATTACCTATTCTGATTAAAATTTTATAGAACTCCTCTATGTATTCCTTGATAAACTTGCTCAACTACCTCAAACCCTACATTTTATTTAGCATATCCAACTCATAGTCAACTGGAATGAACTGCCTCTTCAAATTCTCCACCATCCTCTTCCACCTTGTTATCCTTTCCTTCCCTCTTTTATTTATGTCCAACTGCACTCCCTTCCACCAAATACTAGCATGACCCTTCAACTTGGTCTTAGAAAATTTGACCCTTTAAGGATCTTCAACCTCCTCATAATCAAATTATTTTTCCATGTCATTGATCCAGTCAATCAACTCTTATGGATTAAAATTTCCAAAATATGTAGAAAACTCAATTTTAGTCTCTTCCCAATCTGGGATATGGCTATATATAACCTGGCTTGAGTAGGATCTACTGCTTCTTCTTCTTCCTCAAATTGGGCCTCTTCTTCTTTAGCTTCATCTTCACTCTCATCTTACCTCCTTGGCTCAAACCCTCTATGCAGTTCCTCTTGCAAAGCTTAAACTTACCTCTATAAAGCTCTAAAATCTTCTTCTGGCACCATAGCATTTCTACCACCACCACAGATTCTTTGTGGAGGTATTATGCTCAAGTCTCTCACAAAACCTAACCATAAATCCTGGTGTAAAATGGATCATATTTGGTGATTATTTTACACACTCATGAAAACTTACTCTGATACCACTTGAAGCAGAGTTGCATTAACAAAAATACATAAAATCCATAGAAACAAAGCAAACAGAGAAAATACCAAAAGTTTTTTGATATTCCTTATTGAGGATAATGGAGCTTACAGAGACTAACTGATTACAAATTTGAAATTTCCCCCTTTTTACCCTGTTTTCCATTTTCCCACCTAAAACCATCTATATTAAATTTAAATTTTGGGGGTAAACTTTCTGAGGTCATAACTCCTTGCTCGTTGCTCGAAAAGGCTATTATTGCACCTTTTAAGAAATCTATTGAAGGTTTAGGAATCCCAATACTATGTTTAAACATAGTACTTCCATATTTCACCCCTTAAAAGGTTTATAAGGCCTTTAAAATTGGCCTCCAAGTTTTACTAGTTTTACTAGCTAGAGTTTTCACTAGTTTTGACAGGGTATATGGCATTCAAATTTACATATCTCCCAAAACGCTCAGGATATTGGGATGATTATTTCATCGTTAGGTCTATTTTTCCATCCCCTAATAACCAACCCAAATTAGAACATAAAAGAAAATATTACGAATTTTAGATGATGTAATATTGCTCTTACACAGCTGGATGCTCCTCCATCACCACCTTGGGAGGGTTGGTTCAAGTTTAATTTCAATGGGATATTTAAAGATAATCATGGGATTTCCAGTGTAGGTGGTATTTTTAGAAATGCTCGAGGGGAGATCCTTTTAGTTTTGGTGTTTGTTGAAAACTTAGATCATGAGATGAACCACTTTGTTGAAGCCCGAGCTATATTTCAATGTTCTCAATGGTTCCATTATTTTCAAGGTAGTAAGTTCAAAATTGAAGGTGATTATTTCAACATATTGGGAAAATAGGCTCCTAATTGGGCCATTGAAAATATGGTGCAAGAAACAACCATAAACTTGAACAAACAAGATTCCTAAGAAATCAAGTATGTGTTTAGAGAAGGGAATAAGATGGCACACTTACTAAAAAATTTGGGTCTTCAACAAAATGGGATGATGGTTTAGAGATTGATATTTCTCCATGAGCTTATTCAACTCACTTGAGATGATGTCAGTTCTTAGTTTCTAGTCACAAAATCCATCCTTTCTAGTTGTATTGAAAGAGTCTTGGCGGGTTAAAGTGAAGGAATCATATTAATAGTTTGTTGGATGGTAAGGATGTGTTGTCAATTTTATTGTGGTTCTGATTGTTTTTTTTTGCAGCTAGCTAGGTTTGGGCCTCAGTTTTTAAGTATGTTATTTTTGGAATATTGGCTCTTTTGGTGTTCTGGGTTATTTTGATATATTAAGGGTTGTGTTTGCATTAAGTGTATTATATGTATTATTTGGATTCTATTGTAAAAGGTTATGAAACCCTTTCAAAACCCTCTTCTTAATCTAATAAAAAAAATGATGAAAATACTACACAACATTGGAAAATTAATTACAGATTCATAAATACCATAAACAACGAAACTAAGGATATTCATGTGTCATACGTTCCTGAAATTGGGATAAATGTTAAAACAATTGAAGAGTCGGAGAACTATTATGTGGGTGAATACAAAGCAGAAAAATATAGAAGCAAAGGATCCAAACTTTTTAACTATTGTGTATATGCTTTCTTATT
The DNA here is from genome assembly GCA_028583015.1 of Wollemia nobilis. Lineage (NCBI taxonomy): Eukaryota > Viridiplantae > Streptophyta > Pinopsida > Araucariales > Araucariaceae > Wollemia > Wollemia nobilis. Next base: position 10,118,690 of record JAQPPZ010016934.1, read on the forward strand.
TCTTCCTTTGAAATTTTATACCGTGAGAACATTATTTCAGTATCTTCCCTCTAAAACTTTATGATATGAATCATCAAGTTTTTAAATTTTGATAGTTTTAAAATGTAAACTATCTGACCCATAATATAAATGATTGGGAAACTTGAGAGGGCATAATGATAAGTTTATTTTTTTAGTTTATTTATCTTTTTAGAGGGGTCAAAAAGATAATAAAATAGAATAATTAGGTCTGTTGAATTTTGGGAGGACTCTTGGCTTAGAGAGTGTCCGCTTTCTAAAGATCAATATTTCAGGGAGCTAATTTTAATAGCTAGAAATAGGGTTTTCTCTAAGGTGGTTAATTTTTTCAAGATCCATGATGGCAACAAAGACTGGTACAATTTCCCTCCTTTTAGAAGAAATGAATATACTCATCATGCGTGGAGTATTTTGATGGAGGAACTCTAGATTTATGTTGTGAGACAAGAGGACATGGAAGATCATTTGGTGTGGGATGGGGATAGTGTGGGGTCTTACTCTATGAAGTTGGCATATGAGATTCTTAGATCAATAGTGGCCTACCATTTACCCATCGGGAAGATTTGTGTTAAGAATGTGATCCCAAGGTCAATATGTTTTTTGGATTGCAGTGCATAATAAAATATTAACTTCTAAAAATTTACTTAAAAGAGGTTTTAATATGTTCAACAAATGCTTCCTATGTACGTCATATTGGGAGTCAACATCTCATATGCTTCTCAGATGCTAGGTATTTCAAGAATTTTTCTCATATATTATTAACTTGTTGGGTGTGGGTTGGGTGTTGCCAAATTCAGTTTCATATTGTGTAATTCAGTGGGTTTCTCCCTTATCCTTGTCTCGGCTTAAGTGTTTTTGGAAATTCCTATTACCTCACCTTCTCTGGGGTGTGTGGAAGGAGAGAAATATGGGAGTATTCAAAAATAAGGGGAGGGAGGTCAAAATAATAAGTTCTATAATTCTATGGAAGGTGGTGGAGAATATTACATCATCGTACACGAAATCAGGAATATCATTGGCTCGATGCCCTAGTGAAGGTAGGCTCGAGGAGAGACTTGGTTCTAGTTTGGTGGCCCAAGCTCCACCCACTCCTAACCTAGTAATTTTGATTATATGGTCACCACCACTAGAAGAATGGTTTAAATTAAATTTCAATGGTGCATCTAATGGAAACCCAAGACTGGAAGGTGCTAGGGGGGTGATTCGTGATAGTAATGGAATGTTAATTCTTGCGTACATGAAAAAACTTGGTTATCAAACTTCGTAGTTTGTAGAAGCAAGAGTGGTATTTAAAGGGATGTTGCTTTTAAAAGATCTTGGGATCTATAATGCTATCATCGAGGTGATTATTTAAATATGAATAATATGCTCAGTGATGCTAGCGAGGTTAGCTGAAAGGTGTCTAATATGATTTATGAAGAAAAATGTAATGTTAGCTCCCTTGATAACATCTTGTTTTTTCACATGTTTAGGGAAGGAAATGCGGTGGAAGACTTAATGGTGAACCTCAGAGATTCTCAGTCAAGATTTTTGGTATGGCAGAGGGATTTCCCGATCAAGGTTTTTAGATGTTCTAATGAAGAAAAATCATATTTGTTGTCATAAGGTTGATAGAGCGCCAATCCATAGGAGGTATGCTTAGTGCTTTTGGTGGGTTATTATGGAGTGTTTTTTGGGGGTTGGTGGTACGAAGGTTTTATTATGCCACCCAAACTAGGAAGGAGCTATTTTTTTTCAAATTTTGAATCCTTTCTATGAGTACATTCATTGGAGCCCTAAGTATCATGTTATCTTTGTTGGTACTAGGATCACTTTTCTTGGGGCTGCAGAGTATTTATGAGGTTGGTTGAGTCAAGTGGAGTGTTTTCATTTTCAAATTTCAAATTCTTCTTTCCATTCCCTCCCACAAGCTAGTTAAGGATGTCTATGCCCCAGAGGAGGTCTCCGAGAGGAAGAATTCGGTAATTCATAGTTTAAAACTAATGGAGATAAATCATCGTGCAATCTAGAGTTCGATGAATATTACCTTAGATTATTCAGAGGAGGTTTCTAGAATTGCAGGTAAGGTCATTCAAGAGGTTAATATATTGGTGTAGAACTCCCTTGTTTCTACCCTTGTCCCCTTTTGTATTTTTCCCCTCCCTTTTTATTTCTATGTTTTGCATCTCTTTTGTCCCCTTGAGAAGGTGGTGTTTGGTCTCTTAAATGCATTGTTTTTATTTTATTTTTCTGTTTTTTAGATTTGATGTAAAATATTGTGGGGTCCCTTTCAAAACCCTATTCTTTTTAATAGTACAAAAAAACTAATCATGGTGTAAATTTGGGATGAAGAAGGGATATAATATAAATGCTTACAAAACTTGATAGAGCATAATGATAAGTTTCTCTATTTCAGTTTCATTATCTTTTTAGAGGAGTGAAAAAGACAATAAAATAGATGAATTAACTAATCATGGTGTAAATTTGGCATGAAGAAGGGATCTTTCATTAAAAATTGAGAATCCAAATTTTCTATAGGGATTTTCCTTAGAGCATGATCTATAACTTGCTTTTACATAATAATATATTAATATATATTAATTAAAATTATATTTAATATTTAGTATATTAAAAAATAATATTATCATATCTTTAATTTTTAAATTTAATGTTGAACCTTACTCTATGTTTTATTATATTTGATTTTTTTTAAACTTTAAATTTGTTTAATCAAACTTCAACCTTGTAATATTAGATAATAATAACTAAAAAACTGTTTTATAATCTAGCAAACATAGAGTTCCAAAATATATAGATAAACTAAATTGGGTATAGCAAATGAGTAGATAAACAATAGTCGATCTTGAAAACCCTAGGATCTGAGAATCCACCTTTTTTTTATTTCATTTTTACAGCATAGCTGGTAGCTTCAACTTATGCTAAAGCTAACGTAGCAAGTAATTATGCCAGGGAAGAGGTCTCGCAAGTTCGTGCTGAAATTTTTCCATAAGGTAACAATCCTGTTATTGAGTTTGATAATGCATGCAAGTGGTTAGAAGAGCACACCTCGATAGGATATTTATTGGGTCATATCCCAAATGATACTTTGATCCAATCTTGGATTCAATAGTATTGGCAACCTTATGGCATTAAGATAGAGAATATCCAAAATTTGTCAAAGGGGTTTTTCCTTTTTTGCTTTGTTGATGCTCAACATGCACAAGAAGTTTTTATTCGGGGTCCCTGATATTTCCTAAGGTCTTTTCTTATCTTTCAAAAATGGTTAAGATATTTATTTTTCAATGATGAGGCTTCTATGAAAGTGCATGTTTGGTCTGAGTTCCCTGGTCTTTCGACAACCCTTTGACCATTCTTGCAAAGTATTGTTTCCACCGTTGAGAATATGGTCTAGTTAGAACCAAATAAATTCTATAATGTCTACCATAATAGGCGTGTGTGTGTCAAATTCGATCTTTCTAAGTATGTTACTGAGTCTATTTATCTGAAGATTGGTGACAAGTTTTTTACACAATATGTTGTGTATATTAATTTTCCCAACACCTATTACCGTTGTCAATCAGTAGAGTATAAAATTAAATATTGTCCACTTATGGATGATGAGTTTAAATCATACAATGTTTTTGTTCCTCCCCTTGATCCGACAATTCCAACTCCAAGATCCAATAATACTCTCTATGAATGGACTACAGTGACAAACAAGAAAAGCCATCCACCTAAGTAGTCAATGTTGCAGGGAGGTTCTAGTTCCAACCCTCTGGTACAATAATATTTAGCACCATGATTGTCAACCCTTACAGATCCAACCGCTCTAGTGCAGTTATCTCCATTGACACTAAGAGGGTCCCCTTCTATACCTGCTTCAGATGGAATTTCACAACCTCTAGTATATTCTTCACCCAATGATCTTGCTCCTTCCATTCTTAATCAAGAATTATCAGAGGATGTGTCATTCTCATGGTCCCATCATTCACGTAGTCTATCTCATGAAGGATTACATCAAAAAAATAGTAGACTAAATTTTTTAGGGAAAATAATGAATGATTTCTTAACAATTCGTTACACGTACCTAGGAGAGTTGGGAGATTATGAAGGTTTTTCCGAGGGAATGAACCTTGATCGTTCACAATAATTTTTTTATACTAGAATATAAGAAGACCGATGGATCCAGTCCAAAAATATCAAGTTTGCAGAGAGATTCATAATATTGCTCTCTTGCATGGTAGTTTGGATTTTTTGTGTTTGCAAGAAGTTAAGGTTGCTGACTTCATTTTGGATAGTACTTGTACCTTTTTATGGCCAACAAGTAAGTTTTTTTGTTCCCATCATACTCCTGGTAGAGGAGGAGCTATCACTTTCATTTCTTCCAGATTTCTTTCTCATCTTGTCACATGGAGGGTGGACCCCTCAAACCAAGAAGTTTGGACTCTTTTCGAAGTTGGTGGTATCCCTTTTGGTTTGATTAATTTATATGCTTCTAATAATACACCAAAAATTTGTGCTTTATGGTTATGGCTTGCTATTTATCTACCTAAAGTGATTTGGGTGGTGTGTGGTAATTTCAATATGGTGGAGAAATCGATTGAAAAACTTGGCTTGCTCCCTATGCATTGGAATATTGATGAGTGGGAAGCATGGTTTTTTTCAAAAATAAGCTTGGGATGGGTGACCCTAATTCCTACCTTATACCCTCTAATTTTACTAATTCTGTGGTATACTTGGTCCAACTTTCAATTTTGCAATACCGATATTTTGAAGTGGCTTAATAGAGCTATGCTATCTGAATATTCTCATTTTCATTTTCATTGCTTGTTGGATTCTCTACCCTTAGTTTTAATTTTTCATGATACCCACATTTTTTTATCATGCTCCTATTGTATTTTCTATCTCTTGTTCTCCACCCCCGCCTCGTCAGTTCAAGTCTCAATTTTATCTAAATGTTTCTTTTTTGAAACATCAAGCTATGTCTGCTCATATTCATAGGATTTAGAATCTAGTTCCTCGACCAACTAGAATTTATGGTAGAATTTCTTGGTGGAATGAAGTTATCTCCAAAATAATGGTTCTTCTCAGGAATTTAGGAGTTCAAGTTTCCAAGAGAAGATGAATCTCTAATACAAACCCTTAAATCTAAACTGGATCGCACTTATGCAAGACAAGAGGTAACCCATATAATATCTATTATTCAAGCCCAAGTTGTAAGTATTAGGCATGAGATTAAACAAATTCAGCTTTATGAAGAAAGGGGAACTCAACTTTGTGCTTGACTTCACTAGTTGAAAATTGGTGATAGGGTTTCCAACGATTTTTTTTTTAAATAAATCCCTTGAGACAATCCATTCAATTTAATGGTATTTAGTATGCAGGGATTTTTGGACTTCGCTTCCTAATATTATTAAAGTTCTTGTCAAGCATTATCAATTTTTTTTTGCTTCTCAGGAGTTAACTCCTGAAGGATGGGCTGTAATTCAAGCTTGTTGTGTAGTTGTTCCTTAGAAGCTTTTAGCTCTTCAAAAGTAAGCTTGTGAGCATCCTTTTTCATTGCATTATCTTGTTGAAGCCCTATCTAGGATGGCCAATGATAAAGATCTAAGATTATATGGATTTACTTATGAATTTTATAAGGAGTATTAGGACATGGTTGGCCTTGATTTACTATATGTTTATCAGGAAGCAATGGATTTTAGATATTTAGGTTCTATAATTAATAAGTACAATATTAAATTCATACCTAAGTAGGGAGATCCAGAAGTGCTCACCAATTGGAGGCCTATTACTTTACTCAATGTGAGTTACAAAATTATTGCTAAGGCTTTGGCCTTATGTATTAGAACTTTGTTGCCACTTATTATTCATCCTGGGCAAACTGGGTTTGTCTAGAGGAAATATATTCTAGATAATATAATTGCTATTTGGGAGGGCATGGAATGAGCTAGATCCACTCAACAAAATACTCTTTTCATCAAGATTGATTTTGAGAAAGTCTATGATAAGTTGAATGGAATTTCATCCTTACCATGCTTCAAGTTCTTGGTTTTGGGCCACATTTCTTGATATCGGTTAGTATACTTTTTATGGATGCTTCATTTGTGCTTACTTTAAACAATTGTCAGTATGAATCAATTGGATTGTTTAGATATATCAGATAGGGTTGTCCTTTGGCTCCTTCTCTTTTCATATTGGCAGTTGAAGCTTTTGGATACCTTCTTACTAACCAAGTGAGTCAAGGTAATATTAGGGGTTTTTATTTTCCTGTAGAATCTTCTCATCTTATAAATGAATATTTTATAGATTATTATTTTTTGACTCTTCATGAGGATGAACGCTATGTCAAATAGGCTCTAGATTGTCTAGATATTTTTTGTAGTGCATCAAAATCTAGCATTCAATAGAAGAAGACCTCATGCTATAGGCAATCCTATTTAGACCTTCCAAGCTGGCTTGAAATATTATAGTGGCATTGGATCCAACTAGAGGAGATGTTTAAATTCCTTGGCATCCCATTTGCTTTCCAGAGTTCCCATGTTGTCTTGTGGAATTATGTTTTACAAAAAGTAGAGAAAAAAATTTCCTTTTGGATCAACAAAAAACTTACTCTAAGTGGTAAGTTTCAGGTGTGTTCCAAAATTATTGCTTCTACTCATGTGTACTATTCATCTTGTTGGGTCCCTTCTCAATCCTGCTATAAAAATTTGGAAAAGCTTTTAAGGGATTTTATTTGGGCTAACTCATCACATAAATGAGGGTTTCATAGAGTTTCCTGGGAAATTTATTGTCTTTCCAAAAAATCAGGAGGTATGGGACTATATGATTTTCAAATATAAGGTTTTGCTTTATCTACTAAATGAATTCTTCGAGCCTTAAGTGGTTTTGAAACTTGGAAATTTCTCATTAGGTATTGCATCTCCACTGGTTTACCTCCTAGAAAGAAGGCTTGGAAAGGCATGAATTTTCCATCCCTCTTGGTTGCTCGTATCCTAGTTAAAATTCAAGGCTCTTTTGTCATTTAGAGCATATGAAGGGCTTGGGATAAAATTAAGCCCTGGTTGAGTTGGCTAGGGGATGGGAATCGGAAAGGTGCTTCTATTTCCACTTATAATATTTTATGGTCACCTTTTATTACTCTTCAAGGTTTTCCTCTTGCTTCTATGCAATGGATTCATACTCAACGGTTCTTCAGGAAAGAGATTTTAATAGTGGTAGACTTTTTTTTTGAGATATTCCAGGGATTGGATCCCATAGGATAATTTTAGGAGATTGTTAGGTCTACAGCCAGATGATAAGATTACTTATAACAATGTTTTGGACTGTATCCCATTTTCCCTTTGTCCCATGATCTTTAGACATTCTCAAAAGCCTTGGTGGTCTAATTGGGTATGGTTTAAGAAAACCCCACTTCTTACTTACAAACCTAAGTTAAGGTATTATTGGATTACTCCCAATGTCCCTATGGTTCAAAGACTCAATGCCCAGTGGGATATTATTTTCATTCAAACTCATTGGAGTCTAAGATTTAAAATTGCTTGGATAGGATATATTGAACCCCAAAAAGGTATTCTTTGCTTGGAGCCTCTTATCATATGGTCTTCCTCTTGGACAAAGATTAAACTAATTTAGAATAGATAATCCTTCCTATCATTTTTGTGGTGCTCCAAAGTACCCACTTCATATTTTTTGGCAATGCAAAAAAGCTCGAATGGCCTGTGATTGGCTTGAGACCTTCTTTTAGCCTCATATGCAGGGTTATGCATAGCGGTTATTTTTAGCCAATTGGCTAAAATTAGGATTTTTGAAATTTGGAATTGGCTAATATTTGGTACCCTTGACCAAGGCCCATTAGCCAAAAAAAATTGGGTGCAATATTTTTTAGGGGTCGATTCACCCCAATTTTATAATAATTTGACCATTTTAAGTTTAAATTTCCAACATTACCTCTAATAATAGTTAACCTTCTACATGCTTTTGGACACTATTCACCTGTATTTTGAAACCGATTCACCAAATTTTTATAAATACATTTTGGGGTTGACCCCCTATGCATTACCCTGTTCATATGGCTAGTTCATTCCCCTGGAATCATATTTTTTTTGGTGATCCACCCAATTTTTCCTTGCCCTTGTTGGAAGTGTGGAACATTATTTGCATCAGTGTGCTCTTTCATATTTGGAAAACTCATAAAAAAATTCTTTTCTCAACAACATAGTTTAGATGAATTTAAAATTGCTGATAAGTGCACAATTTACTCTGATTTTTGGCTCGAGATTTTAGTTAAAGTGGAGAAAGTTCATATAGATGTGGAGCATCTTTGCACTCTTTTGCAGCACTAGGGTAATGCCCCATGTACGGTCATCTGAGTGCCTTCTATACAGCCTTCTCGATCTTATCTCTAATGGCATTGATGGCTCTAGTAAAAGTGATAATGTTGGCACACCTGGTAAGGATGGGTGGCTCATTTCAATTACTTATAATATTGGTTGTTAGCATCTAGTGGGTGATGGAAATTCACCTCGTGAGCATACCTCCATGATTGACATGATTTAATGCATGATTTTTGGTGTTGTGGTTGGTGACGGGTTTAACCCTTTTATTATTTTTTTGAGTAATGTTGCCTAACTCCACCTGAGTTAGTGTGACTACATATTGGGGTGTGCCTATCAACCTATTTTTTTTGTTTTAAAGATTTATATTTTTAAATTAATTAAAAGTTAGGCCTTTACATTCAAAAAATTAGTAGGTAACTTTTAAAAAAATATAGATAATATATAATTAAGATTAAACTAAAATAATGTATATGTAAAGTTAAAATTTATATAAGATGTTGTAAACTTTTTATAAATATAAATATATATAATTTAAATTTTAAAATTTTAAAAACCTCATTGATGATGAGTTTTTTTTCCACTTCTTTGATTTGTATAATAATTAGTTCTTATATTAAAAAATTATTTAATATTTAATATACTAAAAAGTAATATCATGATATTTATAATATCTTGAATTTAATGTTGAACTATTTCAAGTTCTTTTACATTGAATTTTAAATTTGCAAAATCTAAAATTCAACCTAGGAACGTTGGTTAATAATATAAAAATAATGGTGTTTCATCAATGTAGCAAACATAGAGTTCCATAATATATGGATAAATTAAATATGTTTACAAATATAAAATAATTGAACTTTCAAAAATATTAAAAAAAAATTATATTCAAAATGTTAAATAACTATTATAAATGTTTGGATTTACTATAATAAAAATAGAAGGAAGTTGATACAATTGAGTAATATAAGTTTAAAAAATACGGTTAAATAATATATGCTTAGTATTATGAGTGGAATAAAGTGGTTGTAAAGTTAAATCTAAGATGTTGAGAACATTCAATAAATATATGTTTTATTTATTTCTAAAAGCATTATGTCGTTCTCTAATGTAAAGTTAAATCTATTTAAGATTTTAGGATATTTCAATAAATATATGTTTTATGTATTTCTAAAAGCATTATGTTATACTCTAAACTATTACTTTTAGTATTATACTAAGTTTTTATTCTTTTATATTCTCCTAATAGTAGGTTTGCACATGTTTTTACCTATTTGTTCTAATTTTTTTTTTTTTTTTATAAATATGTTACTATTCTTAACTCTACATGTTCACTTTCTCGTCTTCAAAGCTATTCATCCTATAAAGCACATTATCGATTTGTGAACAATAAGAACCATATATTACCATATATAATATAATATAAATTTTAATATTGATTATATAAAAGTCTAAATGTCTAGTACAACTTTCAACAATTTTAAAACTTAATATATACATATTTAAGAAAAGTGAGCAGGTGAAACTACACATCATTTAATGTCTTCCATCTTGTTAGCCATAATTTTTATTTATTTTTATAATACACGCATTAAACAAAAACAAATAAAAATTATATCTTTGATGTGTAGTTCTACTTTTTTTTTTTTGATAGTATGTTTTCTAATTCAATGCATTGATCACATGTTTATCCTAATATTTTATTAAAAAATTTATACCAATTAAGAGGCTCAGGTTTAAATATCTCCCGAATATGTTATATATAAAAGGTTCCTCATCCAAAAAAAAAAAATAGCATTGTCCTATAATTCTAAGCAATAATCTTTATTATTGTTATAATATTAATAAACCAATAATATTCTTATTATTCATAGAATTTAAGATAGCATTGTCCTAATATTATTTCAGGTGCTATATATATATATAGTATTATTGGGCTCATGTCTATTCTTCGTCCTGCGTCTGAGCTTCTTTCTATCGCGAGCTTTGTGATTCTGGAACGAGTTGAACACATACTTCCCTTCCATCCTTCCACACAAGGCAAGAAGCGCCGTGATGTCCTGTATGTCTTGGGCGCTCGAGTCGAGGCCCGCACCTATCCATATTCTCTAGTATTGACAACTCCTCTCTTCTAGGATTCCAACGCGTAGACTTCGAATGAGGCATAAGTTGATGACAGAATGCTTGCATGTTTATATCAAAATATAACCAACTCCAACCTGGTAGTCATAGAAAGCACAGATTAAATTAGCTGTTGGTAGTCATAGAAAGCACAGATTAAATTAGCTGTTGGTAGTCATAGAAAGCACAGATTAAATTAGCTGTAGTGTCTTAACAGTAATTTTGAACTCTTTGTTCTTCGTTTTCTTTGTATTGGATGTTTGTTTACAAGTTGGTGTTTCTTAGTTCCACTTTAATGTCTGATTTGTACCGAAAGCGTCTAAGTTATGTGAAGTCGTCATCCTATTGAGAGAACGACACTGAGGAGGCACCAAATGAGACAGAGGAAAGGTTAGGGGAGCCGCAGAAAGATAAAGAAGACTAAGAAACAAATGGAATAAGTCAAGTGGTGATTTTAAAGACCTTGGGAGAACAGATGAGAAGATTAAGACGTGACAATATCTCTGAACACCATTAACTTCTTTTCAGACTAGTTGTTTTATTTCTGTGTAAGACATAGATCGGTGTGTACGAATGAATTCGCATGTGATTTGTGTATGTCCAGCCAATCAGTCTCAACTTTCAATTACTGAAATGGCCAGTAAGGAGGACTTTTGGCCACACTGTCATTCCTTTCAGCATAGATAAGTGTGTACTTTCTTAAAAGCTTTTCGGCAATGGATAAGTGTGTACTTCCTTAAAATGAATTCGATTTGACCAATGAAAATTGTATAGTTTATAGAGCATAGATCGTTTCCTTTCATATCAAAGCTTGTTCATAGAGGTACTTTTGCAAACAGCGTGTTTGTCGCATCTACACATATAGGTATATGTGTAGACGAGTTTTGGTCTGTGGTCACAGGTTTCATCCTCTAATCACTTCTATTGGTATTCAAACGTTCTAAATAATCACCAGCATTATATATGCGTTTTTGAAAAGCACAAAATTAATTTATTTTCTAACGCTTTCTCTCCCCTCAAAAATTAATATTATTTAAACCAAAAGACACAAGACTTACAAGTACTACATCAAAAGGTAGAATATACGATAAAAGCTCTTCTACAAGACTCATCTAATATCCTTTAGACCTACGTAACTTTTAAAATGAAGAAATTTAATAGTATATTAATGAGTTACTTGTTACTAAATAAGTTGTACAATATAGTGATTTCATACTTCGATGTGTTTAATTTTTATATAGAATATTAGATTCTTCACAATTTTAATGGTATTTGGATTATCATAGTGTAATATGGTGGGTTGTGTTTAGTGTTGTAATTTTTTTTTATTAATGATAGAAAATAGGGTTTTGAAAAGTTTCCAGAGCTTTTTACATTAGAGGAAGTAGAAAAAGATAAAGCTTATTAAGCACATGCTAGTTTCCAAGGTTAAAAGAAACAAAAATTAAACTAAAATAGTCATCCAAAAATAAAGACAGGAGAAATTTTATTCAACTTTATTTTAGATACACCAACTATCCTATTCAACTTTCTTTTAGATACACCAACTATCCTACTCTATTTTTGCATAATACTGGAAGGGTAGTAAATACATGAAGATGTAGATAATAAAAATCCAAACACAAAGAGCAAGGATTAAGGAAAAACAACAAGCATATTTTTTGAGAATGGTAACCACAAGGGAGCAAAATGGCTAGCCCCCAAAAAAAGACCTCCCAAAGAGAGTATCACTAGAACACAACTGAGATCTCATCCAAGCACAAAGACAATAAAAAGGTCTACTGGATAGGTAGGTCCAATTATTCCAAAGCAACGATTGTCATTAAATGTGAAGGGAAATTGTCTTTCCAAAATTTGAAATGGCCACTATCCACCCCCAAATTGGCCATAACATCAGCAACCTAGTTACCTTCCCTATAAATATGCTCAATTTTAACTTCTAACCTACCTTCCAGAATTTTTTATGTATCCTTAATAATACTGAGGATGAAATAATTGTCAGTATTTCCAACCTACAGATCCCCAATGATGTTCAAGAAGTCACCTTGAATGAGAAGTCTTCTAAAGCCCCTCTCAAAGACCTGGTGAACACCTGATAAAAGAGCCTTAGCTTCATCTAGGTGGTTGGTTTGAATATTTAAAGAGGTCTAGTGTAGCTGTAATTTAAAGAGAATGTTTCTTAACCATCTAATCTCTTCAGTTACTTTGTTAGTTGCTATTTATTTAGATTTTATTATAGATAATGAAATTGTACTTTATGTATTGCTATATTAAGATATAGGACCAAAACCAATATAGAAAATATGTCTCATCTACACAACCTACCCAATATCAATTTGAATATCTTATAAGAAGTAGATGTCCACCAAATTAGCACTCAATGCCTATGCTTAGTATAACATTCACATACCTCAATATCCTCTTTGTAGCTTTCCATTGTTAAGCCTTCAGAGAAAACATAAATTTGGATACTATAATAATTGTATAAGAGATGCTTAGTCTTGCATGATTAAAATATATTATGCTATCCACAAGTTGTTTGTAAAGTGTTCGATTGATTTCATCTTCTTTCATACAACTTCTCAACTTTGTACTTGTAGAGATTGGAGTAGATGCTTTTGTACAACTTTGCTTTTTGAATTTGACTAACAAGTACATGGAATATTTCTTTGGTGAAATGAGGATACCATATTTAGTATACCATACCTCAAAGTCAAGAAACTAATAAATAAATACTAAGCCTATCATTTCAAATTTATCCCTTAGTCATGGCTTCACTTCATTAGTTTTATATATATTTTCATTTGTGATGATAAGATAATCCACAAAAATACAATCATGAGTAATCCATTTTAGATCATAGATATTACTGTTAAATCCTTTAATTTTGAAGAATTCATGAATATTTGCATAACAACCCCTTGGAGCTTGTTTCACCCATAATGTGATATCATAAATCCTTGTGGTTAAGTCATAAATTTCTTCTTATATCTCAACATTAATAAAATCATTCTTGATGTCCATTTGATGAATTTCCCACCTGGAATAAGTAGCAAATAAAGTGACTATCTTGATAATCTTGATTTTGACAACAAGAGCAAATGTTTCTCCATAATAAATTATTTTCTTTTGAGAGTAACCCTTAGAAATAAGTCTTGAATTATAATTCTCAATACTTCCATCATGTATATATTTAGTTCTATACTTCCATACACTTCAAAGAATATATTTTCCCTTATATAATTTGACTATATTCCAAGTATGATTTCTTACCAAGGATTTATACTCATCTTGCATGGCTTACTCCCATTCTATTTTTTCTTGGTCTCTCTTAAAAATTTCATGATCACTATTTTCCATAATTTTGGTTATGAAAGCATAGTTTATCGTTTTATTTCTCATCTAAACCTCCTTAGTGTTAACATAAATTTCTGTAAGAGTTCTATCTTCTTAAGAGGTCTTTATTCACCATCAATATATTATTCTTCTAAATTATTTCTATATGATATGGAGGAGTTGAGACACTTCCATGAATGCATTTACTAACAAAAGTACACTTCCATGAACACCTTTAGTATCATATAGCCTATATTCCTTCTTCTGATTATCATATATAATAAAAGTACACTTTGTACTTTTATTGTTATACTTCCCAACTATAATTTTATCTAGCACATGAGAATTTTTGTCACAACGAAATACTATATAATGATCCACATTAGGCTTCCTTCCACTATATGCCTCTTCAATTTTGATATTGGTAAAACATAATGTACAATATTTATTTTACGTGTCAGTTATTGTATTCATACTTCTACCCAAAGTTCCATAGGCAAGCTCTTAGATTGAATCACACATTGAACCATTTCAATTAATGTTATATTTTATCCTTTAGTAGATCCCTTTTGTCATGGAGTGTACGTATTCATTATCTCTCTCAAAATACCATGTATTTCACAAATTTTGTTGAAGTTGTGATTAATATATTCACCTTCATTATTTCTTCTTATCTTTCCAATTATTTTGTTCCACTTATTTTCCACTAGGGTCTTGAAAATTTCAAATATTTTGAACACTTCATCCTTAGTCTTAAGAAAGTATCAGCATGACTTTACGAAGAAATAATTATAAAATTTAAGATGTATCTTGTTTTTTGTATTTATTAAGGAATAATAGGTCCATATAAGTTGCTAGACATAGGCTCAACTAATGCTATTTTTCTTGATGTATTCCTTTCAAATGGGCCTCTATGTTGTTTTCCAAACATATAACCTTCACAAGGACCTTCATTCACTTTAATCCAAGGGAGGCCAAGAACCTTATTTTATTTGCTAATATAGATAAACTTTGATAAATTAAGTTTGCAAATCTGCTATACCCTAATTCACTAACATGATCATGTATTTTCACATAATGAACCTTGTTTGCATGCTCCATAAAAATGTATGGGAGCCATGTTTCTTATCTAGGGATTCAAAATATTCCTTATGAAAATTCATATGATGACTTGCACTAAATAAATATACCAAGCAATTGTAGAGCTTCCATATTTAACAAGAGAGACGAGTATAATATTTTTAGAACACTAATTTTATGGATATTTTTTATCGATTATTTCACTATAATATTTCAAATCCCATATGTTCCTTTTCTAGCATTGATTTACTTTATGCTTCACTTTTTCACACTAATAGCAAGTCATCTTAAATCTATTCCTTGTTTGGCTATTATTATGCCTCTGATTTGAAATTACTTTTTGGCTAATTTTGTTGTCTTCCTTTTCTATGTTGCGGCTTATTACCATGTAATTATTCCATTTATCTAATTAGCTTTTATTTATGTTATATTTCTTGATTAGTAGATATTCATTTATCTTTAGTCACCATAGTGTGTCCATTCTTACCAGATTCAACATTAAGTTTTTTAAGTTTCTCTTATTCACTTAGTACGGTCCCACATAACTCATCTAATTTGATTGTGCTCAAAATTCCACTCACTCAAGGGTGGATACAAAATTATCATATTTGCTATGCAAATTATCAATAATAAAATCCATAAAGTATTTCTCTCTCTCTCTCTCTCTCTATATATATATATATATATATATATATATATATATATATATATATATATATATATGTATAACCTCCATAATTGATATTACCTCCATAGTCAAAAGTTGATTTATAATTCACTTTAATTTGGTGGGATGATCATTCACGCTCTCTCCTTACATGAGACATGATTGATGGATCTACCATAAAATGAAGGCTCTTACATTCATGTCCTTTTTAGTCCATTTAGAATTTTCATCTGAATTGTATCATTATCATCTATTGTATAAATATTTAATTTGAAGTATTAATATAATTTCCACATTCCATATTTTATAGTCTATACCATTTAAGTTTTTGATACCATGTAGTTATTGAACCTATGATTGGACCAAAAACTTGAGAAAATGAATGAAAGAAGACCATCACAAATATAAATAAGCTCAATATTAAGAATATTCAAGCACATCATATAAAATGTCTTCACTATTTATTTCCTTGGAGGTGGTCAATTGATGATCGAATCACACAAGGTCTTCAAAGCATAACTTACAAATAAACTTCAACAATATTCATAAATGTAACCACAAGGCTATATTAACCCTCTCATAGATTAAAGTAATATTATAGACTCTTTCCTTCAATAAATTCCTTTTGAACATAATGCATGTTTCATAAAATAATCACCTACTTTTAGAGCTTCATGCTTTACCACTCTCTTTTTTTCATAAGTTAATGAGGAAGCTTCAAAGAAGGAAATTTTATTTTTTATACATATGATACATAGAACACATACCAAATGAAAGGGTATTAGTACTAAATATCTATTAAAAGACTAAATAAATAAAACAAATCTTACATACAATGCTTGTATAAATATAGGTATATATAGATGAGTTTTGATCAGTGGATACAAGTTCTAAAAGGCATGTACTAACATCCTCTAGTCACTTATAGTATCTATTATATAAGTGTCTATAACCATCCAAATCCAAAAGAAAATAATTAATTTGTTTTCCAGCAAGTTTAATCCTATGATCCCAAGGATATAACACTACTAACATGTAATACCTCTACTAAAAAAGGATAATATGCACATCAATGTGAAGATATGTGATAATTGAAATTATATTAACAAAATATGAAATCATGAATAACATATTAACTACATCAATACCATTATTTTAAAATAGTATTTGTATGTTAGGAATATTTTGGAGGAATATAATTTAGCTAGACAAGTATGGTATACAATTTCATGTGTAAAAATGTGATAATTATTGAAATATACATGTGTTATTAATTACCATTTTGATGGGCATCAATGCTAATGCATGAGTTTAGATATTATGTAGGACATACACTCCTTATATAATAACTAGTTTAAGTTTTTGGTGATCTAAATTAGGTTAGATAGACTTACTACATTCTCATTGAATTCAAAATCAGTTAGGATTAAACTTCAAAGTTAATTTTGATATCTATAGAAGTGATAACATATATCTATCTATATATTTGTAAGTTTAGATGTTGTGTAGGGCATATATTTCTTATATAGTAAATAGTTTAGATTTTTTGTGAATCTAGATTAGCTGAAAGAGGTTTACTACATTGTCATTGAATTCAAAATAAGTTAGGATTAAACTTAAAAGTTCCTTTTGACATATATAGATGTGATCACATATATCTATCTATCTTTCTATATATATATATATATATATATATATATATATATATATGTATGTATATATATATATGTATGTATATATATATATATATATATATATATATATATATATGTATGTATATATATATATATATATGTATGTATATATATATATATATATATATATGTATATATATATATATATATATATATATATATATATATATATATATATATGTATGTATATATATATATATATATGTATGTATGTATATATATATATATATATATATATATATATATATATATATATATACATACATACATATATATATATATCCGTATATATATACATACATATATATATATATATACATACATATATATATATATATATATATATATATATCTCGTATGTATGTCCGTACACGCACATTATATATTTTTAAAATTTCTTCCAAACATATCAAATGGCATTAGCTCAACTAGTTATGTTCCTCAAATTTCAAGGAGAACATTGAGGTTTGAACCTTGGAAAGTGATACATGCATGACTACCATGTTAATGATATGTATGCATCTCATTTCAATCACATATAAATAATTAAAACTTATGTCTTCCAAACATGAATTATAGCATAATGATCATTCATTTATTTATAAGTCATAACAATAAAAGAAGCATATATTGTCAATATGATAAATTTATTTCAATCCAGTTCATATTATTACACTCCTTTAGTTTTCTATGGGTTGCACATTATGCATGTGTTATACATATAATATTAGATCTACATAATTATCCCCTATGGTTCAAATGGATAAATGTGTTGTAATCATGAAGAACAAGTAGATGAACAAGTAGCACATTACGATACTTTTTTATTTTACTATACATATACATAGGTATAGTTATTTAGATGTTACAACAATATAAGTAGTTCATACTAAATCAAATAGAACATATGAAACAAGACATTTAAAGAAACATCACCTTAAACATACCAATATGATTATTGAATTCATCATCATAGTACTCACATTGAAGGTCTATAAACATAAACTCATATGAAAATTCCTGGGTTTATAAATTATGGAAATATATAATTTAACAATACTTAAATTAATTTTATATAAGAATTTAACCTTGAGCATAGCCATATAACTTGATGTTTCTCCTACTATTATTATTTGAAAGTAATTGTAGACCCAAAAATTTTGCACTCGTTTCTCCGAGGCTAATGGATTCGCATCTAAAAGGGAGAGGAAAATGATGAATTTGCATATTAGATGAGAAGTGCTTCTGTTGCACTCTCTTTGGTGTTTATCGACGAATGGGGTGGTTTCACCATGAAATACTTATTGTGGTGGTTTCCACACATAGGTGAGGTAGTAATTTGATGTGTTTTTCTTTTATTTATTTTGAAAGTATACACCTAGGGTTTGGCAAAAATTTAATTTCTAGCTAGCTATATACAATTCAATTTTAAATTAAGACAAGGCATATAAATCTATCTAGAAAACATTGTAAATTTTAACTAAGATATAAAGGTTTTATCTATGCTAACATGTTTTCTTTTGTATTTTTATATTTTATAAAAGTATAATAAAGCCTATATTTTGAGAGTTTTTTATTTTTTCAATAGACACATATGCATACAAGTTATAAAATATAAATCTGAGTATGAGAAATAGGTTTTAAGTTATTTACCTAGCTCAAATGTCTAATTTATGATGAATTCGAATGTGCATGATGAATTTAGTCATAGATAGGATGAATTAGTCATACAAAAATGTAAAATGAATTTGGATGCGTATGAATCTATTGAAAACCTACAATTACACAAGAGAAAACTAAATTTTAAAATTAGGAATGGAGGATCTGCATAGGCCACAATAGATCATGGTTTCTGACAGTCAAATCCCCTCAATTATTTTAGCCAACCATAAAGAAAATGAATGATTGATTATTTTAATATGAAACATGTGGTTCTAGATGCAGTTTATCTAATGATAATAGTAAGATACAGTAAAAACTAAAATAACAAATGAAATGCAATACAAATATAAAGTAATCAACAATATGACAGTCAAAATTTTACCCCCAATGTGCCACTAGTACGTATTCGGATGTAATATTTGATTTCGTACACTGTGTATTAATTCATACGCAATGTATAAATTCGTACACAGTCGAAATGATCCTGTAGACACCAAAACAACACCAATCCGATTATGTGACTGCAAACACTGATCGCTTTGACAAACACAGCCCCCAGGGCAGCCCTCAGAGGTCAAACAGTGGTCTTAACCACTTTCATAGCAATTTTGTAAGGTCAAGGAGCAATTTGGCACACTTGGGCACTTTGCCCAATATTCGTCTCACCCAGGGACAAATTCAAAATAGAATCCGTCCCACCCCGGGACGAATTCGAATCCGTCCCCGGGTGGGACGAATTCTAAGCTTAACGGGCAAAAGGGCAAATGGTGCCAAGTGGCAGCCCGGAACGGTCGGTTAGGGGCTCCTGCCTTGCACGCATGTGTAAGTGGACATAGGGGCCGTTAGAGGACTCGTTACAAGAAGCATTTATCAAAGTTCAAGTCAGTGAAGGACTCCCCTCCCTCATGGGAAGACAAGACCGCCACATGGCGCCCATGGTCAACACTTGGCTTTTGTGCTTCCCTCCCAAAAGAGACCCCTTGGGTCTATAAAAGGTGGGACTTTTCTCACCCAAAACAGGCAGGTGGAAGGAGTGTTCAAGCAACGAAGTGCTGCCGAATCGAAGACTCACTTGCATCCTCCTTTGTTCACCTTCCTACATCCATCAATCTCTTTTGCAAGGGAGGTTGTTGGGTGGCCTTTGGAAGCTCGAACCTTACTCAAATCCGACGCATGGACATCTCAACCTACCAATTCGCCGACCCCCAATCCTAAAAGGTTTTGGGCCCATCCTTGGTGGATTGGCTCCAAAATCGAGGGCCAACGGTGGGAGGCCCACTTGGGCACCCCCGCACCCTCAAATTCTAATTTCAGTTTTTGAGCACTTTAGATTAATTTTTAGATTGCATTCTGTGTTACTAGGTCTGATTAGTCTATAATTGCAATTTTGTAGCTTTTGGTCAGAGTTTAGGGTGTTTTGTATTACTTTATCGTTTCGCTAACTTGTAGGTGTCAAGGTTAAATTCCCGAGGGAGGAGGCCAAATTGGGAAAATCCGACCATCTGGGTCATCCCAAAATGGCCCCAATTACCTAACCCCCCTATTTGCAGGAGTTTTGCAGGTCCCGGGATCCGACATTGGAGCAGCAGCAGGTCGATTTCTCCTATTCGAAGAATTCGTCCCACCCGGGGACGAATTACGGTCGAATTCGTCCCGCCCGGGGACGAATTCCGGTTTAAGGTGAATTGGCCATTGCCTCGGTGGCGATGGCCTTCGGTGACTGTTCTTACCTTCCGTCAGATTTTGAAGCAATTTGGATTCACTGTTTTCATGGTTTCGGGCAAATATTCGTATGCATATTTTGTTAGTTTTAGAGAGAGAATGATTTTCATTTGCAGCGAGTGCTACTAACGTCTTGATCATTTCTTTGTTTGCAGGAGAAGCAGCAGAGGCGAAGAACCCATCAACATCAGCGACGACATCATCTTAGCCCGCCCAGTGCAATCGTGGGCACGCGAAAGGAGGAACCATTCAGCGATTGTAATCAAACCTTATTTGCGCTCCTAGCCCCTGAAAAGGGAGGAGGCATTATTGTAACAGAGATCGAAAGAAATTAATGAAAGGGCTATTTTTCTTTATCTGATTGCGTCTCTTACAACATGTCTCTTTTCATTTCATGTAATGTACATTCCTAGGACTTAGGCGTGCTTAACTTTGAATGCAATTGCACTTGGTGTTTCTTTTGACCGATCGTACTTGGAGTTATAAGAGCCTACATGATGCATTTAAACATTCTACAAAATCTACAAAAACAAAACAAAACATCAAAATGCACTAAACCAGTCTAGGGCACACCAAGAATCCTTAAAAGAGATAATCACGGTCTTGTGAATGTGTGTGTTTAATTTTGCTTAGTGTAGACAAAAAAAAAAAGAGAAAATCATAAAACAAGATAAAAACTTATTTAGATAGCATAGAAGCACCGCAATGGTGTACACCCGTAGTCAAGCCCAATCAAGGGCAGAAGCTCCGAGAGGTACACAAAAAGCAGGCACAAGTTGCCTTCACTTCGATCCCGAGGATTTGGTTATACCGCCTTATCGGTCTAACCTACAAAAGAATCCAATTCGAAATCCTCGGTGGGGTATGCCTATTCAAAGCAGCCCCTTTCGGGAAGATGCCTTACATGTAGACCTTGACATAAATAGAGAATCACCTCTTGAAGGTAGGCATGAGTGGCCACCGCGCAATGAAGCGCTAAACAGGCACACTATCCATTTAGAGGGGCAACATGGATATGGCGTCCCTTCTTTACCTATCATCAGAACAGAGAGACCACATCCGGAGCGTAGGGCTCCTTACATAGGGCGACCTAACTCCGCCCATCCCATTTACACTCATGAAAGGGATTATGAGGAAAACCATCACATTCCTTGAGAGAAACAAACAATGCGGGAACCTTGCATTTCCGCACCAGCAGGATATCATGATCACCCCTTGAGGCCAGAACCTCGAGCACATACCACCTACCTCGATAGAGGGAAGCGACCCATTGAAACCTTAGAGCATCAAAATCAAGGTAGACCCATAGGAGGAACATTTGAACCTCCCGAACAAAATAGGGTAGAACAAATTGATCCGGCTGTCGCCAGATATACCACCCGTCAAGCCCAAATCATGCGGCTTAAACAAAGTCAACAAGAGATAGAGTATCAATACCGCTTGGATAAAGAACGCATGCAACGCAAAGCGGATGAGTTACGCTATGAAATACCTGAGAGGGGGCCAACCCCTCGCATCCAAAGAGCTGAACAGTATGAGAGGCGTAATCCGTTGGCGCAAGACAGGTCTCCACGACCTCGTCAAACTCTGCCTCCAAGACCCCATAGATTTGAAAGGGAGGCAACTCCCCGAAACAATGATGGGTACCTTCAGCAAGAACTTGATCAGGGTCATAGGTTTCGCCCTGAGACTCCTCAAGAATTTTACGAGGAGTATGAACCAGAAGAGGAGTATATCGAAACTCCCCATCAAGGCGGGAAGGATGCCATTCGGCCACCCCTCCATAGGCCTCCAGTTTACCGTAACTTGCAACAAGAGCGAACAAGAGAGGAAGAAATAAAATCTTTCGATGCATACCAAGCGCTATTGGAGCGTTTAGAGTCGGTGGAGACAAAAGCTGCTGGGCATCAAAAACCCACATTACGTCTACTCCGCAATAATCCGGTGCATCCCTCAGTGCCTACACCTCTCTACCCCGAACACTTTAAGTTGCCTCAATTGGCAGTTTTTAAAGGTGAAGAGGACGCACAGGAACATGTTACACGGTTTCTAAGCCAATGCTTCGGAATTCAAGATAATGACGCGTTATTTCTTAGAACATTCATAACCACATTCGCAGGCCCCGCCTCGGATTGGTTCACACAGCTGCCCAAACACAGCATAAGCAGCTTAGATCAGCTAGTAGATGTGTTTCTTGAACGCTTTGCCTTCAACACAAGGAAGAAGGCATCACTTAGTGATCTTGCTAGCCTTAAACAATTTGAGGAGGAAACAATGGCAGCGTACGGGAACCGATGGAGAGCTTTGCTTTCTAAGTTACCCTACCGTCCTCCCATGTCGGACCTCACGCAAATGTTCGTGAAAAGTTGTTTAAAATCAATCTCTCGGTCTATTGTTGTCTGCGAGAATACGACGACTTAGAAGAAGCTTTGGCGCAAGCCGAGTCATAGAAGAGATTAAGATAGGCGAAGGCGCAATTGCCAAGCCTAAGAAGAAAGAGTGGAATAAAACCACTAAAACTGGGACAACGCAACCACAACACGCTGCAATCAACCAAGTTGCGATAAATGTCCCAGCGCCTGTGCAAGAAACGCAGCCTCAAAAGGCTAACTACCAGGCAGTGCCTCCTGCTTACGAAAGAGATAACAGGAGACAAGAACAGTATCAGCAGCGTCACCCTAGGTGACAATTCACCCCGTATGCGGAGTCTAGGGACTCCTTATTTGACCGCTTGTCAGCGGCGAATCTAGTTACTCTGCCAGAAATCCAAATTTTTGACCCTAGCGTTCCTAAGCCTAGGGGGTATAGGGAGGAATTGTATTGCAGATTTCATAGACGCAGAGGACATGACCTAAATGGGTGCTGGAAATTCAAAGAACTAGTCCAGGATTTGATCGAAAATCGAACATTGGTCGTGGACAACCCCATCGCACCTAACAACCAACAAATGGGGGTATTCAAGGACCCCTTGCCTGCCCACGAGGCGCAGACAAAACCGCTCCAAATAAATGAGGTGCGACAAGATCTTCCCGCACAAGGATTTGTGGGAATGATTAGCATTGTAACAAGGAACAGAAAATACCCAGCAGTTGCCCCCGAGGTACCTACGAGGGAAGTTCCGTCGACATCATAGCCTCAACAACGCCCGATGCAGTTACCTCCGCCTAGACCTGAGGTCACGATACGAACCAAAATCACGTAGAGTTTGCGGACCACGTCAGCTAGGCTGTCCATCTACGAGCTTATTCAACAATCGGCTCCACATAGAGAAGCTCTTATGGACATCTTAAAAGCCATTGAAGTACAACCCCACGAAGCTAATTCTTTCAACGCTTTCGTGGGACATGTGAAACAATGTACGGAGCCTGTCATCACATTCAAAGAAAATGAGGTCAAAACAATATCGAATGACATGCTGGATCCACCCCTGCACGTTATCACGTGGGTCAACGGGATCCCGTACAAGAGAGTGCTGATAGATACTGGCTCGTCCAGTAACATTATAACCACTGCTGCGTTAAAGCATTTAAAACTGCCAGCCTCTCACATCACAGCTTCCACGTACACACTGCGAGCTTTTAACGATGCAATTTGCTCGACAGTCGGCACGGTTGTTCTGCCTATACAGGTAGGACAAAAGTCAATACCCACACTATGCCATGTGTTGGAAGGCGAAATGGCTTATAACATACTGCTGGGGCGGCCTTGGATCGGGGGACATGAAGTGTGTCCCCTCGATCGCACACCAGTGCTTGAAGTATGCCTATGAAGGGCAAATACATGTAGTCCCAATGGACTTAGAGCCCTTCAAGTATTGCAATGCGGTACAATTCATACCTCAATCGACCCTACCATCAACGCATTTGGATTTTCAATTAAATCCATCTAAACAGGGTCCGATACCGTAGGCACAACTGGTGGCCAATAAGGTAAAATCCTAGCCAGGTGAGATGTCATCATTGGCTCCTTCATCATCAGCGCCACCTATCGTGGCCCAACAGAAGGACAAGGGAAAGCAAATCATGGAGGAGGTTAAGCCTCTAGAAGAGGGGTTGCCCACGATCTCAAGCAATATCAACAGAGGAAGCGCCCAACGCAACGGAAACCAAGATTCCTGAACAACCAAACATGGAATGGACTCAGGAAGGACTACCGTTTCCTCCTACCCAATCATCAACAATCACTGTTGAGATGGCCAGTACAAGCCTGGGAGAGTACATAGTGCAAAATGTTGTGGCAACCCCCACACTCGGAGTCGAGTACAAGACATGGGAAGACCTCGCCTTCCCATTGGAACAATCGTCCCTTTAGGCTACCCACCGAACCAAACGAATTTTGTGTATGGGGGCCTTGATCATGGTTCTGAACCATGCGAACAAAAGGAAACAGATGAAGAACCTTTTGTCGAAAACATCAATTATCTATCGAACCCAGAATTTGCCCTAAAATATCTCGAACAATGCAATTGGCATGGGTATGGGCTAGGCAGATACGAGCAAGGGATGCGGATCCTTTGTCAACCAAGATATCAGATGCCATACGACAAGTCGGGGGTAGGGTTCAACCATCCCCTGCCATTAGACATCTTGGTTGAAAACATGCAAGGCCTAGAAATAGGCAACAGGGGGGGATTGGCACAAGACCCATACGCCAATCCAAACATAGAATACACATTGGGGGATTATCTCCCATGGTCTACAAACACCCCTGGTAACAACAATAATCCCTCTCCTTTGCTAGAGAGAGGTGAAAGTTTAGAGAGCAGTCCTCGAAAAGAACAACAACGGCTTCCAGATATTTTTCTGAAATTGTTCCCCTTAGAGGTTCCAGATGAAATAACGCAGTCTCAAAAGAATCAGGTCCCTCCACTAAGAGTGGAACAACCGCAATGGGATCAGATTAATTCACTGGAACAAGAAGAATCCTCAATGTCGGAAGCAACAGATCTCTGAAGAGGATGAGCAATTTTGGATCTATGAAAGCGATTCAGAAGACGAGACTGAGATGGACTATCTCAGACATGCGCGACGACATCACCGCGCTCTAACCCATGAAGATCTAATGGGACAAATGGGTATACGGTTGGGACATGAATGGCACTTAGACCCAACGAGGTGGGACCAAGTGCTAGGCCTATGGCTCCAAATTCAAGTTGAGCATCGTCCACCTCAAGATCCCATCAGGACAACAGTACCAAGGGAAGACCCCGCCTTCCTTTCCGCACTTAGAGACGAATTTGCACCTAGAGAGGATCCATTCGTGCCTGTTCCCGTAGAGCCAGACCCAGAATATAGGGAACATCTGAAAGAATCAAGTCGTCACACCCGTGGTTCTGGAGACCAAATTCATTCCATCCACATGATCTCCATTGATTTGACCACACCCATCCGCAATCCGACCGATCCATCACGGTCATTACATCTAAACATGGATGCCATTGACTAGGATCGCGTCAACTCACCATTGTCACCATCAGAGTACTGGCCTTTCGGTGAAATGCTTCATTTTACCCCAAGGACAACTCAAGATATTTTTCAAGCTGAAGAGGGACCCAAAGTCCCCAACGTAGATCTTAACTCAGCTGATGATATCCATTTAATCCCAACTCCACATCAGTTGGAGGACGGATCTCACATGTCAGTCGAAGAGACGACTGACGTAGACATCGGCACAGATCCAATGAATCCATGGATTCTCAAGCTGGGGGTAAGCCTTTCCCCCGAAGAGCAAGCCGATTACATTGCCCTTCTTAAAGAAAAGAAGGAGGTTTTTGCATGGTCATACAAAGATATGCCAGGACTAGACCCGCAGCTAGTCATGCACAATTTAACGCTTGATCCAAAAATCAAGCCAGTAAAGCAAAAACTAAGAAAGATGCACCCAACAGTGGCCTTGATGGTCAAAGACGAATTACAAAAGCTGTTGGATGCACAATTTGTCATCTACGTGGATTATCCGCCATGGTTGTCCAACATGGTTCCCATAAAGAAGCCCGATGGGAGGATTCACATATGCACCGACTTTCGAGACTTAAACAAAGCGAGTCCTAAGGATGATTTCCCATTGCCAAGCATCGACGCATTGGTAGACGCTACAGCAGGTCACGAAATGCTCTCCCTAATGGACGATTTCTCAGGATACAATCAAATTCGTATCAATCCTGAAGACCAACTCAAAATGGCATTCACAATGCCTTGGGGGACATTTTGTTATAAGGTCATGCCTTTTGGCCTTAAAAACGCTGGCGCTACATACCAACGTGCTATGACGTATATCTTCCACGATTACATGCACAAAACTTTGGAAGATTACATGGATGATTTGTTAGCCAAGTCTAAATTGCGCTCAGATCATCTCGGTGACTTAAGCAAGATCCTCGATCGCCTCATAGAGCATAAGGTCAATCTGAATCCCAAGAAGTGCGTGTTCGGTGTCACATCTGGAAAACTCTTGGGTTTTATAGTCTCCAAAAGAGGCATCGAAGTGGACCCAAACAAAGTCAAGGCAATCCTTGAAATGGCTCCCCCAACCACTATCAAGCAGCTCAAAAGTCTGCAAGGAAAGGTCACGTCGATTAAACGCTTCATAGCGCAATTATCTGACAAATGCCGACCAATGAACAAATTATTGCACAAAGGGGTCACATTTCATTGGGATGACGAGTGCCAGTCAGCCTTTGACGAAATCAAACAATACTTGGCTTCGTCGCCAGTATTGGCACCGCCTAGACCAGGTGTGTCGTTCTACTTATACATCTCAGCTACTGAGGTGGCACTGGGCGCAATGCTAGCCCAGAAGAATGAACTTCACAAAGAACAGGCTACTTACTATCTTAGCCGCACCCTGGTCAGTTACGAACTTAACTATGCATACGTTGAGAAACTCTGCTTGGCAGTGGTGTTTGCCACCAAAAGGCTACGCCACTATATGCTGAGCAACACGACGTATGTTGTGTCTAAGGAGAATCCATTGCGATACATGATGAGTCGTACTTATCATAGTAGCCGCACGGCGAAATGGATCATGTTGTTGATAGAATTTGACATTGAGTTTATTGGACAAAAATCTATAAAAGGACAAGTCATAGCCGATCAACTAGCAGAGGCTCCTCTTGAAGACGATCAGCCTCTGGTCATAGAACTACCCGATGATGAGGTCTTCCATGTCTCAGAATCGCCAGATTCTGAAGAGCCTGAGTCTCAGGCCGACATAACCTTATTTTTTGATGGTTCTAAATGCGAGCAAGGTGGTGGCACAGGAATTGTATTCTTCACACCGCAGGGTGCTCCAATGCCCCTGTCATTTAAATTAAACTTCCAGAGCACCAACAACAATGCAGAATATGAAGCCTTGCTCCTAGGTCTTCGGACAACAATCGCCATGAACATCAAAAGACCGAACATCTTTGGCGATTCACTGTTAATCGTCAATCAAGTCAAAGGGGTATATCAATGCAAATGCCCAGTTCTGAAGGCCTATAAAGCCCTCGTGGATAAATTCCTGGAAAAATTTGAGTGGTATGACATCGAGGCACTCCCTCGATCATCGAATCATTTTGCGGACACAATGGCCTCCTTGGGGTCACTAATCCCGCAAGACCTTTTCGGTGATATAACAACCATTCAGGTCAAAACCTTATCGCAACCCGCGATGGAGCGCGCAAGCTCGGACTTGATGCCGGGAATCCACATGATCCGGATCGAACCATCTTCGGATAAGTTCTTTCAAATCCGAGACTATTTGAAACACGCCAACTGGGGGTCTTTGTTCTCCCCCATTCCCATTAATAGCAACACAACGCTATTTTTACAAGTTTTATCCCAATCAGCATTTGTTAGGGAAGAACTCCAAAAGGGATTGGCTGTTCAAACCGTCGAGATATCTGATCAACAGGACTGGTATTTACCCATAAGAGATTACCTCAAGTTAGGTAATCTACCCTTTGGATTGACGCAAGCCGCAAAACGAACATTCAAACAGCAAGCGGCAAAATATGTCTTGATAGGAGACATTTTGTATCGTCGCAGCTACGACAGAATTCTTCTTCGTTGCTTGGACCGACAAGAGTCCACTTGGGCAGTCACCCAAGTGCATGACGGTACATGTGGCGGCCACTTTAGTGGTATGGCCAGCGCATTCTTCGCATGGGCTATTATTGGCCATCTTTAGAGCGAGATTGCTGTGCATATGTCAAGAGGTGTGTGAAATTTCAACATCATGCCAATCCGATGCACGCACCTTCCCAGGCCCTACAGACAGTCCAGTCTGCTTGGCCATTTTCACAGTGGGGCCTCGATCTAATTGGAAATATCTCCCCGCATCGTCGAGCCGTCACACGTTTATCATAACGGCCACATAATATTTTACCAAATGGGTGGAAGCAATTCCGTTAACCTCTACGACAGGACCCCGCATTGCGGAGTTCATTTTGCATTACATCATATATCGTTTTGGTATTCCATCCAAAATAATCTCGGATAATGGGCCATCATTCAAGAACAAAGACGTGCGTGCTTTAACCACAAAGTACAAAATTCAGCACAGCTTTTCAACACCCTATTATCCGCAAGCAAATGGGCAAGTAGAGGCGTCAAACAAAACGCTAGTCGCCATCCTTAAAAAGACGGTCGCAGACAGTCATAAGGATTGGCACATACAAATCCCACTTGCCATTTGGGCCTATCGCACTAGCATTTGGACGCCCACTAGGGCAACTCCATTTTCACTAGTGTATGGCTCAGAGGCAGTAATGCCTCTCGAGTTGGAAATTCCTTCCCTCCGCATATCAATGCAGGAATTCATCAATGATGACACTGCGCGGCAGGCCCGGTTAGACCAGCTTACGTTGCTTGATGAAAGACACGTTAATGCTCTCGAGCACTTACGTATCTATCAAGAGCGGCTTAAGAGAGCTTACAACATGAAAGTTCACCTAAGAGACTTTCGGGTTGGTGATCTGGTTCTGAAGGAAAACCAACAAAACTCTAATTTGCCGTCCCATATAAGGGACAAATTTGTGGCAAATTGGTTGGGTCCGTATGTCATTGATAGAAAAATAGGACCAGGAACATACAGGCTAGCTTCTCTTGACGGTATCAAGGAAAAAGAACCCTTGAATATCAGTCATTTACGACCATTTCATATCTAAGACAGCCATGTACCAAAAAAAAAAAAAAAAAATTCAACAAAAACAAACAAACAAAAAGCTCCAAGGATTATCGCAATCTCTTGGTCAACCCAAAAAGCTCCAAGGATTATCGCAATCTCTTGGTCACCCAAAAAGCTCCAAGGATTATCGCAATATCTTGGTCACCCAAAAAGCTCCAAGGATTATCGCAATCTCTTGGTCAACCCAAAAAGCTCCAAGGATTATCGCAATCTCTTGGTCAACCCAAAAAGCTCCAAGGATTATCGCAATCTCTTGGTCAACCCAAAAAGCTCCAAGGATTATCGCAATCTCTTGGTCAACCCAAAAAGCTCCAAGGATTATCGCAATCTCTTGGTCAACCCAAAAAGCTCCAAGGATTATCGTAATCTCTTGGTCAACCCAAAAAGCTCCAAGGATTATCGTAATCTCTTGGTCAACACAAAAAGCTCCAAGGATTATCGCAATATCTTGGTCACCTAAAAAGCTCCAAGGATTATCGCAATCTCTTGGTCAATACAAAAAGCTCCAAGGATTATCGCAATCTCTTGGTCACCTAAAAAGCTCCAAGGATTATCGCAATCTCTTGGTCAATACAAAAAGCTCCAAGGATTATCACAATCTCTTGGTCAACCCAAAAGCTCCAAGGATTATCGCAATCTCTTGGTCAAACAATCAAGAAATTCAACAAAAACAAAACAACAAAAATCATCAAAAATAAAAAAGATTTGCATCTCAATTCTAGGCATACTCGAATTCATCAAAATCAACAAAAACACCATGCATAAATCTTACCACACTACAGTCAGTGGTCTGGGAATGTACTAGGAGTTTCAGTAATTCAGTCATCATTTTCCTCTTTAGCCATGTAGTGTACCAAGTCGAACGGATTTTATAAAGGTAGAGTCATACTCGAAATACACCTTGTTACGTAACATCCCAACACAAATTAAAACACTAAAATTCCCAAAATTGTGTGAACGAAAGATGAAACCTGCAAAATAACTAGGTCACCACAAGTGAAACGGTTATCTTGCTCATCCCCCTATGCGAATGACCCCTAGAATGTCGAGAGTTGGCAAAAGGACAAGCTTCCTCCCTACCCAATTCCCTAAGAATCCCAAAAGTTCTCAATAGATGCAAAACACAAAAATTTGCAAAATGTCAAAACTCAAAAATTTGACAAAATATAGTGCACACATCAAAAGGCACAAACAACAGTGATTTTCGTCACTCCATATCCCCAATCCCTTGCTCAAAAGAAAAATCAATAAAAATAAACAGTGATCTTATCACTACAAAAGAGCAAGTATCCCAATACAATTGAAAAAAAAGAAGGGAGTTGACCTTGAATCCCTGGAACTCTCAGCATTCTGTAGGTCATAAGGCAAGCTTCAATACCAACTCGGTAACAGAAGTAAACCTCCCGCATGACGATATATCTGTCACATTAACTTGTGTACAGATCAATGTTTGCATGTGGATGAGCTAGCTTATGGCAGCCTGGATTACAACGCAGATTAATCTTAGTACATACAACAAAGGAATTCGTGGAGCTAATTAGGTGATCCTCAGTACAGGTTCGGTTGAAATCCCATCTGGCACTGGCGGTATCCTAACAAAAACCACTAAATGAACTCAATTGCACACACAGGGATGTGAAATAGCTCGGTCAAAAACAAGTTTGATTCATACCTTGTTCAAAAGTCTTGTAAGATAAAGTACAGTCGTGGATAGTGAGTTAAAACTGTCTGAATCTCAAAAAATCTTACACTCATCCCGAAAACCATCTGCCCTACTTATCATTCTTATGATACCATCAGAAAATACAAAAACAACAAAGAAAAACCAGATAAATAAAAATAGCATTCATCCATTTTGCATATCACATAGGCATCTAAAACAATTCAATTCATCTGCATCCATCAAACAAATAAACATGCATAACAAAAATCAATCACATCATCACATGTACAAATCCAAAAATAAAACCGGTGTATATATATATATATCATCAAAAAAAGATGCCCGCAGGCTACAAAAACAGGTCCTCAGACCCCGCAATCATATCCAAAACCCAACCTAAGACGTCGGCCACCATGATCACGCAGGATCGGTGCGACGGGAACTACCCCCGTGGTGTGGGTCCTACGGGACCCTGCAGGGTGGCTACTGCTAGCCCCCGCATCATGCCTACTACCACCCCCCTCATCCAACCGCCTACGGCGAGATGATGCTGACTGCTCAGTCAGATTATCCCTCGTCCGTCGAGAAGATCTGCTGATAGAAGGCTCAGGGAGCCGCCCGCCAAGGCGGATGACCTCCCTCTCCAAGTCTATCCGGTATAGACACCACTCTGCCTCCCGCCGATCATAGATAGACAAGGCATCATCGCGCTGCGCCAAAACGCTATCCCGCTCTGCCAACTGAACCCGTAAAAGATCCCTCTCTAGATCCCACATCCGTAGTAGCTCTGTAAGCCGCGCAACCTCATCGCCTACATCCGACCCCACCCCCTCCGTATCTGTCGGACGCATAGGACTCCCGGGGACAGTAGCCTACCCAGGCTCCAACTGCTCCTCCACATCCTGCATGTCCGGCTACTCCGGAACACCCAAGTCCACATCCGCCATGTCTGCATCATCCAACGGCCCTCCCCAATCACCCCCTGTCACCTCAGCATCCTCCACTGCCGCCTCCGCACCTCCCAGAGGACCCTCACCTCTCCAGTGCCGCAAAACCCACCACGAGTCATACTCAGTGGTAGTACCTACGTCATCCACATCCAACACCTCAATAACAGCATCCGACTCCTCGCCTAGTGGCACGAGGACAGGTGGCTCCAGATCCCTCTCATCTCCCCGACGTTGATAGCCTACGGGTTCACCAGGAAACCCCTGGCGCACCCCAAACTATCGTGTAACCCGGCGGTACGGAAAGAACTCATGCTCCGTCCCATGCAGCCCAGTCAACCATCGCTCCCTCCGTACCCGTCGGAGCCACTCTCCAACCTCGAGCCGAGTGCGGACAGTCCCGATAGGGATGCCAAAACACCTCCCCTAGAGTGAGCCGTGAAAAGGCATCAATGTAGTGCTCAACTGCACCTGCCCATCGCCGACTCTGCCCCTGCTCCGTAGACCGTCGCCACAACGCTGCATAACCAATCTCATCATCCTCCATCGCCACCCGAGTCATCCATGGTAACCTGGTAGGCCTCTCAACAGCTATGTGCTGCCAACCCCAGCACTGCAACAAAAAGCTACAACTGACACCCTTCCGCTGTCGACAGCGGACCCCGTATAGCTCTCCGTAAAGCTGCGCCAACAAAGTCTGTCCCCATCTCAGGATCAACGGTGCCTCTACCGGGCACTCTGCCAACTGCCACACCAAATCCAGCAGGTTCCACGGGAACCTCGCGCTGACGAATCGGGGAGAAGAATGTTAGAAATGAGGCCCATCGGGAATGCGTGCCTCACTCCTAACACCCCCCTCTCCTTCCACCAGCCAACCAAAATCCCGCCGACTGGCAATCCACCTCGGTTGTCTCCACCGGGTCTGCTACACCCAGCTCCCCCCCATGCCCAAAACATCTCGTGAGTATAGCAGTCCGCTGATCGAACGGAGATGTCCTAATAGGCAGGCCATCTATCGGAATCCGAAGCAACCGATAGACATCCT
This sequence comes from Wollemia nobilis, assembly GCA_028583015.1. Lineage (NCBI taxonomy): Eukaryota > Viridiplantae > Streptophyta > Pinopsida > Araucariales > Araucariaceae > Wollemia > Wollemia nobilis. The sequence goes on from JAQPPZ010016934.1 coordinate 10,152,128, forward strand.
CAAGAGTCACAGTCATCTCCCCTGTCGGGAGATGGAAAGTATTGGTCCTCGGATCCCAAAGCTTGATCAGGGCCGTCAGATAGGCCTGATCCAAAACCACAGGCTCCAGTCGAGCCACCTGCTTAAGCCCAAGGGCATCAAGCCATTCCCAGTCGTCATCAGTCAAGGCCAACCGCGCCTCAGTAAAGGCAGCGGGTACACGGTACCGGCTCCTAACAACCTGCAAAAAAAAAAAAAAAATTAAAAAAAAATAATAAATAAAATAAAAATAAAATTTTCAATTCTAAGGTTTCTAACCTTAGTTGTTAAACAAAAAACATTACAAAAAAATTCTTAAAGTTTTGAAAAGCGCAACACAAAAACAATGCATTCAGTTAAAGCAAAATAAGCCCTAGGGTCACTTACAGGACTCGCCTCGGCTCGCCGCTCGAACCAGTTTGTGCACTCATGATGGCAGAGAGAATTCCAGTAGCGCTTCGCTTCGCAGAATTACTTCCTCCTCCCAGAGCTCCAAAATCGCAAGAAAAAAATGACACAAATGAGCCCAAAATCAAGTTTTGGCCCTTAAATAGGCCTTTTGCACTGGAATTCGTCCTTGAATGGGACGAGCGCTCTGATTAGCGCTCGTCCCACCCAGGGACGAATTCTCCAGCTGGAATTCGTCCCACCCAGGGACGAATTCAGGCCAGCACAAAAAAAATTAAGAAAAATGACTAAAAATGCACTAAAAATAGACAATAAAACTGCCTGACAGGATTGCAAATGCAACTGACAGCATGGGCATACAAAATCGACATCGGGGTCACAAATTATCAATATCCTACTCCCTAAGAAGGCTACCATAGCCGGACCGCTCCAGGGGAAGACAAATTTTGAAAATTTAATCCCCAAAATAATGTCACAAAAACAACAAAAACAGTACAAAAATTCAACAAAAAAACAACATAAACATTGCCAGACACAAGTGCTCTTGCACTTAACCTCTTGGAATAGCAAAATTGATGTCGGGGTTTGCATGGTCACTATCCTACTCCCGAAGAAGGCTACCATAGCCGGACCGCTCCACGGGAAATAGGTTTTCGATGATTTTTACCTCATTATGACATCACCAAAAGGGTTAACACCCACCAAAAATAGGTCCATATGTTGGAAAAATTGCACACGCTTAACGGTAAACCCTCTGAAGGCAACCTTGCACAAGTCATCTTGGGTCAAGCGACTCGTCGCTTCTCTCACGAAGGTCATTCCCTCATCGATTCATCGCTTGAGGGGGTAGTCACACTTAGTCACCAACCAACAATCACACACCCAATTAAGGAAAACGACATGCATTCAAAGAATCATTGACAAAGACAATCACGCTCTTGCTGGGGGCGATAAACAAGCAACAATCAAATCAATCAAACACTTGGCATTTCATGAATCATGAACACAAGGTTCCCCACGAGGATAAAAACGCCCTTCACTTGTTCATGCTGATCAATGTCCAAGTTCAAGTCACACCTCACCAAAACAGGGTTAATACTTGAAATCAAATTCCTTAGCTTGTCAGAAGCAAGGATTCAAGAATGCATGCCCTTTCCATACTTGGGGCATCAAAAGTTGGTTAGGTTACCAAGAAACCCTAATCATTAGTGCTTTGGTTATCTATTTTTGCTCAACACTGCGTCACCCACAGCGCTTCCCAAAAAGGGGCATCTGTAGACACCAAAACAGCACCAATCCGATTATGTGACTGCAAACACTGATCGCTTTTGCAAACACAGCCCCCAGGGCAGCCCTCAGAGGTCAAACAGTGGTCTTAACCACTTTCATAGCAATTTTGTAAGGTCAAGGAGCAATTTGGCACACTTGGGCACTTTGCCCAGTATTCGTCTCACCCGGGGACGAATTCAAAATAGAATCCGTCCCACCCCGGGACGAATTCTGAATCCGTCCCCGGGTGGGACGAATTCTAAGCAACGGGAAAAAGGGCAAATGGTGCCAAGTGGCAGCCCGGAACGGTCAGTTAAGGGCTCCTACCTTGCACGCATGTGTAAGTGGACAGAGGGGCCGTTAGAGGATTGTTACAAGAAGCATTTATCAAAGTTCAAGTCAGTGAAGGACTCCCCTCCCTCATGGGAAGACAAGACCACCACATGGCGCCCATGGTCAACACTTGGATTTTGTGCTTCCCTCCCAAAAGAGACCCCTTGGGTCTATAAAAGGTGGGACTTTTCTCACCCAAAACAGGCAGGTGGGAGGAGTGTTCAAGCAACGAAGTGCTGCCGAACTGAAGACTCACTTGCATCCTCCTTTGTTCACCTTCCTACATCCATCAATCTCTTTTGCAAGGGAGGTTGTTGGGTGGCCTTTGGAAGCTCAAACCTTACTCAAATCCGACGCATGGACATCTGAACCTACCAATTCGCCGACCCCCAATCCTAAAAGGTTTTGGGCCCATCCTTGGTGGATTGGCTCCAAAATCGAGGGCCAACGGTGGGAGGCCCACTTGGGCACCCCTGCACCCCCAAATTCTAATTTCAGTTTTTGAGCACTTTAGATTAATTTTTAGATTGCATTCTGTGTTACTAGGTCTGATTAGTCTATAATTGCAATTTTGTAGCTTTTGGTCAGAGTTTAGGGTGTTTTGTATTACTTTATTGTTTCACTAACTTGCAGGTGTCAAGGTTAAATTCCCGAGGGAGGAGGCCAAATTGGGAAAATCCGACCATCTGGGTCGTCCCAAAATGGCCCCAATTACCTAACCCCCCTGTTTGCAGGAGTTTTGCGAGTCCCGAGATCCGACATTGGAGCAGCGACAGAGTCGATTTCTCCTATTCAGAAGAATTCGTCCCACCCAGGGACGAATTACAGTCAGAATTCATCCTACCCAGGGACGAATTCCGGTTTAAGGTGAATTGGCCAGCTGCCTCAGTGGCAGTGGCCTTCTAGTGACTGTTCTTACCTTCTGTCAGATTTTGAAGCAATTTGGATTCACTGTTTTCATGGTTTCAGGAAAATATTCGTATGCATATTTTGTTAGTTTTAGAGAGAGAATGATTTTCATTTGCAGCGAGGTGCTACTAACGTCTTGATCATTTCTTTGTTTGCAGGAGAAGCAGCAGAGGCGAAGAACCCATCAACATCAGCGGCGACATCATCTTAGCCCGCCCAGTGCAATCGTGGGCACGCGGAAGGAGGAACCATTCGGTGATTGTAATCAAACCTTATTTGCGCTCCTAGCCCCTGAAAAGGGAGGAGGCATTATTGTAACAGAGATCGAAAGAAATTAATGAAAGGGCTGTTTTTCTTTATCTGATTGCGTCTCTTACAACATGTCTCTTTTCGTTTCATGTAATGTACATTCCTAGGACTTAGGCGTGCTTAACTTTGAATGCAATCGTACTTGGTGTTTCTTTTGACCGGAATCTCGTGCTTTCAGATCCAAGGGCTAATTCTACAAAATATAAAATCAAATCAGATGCAAAGTGACAAATTCAAACATTGTCAAATTTTTAGAAATGATGAAAAACTCAAATAATAATTAAATATAAATCAGATTTGCATGTGTTGAAAGTATTCCCATGTCTTTGTTCTCCTTGGATGATGATCAAACAACAATGTTATTCACTACAACCTACAAAAAAGCTCCAAAAATCTCATTCTTCACTCCAAGACTTCTTGTAAATATCACCAACCAAGAGTTTAAATTTGAGGCTAAGGGTTTAAATGGTTTATATAGTTTGAAGAATTAGGTAGTGGTATAATTAGGTTAGGTTGTTAGGCCAAAATAGGTTTTTTTCTAATTTAGACGAAACTAGATGCATCCAATTTTAACGAATTGCTCGATTTTATTGAGAATTGGTGATGTCTAGATTAGGTTCAAAATCCCAACTAGGTACTTAAATTAAGTGAAAATGGAATTTGAATGAAATTGGATGCATTCAATTGTATCGAATATAATTGTTACCTTATACACCAATCGTGAGTGGTATACATAGAGAGCAAGGATGTAGTATGTTGGAGAGCCTGAGAGCGGGACAAGAGGTGAGGTTGAGGACTACGAGCTAAAGAATTTGGTATTGGATAATGAGTTTTGGTCTAGTAAGGGTGGTACCTTGGTGTGTGGAGGGGATGGTGTCAGGGTTTCGGTGCTATCTTGGGATCTGGGGAAGGTATGTGAAGCGGTGGTGGAAAAATTTATTGGTAAGAAGACTATGGAGAAGTCATCTTCTATGGTGGCACCTTCCTTTGCTGAATTGGTAGTTGGAATGTCCTTTGGGTAGGAATATCCTTTGGGGAGGAATGTCCTTTGGGGAGGTGTTTGCCCCTTGTGAGTTCAACTTGGATTTAGGTCATATTCGTATTCCAGACAACACTGTGAACAATATTTTAAGGAGAGGCTCATGGGATTTGTTGGAGAAAGTGGTGGGAGGGTAGGTCGCCTTTGGACGTGCTTAAGTGTTGGGCCCTATCTCATTGGAAACCTCGATATTCGTTGAAGTTGGCCACCTTACCTCAAAATTTCTTCCTCATCTAGATTTCTTGTGAGGAGGATGCTTGTAGGATTCTGGATGGGGGCCTTTTATTCTATGGTAATAGATGCTTATTTCTAAGAAATTAGGGCCATGAATTTAACCCAGCAACACAAAGGGTTAATTTAGTTCCAGTTTGGGTTCATTTTCCTGAATTCCCCACCTTTATTTTGCATGAATCAGTTTTCAAAGCTATGGCCAGTCTTATTGGGGAATTTGTTTTCTTTGAAAAGATCTCTCTATCGCCTAACCAATAATATATTTGTATTTTTGTAATGGTGGATATTGAAAGGAATCTCCCCTATTTGGTCGAGCTTGTATCTCACATGGGGTCATGGATTCAAGCAGTAATTTATGAGAATAAACCTCAAGCCTGCAAGTTGTGTGGCTTGGGAAGACATCATTAAAATCTCTTTCCTCAACTAGTTGGGAAAAAATCTCAGAAGGAGTCTAATGGACAAAAGTTCTATAAGGCACAGGAGGATCGTCATGGTAGGCAGAAGCTATCGAAGGAGGCCATGGATAAGTTGGCCCCAAAATTCACTCCTTTTAGACGTAGGAAAATGTGGCAAAAGAAGCATTAGGGGTCTTTCAAGGGTAATAATATCTTAGAGTAGAATATTTTTTCAAAATCACCAACGTTGGAGAAGAAGGTGCCTAGTGCCAGTAAGCATCCATCCCCAGCTCTCTCCATTGGTAATGGTGAGGGTGGTCCTTGATCTGATCCTTCTAGTATAGCAGTTGAGCTTCCTTTATCAAATTATTTTGAATACCTTGGGGAAATTTGGTTTGGTGAGGGTTTTGTGGGGGAGGGTAATCTCTCCTCCCCTATGTCGGTCTCAACTACCATTCTAGAATCTACAATGTCCAAGTATGTTGGCCCAAATTCCTCTTCGTTGAAATGTGGCGGTCCTAGTCTAGGTGAGATGCAAAGCTTGATGTCTATGATTGTGGCAATGGAGAGGGGGTTCCTCGTACCCAAGACCAAAAGCCATGGTAAAATATTAGACCTTGGGGTGTCAAGAAATCCTGGACGACCTTCAACAAAGATGGGTAGAAAAATATCGTTAGAAATTATGGGGTCCAACAATGGGGAATCTTTACTCTCCATAAGTGAAGGATCGAAGGAGAGGCTTTTGAAGATAAACGAGATGGTGGCATCCCCGACGGAGAGGGTGGGTAAGAAATTGTATTTTTAATTCCAATGAAGATTTGTTCTTGGAATGTTAGAGGACTTAATAATTCCTCTAAGTGTTGGATGCTTGCATCCTTTTGAAAATATAAGGCTCCTGATATCCTTTGTATCCAGGAGTCTAAGCTGGATGCATCTTCTTGGCAGGCTGTATATAATACTATTTGGAAAGGTGCTGGTTTTATGGCCAGTGAAGCAGTGGGCTCTTCAAGGGGTCTCCTTTTGTTTTGGAATCCTTCCAGGTTGGATGGGCATATTATCTCTTCATCGAATAGAGTGATAAACGCTATTTTTTGGTGTAAGTTAACCAATAGGAGATGGGTTTTGTCTAATATATATGCCTCGAATGCGTATTTGGATAGGAGAAAATTTTGGGCTTTGTTGTTAGAGATGTGTATGACATTTCAGCACGAGGATTGGATGGTGGTGGGTGATTTTAATTCCCCATTGTATCCTTCAAGAGAAAAATGTGGCAACCCGGTGGATGATAGAAGTCTTCAAGACTTTGCTGATTTTTTTTTGGCTATTGAGCTTCAGGATTTGGATCTTAAGGGAGCTAGGTATACTTGGTGTAATAGGTGGTCAGGTGAGAGCTTGATTTTGAGCCGATTGGATAGAATCCTTATCTCTGATCATAGGACGAATATATTTGGGGATGCTTCCTTAACGGCTCTTTCGAGGATTGGCTCAGACCACAACCCAATATGGTTGGAAGCTCCTGACAATTTATCGTTCCTCCCCCACCCTTTTTAGTTTGAAGTCATGTGGTGTTCTCACTCGAATTTTGAATCTCACCTGAAGGATTGGTGGTTGGAAGATATGGAGGGTTCGAGTTTGCTGAAGCTCTCCAATAAGTTGAGGAGGATTAGGAGCTATCTTAAACTTTGGAACAAGTCCTCCTTTGGTAATGTTTTTATAAAAAAGGAGATACTAAAAGCTCTTATCAGTCATTTGGAAGCTGCTATGAAGGCTGGAGACTATTATGAAGAATTACTTCAAGAGGAACATCGTTTGTTGGATGAATATAATAATAGGCACGCTCAAGAGGAACTATTTTGGAAATAGAAGTCAAGGGAATTATGGCTCAAGGAAGGGGATCATAACTCCCACTTCTTCCATACCTCCACCCTCAGGAGGAGAGGTCAAAATAGAATCACTAAAATAGTCAGAGTTGATGGGAGTGTGGCTTCAGGTAATTGTGAATTTAGAGAGGAAGCTATCGATTTATTTAGTAATTTATTGTGTTCAAATCTTGTTCATGACTTATCCACCGAAGAGGCCATGCTTGAGGTCATTTCGAGGTTGGTTTCAAAAGAGTGGAATAGGTGGTTGTTGACACCATTCTCGGATGAAGAGATTCATGATGCAGTTAAGGGGATGGGTCCCCTTAAAGCATCGGGTCCTCGATGGCTTCCCTCCGGTATTTTTTTAGAATTTTTGGCACATTTGTGGGGGGATGTGTGTGAAGCTATGAGGGACATTCAGAGGAATAAGTTTATTCCAAAGGTGGTGAATGCGACCTTTCTTGCTCTCATCCCAAAGAAATATTTTGCTTCTTCGTTTAATGACTTTAGACCTATTAGTCTTTGCAATACAATTTATAATATTCTCTCAAAGACTATAGCTAATAGGCTTAAGCTCATCCTACCAGAGATAATTGATGAAGCTCAAAGTGCCTTTGTCCTGGGTAGGAAGATTCTAGATGGTGCGATCGTCATTCATGAGTTATTGCATTCGGTGTATAAAAGTGGGAGATCTAGTTTTTTCTTAAAGTTGGACATTAATAAAGCTTATGACCGGGTCTCATGGCCTTTCTTGATCAAGGTTTTGAGGAAATTCAGATTTTGTGATGAATGGATCAACTTAATTCAGACCTGTATTTCATGTTATTTATTTTTGATGCTCATTAATGGGTCCCTGATGGGTTTTTTTGTTCTCATCGGGGGTTGAGACAGGGAGATCCGTTGTCACCCTTTTTGTTCATTTTAGTTGTAGAGGATTTGGGTAGAGCATTCAATAGATGATGGAATGTGTTGGGATTGAGACCTACGACCACTAGCAACCCTATCTCTCATATTCAGTTTGCTGATGACACTCTTATTTCCTATGTTGTTTTAGTGGAGGCAGCTAAGGAAGTTAAATATATTTTGGACTATTATGAAAGGGTCATGGGACAACAAATTAGCCTCTCTAAGAGTAGCTTGCTTTTTATTAATTCCCTAGTGGTGGCTCAGAGGGAGATTGCTACAATTTTGAACTATCACATTGCTTCCTTCCCTTCGAAGTATCTTGGTTTACCTCTATTTGTGGGGAGATCAAAGTCTAAATTATGGACCCCGGTGGTTGAGAGAATTCAACGTAAAATGATGGTATGGAAGGGTATTTTTCTGAGTTAGGCAGGAAAGGTGGTGCTAGTGCAGAGTACTTTGTAGAGCATTCCCATTTATTTTATGTCTATGTTCCATGTTCCTCTTAAAATAGCTTCAAAAATTGACAGCATATGTAAAGCTTTCTTATGGGCGGGCACGCATTTGAAAGGGAAATTCCACCTGGTTTCTTGGGAGACTGTTTGTAGGAAGAAATCTAAAGGTGGATTGAATCTGAAGAGTGCAGTTCGAATGAAAAAATATTTGATTGCTAAAATTGGATGGAATTTGGCATCTAATTCCAGTAATATTTGGGGCTCTATCTTGAAATCCAAGTATAGGTTTAGCTCCTTTCTATCTGAGGACTTACTTTCAGGAGGATCAACTTTTTGGAATAGTCTGGTGAAATCTAGAGATCGGGTTAAACAATATTGCAGGTGGGTTATCGGGAATGGTCGACAAGCCCTCTTTTGGGATGATGCATGGCTTCGGGATCATCCTATGGTTGAAGATGTGTGATTTCGGGATCTGGTTATTAACTCTAGAGAAGTGGGCTTGGTTAAGGTGGTAGATTTCTTTGAGGTTAGAGGGAACAGAGTTGTTTGGGAAGCTTCGCCAGGTTGTGTTAGGAACGACGGTGATAGATGGGCCTGGGAGACCCTGGTGAATGAATTGTGTCTTTGTGTCATTTGTCAATCTAATGCAGAAGACCAGTTGATTTGGCGGTTGGAGAGTTCGGGTGGTTTCTCGGTCAAATCAGCCTATTACTGTTTAATTGAGGAGGAGGAGTCGACCTTTCCATTTAGCCTGCTTTGGCTCAAGCATCTCTCTCCTAGAGTTAATGTATTTTTTTGGTTGGTTGCGTTAAACCGTATCCTTACTTTGGAGAACCTTCAGAAAAGGGGTTGGAATCTAGCCAATAGGTGTTTTCTTTGCGAATCTGATTGGGAAGCGACCTCTCATCTTCTTCTCAACTATTGTTTTTTCAAGGAGGTGATTTGCTCTATTCTCAGGCATTTGGGAGTGGATTGGGTTTTTCCGAGTTCGGTTTATGATTGTATTATCCAATGGTTTTTGCCCTTTCACTCCCCATGTCTTAGGTGTTTTTGGTGGTTCTTGCTTCCTCATGCAATGTGGGGAGTTTGGAAAGCAAGAAATAGGAAAATATTCAATGATAAACCTGTCTCGATGACTCTATTGTGCAATCGTATTATAGGTAAGATGGTAGAAAATATGGTTAGTGCTTCTACTTCTTTGGAGTTGTCGGAGGCTTCGTTGCATAATGAAATCAGGTTGGAATAATTTTTGGGTTTTGGAAGCATTGATCGCCCTCCACCGACACCTAATATCAGAAATTCAATTAAGTGGAATGCCCCTCCGGTTAGATGGGTGAAATTAAATTTTTATGGGGCAGCAAAAGGTAACACCGGATTGGTAGGTTCGGGAGGCATTATCCGGGATCATAATGGTAATCTATTGTTGGCTTATGCCGAACCTTTGGGAGTAAATTCATCATAGGTGGCAGAAGCTAGGGTGGCTTACCTAGGGATTATTTTTCTAAGTGAATTCAAATTCAAAAAAGCTATCATTGAAGGTGACTCCCGTAACATAATAAATATGCTCAAAGGCGCTTGTCATGTCAGTTGGAGAATCACCAATCTCATTGATGAAGGGGTGAGGTTGTATAGAGAGTTGGAAGATGTTCAAATTTATCACACGCTCAGGGAAGGTAATGCAGCTACAGATGTGATGGTGAATGTTGGAGTGAATCTCCATGGATATGTGATCTGGTAGAGGGATTTTCCATAGGCCCTCATTAATTGTGCTCTTAATGATATTAATTAATTGTCTTGGGGCGGTGGAGGTTTGTTGTGTCAGAGGGTCTAGTTTCAGGAGTAAAGGTGTGGGGCTTCAAACATTCCTCGCCACTCTTAATTGTATGGCTTTTCAAATCCCAATTGGTTCTGGGACTTGGGGAATGTGGTAGAGAATGTTTTTCTCATTCTATGTTTTTTATTGGTTCACAATTATTGCCCATTGGTGCTTTGTTGATGCTCTTTTGGTGGATTTGAGTTACTTCGATTTTTGGCGTGGGGAAGTGCTCAGATGTACCCGGGTTGAGGCCATTATTGCTTGTGGTCTAGAAATATCGGTGATGGGGTGGCTTTATGTCTCTTTTACCTCATCATTATGCTCCAGCATCGGTCCATCTATCGAACTTGGGAAGAGTTTTATTGGGGAGGACCATTGGTTCTCTTCCTTTGGGAACTCCCAGTGTGTGGCTTTTTGGTTACCCGTGTCGGTGATGTGGTGGCTTGACATGGTTGTTCCACTCATCCTAGGCATGTGGCATCTCGAGAGCACCTCCGGTCCGATGTGTTCTCTTCAAATTTTCTTGTGGTTAGGTGGCTCATTGTGGAAGTTTCATTTGCCCTTCCTTCGTGTCTCCATGAGGATGCTTCAGGTGTCTGGTTGTCCTCTTTGTATTTCCCTTTGTGTTGTCATTGAGACTGGTTATGGTGAGGTGGCATGGCTTGTGAGATCCTCTCTCCCTCCTCACGTGCCCCCTGGTGAGTGCTTTGGGGTTGGGTATGTTGACATGGTGGCATTTTTTCACCCTGTTTGTGTCTTGTGTTTCTCTCTGTTGGCTATTAGGGCCAAGGTTTCTGTGTTTGCTCCCAAAGTCCTATTTTGCTTTGGGCCTGTGTTTTTGTTACTCCTTTTCGAGTCCTGATGGAGCTTGTTTGTTAGCCATAAGGGTCACATGTTGGCTATCTTTTTCTATAGTTGTTTTGACTTTGCTATGGTGGTGAGGTTTGATGTTGATGGTTATGCTATTCTAGTTGCCATGGTGGTTTGAAATGATCTAGGATTCCTTTGTTATGTTCCTTTGTTTTGGTGGTTGTTGCGTTAGTATGGGTAAGTCCAAATCCTACAAATGTAAGTTTGTCCTCCCTAAGTCTAGGATTGAACCAATGTCTCTTTCTGCTGATGAGGAGGTAATCAATATTCTTAAGAATGGGGGTTTGTTGGAGTGTATCAAGAAATTTCATGGTCATAACCCTATTCTTTCAAATTGGATGGTGGCCTCTTGGAAGGATGGTTGTGTCCGAGTGGGTTCTTGGACTTTTGAAGTTTTGGTTGATCTGGTGGGCCGTGCTATGGGACTTTGGGTGGATGGCATTGTGCATAAGGAGAGGCATTCCTTGGTACAGGAGATAAGGTTCTTTTTGGATGAAGATGAGTTTTTACCACGCGCCCAGAATGGTTTTAGTGCTAAGGCCCTTCCCGTGCCTTGGAATCATGTGGTTAAAGTCATTATGGATTTTTTTACTGTGGACTCTACGTATGAGGTGGAAGGTAAGGGTAAGGTTCCGTTGCATCAAGGGCTAATGCTTATTATTTTTGAGCATGTTGTGATGGAGAAAGGTATTATTGCTTTTGAAATTATTTACTCTTTGAATTCTATTCCTTTTCAAGTCACTAATATTATGATGGTGATGGATGATGATGTCGACTCTAAGGAAGAGTTTGGGCCTCCCCCTTCTCAGGATTTTGGGTCGAGGAAGATGGTTAAAGGTGTTGAGTCTGTGTTGGGTGTCTGGGGCTCCCTGGTTGAGCGGATTTCTGATGAGGGTGGTGAGACACAGCTGGTTTCTCCAGCTTCACCCCCTTTTAAGGATGGGGATGATGTTCCCTTGAATAATTTGGGGATTCGTAGGTCCACTTGTATTAGTGATAAGAAATGCATTTCTGGGCAGTCTTCCCTGAGCTCCAAGTCATAGGTGTTTAATGAGGGGACTGAGGTCCTTCCTAGGACTGTGTCAAAGGACAAATTGTTGTGTGAAATGTATGTTCCAGGTAATTCTGCGGCTAAAAAGAGCAATATTCTTCATAAGCTTCGGTTATTGGAGATTAAACAACGAGCGGTCTGGAGCTCCATTAGGATGGCATTGGATTTTGAGGAGGAGACGACTCAAATGTCTAGTGGGATCATTTCTGAGGTGGATGCTCTGTTGTAGAACCATCTCGGTTCTTCACTTGGTCTACTTGGATTCTCTGGATGTTTCGGCTCTCCTGGTTGGTGGTGTCTTTATTTTGTTGTTTGCCTTGCTTTTGGCTTTCTAAGTGCTTGTGAGCACTGGTTTCATTATTGCTTTCCTTTATTGTAAAAGGTTTAAGGGCCCCTTTCAAAACCCTTTTCCCTTAATATTATAAAAAAAACAATTGTAACCAACCCCAAAAGAGAAAGGTTAACCATCAAGTTGTTTAAAGTAAATTTGTTAGATAAAATAATACATGTAGCACAAATTCTATATTATACAAAAAGAAAAAAATAAAAATAAACCTCAAACCTAGTAATCTACTTTATTAGTCCTAGTAAGTATGTAATATAATAGAATGATGATATTACCATAAGAACACTTTTATTTGAGTCATCTAGGTTCACAACTATATTGAAAAAGAAAAGAATACTTTTATTTGAGTCATCTAGGTTCACAAGTATATTGAAAAAGAAAAGTAAAGAAACCAAAAATCAAATAAAATATTCAAATTTTTAAAAGGGTAAGTATATGCATTGAAAATTCCAAAAAAATTGTTTAATGATATATTATAGTTTACATGTAGCACTAAATATATATGCATACAATAGAATTATAAAAGAGCTTTAGTTCAAGAAATCTAAAATTAAATTATCAAACAAAAAAAATTAATAAAATAACATTTAATATAAAAAGAATAGACAAAAAAATCATATAAAAATAGGGAGAGGAAAAAATAAAAATAAAAGTATAAGAATATGAAAGCAATTAAATAAATCAAGTAATTTAAAAAGAAGAAAAAAGTCTTTGTGTTAGCATTATAATAATTATATATTCTAGTTATCAACACATCTTTTTTATGGAATATCTTATTTGTGTATCATTCGTGGTTAGATTATATCTGGATAACAACATTAACTGTGAGAAACATTGTACGGAACAATTTTATTATTATATATATTAGCGGTGCTTGATCTTATTTTAAGATGTAAGTGGTGTTTGATCTTGTTTCTGCATAAATTTATGTGTATGTTATCTATTAGAAGAAATAGGAAATTATATGTCAATATGCGTGAAAGCATATATGTATATGCATATTCTCAAAACATTTGATTTAAAGGTTATTTATTCTGAAAATAAAACACAACAATAAATCACATTAAATCCTGACAATTAATATGAGACTAAGTATTGCATACCATATTGTAATAGCATAGAAACTGCAACCCGTTCATATCCATCAAGAGAGATGATCTTGGGAAGAGAAATTCAAAGATAAACCAAAATATTGTTATAATTTTGTTTCATATGTAATGCATTAAATTCCGGTTGGATTCTGTAGTGAGCTGCGACGATCAGGCTCTTTGTAAAAGTACCTCCTGGCACAAGTTGCCAGAAGAAAACAAAAAAAGAGGTCCATGCTCTATAAGCTATAAAATCTCCGTCGGTAAACTCGAATTCAATTTACAGACATACGCGGATACCAGAAAAGCCATCCAGTCCGTCTTCAATACTGTTTGTTGCATATAGAAGGCGACATTAATAACGTTACACATATAGGATTTCAGATCATATGGAATATTGTTAAATATGAAGGGATAGTAACCTTTTATTTCTTAGTAAAGATTTCTATTCACTACATTATTAAGATATGACATTCTAAAAACTAATTTTTTTTTGTTTTATTGAAACTTGAAATTGATGATAGCTTAGAATTTTAAATTTTTGGTAAACGGGGCAGCAACAAGCCCTCCAAATCCATGAAGGAGGTAATTCTCGTAGCAAACGGTACCTTTGGACATGTTTTTGGACAGTTATTTGTATCAACAAAAGTTTGAAATTTTTTAAATATAACAATTTAATTTATATTCTTGATAAGACAAAATATTAAAATTTATAATTTAAATGTGTTAATTATAATATGATAATTATAATTAAAATATTTATTTATTTGTTGATTTTAATAAAGTGATATTTTTAATGAATATATTCACTCCCTCCTGCATTCACTCAGGTTAAGGTTTGCACCTTAAACTTTTCTTACAGGTGAACTGTCCGCCTAAAACAATGATATTTAAAATAACATTCGCTACAGTTTTAGTCAATTCTCAATTAATAATGAAACATTATAACTTTTTTCCTCTTATTTATCCATTGAGTAAAACATTTGATACCTAGTACTCTGAATAAAACTTCTTGTATTGAACTGTCCTAATAATTAAGACGATTTTTTTCCTCTTGTTTATCCATTGAGTTAAACATTTGATACCTAGTACAAAAGGGAAAAAAGACTACTCTCAATAGTATTGACTATGAGGCCTTCGAGGAACAGTGAATAATGGATGCTCTTTATAAAGGATTTGATTTTCTATATCATAAATCCTAATATGTGAATAACAATCATATATAATTTTAAAAAATAAACATCTCCTAGTCCGATTTCATTATTCTCCATTGCAATGGGTGGAGAGCACTAACAGGAGCTTTCAATGAAATAAATGCTGCAGTCTGAAGATCTGATAAAAGCCCACGTACATACTAAAGCCTAGCATGTATCCTCTTCGAAACCCATTATCATCTGGTCCCTTTTCACGTGAATAATGGATAGGCACCCTTTCTTCTGTTCCATTTGGAACTGCTTCTAATATCCCTTGTGAAGCCGAATCACCAAGACTAATACTGTGGAATGTTGGCATTGCCAGGCCACAACCATCCTACACGAATCACATGGGGATTTATTAGTACACACTGTTTTATGTCTGATACAAATATAAATCGTGTTGTCTGAAACGAAATTAATGGCATTGAAAGATACTGTCATGCCTTCATCTTCTCATCTGTTCCCCAAGACCTTCAAAATCACCTCTTAACTTATTCCTTTTGTCTCCTAGGTCGTCTTTGTCTTTCGCAGATCGTCTAACCTTTCTAGAGTCTCTTTTTATGTCTCCTGAATTTCTTTCTCATACAATGGTGACTTCATCGAACTTGAACACTTTCAATTCAAAAAAATTATTATTCAAAATCTAGGTCATTGCTCTGCTGAAACCTCTTAAATAATATATATATATATATATATATATATAAGATTGGCATTTTTTACATTGTAAATCGTATTACACATGTTTTTGTTATTACCAGCGAATGATATTTAAAGAACTTACATAGGTAGAAATTTCTGGCTATCAGATAGATACTACTCATAATACACAGAAATTTGAAACGAGAAAGAAGTATTGTAATGTCTATTTCATAGCAGTGACCGTTCAGAACATCTATTAAACGCCTAGGAATATATTTTTCTGATATGTTATGTCACTGTAATTTCATTATAGAAACCGAACATCTTGTTGAATGTCATCATGTGGAATCGCAGTTACTTGGTCACTTCGTCACTTCCTCAGATGCTTTGTTTGCTTACGTTGTACCCTTGATCCTAGATTTTTGATGTAGTAATTCAAGATCTTTGGCTTCTGAATATCATAATTTCTTCTCTTCCCCCAGTGAAAACATTAGACCGACAATCTAAGTTTAGACTTCAAAAGCAGAAACATATGAAACATACCCGTCCGATAAAAAGGATATGGATGTGTTGCTAAAAACAATTAGCGTCTAGTGAAGTGAACAAAAGATTTATCAGTCAGCTGAGTTAGCTGAAATTAATGTTAAGAAAAATAAAATAATTAATTGATTTTCATGCAAAATTAGATAAAAGTAAGACAGCAATCTTTATTTATGTTAAGTTTATACAATATACCAGAACAATAAAAAGGTTAGATGTATATCATTATGATTAAATATTTTAATTTTTTTTTATATATTTTATTAAGAATATTTATGTTCAAATCATGGTTGTAGTTGTGTATGTATAAAATAAAATAAAATAATTAAATAAATAAATTATTATATAAAAGAAATTTAGATGACATGCAATAAAATTACACAAGATACATTATTTCAACCAAAACTTATATGACACTTAATTTAAGATATCATTAAAATTTTCTTATATGATACAACTTATGACATGTGATTTAAACTTTTTCATATAATAAGTATGAATTAACTATGCTCATATGACATAAGAGATGCCAAGATAACTTATTCACCTTGAGGTGTAGAAGAAAGATTCCTCTTCTAAGTATTGTTCTTATAACCGAGAAGAATGAATACTTATCAAAGACTAAAACAAACTATAAGAAAATATATATTCCTTATAATTTTCTTAGTATTATTAAGGTATTGTAATAATCATTAGCATATGATATTTAAATTTAATATTTTCTTTGTAGGATAGAGAATTACAAGATATATACATCTAAATCATAGAAATATATATGTGATTACTTTAACCTCCACAAATATATATTGGGATGAATAGTTACAAGATAGATGTACATAAGGAGCAGGGTTATGTATAACGGGTTGGACTCAAAATGTACTTGTAAAAAAATGGCAAATTCTAATCAAAATCAGGGTGAATCATGGAGAATCCTAAGCTAATCAAATCGAGCATCTTCATAACAAAATTTGGGGAATTTGAACCCCTAAAATGTAAGGTCATATTTGGAGCCACTTTTTACCTATTAAATAGTATTATAACTTCATAAAAACACCACCATTAGATGTGGCTTAAAAAGATCTTTCCAACGAGTACAAAAATGCCTATGTTTGGATATATATTATGGCAAATTGACCCTAATAAAAAATTGGTCTTGAAAATTTTAGGCGAATGGGCCGACATCGAGGGTCCTCATATTCGCCAATTTCCAATTTTGAAAATCCTAATATTCGCCCAATTGGCGAATATTCACCACTATGCATAACCCTGATAAGGAGATGTCATTACCTTAATTCCCCAAATGATAACTCCCAAGATATCTGGTTATGAAAACAAAGGTTTCTTTAATAAGTTATATGTGTCCTCTATTGGGGAACACTCCTATCAAAACACAAAAATATTACATATATTTCTAGTTACATTAAACCACATCCAACATCCATTTTTATCACAAATATTTTTCATTTATTTTATATTAAATTAATTCTTCAACATCCTCAAAGTGATATGTTTTGATAATTAGCTCCTTGATATCATTTTGATTAAGAGATAAATCTCACTTGGCTAGTTGCCTTCTAAAATTTGAATTTAACTAGGATAAATATCAACACCGTGATTGGGAGTGAGAATTATTAAGAGTATCCAAAAAATTTATTTCCAATCAAAACCTCTAACACAAAGGCTCTTAATACGATGATAATGAAGCTACAACGCTTGATGATCAACTACATACAGGCAACGATTTCATGCATCAAGGAATTTCTTGCTCTTATGGGGTGGCAAGTGATAAATGAAGATAAAATTAAGGATGAGGTTGGAGCGAGTCCAAGCGAATCTAAATTATGAGTTTCTTGTCCCTTCTTTGTTCTTGCTCACTATTTTACTTTACATCTTAGGACTTTTGTGGGTTTGACGTTCTCTGTTAATTTAGTTTTTGTCTAGGTTGTTTGGTTTCTGGTTTTGTCATTCATTTCATCATATACAAGCTAGTTGTACTTTGTATGGCTTATTTTAGTCCTCCTGTTGATTTTGAAGGTTAGCATATTTTTGTAAAGGTTTAGAGGCCCTTTAAAAACTCCATTCATCCACATTATCAAAAACAATATAAACAACATGATTGGGTTTTACCTGTCACTTAATTTCTTTCTCTATAGATATTCTCATATTTCCAAGAAGTTGACTCCAATAATAGGTGATGAAAATAAAAATAATATTACTTTTTTATCCAATCCCTACATCCATTTTTGTTGATAGCACTATTGATAATTTGTGAACCCTTTTCAATTAAAATATATCTTTGTCCTTTTTATTTTGTAAATTTAATCCCTATATGAAGTGTTCTATCCTCTACATAGTCTTTCTTAAGAGCTTAAAAATTATGACTATATCAGGGGACACCCTTCCTTTGAATTGAATTTAGCTCTTTGTTAAGAGAGCCCAATGACTTTTTCCATTTTGGTGTCCCTATCGAGACTAATTATTTTTTAATAGGTTGAAAAATTAGAGGTATATTAGGACCACCCTTACCATGAATTGAACTTAGGTCTTGTTAATAAATACCACTACCTTTTGCCATTGTGGTGTCCCTATGAGGATAAAAAAATAAAAAATCCTCGACATAGTTGTTAGTTGAAGTTACATATGATTATGAGTAAGTGATGATAATTATGCCTTCATTATTTTGAAAAATACCACCTCAAACAACTTTCCATGATGATCACCATATCTAAAAAAATTTACAAGCAAGGCAACAATATAGTTCCAAACATGGAGATGATTTTGAGATTTATTTTTAAAATTCTACGATTTATTTCGAGCGATAAATACCAATAAATTATGGTATAAATAATCCTCACAAAATAAATAATACTTTAGCTTTGAAATAATTAATTCAATATGTCATATAAAAAGAATAATCCCAAATGGTGTGAGCAAAGGGATAGTAAAGAAGTAAATGGTCCTATGTTTATAAATCCTTCTCACACAAGGTAAATTTAAATGATTCACAATATCCTCTTCTTTGTAGACTCTCTCCTTTAAGAATATTATTTTGAAATACTAACTAAATGAATATTAATTTCTTAGGAAGAGTCTCTAGTGACAAAATATTCATCAAGGAAAAACATTGGAAGTACACAATTTTGATTACTCTAAATCCTCAAATTTTAATTTGACTGAGGATCCACCATGTTTTTATAGATTCAAAATTTCTCTACTATTTATAGAGTGCTCTACTTCTACTCTAGATTGCTCCTTAGTATGATTTTATAGGGCACAAATTTATTTTTCCGCACATTTCTTTTATAAACAAGTGTAATATTTATTCTTTTAAAAAATAAAACTCTTTTACTTAAAAAAATATGGATAACACTATTATGTGCCTTGTTCATATCTAATTTTGTAAGCATACCTAGATTTTTTAAGAAATGAAAATATTGTATGGCATCCTATGCAATTATTATCCCATCAAGAATTTTTTCACCATGAATAAAATTACCTTGTTCCTCTAAGTTAACACAATCTATAATGCTTTTAAATTTGTTTACCATACTTTTTTAAATAATATTTTAAATAGTACAAAAGCTTATTGGATGAAATAATCAAAATATTTTGTATTTCCTTTCTTGAGAAACAATGTAATAAAAGTGGTATTGATATTGATTGTTATAGCCTTTATTTATTTAGCCTTTTCAACTACATATAACATATCACTGTTCAATAAATTATAAATTTATTGAAATAAAATTGTAGGAAATTCATCATAGCCAGGTGCCTCATTAGAATGGAAAAAGAAAATTACTTCATGTAGCTCTTCCATACATATCTTCTTCATCAAGATTTCATTTTGTCCCTATGTAATAACAAATAGAATATTTTGCAAAAGCTTATCATGTACCTCATTTTTCTTAGTATCTAACCAAATACATTTGAAATAATTAATTTCTTCCTTCCTTATATCTTATTCTTCCTCAATATTTCTTCTATTTGAAGTTAACACATTTTTTATGTGAGGAAAATAATTATTTTGTTGTCACATGAAAATTTTGTATTCTATCCCCATCCTTGAGATATTTCTTCCTATATTTTTGGAATCCATATGAACACTCCCATATTTAGTGTATGATGATTAGAAAATAATTGGTTTTCTTTCACATAAGAATTATAATCAATTCCACGTATTTCCACTATCTCTTGTAATCTTTTGATCTTGTATTCAATTTATTATCTTTCTTTACAAATGTTGCCAAAAATTTTGGCATCCAAATATTCATTTGATCTAATAAATATTTTATATTTTCAAAAATTTATACATAAATGATCCTTAAAAAAATATTTTATGCCATCATAACATAATTAGATAGAATAAATTGGATCTTGGATCTATAGTGGTTCCTCACTACTCACTTGTGACTAAGGAAAAATCCCAATCAAAAGAAATATAAGCTTAATAGCTTAAGGAGGGAGTTGAAACAAGTCCCAACTATAAAAAATTAAGAAAAATTTTATTGATAAGAAAATTTGAATAAATAAAATTATATAAGGAGCACCAAGAGAACTTTACTTTTGAGATAAGTTTTAATATTAGAGGTTTTATAGTCCCAAATGAAGTGCCAACTGTTAGAATAAGTGAATATTCTCTTAAGTTCTACTAGGATAGACACACTTGAGTTTCCACTCCTCCATGTGTCAGGAGAACACTCGGTGGTGTCTTCATCAGGTTTGATGAGTTGTTGTAATCCAACGACTCTCAATGATCAACTTTGCTATTTATACAAAGTTGATCCTTTGCATGTCTAGTTTGGGAAATTCTAACTGTTGTAATCCAACGACTCTCAATGATCAACTTTGCTATTTATACAAAGTTGATGCTTTGCATGTCTATTTTGGGAAATTCTAACATGGTACCAGAGCAAGATAGATTTTGCTAGCATTCTCTCTTGAAGATTCTCGGAGCTAGTTCTTTGTATCTTTTGTTGGTTTTTTTAGCCTTCCATAAGATCTTATATATAGTTTTATTTCAGCTATATTTTTAAATATATGTATGTGGGTTATTCTGAAAATATTATATTTGTCTCCTTCAAGAAGGGAAGATACATTGTCTTCTAATACAATTTTTTTTCAGATATACTGCCACATTTTTTTCATTAGATCATTCATTTTTTTTCTTTACAAAAAAAAGTATTTTTTTTTATGAAAATACATTCGTAATATTACATTGTTAAACACTATTTTCAAGTGATTATATTTTTCAAAATATATATTTGAAAACTTTTAAGCTTGATATCATAGGAAAATTATTTCCTATCATCTGTGTTTTATCTCCTTGCAGGCAACTTCCACTTCACTTTTTTTTCTCGGAGTTCATTTCAAAATCGCAAATCAAACACATGAATTTTCTGGCACCATCAATGTTCTTGCATTTGCCTCTCCTACGCCTCTCCATCGGTGCCCATTTTTATAGGTGCTAATCTCACGGATGGTGAAGAAGATCTTCTAAATATTTTTTATTTGCCTTGTATGCTTGAGACGACGTCACTTCAGTTGCTTTAAACATTTTTTTAAATAACGTTGCAAAGGCATGAAATTTTTAAATGTCTCTCACCTTAAGCGTTGGCAATCATCACCAAGCCTGGTAATTTTGGCAATTTTTTGGTTGGTGATCCATAACGATAAAATTTAGAATCCTTTATATATCATTTGGTTCCCCCTATTTTCCAACATCTCTCTTGTGCTCATAGAAATAATTTGTCTTCTCTGCAAGTTTGGAGCTCTTCGATTTGATGTTTTCATATTATTATATGCTTTTCTAGATAAAAAATATATATATTTTTCTATTACGCCTTCCCTGTTTACATTTTTCTGTAGGTATTTCAAGGAAGAGCATCTTTCATTTGACTACGTCACTCAACAGGGAGAAACCTTGTTCAAAGGCCTCTTCTGCTTCTGTGAAAGCTCAGTCTACATCACAACGTGGCACCATTTTGTATCTCAAATGAAAGGAATCATACGAGGCCACTAGTTCTTCTCTCAAATCTTGAACTGCATCCTTTTCGTGGTGGCATTTGTTCTTCTCTCAAAGCTCGGACTGCGTCTTCATTTTTGAGGCATCATTTCATTTCTCAACAACTCTGAGAGGACCCACCATCTATGAGCGTAGCCACCAGGTTTCAAGGTCTACCGCAAGATGCTAAGTCTACGGCTTGCGGGTTAAGTCTTTGCTCTCCATTTGAGATTCTAGTAACGACAGATTTCATTCTTCATTTCTTGTCTTTAACCTTTCTGTGTAGGGTGACTAGATCGTATTCAAATGGTTAGTTTTCTTATAAATCTTCCCATAGGTGCCTTGGTTGACGTGTGTAATTTGTCCTTTTTTTTAGGCTCTTTTATGTTCCATTTATATAACCTTCAATTTTGAAGGTTTTATTTCAAAAAACCTTCTTCACTAAGCCTTTAAAAAGCTTATTTCATAGTGAAGAACGTCTATTGTATATCTCATAAATAAAAAATCTATTTGTAGGAGGGGGGTTAGGGTGCTATTTTTGCACCATTTTGTGTTTATATTTTGGGGGGTTTCCTTTTTTTTTACCTCATTCCCTTTAGATATTAACATAATTAAAGTGCACTAAAATTTTATTGATGCATTTCAATATATGTTATATAATATCACTCATATTAAAAGGTAATATCAAATTGTAATCTCCTTTCCTTTTTTATATTTTGAAGGGGGGTTCTTTATTCTTTTCTCATTCCTTTTAGATATTAAAATAATTAAAGTGCACTAAATTTTATTATTGCATTTCAATATATGTTATATGAAATCACTCAAGTATTAATTTCTTTCTATAACTTCAAGTATAAATTTCTTTTAATTCTTTGCTGGATTTTTCAAAATCCTTTCAAAAGTTGTTCATATCAATATAAAAAGAAAAATTAAGTTTTTATTTTTCAAAACTAACATATAATTTTTCAAATTATTTGTTCTAAAAATACTATTCATAATTTTTTTTTTCAAAATATATTGTCTACGTTCCACGTACCAATACCTTCAATAAACTTATAGTTTCCCTCAAGTTAGGGTGGGTTTTTGAAATATTGGTATAAAGGCCTGGCATATATTTTTTGATCACCAATTCTCATATTGGATATCTCTCTTACTTATAGTTTCCCTCTCATTAGGGCGGGTAATTGAGATATTTCGATATCCATATTTGGCTGATCCCACTTGCATTTCAAGCCTATCCTCCTAATATTTTTTCCTCTCATTACTTAATAGTTTCCCTCACGTAAGGGTGGGTATTGAGAAGAATAAATTTTGGGTATAGGCATTTTCTTATAAGCTAATTTTAATTAACAAAACTCTATTACTTATAGTTTCCCTCTCGTTAGGGTGGGTAATTAGAGGATTGTGACATTAAAACAAAAGCTTACATCTCTTCTTCAAATTGCATTAATAAAATTGAAGTTCTAAGGGGGGGTATATTGGTTAAAACTTCAATTTCTTTGCAAAAATGAATACAATTGATCCTCTCACTCCTCATAACTTCCATACATGGAAACCCAAAATTTTAAATCTCATTTCTCAAAAAGGGCTCACACACCTATTAGAAGAAAAGCAACAGGAGTTTGAAAAAGAATATGAGATATTTGTCCATAAAGGTAAAATGTATGAAACTATGGGTATTATAAGCTCTAATTTTCATGGAAGTTTGTGGTTTCACATTGCAGATTGTAAAAATCCTTATGAAATTTGGGAGAAACTAAAAACATTTTTTTGGGAAAGTAGATCAAATAAGATCAATGCAACTAGAAGCAAAATTAACAACATTATCTCCTAAAGACTTTAGCAATATTGTTGAATTCCTCACCAAATTCAAAGAAGTCCTCACTCAATACAAAGGTAGTGGGAAGAAAAATACTGAAGAAGAATGCATTTATCTAATTATTTCTAAACTAAATGGTGCATTTCAAATATTTGCAACCACCTTTCTATCTACACAAGATGCTCTTGGTGCAACCTTTAAAATACCCTCTTTAGAAGAATTTTGTGATAGACTAACTAGGGAAGAAATAAAACTTGTAAGATATGAGATATATTCCTCTTCCTCTTCCTCCAAAGCCTTAGTAGCCTCCACCTCTACTAAAGAAAAAATAAAAAATAAGGAAAGGAATCCCATAACTTGTACTCACTGTAAAAAGAATGGTCATTCTACAAAAAAATGTTGGAAAATATTACAACAACTAGAGGCAGCTATGAAGGATCAAAATATAGATAATAAAAATAAAATAGGGAAAGCCCTAAATGTTCAAGGTAAAACCTCCAATTCTTCCTCTAATTACTGGGTTCTAGATTTTGGAGCTACTCATCACATGACTGCTTCAGATGAGTCATTCTCTTCTATCTCCTCTAGTTCTACATGTAGCATAGAAGTGGGTGACTCTTCCTTTATCCCAGTCAAAGAAAAAGGGGACATAATAATTGATGGTGGCTCTATAAATAATGTTCTCTATGTTCCAAACATTACCACAAATCTCCTCTCCATCTATCAAATTTGTACTTCTGGAAAGGGGAAAATAGTTCTCTTCTCTCCAACAGGAGTTGAGATAAGAGACTTTCAATATCCCTATTCTCTCATAGCCAAAGGAGATATTGATCACAACACTTGCCTATTTCACTTCAAAGGATTCAAAAATCTAGAAGGGGCCTCCTATTTTGTGGCTCATGGAGATCTTGAAAGCAAAATTTGGCATGAAAGGTTTGGACATCTTAGTTACAACTACCTAAAGGAACTGAGCACCCATGATATGGTAACATGTTTACCCCAAGTCTCTTCTATTGATGGAGTTTGTCCTGGATGTGCTCTTGGAAAGCAACATCAAGATCCTTTCCACTCAAGTAGTTCTCTAAAAGCCTCATCCCCTCTAGAACTAATCCATAGTGACTTGATGACTTTTCCTAAACCTTCTTTCAAAGGAGTAAAATATGCTCTAACCTTTATTGATGATTTTTCTAGAAGAACTTGGGTTTACTTCCTAAAATATAAAAGTGATGTTCTATCCCACTTTAAAGTCTTCAAAGCCTTAGTTGAAAATCAGGCCTCTTGTAAAATCAAGCAAATTCACACTGATAATGGGGGGGAATATTGTAGTAATGAGTTCTCCATATTTCTATCAAGTCATGGCATCATTCATTAGAATTATGTCTCCCATAATCCTCAGAAAAATGGTATTGTAGAGAGGAAAAATAGGACATTAAAAGAGATGGCTAATTGCATGCTCCATTCAAGAGATCTTCCAAAAGTTTTTTGGGTTGAAGCTATTAACTATGCCAATTATATTCAAAATCGCACACCTCATAAAGCTCTTGACCATTTAAATCCTGAAGAAGCATGTTCTGGCTCAAAACCATATGTTTCCTTCTTCAATATTTTTGGGTGTATTTCTTGGGCTCACATCCCAAAGAAGAAAAGGAAGGCTCTCGATAAGAAAATAAGAAAGCTCATCTTTGTTGGTTATTGTGAAGAAATGAAAGCATATAGTCTCCTTGATCCCTCAACTCATGAGGTCTATTTTCATAGGAATTTCCATCTCTTAAGGTTAACTTGGAAATTGATAATCAATATGAGGAACCTGTAACTCCAACTCAATGTCTTTCAAATCCTTCTACTCCTTCCACTATGACAAAATGGGCATGCACCATTGTTAAAGAAGCTACTCCTTACATCCAAAATCTTCCATCTACTAGATCATCCAACCCCATAGGCACTGGTCTTGTTTGTCAGTCTATTTCATTTGATCCTCAATCCTTCAAAGAAGCAACAGGTATCAAAGAATGGGATGATGCCATGGAAAATGAATTTTCTTCCTTAATAAAAAATAAAACTTGGGATTTAGTTCCCTTGCCCAAAGGAAGGAAGTTAGTTCATTGTAAATGGATCTACAAAACAAAATATGGGCCTACTAGAGAAATAGACAAACACAAAGCTCGCCTAGTAGCAAAATGTTTTTCTCAAATTGAAGGTATTGACTATGCAAAAACCTTTGCTCCAGTTGCTAAAATGGATTCTGTTAGACCGGTTCTTGCTCTGGTTGCTTCCTAGAAGTGGTATGTCTATCAAATGGATGTAAAAAGTGCTTTCTTACATGGGGACTTAAAAGAAGAAATATTCATGGAACAACCTACTGGTTTCACTCAAGACTCCTCTCTTGTTTGTAGGCTAAAAAGTCTCTCTATGGCCTCAAACAAGCCCCTAGATCTTGGTATGAAAATATGGACTCCATTATTTTCGTAGGTTTTTCTCATTGTGAGTCTGATAACATAGTCTACATTTGGAGAAATGAAGGCAAAATCACCATTCTTGTTCTATATGTTGATGATATTCTTCTCATTGGTAGTAACTTTACTCACATTCAGACTATAAAAGACTCCCTCTCTAAAAAATTTGAAATGGTTGATCTAGGTCTAGCTCATTACTTCCTTGGGATTCAAATAAGTCAAACATATGCAAGAATTTCCTTGTGTCAATAAAAGTACACTCTAGATCTTCTTCAAAGGTTTAAAATGAAAGATTGTAAACCTTCTCCTACCCCTTTCAATGCGGTATTCATCTCAGTACTTCCTGCTCATCCCCTCTATGTGATGCAACTCTATACCATAAACTTGTAGGAAGTCTGTTATACCTTACTCATACTCACCCAAATATCTCATATGTTGTTGGCCTAATATCCATATTCTCTCATCAACCTCACTTAAGTAATTGGCAAGTAGCAAAAATGATCCTCTATTACTTGCAAGGCACTATGCACTTTGGGCTCCTATATAAGGGAAAATCCATGGATATCATTGGCTACATGGATTCATATTGGGCAGGTTTAGTAGAAGACAAATGTTCAACCTCTGGCTATGTATTTTGCCTTGGTTCTTCACCAATATCCTGGTTATGCAAGAAATAACAAGCAGTAGCCTTATCTTCTATAGAGGCAGAATACAGGGCAACAGTTTTAGCAAGTCAAGAAGCTCTCTAGCTTCGTCAAATTTTGAGAGAATTTGGTTTCTTCCATGAGAAGCCTATAACTCTTTGGTGTGACAATCAGAGCACAATACATATTGCATGCAATCCGGTTGAACATCAGCACACCAAGCACATTGAGATACACATGCACTTCATACGATAGCATATTCATAATGAGAATATATACTTGGACTATATTCCAACTAAAAATAAAATTGTAGATATCTTTACCAAGTCATTTCCTTCTCCACGTTACCTTCAATTGTGAGATAAACTTGGAGTATTACAGCTGCATTGACATAGAGGTCTTCCACCTCTCATTATATTGTTTGGAGAATGGTTTTTTCCCTTGTGGTTTTTTTTTATCATCTCTCAAACAACATGTATATATGAGGACAATATTTGCCATCCGAAGACATGCCTCTATCTTGGATATATATATATATTTGGTATATGAAATATGGTTTTTCCCAAGGAGTTTTTTCACCATCAATATATATTGTAAATGAGTACCTCATCAGGCCATGTTGTTGGGACTCATCATTCTTATTGTATAAGAGGACAATCTTCACCATCCGAAGACAAGCCTCTTCCTTGCTTCCTTTTGATTGATGGTTTTTTCCATTGGGTTTTTACCATCACTTCAAAAAAAGGTTGTGATAGTTGGTTTTTCCCCAAGGGGTTTTTTTCACCAACTATATATATTGTAAATGAGTACCTCATCAGGCCATGTTGTCGGGACTCATCATTCTTATTGTATTAAGAGGACAATATTCACCATTCGAAGATAAGCCTCTTCCTTACTTCATTTTGATTGATGGTTTTTCCCATTGGGTTTTTACCATATCTTCATAAAAAAGTCATTGTACATGAGTACCTCATCAGGCCTTGTTGTTGGGACTCATTTGTACAAAGCGCCCCTAGTATCACTTAAGGGGGGTGTTAGAATAAGTGAATATTCTCTTAAGTTCTACTAGGATAGACACACTTGATTTTCCACTCCTCCATGTGTCAGGAGAACACTCAGTGGTGTCTTCATCAGGTTTGATGAGTTGTTGTAATCCAATGGCTCTCAATGATCAAATTTTCTATTTATACAAAGTTGATCCTTGGAATAAATAAATCAGTTCTACTCTTCTCTTCATATTTTGTGTAATGCTTTGCATGTCTATTTTGGAAAATTCTAACACCAACTACAACAATATTGACCAGTCTGTAAAATGATCCTAGGTCCAAAAGAGGTATTTAAAATTCAAGCATACATTTATATATGAGTCAAATCAAATGTGACAGAGGTAGATGTGCTTAATTAATAATTTTTCAACCAAGGAGACAAAGATCACCTACTAGAAGATCCCTTGAGTAAATGTCACAAACATCCATTCAAGACAATGTATGGTAATGATAGTATTAAGCTTGATAGTTACTATGGTAAATAATTACTTCATTTAATGACTAAAATCCCTAAGAAAAGTAGATGATATTGCCATGATAATTTATAAATAATTTTATAAAGGAGTACTATTTTAAATTTGTTAGGACCCCATCCTAACATTATTTTTATAATTCCAAATTGATTATGTAATAACACATGTCTAATGTGAAGATCCCCTTATAATGCTATTTTGTAATACTTTTGTAATAGTGTGTGGAAAGTAAGGTGCGTAGACAAGTGGGCCTATTTCATGTAACCGATATCAAGAATGTAACTAATATTTGGTAGAAGATTCTAGCATGAGTGGCATTTTGCATGTAAGAAAAATCTTGAGTGTGGGGTTATGGCTGCATCAAGAATTTATTTAAAATACGTGAAGCCATGTACAAATGTATATTTTTGCAAGTTAACAAAATATTGAAGGATGTTGCCCCATTGAAGAGGCCTATGATACTTAGTTATTTTGTGAGATTGTTTCAATTCTGCAATTACTTTCTGCTTAGTGTTATACTATTATTTGTGAATTTTTGTTTATTGTAGTATTTTGTGTGAGTGAGTTATTTTTAATAGTAGGTTTCTAACAAGTAGTATTAGAGTGATTTTTAGGGCTGACTTCTACTACAACTATGATAATTCTTGCTCATCCATTAAGACTGTTAGGTATAATTTCCCTATGTTTTCATTTATGTTATCATTTATTTAAAAAAATTATAGTCCTTTATTTTTCTATATTAGTTGAGTAGGTTAGAAACCTTGTGTTAAGGGTTATTAAATATCATGGAGGAGTTGTTATTATTGGCTAAGCTAAATAGCCCATAAAGCATCTAGTGTAGTGAGGGGTGATTAGGCTCCATACCTTGGCCTCAAACAACATCCACACATAGAATCAATCTCCCATGTATATTTAGGTATTTGGGGACACCATATAGGGTTAAAAAAACTTTTATCCATTAGGAAATGTTTTAGCTTTGTATTATATATAGTGCATGAGACAACATCCTAGAAGAATTAACCTCTTGTACTATCAAAGAGATAGATAGTGTGCTCAAGGGTATGTGTGAAATCCTCCTTGGATAGTGGCCTAAAATATTATTTCAAGCACTATTGTTCATAACTATAGTATAACAAAGGGTCTATGGGTATTGCATACTCCTTTACCTAGCATACCCTGGTTCTATCAAAAAATTAACCTTAAAAAACAAATATTTTTTGTTATTTTAAACCTCTAATTTTTCCCACAAGATTGAGCATGTGGTGGAGACTTCCCTATCATAAAAAAAAAGTTAGGATAGATTCTACAAGTGTCTATGATAGTAAAACACAATCAGGTCAATTACAGTAATAGTCAAGTTGATAGTTAATGTGAATCCAGCTGCAAGAGGTCAAAACATAATACCTTCCATTACATAAAAACTACGATAAATGAAACTAATATGTAAAACTCTCCAACATAAAAATTACAATAAATGGAAAAAATAAAAAAAATCCTCCATTCACATAAAACTACAATACATGGAAATAAATCAATAAATATTTTTTTTTCTCATTTCAGGATTCACTTCCCCCCTTTTACAATGCAACACTAAGGGAATATATATCCCCAAATAAATCCTAAAATAAAACCCTAAATCTTGAATCCCTAAAAGAAACCCTAAACTAAAACCCTAAAGCTTAAATCCCAAAAAAAAAAATTACTATTTTTGGCAAATTGTTTTTTCCACCAAAAAATGCCTTTTTAAGTAATTAATATTTTTGGCAAATTATTTTTTCATAAAAATTTACCGTTTTTAGTAATTACCATTTATCGAAAAATTATTTTTGCATCAAATAATTCCATTTTGAGTAATAAAAAAATTATTTTAAAACTTCTTTAAAAAAACCCTCTAAATATAGGCTTCTGCATCATTCTCCTCTGGTTTAAAAGAACTCTCCTTCTTTGAGTTCTTTTGATCAAACTCATAATTGCTCTCCATATAGAGCCACACATCTGCAACTACTCCTCAAAGTACCAATCTCCTTTCGAGGTTCTATATCTCAAACCTCCTGTAAGAAATACACATAGTGCCAATTTTTCCTTCAAGGTTTGGAAATAACAAACCTCCTGCAAGCACTACACAAAGTGCCAATTCCTCCCTCTGAGGTTTTACATAAAAAAAAACCTCCTATAAGCACTTACACAAAGTGCCAATTTCTTTCTCCAAGGTTTTAGAAACCTTCTACAAGCACTACACAAAGTGTCAATTCCTCCCTTTGAGGTTTTACATTAAAAAAACCTCCTACAAGCACTTACACAGAGTGTCAATTTCTTTCTCCAAGGTTTTACAAACCTTCTACAAGCACTACACAAAGTGTCAATTCCTCCCTCTAAGGTTTTACATAAAAAACCTCTTGCAAACACTTACACAAAGTGCCAATTATTTTCTCCAAGGTTTTACAAACCTTCTCTAAGCACTACACAAAGTGCCAATATATTTCTCTGAGGCATTAACATAAAAAAACCTCCTACAAGCACTTACATAGAGTGTCAATTTCTGTCTCCAAGGTTTTACAAACCTTCTACAAGCACTATACAGAGTGCCAATTTTTTTTAGAGCCCCTTCACTCTCCTCTCATTTTTTCTTTTCTTTTTTTCTCTTTTCTCCCCAGTAAGATCCAACTTGCTCTGATACCAAATGATGTAAATCAAACTGCAAGAGGTCAAAACATCATACCTCTCATTACATAAAAACTGTGATAAATGAAAATAATATGTAAAACCCTTCAACATAAAAACTGCAATAAATAGAAATAATCAGAAAAAACCTCCATTCACATAAAAACTATAATACATGGAAATAAACCAATAAATAATTTCTTTTCTCATTCCTAGATTCACTTCCCCCCTTTTACAATGCAATACCAAGGGAATATATATCCCCAAAGAAACCCTAAAATAAAACCCTAAAGCTTGAAGCCCTAAAAGAAATCCTAAAATAAAACCTTAAAGCTTTAAGCCCTAAAAATAAAATATTACTATTTTCGGAAACCAAAAACATCCTTTTTAAGTAATTACTATTTTCGACAATTTTTTATTAAAATTAGACATTTTTAGTAATTATCATTTTTGGCAAATTATTTTTGCATCAAATAATTCCATTTTGAGTAATAAAAAAATTATTTTAAAAATTCTTTAAAAAAACCCTCTAAAGATAGTCTCCTGCACCAATAATGGTAGTAACATTCATTTGTAATAGTTAGTAAATACAAGGAAGTCAGTGATAGAAATACAATAGATAGTGTTATTAACTGCATCGTATAGAGAGTCCTAAAGTTAGTGATTGAACAATGTCAATGGTTGTAGTACAATTTATAGGATAGTGTTCATAGTGGTTAGTACTCTAAATAAATAGGGCAAAGTCATTTGACATAGTACCCAACTTTTGAACCCAACCTCTAGAGGAAAAACTGACCTCACTAGTAGACTTGTAAAAATAGCAGTAAAAAAAAGTTTGGGGTGCCCAAAACTAGTGTTGTGGGATATAGTTCATTGTGACCATATTTTTGAGCTAATCATTTGGATATCTAGAAGACAAGCACTTTTTTGGACTTATTACTAAAAATAGTAACCCTTAAAATCACACTTCTATTTTTAGTAAGTCACTAGTAGTTGTTCAAATCACACCAAAATGGTTGTTGGTACTCGTGGACACCAAAAAGAGATGGAATAAACTATCTTAACATTGGAGACCATCACCAAACAACTTAGTGCCATTATCCAAGATAATCAATCAATACAAGATGACATCCAACACTTCAAAAGTGAATACATTACCTCCAAAACCAAAATTCAAAAATAAATTCTATAGGGTGAGTCAAAGCTTCAAGGTGGTCCATAATTATTTGAGTATTAGGATACATAATAGTCAAGTCAAGGAAAAGGGCTCCATAAGGAAAAGTAAAAATTTTACACTAATTTTGATTGTGATCCTACCTTTAAGATGCCTAAATTAGACTTTTGTAAGTTTAATGGTAAAGACATAGATGGGTGGTTATATCATATTGATCAATTCTTCCAACTCCACAATATCCCTAAATATTACTATGTCATGATGGCTTCTTTCAATCTTGAATCAGAAGCTTTATAGTTGTACCAGTGGTTTAAATATACCATTATTGATCCTTCTTGGGAAGTTTTTGAAGCACAACTACTCACTCGCTTTGGCCCTATTGAGTATGATAATTTTAAAGGAGCACTAACCAAGCTAAGACAAACTTTTATAATTTGATGCTACTAAGCCCAATTGTTAAAATTAGCTAACAAAACCAAGGGATTGAATGAAGGGTTTTTTATGAGTTGTTTCATCAATAGCTTCAAGAATGATCTTCAAGTTGAGGTTAATATGTTCAAACCACAAACAATGATGCAATCAATAAGCCTAGCACGATTGGTTGAATCCAAATTTTAGCTCAAAGGAGGATACCTAAATTTCAACCAACCAAACCATTAATAAAATTGATGTGTGACAAGCCCAAGGGTTGTGCTACAATTGTGATAAAAAATATGTTTAAGGGTATAGGTGTACCCAAAAGTAGTTGTTCTTGGTAGATGTAAAGGAACATGTAAGCACTGACCACAATGACGATGGAGTAGAAACAACAGAAGAACAACCTCAAAATTAAGAGGAAGTACATAAATAAGTCTAGGAAAAACATTTTATCCATGCTCTTGTAGATATTTCTACTCCACATACCATGAAAGCTATGAGTTAGTTCAAAGAACAATACCTTACAATACTTATTGATTCAGGTAGCACACACAACATTTATTATCCCCAGATTACCAGACAAACTAATTGTTACATACACACATGCAATTTCTTTAAGGTTATGGTGGCAAATAGAGGGACCTTGGCTTGCAAAGGTAAATTTCATAATGTTAAATTGAAAATAAGAGATTATGAGATCAAACAAGACATATTTTCTCTTCAAATAGAGGGATGTGATATTGTGTTAGGAGCTCAGTGATTGGGTACCTTGGGCACCATCACATACATTTTTGTAGAACTATGAATGTAGTTTTCATAGAATGGATAGTCTTACACTCTTCATGGTTCAAAAGTAGGGCCTCCTCAAATTGTCAACTCAAACCATATGAAGAAGTTGTTAAAAAAATCTTCTTATAGGGTCATCGTACAAATATTTGCAATCTAGCCACCTACTACATAAGTGGACCAAATTCCAAAAAAATTACAACTTGTTTTGACAAAGCACAATACAATGTTTGTGGAACCAATTGACTTACCACCATGCTCCCATGACCATGCCATTCCATTAGTACCTATAGTGTACTATCTAACATCAACTCATAATGATACCCTCATGCCCTTAAGTTAGAGATAGGGAAACTAGTACAGGAATTGTTCAAAAACTAAAGTTATTCGCCCGGAGTAACAACTATAGGTACCAAAATATTGTTGTAACTTTGTTTCATATGTAATGCATTAGATTCCGGTTGGATTGCGTAGTGAGCTGTGAGGATCAGGCTCTTTGTAAAAGTACCTCCTCGCACAAGTTGCAAGAAGAAAACAAAAAGAAAACAAAAAAAGAGGTCCATGCTCTATAAGCCATGCAATTTCGAATTCAATTTAGAGACATACGCGGATAACATAAAAGCCATGCAGTCCGTCTTCAATACGGTTTGTTGCATATAGAGCGCGACATTAATAACATTACACATAGGATTTAAGATCATCTGGAATATTGTTAAATATGAAGGGATAGTAACCTTTTATTTCTTAGTAAAGATTTGTATTCACTACATTATTAAGATATGACATTCTATAAAATATATATATTTTTTTATTGAAACTTGAAATTGATGATAGATTCCAATTTTTCATTTTTGGCAACTTGGGCAGCAACATTCCCTCCAATGCCCAACATTCCCTCCAAATCCATGAAGTAGTTATTTCTCGTAGTAAACGGTAACTTTTGATATGTTTTTGGACAGTTATTTCTATCCACAAAAGTCTGAAAATTTTAAAATATGACAATTTAAGTTAGCAAAATGTCGTTTTCTTTTTGTCGATGATTATTATGATATATTTTTTAATTTTTGGTTACAGATTTAAGTGCAGGCGTTGCAGTACATAGTACATACGTATCCTTGTGGATCATTAGGGAATCCACCTCCATGTGTCTCTTCCTTCCCCTTTTAATTGAATATATATTTGACACTGTTTTTACAATTGTTATTAGTATTTAGTATGAGACTTTGGAGGAACTGTGATGCTCTTTATAAAGGATTTGATTTTCTATATCATAAATCCCAATATGTGAATAACAGTCATATTAATATCTCCCAGTCCGACTTCATATAACTTTATTGCATTGGGTGGAGAGCACGAACAGGAGCTTTCAATGAAATAAATTCGGCAGTCTGAGGATCTGATAAAAGCCCACGTACATATTAAAACCTAGCATGCCCCTCTTCGAAACCCATTATCATCAGGTCCCTTTCACTCTTCACGTGAATAATGGATAGGTACCCTTTCTTCTGTCCCATTTGGAACTGCTTCTAATATCGCTTGTGAAGCCGAATCACCAAGACTAATATTGTGGAATGTTGGCATTGCCAGGCCACAACCATCCTACACGAATCACATGGGAATATATTAGTACACACTGATTTATGTCTTATACAAATACAAAGCCTGTTGTGTAAAATGAATTTTATGGCATTGAAAGATACTATCATGCCTTCAAAATCACCTCTTAACTTATTCCTTTTGTCTCCCAGGTGGTCTTTGTCTTTCCTGGCTCCTCTAACATTTCCTCTGTCTCTTTTTATGTCTCCTGAATTTCTTTCTCATACAATGGTGACTTCATAGAACTTGAACACTTTCAATTAGAAAAAAAAATTATTCAAAACCTCGGTCAATCTTCTGCTGAAAGCTCTTAAATATTATATATAAGATTGACATTTTTTACATTGTAAATCGTATTACACATGTTTTTGTTAGTACCAGCGAATAATATTTAAAGAACGTATATAGGTAGAAATTTCTGGCTATCAGATAGATACTACTCATAATACACAGAAATTTGAAACGAGAAAGAAGTATTGTAATGTCTATTTCATAGCAGTGACCGTTCAAAACATCTATTAAACGCCTAGGAATATCTTTTACTGATGTGCTATGTCACTGTAATTTCATTATAGAAACCGAACATCTTGTTGAGTGTCAGCATGTGGAATTGCAGTTACTTCGTCAGATGCTTTGTTTGCTTACGTTCTACCCTTGAGCCTAGATTTTTGATGTAGTAATTCAAGATCTCATAATTTTTTCACTTCCCCGAGGTGAAAACAATAGACCGACAATTTAAGTGTAGACTTCTCAAAAGCAGCAAGGTATGAAACATACCCGTCCGATAAAAAAGACATGGATGTGTTGGTAAAAACAAATAGTGTCTAATGAAGTGAGCAAAATATTAAGGACTGAGCTGAGTTAGCTGAAATAAATGTTAAGAAAACAAAATAATTAATTGATTGTCATGTAAAGTTAGATAAAAAGTAAGAAAACAATCTTATATATACAAGAGGTGTAACAAAGGTTGAAATTTAGAAATTTTATGGCAAGAATTTTATCCTATGGAAGATGAAGGTGAATGATTTGTTGGTTTAAAATGACCAAACCTTAACCTTGAAAGGGGTCGTGAATAAACCTAGCTGAGTGACAAATGAGGAGTGGGCAAAACTGGATAGGAAGGCAGTTTCTACAATTCATCTCTGCCTAGTAGACTTTGTCTTGTTCAATGTTGGTGAATAAAATATTGTGGAAGCCCTCTAGAAGAAGCTTGAATAGTTATATGAGATAAAATCAACAACAAATAATGTTTTTTGAAAAAATAGCTTTATAACCTGAGGATGAAAGAGGGTTCATCTGTGGTAGAACATTCGAATGAGTTTAATACCTTTATCAGGAAATTGGTTTTAGTAAATGTGAAGATGGAGGATGTCGATAGAGCTATCTCCTTACTTTTTTCCCTCTTGGACACCTGAGATCATATGGTGATGACCATTACTAATGCATCATTAGGCTATCTAATATATTATGATGTGGTAATCACATTTTTGGCAGAAGAGTTGAGTCAAAAAACATCTCTGGAATCCTCAACCATTGAAGTCCTATATATGAGGTTAATATTTTTATAAGAGTAAACAAGGTAGATCGCAGTCCAAATCTATGTCTAAAGGATGCAAGTAGAAAGGGAAGTGCTAGCATTGTGGGAATAGAGGGCACGTAAAGAAGGATTTTTGGTAGCTAAAAAAGGAAAAGAATGGTCACAAGTAAATTCAGCCATTATTTGATGCCAGTACAGTAGATTCAAGAGAGATGGAAACATGTGAAGCTTTTTGTATTAGCAACACCATATTTTTTTTATATACCCATGTTTTGGACTCGGGTGCATCTCTCTACATGTCTCCTCACAGAGATTGGTTTGACAAATATCAGCCATATATTGATGGGATGGTCTACTTGGGTGATGATTATCCTTTAGAAATTATGGGAAGAGGGGACATAAGGATCAAGTTGGATAATGGTAGATAAATTATGTTAAGTGTTGTAGGGGACATAAGGATCAAGTTGGATGATGGTGCCTAATTTATGAAAGAATTTACTCTCAAACAAGATGATGGATAATCTAGGGTATTTTGTCACTTTTAGTAATAACTACTAAAAAATTACAAGAGGAGCCCTTGTATTAGCAATAGCATAATATTATGAGACCCTATATCATTTATGTGTTGATACAATGACAAACCATGTAGAAACAATAACTTATGTTCAAGATGCAGTAATGTTATGGCATCAATGCCTAGGACATATGAGTGAAAAAGGTCTAAACATTTTGCATGACCAATATATGCTTTCTAGGATTAATTCTTGTAATTTATACTTGTGTGAGTACTATATTTTAATAAGCAAAAGAGGGTTTGGTTTACTACAAGCCCTGGTAAGAGTTCTAATTTTCTTCTACTTATAAATTTTGATATAATTGGAATAGTCAATTTTGATATAACTGGACGAGTCCCCACTCAATCCTTAAATGGTGCTACCTATTTTCTAACTTTCATAGATGATTATTCTAGGAGAGTGTAAGTTTACTTTCTAAAGAAGTCATCAAAAGCTTTGTAAAAATTTAAAGAGTTCAAAGCATGAGTAGAGAAAAGTTTGGCCAAGTCTATTTTATGTCTCAAGTCAAATAGTGGGGGTAATATTACTCCAAGAAATTTGATAAATTTTATACGTAGGAAAAAATTATGCAGCAAAATACTATACCACATACTCCACAACAAAATGGTGTAGTTGAGTGGATAAATCACACAATCATGGAATGTATAAGAAGCATGCTTAGTGCATCCATGTTGGATAAAAGGTTCTGGACAAAGGTTGTTAATATAGTTGTTTACCTTATTAAAAGGTCACCTATAACTCCATTGGATGGTTAGATTCCAAAGGAGGCTTGGAAATGTAAGGTAATTTATTACTCTCATTTATGTACCTTTGGATGTGATGTGTTTTTCTATTTCCCTAAAGAAAAAAGGTCTAAACTTGATCCAAAGTCAAGCAAATGTGCTTCTCTTGGCTATGGAGATACAGTGAAGGGGTATAGACTATAGGATCCTACTACCCATAAAGGAATTATTAGCTGGGATATTATTTTTGATGCCATGTAAAGGAAGGAAGTACAATAATCACCTAATATTGTACTAGTTGAAATAGATATGAATAAAGATGAAAATGAAAATTAGCATGCTAAAAATTTTTATCAACATGTAGAATAACAAGTAGAACAACCACAATAGCCACATGACCAAGAGCCACAATGAATAAATAATTTGTTTAGAAGATCTAAATATCCACAAAATCATTTAGAAAGGTATTCTTCTATTTTTCATTCCTCTTTTGCTTTGTTAACTAATGATGGTAAGACTAGTTCATTTTAGGAATCTAGAGAGTTTGAGAATGCAAAAAAGTTGAGGAAATCCATGAAGGAGGAAATTGTGGCACTTTGTAAGAATAAAACATAGGAACTTGTGGATATCCCACCTAGAAAAGTTGTTGGAACCAAGTCGGTTTACAAAGCAAAGAAGAACAATGATGGGTTGTTGGAATACTTTAAAGCATGATTGGTGGCAAAAGGTTATGTGCAAAATTTAGGTAAAGACTTTAATGAAATTTTCTTGCCAATTTTTGAAGATGACCATTGTTAGAGTTTTACTTACACTTGTAGCAACATGGGATTTAGAACTAGAGCAACTGTATATGAAAACTACTTTCTTGCATGGTGATCTTGAGGAGGAGATTTATATGGATTAGCCTAAGGGCTATGAAGAAAAATGCCAAGAGCATTTTGTTTGTAGACTCAAAAAATATCTATATGGGTTGAAATAAGCACCAAGGATGTGGTACAAACAATTTAACACCTTCTTGAGGAGTTAAGTTTTTTGTAGGAGTGAAGTTAACCATTATGCATACTATAAGAGGTTTGATGATAGTAGTTTCATTATTTTGTTCTTGTATATGGATGATATGCTGGTTGTAGTCCCCAACATGAATAACATCATTGATATTAAGGCTAAGTTGGTTAGGAAATTTATAATGAAGGATTTAGGAGCAAAAAATAAAATTTTAGGGATGAAGATACACAAGGATAGAACAAGAAGGACATTTTAGTTGTGTCAAAATTCATATATAGAAAATAGTTTGCAGCACTTCAATATGGAGAATGCAAAACTGGTTAGTACCCAACTTCTTTTATACTTCAATTTTTTTTTTAACTTTGTCCTAGAAAAGAAGTAGATAAGACAAGCATGTCTCATGTATTGTATTCATCATTAGCAGAAAGCCTCATGTATGCCATGGTGAGCACTAGACCGAATATTACCCAAGTAGTGGTATTTATCAACCGATACATGGCAAATCCTGGTAAGGAGAATTGTAATGCAGTGAAGTGGATATTTAGATATTTAAGAGGCACTTCAGATGTTGCTATTTAATATTGAACAAAAAATTTGCAAGTTAAAGTTTTTGTACATTTTTATTATGGTGGAAATAGAGATAGGATAAAGTCCACTATAGGATATACTTTCGCTCTTGCTGGTGGAGTTGTGAGTTGGACTTCTAAGTTGTAGTTTATGGTGGTTTTATAAACCATTGAAGAAAAATATATTGCAACAAATAAATCTGGAAAAGAGGCATTTTGGCTGGAATGACTGTTGGGTTATTTCAAGATAATGCAAGAGAAAATTACATTACATTATGATAGCCAATGTGCTATTCAGCTAGTGAAGAACCCAATATTCCATGATTGCATGAAACACAATGATGTTAAGTACCATTTTATAAGAAATATTGTGGAAGAAGGTAGGATCATATTCCAAAAAATGGTACTGAAGTGAATCTTACAAATATGCTTATAAATCCGATCAAGACAAAGATGTTTGAGTGATGCAAAACTTCTATAGGCTTGCTAAAAATGTGATAAGGGAACCATTGGGTATTTGGAACTAGCTGGAAAAATATAGGCAAAGAATTATTGTATACTGACTTCAAGTGGGAGAATGTTAGGAGGTGAAGTCAATATCTAGATTGGTAACCCCATATGGGTTATCCTCTAGATGGATAACCTCATATGGGTTGACTTCAGATGGGTTATCTCCAGATGAGTAACCTCAGACAGGTTGCTTATTAGACGTGTAGCTCTAGATGGGTAACACTAGATGTGTATCTCCAAATGGGTTTCCTCTATATGGGTAACTCTAGTGT
This sequence comes from Wollemia nobilis, assembly GCA_028583015.1. Classification (NCBI taxonomy): domain Eukaryota; kingdom Viridiplantae; phylum Streptophyta; class Pinopsida; order Araucariales; family Araucariaceae; genus Wollemia; species Wollemia nobilis. Next base: position 10,192,062 of record JAQPPZ010016934.1, read on the forward strand.
AGACACTAAAATAATGGCAATCTAATTAGAATACCAATACAAGTTCTAATTGATACCATATGGCCCCCTTGGGAAACCCTTGGTAGTTATGTAGTGGTCCTAACCACTATTTGGGAGGTTCTACCCAACTTTTAAGAGGTTTTGGGCCATGTAGGCATGGCCATCCCACCCTAGGATAGCCATAGTTCATGGCCATCCCACTAGGGATGGCCACTAGCGGCCATCCTTGGGTGCAATAGCCACAGTATTTGACCCCAAGAAAGTAAAAATTGGGACAAATGACACCTAAAAACTGTCATTTATCTCATCCATTCAAGCATGTAAGCATGAGGGCGCATAATGTTCATTTCAAGTTACAAATTGGAGGCCATAAAGGGAGATTCCTTCCCCCTCCAATGCATGATAATTTTTTGGATAAATTTAACAATGGATTCCTACAATAGTGGGTGATTATTAAAGTTTACTTACTATAAATTATGCACAAATTAGTAGTAGAAGAAAAAAGGAAAATTCTAATTTGTTTTTGTTTTATTTGTTTTAGGTTCTTTTGTGTTTTAATCAATACCAGCTAAACTTCTAAGGCTTGTTATGAGATCCTATTTTTTATTGGCTAAGTTAGTTGTTCTATTTAGTGACTAAATAAATTTACTTTAAGTTTTGTAATCCTTTTACCGTACATATCCAATATAAAAATCAACAATTCTTAGAATCCAAACCTTTTTTTAGACAAAGTGCTTGAACTATCCTTATTGAGTATTAATTCTATAACAATTAAATGATCTTTTCCTTGTATTCATATAAACTTATTCATGCCTTGTATACACATGATGGATGGATTATTATTAGACATTTGGGATGACAAGATATAACAAAAGTGATTCATAATTTTCAACATAAAAATACATTACTATACATTGTATTTCATTCCATATGAAATATATTGCAAAATTAATACTCAATGCAAGAGCACATGTAGGAATTTTCATATAAAAATAAAATTAGTCAAAATAAATTAATTGTGGAAATACAAAAGAAATTGAATAAATAAATAAGCAATTATAAAAATAGAATGTTACCTAGGATTTGTAGGTGAGTTGGAGAGGAGAGGGAAATCCTCCAAGAGAGGCTGTAGGTTCAAATCTCCACCCTACCAAAAAAATGAATTGGGTATCCAAAATCCAATTGATAATGTTGGTGCGGGCAGGGTCGAGTGCGACTCCCGGGTGACTTTGACAATGTAGAACCCCCTATTTGTGGTCTCTCAGACCAATGCGGCCCTGCAAGGATTTTTTTGCTTAAAAAAATAAAATAAAAATAGAAAGTTTGGCTAGGTGGTTAAGAAAAATGATTATGGTGTTAGGACCCCATCCTAATGCTATGATGTAATATTCCTTATTAAAATAAATAAATAAGGATTATAAAAATAGAAAGTGTGGCTAGGTAGTTAAGAAAAACTATTATGGTGTTAGAACCCCATCCTAACACTATGATGTAATGTTCCTTATTGAAGGTCAAGGGATACCCATAGTAATATTTTATAATGTTTTAAAATATTTTGTAATAGTTTTGGCTCGATAAGTGTTGAGACACGTGGCACCATCATATGTAACTGTTATCAAAATTGTAACTATTTTATAGGTAGGAGATTCTAGCTTGGGTGGTATTTTGAGTGTAATTCAACCTTGAGTGTTAGGTGGTAGATGAAATATTTAAAACTAAAAAGAGTACGAATGTATGTATCCTTTTGCATAATTAAATGAAATTATTGAAAGAGGTTTCCCCCTCAAAGTGACCTACAATTATGTGATTACTTTGTGAGATTGTTATAGTTCATACTGTAATGGTGTGTTTTTTAACCATTTATGTTTATTTCCAGTATTTGTATGTGTATTTTTTAAATAGTAGGATCCTAATATATGGATGTTATAATAGTTCTATCTATTCATATATCTCCCATCAATAGAATTAATCCACATTTCCCTTTTATTGATCATCCAACATATGCATCCCACTATCATATTAAATATATAAATTTGGATGAGAGTATTGACTCCCATGGATATTGCATGAAGCTAGAGAAAAAATTCTACTATGACTAAAAGATAAAATTGAGTGGTGTAGGTGTAATACAAGATATTTTCATGTATGATTTTTTATCTATATAATATGTTATAAAGTATAATTGTAGAGAAACATTAAATTATTTGCTTTCATACATTGGTGTCAAAGAAAATGTTAAAGATAAGATCCCAAACACCCATAAAGTATAATTGTAGAGAAACATTAAATTATTTGCTTTCATACATTGGTGTCAAAGAAAATGTTAAAGATAAGATCCCAAACACCTACAAAGTGGATCAATAAAAATATTAGATTAATGAACAACAACTCAATGTATGTAAACCCTATATTGAAATCACAAACTACTCTAAAAAATTACCAAAAAATTGATGGTAATGCAATCTCAATAAGTAAAAATCTTGGATTTAATTCATAACTAATTCATACACTAAATAAGATATAAGAGTTGAAATAATAAAATTGAATAAAGAAATAATTGTAGCCAATCCTAAAATAAAAAGGTGGAATCATCAAGTTGTTTAAAGAAATTTTACTAAAGAAAATAATACATATAACGCCAACTCTATATTCTAAAAAAAAAAAAACAAGAAAATAAACCTCAAACCTGGTAATCCACTTTATTAATCCTTATAATCATATTGATTATCAGTGTGTAATCTAGTAGAATGGTAAAGTTACCATAAGAACCCTTTTAATTGAGTCATCTAGATTTGCAAAAAAAATCAACAATCAAATATACTATTAAATTTTTTAAAAAGGTAGGTATAAAAAATGGGTAAAAACTCAATAAAATTATTTAAAGATATATAAAAGTTTACGTGTAGCACTAAGAAACATGCATACAATGGTATAATGAAAAAGTCTTTCTTATTAATAAAACACATTATTAACATTATAATAATTATATTTTTATATAATAATAAGTTTTTTTTTTTAATTATATAAAAAATTAATCATAACTACATTATTTTTTATAATTGACAAATATAAATTCAAACCATATCAACATATCCTTTTCCTGGAATATGTTATATGTGTATCATCTTTCCATAAAATCTTATGGAATTAGATGACAACATTAACTCTCATTGTACGGAAATTTATTATTATTATATATATATGCGGTGCTTAATCTTAATTTAAGATGTAAATGGTGTTGTTTCTGCATAAATTTTTGCGTATGTTATCTATTAGAAGAATTAGGAAGTTATATGTCAATATGCACGAAAGGATATATGTATATACATATATTTACCTTTCTAAAGGCGAGTTTGGTTTTAACTGTAGGTCCAATATCCAATATTTGAATCTTTGATGTGTAAAGGATATAATTTTTTTTTGTTTTTTCTAAATAATGGTGTATTCAAAAAAAAATTTGTGGCTTCCTTTTAGATAGTGATATACTTAAATGGGATGACATTGCAGGCTACGTCATAGAGGATCTATAGCTTTTTTTTTTTTTTCTAACCTAAAAGTTTAGCCCTTAGTGCTTATATATCGTCAGGCACTTACCAAGAAGACATACAGATTCAAACCCCACGGGCAGTCTGTTTGCAAAGGTAGTAGTGCGATCTAAATCCTCTGAGTGCACTCCAGGGACAGTGTCTGAGTGCATGCCAGTCTATTTTAAAAGGTAGTAGTCTGATTTAAATCTTCTAAGTGCACGCCAAACTGATGATAACTGTGGCAAAAAATAACCAGGTGAAATAGATTTGATGGAAGTAGCCCCTTTAGTTTGAACTGTGAACTGAGTTAGTCAATTATTTATTCTGAAAATAAAAAAAAACAATAATTCACATAAAATCATTAGATCATGAGACTAAGCGTGTCATATCATATTGTAATAGCATAGAATCTGCAACCCGTTCATATCCATCAAGACAGATGATCTTTGGAAGAGAAATTCAAAGATAAACCAAAATATTGTTATGAAATCCTGACCATTAATATGAGACTAGGTATGGCATATCATATTGCAATAGCATAGAAACTGCAACCCGTTCATATACATCAAGAGAGATGATCTTGGGAAGAGAAATTCAAAGATAAACCAAAATATTGTTATAACTTTGTTTCATATGTAATGCATTAAATTCCGGTTGGATTGCGTAGTGAGCTGCGAGGATCAGGCTCTTTGTAAAAGTACCTCCTGGCACAATTTGCTAGAAAACAAAAAAAGAGGACCATGCTCTATAAGCTATAAAATTTCCATCGGTAAATTCGATTTCAATTTAGAGACATACGCGGATACCCGAAATGCCATGCAGTCAGTCTTCAATACGGTTTCTTGGGTATAGAATGCGACATTAATAATGTTACACATATAGGATTTCAGATAACCTGGAATGTTAAATATGAAGGGATAGTAACCTTTTATTTCTTAGTAAAGATTTCTATTCTAAAATGTATTTTTTTTGTTTTATAGAAACATGGAAATGATGATAGCTTAGAATTTTTCATTTTTGGCGAACGGGGCACAACATGCCCTCCAAATCAATGAAGTAGTTAATCCTCGTAGCAAGCAGTAACTTCGGACATATTCTTGGACGGTTATATGTGTCAACAAAAGTTTAAACTTTTTAAATTATAACAGTTTGATTTATAATTTTGATAAGACAAAATGGTAAAATTTATAATTGAAACGTGTTAATTATTATAATATGATAATTATAATTAAAATATTTATTTATTAATTGATTTTAATAAAGTGAAATTTAAAATAACATTCGCTACAGTTTCGTACTAATAATGAAGACATTATGATTTTTTTCACTTATTTATCCATTGACTCTGAATAAAACTTGTAGTATTGAACTGTCCTAATAATTAAGACGATGTTTTTCCTCTTGTTTATCCATTGAGCTAAACATTTGATACCTAGTACAAAAGGAAAAAAAAACTTCTCTCAATAGTATTGACTATGAGGCCTTGGAGGGACTGTGAATAATGGATGCTCTTTACAAAGGATTTGATTTTCTATATCATAAATCCTAATATGTTTATAACAATCATATATAATTTAAAAAATAAACATCTTCCAGTCCGATTTCATATAACTTTATTGCATTGGGTGGAGAGCACGAACAGGATCTTTCAATGAAATAAATACGGCAGTCTGAAGATCTGATAAAAGCCCACGTACATATTAAAACCTAGCATGTACCCTCTTCGAAACCCATTATCATCAGGTCCCTTTCACGCTTTACGTGAATAATGGATAGGTACCCTTTCTTCTGTTCCATTTGGAACTACATCTAATTGTTAGTCTCACAATGACACTGAGAGGGGTGAATCAGTGTAGCTCTTTTAAAACTTAAATTTTCAACTCTTAAAGCCGAAACAATGAAAACTTGAAACCAAATAAAGCAAGTATAACAAGAGAACATCACACAACACAAGATGTACCGAGGTTCACCGATTTGGCTACATCCTCAAAATGACTGTTTGGACTCCCATCCAAATCCAGCCTTTGCAAAGCACCAACTTTACAATCAATTTACCAGCACCCACTGGAAGGAGCACCAACCCCTAATTTATCTGCACCAATAGAAAGGAGCACCAACCCTTGATTTATCTGCACCAACAGAAAGGAGCACCAACCCCTGATTTATCTGCACCAATAGAAAGGAGCACCAACCCCTCTACCAAGCACCCACTTGATTTTGATATTGATAATAAAATGACATATATGAATCTTCTCTTCTCACATAAAAATTGACCGTTCTCTTAGCTCGTTCTGTCAATTGCTAAACGCTTTTTGGGTATTGTGCAGAACTCTATCTATGACCTCCTCTCAAAATTTCAGCCAAAACTGATATCGTATGAGAAAGTTATGCCCAAAATACTAAAGTGACGTTTTTCACCTTTTTCCCAAAAACACGGATTTTCACTCTTTATTTTTCTCCACACACTCTTCTCTCCGCACAAAATAAAATCACACTCTTCAATAAAACACTTCTAACTTAAATGCACACACTTGCATTCCTTTTCACTTTTCACTTTCTCCAAAGATATTTATTTAATGAAACTGCTTAAAATAATATAACTCCCTTTTTTTATATTGAGAAGGCATTTCGTCAAACACGTCACATGCAAAGAATTGACACCTTACTCGTTCTCATACTTCGGAGCCACGTGACAACTCAAACCAAAAACAAAATATGATCTATTTGATGCCTTGAAGGTGTAACAACACTGAAACTGAAACTCTGGCGACTCTTCAAGGTCGAAACGGCCAACTAAAGGATTTTGCCCAAGTGGCACAAATTGACATAAAAGAGACCTGTAACGTTTTTGCAAAAATCATAACTCTCACCTCGTAACTCGGTTTTCTCTGAAATTTGAAACGTAGAATATTTGCAACACTGACTATGTCCAAACCAAAACTCACTACCTAACTCCTTACGGTTCACCTGTACCACTTCCACAAAAACTGCTACTGACACACTTTTTCCAAAAAGAGCGTTTTTGTGACAGTCTTGCAACGCTTGTAAAATTCGCCTCGTTTCTCCGTTTTCGTTGAAATTTGGAACACATGTTCTTGAAGATAACGACCACCTCCAGTTCAAATTTTGCTACATAAATCCTTACGGTTTGTTCGCAGTGCTTCTGACAAAACCTGCACTTTTTCAGCCTGTACAACCACTTGCCAAATCATCCGCCAAGATACCGGAAACACCACCGATCACTCCAAACACTGTGTTGACATCTCCAATGCTGTTCTGGACTATTTCTTGACATGCTGGCATGTTCCAAACTGATCCATCCTGTCCAACTGTGCCCGTGGCGACTTTTGCAACTTTTTGACTATTTTGCTGCTTTGACAACTTTCTGACGATTTTTTCAACTTTTGCAAATTTGCACAAACAACCTGTAACAACTTCACCCAAACATCAAAAACATCCTCATAAGCATTTAACATCACTGTACATACTCTGAATAACCTCTGAACTCCTGTCCACTGCATCAACCGATCTATCCGACTGTGTTGACAACAATGACAATACTGTCGTTGCACCTTGCTCAACAATCTCCCCCTTTGGAATTGTTGGCAACACACGTGCAATTTCCTGTAACTCTTCTCCCCCTTTGACAACAATACCAAAGGGCTGCTGCAAACTCCCCTTGAGTCCATGCACAACATTCTCAGGCAAAAATTATTACACTTAGCAAAAATCACAAACATGAGCAAAAAGATAAACAAATACACAAATGCTCCCCCTGAGAATGTGGTCCCGATAGCTAGTCAATTCTTGGGAAGCGTGACCACTCCCAATTTATTGTGAAGGTACTCAAAGACTTCCTTGGGCAATGGTTTTGTGAAGATATCCGCTACTTGCTCTATTGTTGGAACAAAATCCAACTTAACCTCACCTTTCGCAACTTTCTCCTTCAAAAAGTGATACCGGATAGCAATATGTTTTGTGCGAGAATGCATAACCGGATTCTTTGAGATGTTAATGGCACTGGTGTTATCACACTTAACTGAAATTGGCTCACTGAAGTTAATACCAAGATCTTTCAGGGTTTGTTTCATCCATAATACCTGCGTACAACACGTTGTCGCTGCAATATATTCTGCCTCTGTTGTGGATAAGGAGACTGACTCTTGTTTCTTACTGTGCCACGCGACCAACCTGTCTCCAAGATAGAATGCACCTCCACTGGTACTCTTTCTGTCATCTACACATCCTGCCCAATCTGCATCTGAATACGCAATAAGGGTGAAGTCCTTACCTTTCGGATACCATAACCCATACTCCATAGTACCCTTGAGGTACCGAAGAATCCTCTTCACTCGCTGTCACATGAGTCTCCTTGGGACTAGCCTGAAATCGTGCTACCATGCATATTGCCTGCAAAATATCTGGTCCAGTAGCTGTCAAGTACAGTAAGCTCCCAATCATAGATCTGTACATGGTTTGATCAACATGTGGAGATTTGTCATCCTTGCTCAACTTGCAACCTGTCGTCATGGGAGTGCTAACTGGCTTACAATCCTCCATTGTGAAATTTTTTAGCATCTCTTTCACATATTTAATTTGAGAAATAAATATGCCCTTCTCATTTTGATTAACTTGCAACCCGAGGAAATACGAAAGTTCACCAATCATTGACATTTCAAATCTTTTCTGCATCTTATTTGCTAAATCTTTACACGACTCATCTTTGCTGTTGCCAAATATGATATCATCTACGTATACAACAAGAACAATAAGATGGCCATTTTCTATTTTGACATACAAATTACTATCCACCATACCTTTCTTGAACCCTTGTTGAGTAAGATAGTTGTCTAGCCTTGCATACCATGCTCGGGGTGCCTGTTTTAAGCCATATAATGCTTTCTTCAACTTGCAAACCAAGTTGGGATCATCACCAAGTTGGAAACCATCTGGCTGCTCAATATAAACCTCTTCTTCAAGTTTCCCATTCAAAAATGCTGATTTCACATCCATTTGATAAACTTTGAAATTCTTGTAAACTGCTAAAGCCGGAAACATTCTAATTGCCTCTAGTCTAGCCACAGGTGCAAAGGTTTCCTCAAAGTCAATACCTTCAACTTGTGCATAGCCTTTACATACCAATCTTGCTTTATTCCTGACTACCTGTCCGTCTTCATTCAATTTGTTTCGAAAGACCCATTTAGTACCGATTATATTTTTATTTGCGGGTCTTGGTACTAACTCCCAAGTTTTGTTTTTCTCGATCTGATCTAATTCTTCATTTATTGCCTTCATCCAACTTTCATCTTTGCTTGCGTCAGCAACATTTTTGGGCTCAATGCTGGATAATAGAGAGTAGTTACTTACTACTCTTCTTCTTGTCTGAACACCAACTGTGGGGTCTCCAATTATTTGCTCTCTAGGATGATCTTTCTATCGGCTATCTATTTTGAATTTCTTATTTTCTTCCACTTCTGAATCACTGTTTGAATCATCCGAGTCAATTTTTTGTTTCTTTTTCATTTCCTTTTCCTCATCTCCTTCAATAACCTCTTCATAAATTGGGTAGTTCTCTTCATAGCTAATTACTCGTTCCCTACCTTCATCAACTTTAACATCGACACTATCCACAATTTTCCTTAGCCTCTTGTTGTAGCATTTGTAAGCTTTGCTTTTTGACGAATAGCCAAGAAAAATACCTTCATCCGCTCTATCTTCAAACTTACCAAGGTTTTCTTCAGTTCTTTTGATGTAACACTTGCTGCCAAAAACTTTAAAGTATCTTGTTGTTGCCTTTTTACCGAACCACAACTCATAAGGAGTTTTGCTTTCATGCGTCCTCAACATGCACCTATTTTGGATGTATACCGCAGTATGGACTGCCTCTTTCCAAAATATGTCTGCTACTTTGCTCTCATTCAACATAGTCCGTGCCATTTCCTGCATTGTCCTGTTCTTTCTTTCTACCACACCATTCTATTGAGGTGTCCTAGCTACTGAAAACTATCTCCTAATACCATATTTTTCATAGTACTCTATAAAATCCTCTGAAATGAACTCTCCTCCTCTATCTGATCTTAAACATTTAATCCTTTTTTCTGTTTGATTCTCAACTTGGTTTTTGAAAACCTTGAACATCTCAAAAGCTTCTGATTTATGCTTCAAAAATAGTACCCATGTCATCCTGGAATAGTCATCTATACACAACATAAAATATTTGTCACCATTTATGCTTTGCATTCTCATGGGTCCACATAAATCAGTATGTATTAGTTCCAAAGGTTTGCTTGTGTAGTACTCTTTTGTTTTAAATGAGACTCTAGTTTGCTTCCCCTTTTGGCATGAAGCACAAATGCTATTTGATGGTTTTCCAATGGTGGGAATATCTCTCACTACCTTTTTTGAGCTGATTTTTACTAGATTGTCAAAACTGATATGACCGAGCCTCTTGTGCCACAACCAATTTTCTTCTTCCTGTCCAATCAAGCAAGCTCCTTCTGAAGTCTCTGAGAGAGTGTACAGGTTGCCGGATGTCCTCGATCCAGTTGCTATCAACTTTCCACTATTTGCTTTTCTGACTTCACAACCCTGCTTCTTAAAAATCACTTCATGACCTCTATCACAAATCGACTTACGCTCAACAAGTTATGCTTCAGACCAACCACAAACAAGACTTCTTTTGACTTGATTTTTCCATCACTGATCTTAACTGAACCTTTGCCAACTATCTTAGCTCCATCATTATTTCCAAATTTTATTGAACCACCTTCATATTGTTGTAACTTCTCAAATTTATGTTTGTCACCTGTCATATGACTAGAGCATCCACTATCAAGTATCCATGGTGCAGATTTATTCTGTGCTTTAAATGTTGTTTGTACGATCAAGGATTCCTTTTCTTCCTTAGATCGCTCTTTTTCTTTCCACTCTGGTTTGATTACAGTTTTGGGCTCTTGTTTTGACTTTTCTTTTTCAGTAGCTTGTGCATGTTTTTTGAGAAATTTTCTATTTTGTCTCATTCCATTTGGTTGAAATTTTCTTCCTTAAAATTGATTTGATGCAAATGTACTTCGACAATTTCTTGCAATGTGCCCAAAATTATGATAGTTATAACATTCTACTGCATAATCCATCAAAGGTGAAAAAACATTTCTATTGGTAAAATTCCTTGGTCCTACATTATACTTGCAATCTGAAATCTTATGTCCATAACCATTGCATTTAAAATAGTAACCAGAAAAGAGATGATTGAACCTGGGTGATGGTCTTTGCCATGTTGTCGTAGGAGCCATAAATCTTCTTCTTCTTTGATGTGTGACATTGGTGAATCCATCATTGTCAATTCTCCTTTCGTGCCTTGCATTATTGCTTTCTTTTGCATGAGTCAATTTTTCTTGATCAACCTTGTTTCTTATCTTCATTCTTTATGGATTCTTCATTTATGGCCTTTGATCCATTTGATGATTCTCCTTCATCAAAGCCCAAACCAAATTTGATGCCTGTAGTCTTTTGGTTATTTATGATCTTATCCAACTTCATAGAACTTTCTTCACATTTGTGATAACAACTAATTTTACGATTCATCTCTTCTATCTGCATCCTTAAACCAACAGTCTCTTCTTCTAGCTTGCTGCAATAATCTATTTTCATGGTTATTTGCACTTCGAGATCTTCAGATATTTTCTTGGATTCTTCTATCTGTACTTTCAAACTGGTTATGATTTCATTTGCATCCTCAAGCTTTCTTGAAATTTTCTTATTTTTTTTCTTTCTATCTTCAATTCATCCAGAGCTGCAATTAGTTCCTCTTCCAAATTTACTTCTGCATCAATTTCTTCTTCATCACATTCCTATTCTTTTTTTGTTTTTTCTTCTTTGAGTGCCATGAAAAGAGCTTCACCTATTTCCTTTTCAGAATCCTCACCGGAGCTGTCTTCTGATGAACTGACATTCTTGGAGATGAAACTTTTCTTCTTGAAGTTGCCTTTTCTGAAATTTGTTTTTTTCTTCCAGTCACTTCTTTCTTGGTGCGATCCTTCATCACTTTTGTTCTTCTCATTAAGTGGACATTTAGCTGCAAAATGCCCAATGCCTCCATAATTGAAACATTTAAACGATAACTTTCCTCTGTATTTTCCTTTTCCCCTTTTTAGTTTTCGAACAAAGTTTGCTTCCATTTCATCTGATGTCTCTTCTTCCTCGGATTCTTGTTTTGCTTTCATATTTTTATGGGCTTTAAAAGCAGCTTCTCTGTCTGTGGGTTTAGATTTTCCTATTCTCATCTCATATGCAGTCAAAGAACCATGCATCTCATCCATACTAAAAGAATTTAGATCTTTAGCTTCTTCTATAGCTGAAACTTTAGAATCAAATCTTTGGGGAAGAGATCTTAATACCTTTTTCACGATGACAGAATCTTTGATTTCCTCGCCGAGTCCTCTAATCGCATTAATGACTTCATTAACTCTCAGCATATATGCCTCTATGTTCTCATCGTCATTCATCTTTAATACTTTGAACTGAGCTCGATGTGTTTGTAACTTGGCCTCCTTGATCTTAACGTCTCCTTCATGAATGCTCCTCAGTTTGTCCCATATTTCTTTTGTCATTTTACAACTCATAATCTTTACCAGTTCACTGTCCACTAATCCGCACATGATAGCATTCTTTGCTTTTGAGTCATTCTCAAATAGTTTCTTACCGACAACATCGGTTGGAGAAGTGGTGGGTATTGTGTATCCACTATCTACTGAATCCCAAATGTCGTATCCCAAAGCACAAAGATATGTCTGCATCCTGAGTCTCCAAAATGCGTAATTAGTTTCGTCAAACAATGGTGCTTTGTTTGATGAGAAGCCTTCACCACCTGCCATTGTGTCACTTCCAAGATCACCCTAGCCGGTTAAGCTTGTTCAAGAACCTCGCTCTGATACCAATTGTTAGTCTCACAATGACACTGAGAGGGGGGGTGAATCAGTGTAGCTCTTTTAAAACTTAAATCTTCAACTCTTAAAGCCAAAACAATGAAAACTTGAAACCAAATAAAGCAAGTATAACAAGAGAACATCACACAACACAAGATGTACCGAGGTTCACCGATTTGGCTACATCCTCAAAATGACTATTTGGACTCCCATCCAAATCCAGCCTTTGCAAAGCACCAACTTTACAATCAATTTACCAGCACCCACTAGAAGGAGCACCAACCCCTAATTTATCTACACCAACAGAAAGGAGCACCAACCCTTGATTTATCTGCACCAAAATAAAGGAGCACCAACCCCTCTACCAAGCACCCACTTGATTTTGATATTGATAATAAAATGACATATATGAATCTTCTCTTCTCACATAAAAATTGATCGTTCTCTTAGCTCATTATATCAATTACTAAATGCTTTCTAGGTATTGTGCAGAACTCTGTCTATGACCTCCTATAAAAATTTTAGCCAAAAATGATATCATATGAGAAAGTTATGCCCAAAATACTAAAGTGACTTTTTTCACCTTTTTCCCAAAAACACGGATTTTCACTCTTTATTTTTCTCCACACACTCTTCTCTCCACACAAAATAAAATCACACTCTTCAATAAAACACTTCTAACTTAAATGCACACACTTGCATTCCTTTTCACTTTTCAATTTCTCCAAAGATCTTTATTTAATGAAACTGCTTAAAATAATATAACTCCCTTTTTTTATATTGAGAAGGCATTTCGTCAAACACGTCACATGCAAAGAATTGACACCTTACTCGTTCTCATACTTCGGAGCCACGTGACAACTCAAACCAAAAACAAAATATGATCTATTTGATGCCTTGAAGGTGTAACAACACTGAAACTGAAACTCTAGCGACTCTTCAAGGTCGAAACGGCCAACTAAAGGATTTTGCCCAAGTGGCACAAATTGACATAAAAGAGACCTGTAACGTTTTTGCAAAAATCATAACTCTCACCTCGTAACTCGGTTTTCTCTGAAATTTGAAACGTAGAATATTTGCAACACTGAATATGTCCAAACCAAAACTCACTACCTAACTCCTTACGGTTCGCTTGTACCACTTCCACAAAAACTGCTACTGACACACTTTTTCAAAAAAGAGCATTTTTGTGACAGTCTTGCAACGCTTGTAAAATTCGCCTCGTTTCTCCATTTTCATTGAAATTTGGAACACATGTTCTTGAAGATAACGACCACCTCCAGTTCAAATTTTTCTACATAAATCCTTACGGTTTGTTTGCAATGCTTTTGACAAAACCTGCACTTTTTCAGCTTGTACAACCACTTGCCAAATCATCCGCCAAGATACCGGAAACACCACCGATCACTCCAAACACTGTGCTGACATCTCCAATGTTATTCTGGACTATTTCATGACATGCTGGCATGTTCCAAACTGATCCATCCTATCCAACTGTGCCCGTGGCGACTTTTGCAACTTTTTGACTATTTTGCTGCTTTGACAACTTTCTGACGATTTTTTCAACTTTTGCAAATTTGCACAAACAACCTGTAACAACTTCACCCAAACATCAAAAACATCCTCATAAGCATTTAACATCACTGTACATACTCTGAATAACCTCTGAACTCCTGTCCACTACATCAACCGATCTATCTGACTGTGTTGACAACAATGACAATATTGTCGATGCACCTTGCTCAACAATCTCCCCCTTTGGAATTGTTGGCAACACACGTGCAATTTCTTGTAACTCTTCTCCCCCTTTGACAACAATACCAAAGGGCTGCTGCAAACTCCCCTGAGTCCATGCACAACATTCTCAGGCAAAAATTATTACACTTAGCAAAAATCACAAACATGAGCAAAAAGATAAACAAATACACAAATGCTCCCCCTGAGAATGTGGTCCCGATAGCTAGTCAATTCTTGGGAAGCGTGACCACTCCCAATTTATTGTGAAGGTACTCAAAGACTTCCTTGGGCAATGGTTTTGTGAAGATATCCGCTACTTGCTCTGTTGTTGGAACAAAATCCAACTTAACCTCACCTTTCGCAACTTTCTCCTTCAAAAAGTGATACCGGATAGCAATATGTTTTGTGCGAGAATGCATAACCGGATTCTTTGAGATGTTAATGGCACTGGTGTTATCACACTTAACTGAAATTGGCTCACTGAAGTTAATACCAAGATCTTTCAGGGTTTGTTTCATCCATAATACCTACGTACAACACATCGTTGTCACAATATATTCTACCTCTGCTGTGGATAAGGAGACTGACTCTTGTTTCTTACTGTGCCACGTGACCAACCTGTCTCCAAGATAGAATGCACCTCCACTGGTACTCTTTCTGTCATCTACACATCCTGCCCAATCTGCATCTGAATACGCAATAAGGGTGAAGTCCTTACCTTTCGGATACCATAACCCATACTCCATAGTACCCTTGAGGTACCGAAGAATCCTCTTCACTTTTGTCACATGAGTCTCCTTGGGACTAGCCTAAAATCGTGCTACCATGCATATTGCCTGCAAAATATCTAGTCCAGTAGCTGTCAAGTACAGTAAGCTCCCAATCATAGATCTGTACATGGTTTGATCAACATGTGGAGATTTGTCATCCTTGCTCAACTTGCAACTTGTCGTCATGGGAGTGCTAACTGGCTTACAATCCTCCATTGTGAACTTTTTTAGCATCTCTTTCACATATTTAATTTGAGAAATAAATATGCCCTTCTCATTTTGATTAACTTGCAACCCGAGGAAATACGAAAGTTCACCAATCATTGACATTTCAAATTCTTTCTGCATCTTATTTGCTAAATCTTTACACGACTCATCTTTGTTGCTGCCAAATATGATATCATCTACGTATACAACAAGAACAATAAGATGGCCATTTTCTATTTTGACATACAAATTACTATCCACCATACCTTTCTTGAACCCTTGTTGAGTAAGATAGTTGTCTAGCCTTGCATACCATGCTCGGGGTGCCTGTTTTAAGCCATATAATGCTTTCTTCAACTTGCAAACCAAGTTGGGATCATCACCAAGTTGGAAACCATCTGGCTGCTCAATATAAACCTCTTCTTCAAGTTTCCCATTCAAAAATGCTGATTTCACATCCATTTGATAAACTTTGAAATTCTTGTAAACTGCTAAAGCTAGAAACATTCTAATTGCCTCTAGTCTAGCCATAGGTGCAAAGGTTTCCTCAAAGTCAATACCTTCAACTTGTGCATAGCCTTTACATACCAATCTTGCTTTATTCCTGACTACCTGTCTGTCTTCATTCAATTTGTTTCGAAAGACCCATTTAGTACCGATTATATTTTTATTTCTAGGTCTTGGTACTAACTCCCAAGTTTTGTTTTTCTCGATCTGATCTAATTCTTCATTTATTGCCTTCATCCAACTTTCATCTTTGCTTGCGTCAACAACATTTTTGGGCTCAATGTTGGATAATAGAGAGTAGTTACTTACTACTCTTCTTCTTGTCTGAACACCAACTGTGGGGTCTCCAATTATTTGCTCTCTAGGATGATCTTTCTGTCAGTTGCTTGTTTTGAATTTCTTATTTTCTTCCACTTTTGAATCACTGTTTGAATCATCTGAGTCAATTTTTTGTTTCTTTTCCATTTCCTTTTCCTCATCTCCTTCAATAACCTCTTCATAAATTGGGTAGTTCTCTTCATAGCTAATTACTCGTTCCCTACCTTCATCAACTTTAACATCGACACTATCCACAATTTTCCTTAGCCTCTTGTTGTAGCATTTGTAAGCTTTGCTTTTTGATGAATAGCCAAGAAAAATACCTTCATCCGCTCTATCTTCAAACTTACCAAGGTTTTCTTCAGTTCTTTTGATGTAACACTTGTTGCCAAAAACTTTAAAGTATCTTGTTGTTGCCTTTTTACCGAACCACAACTCATAAGGAGTTTTGCTTTCATGCGTCCTCAACATGCACCTATTTTGGATGTATACCACAGTATGGACTGCCTCTTTCCAAAATCTATCTGCTACTTTGCTCTCAGTCAACATAGTCCGTGCCATTTCCTGCACTATCATGTTCTTTCTTTCTACCACACCATTCTGCTGAGGTGTCCTGAGCTATTGAAAATTGTCTCCTAATACCATATTTTTCATAGTACTCTATAAAATCCTCTGAAATGAACTCTCCTCCTCTATCTGATCTTAAACATTTAATATTTTTTCCTGTTTGATTCTCAACTTGGTTTTTGAAAACCTTGAACATCTCAAAAGCTTCTGATTTATGCTTCAAAAATAGTACCCATGTCATCCTGGAATAGTCATCTATACACAACATAAAATATTTGTCACCATTTATGCTTTGCGTTCTCATGGGTCCACATAAATCAGTATGTATTAGTTCCAAAGGTTTGCTTGTGTAGTACTCTTTTGTTTTAAATGAGACTCTAGTTTGCTTCCCCTTTTGGCATGAAGCACAAATGCTATTTGATGGTTTTCCAATGGTGGGAATATCTCTCACTACCTTTTTTGAGCTGATTTTTACTAGATTGTCAAAACTGATATGACCGAGCCTCTTGTGCCACAACCAATTTTCTTCTTCCTGTCCAATCAAGCAAGCTCCTTCTGAAGTCTCTGAGAGAGTGTACAGGTTGCCAGATGTCCTCGATCCAGTTGCTATCAACTTTCCACTATTTGCTTTTCTGACTTCACAACCCTGCTTCTTAAAAATCACTTCATGACCTCTATCACAAATCTGACTTACGCTCAACAAGTTATGCTTCAGACCAACCACAAACAAGACTTCTTTTGACTTGATTTTTCCATCACTGATCTTAACTGAACCTTTGCCAACTATCTTAGCTCCATCATTATTTCCAAATTTTACTGAACCACCTTCATATTGCTGTAACTTCTCAAATTTATGTTTGTCACCTGTCATATGACTGGAGCATCCACTATCAAGTATCCATGGTGCAGATTTATTTTGTGCTTTAAATGTTGTTTGTACGATCAGGGATTCCTTTTCTTCCTTAGATCGCTCTTTTTCTTTCCACTCTGGTTTGATTACAGTTTTGGGCTCTTGTTTTGACTTTTCTTTTTCAGTAGCTTGTGCATGTTTTTCGAGAAATTTTCTATTTTGTCTCATTCCATTTGGTTGAAATTTTCTTCCTTGAAATTGATTTGATGCAAATGTACTTCGACAATTTCTTGCAATGTGCCCAAAATTATGACAGTTATAACATTCTACTGCATAATCCATCAAAGGTGAAAAAACATTTCTACTGGTAAAATTCCTTGGTCCTACATTATACTTGCAATCTGAAATCTTATGTCCATAACCATTGCATTTAAAATAGTAACCGGAAAAGAGATGATTGAACCTGGGTGATGGTCTTTGCCATGTTGTCGTAGGAGCCATAAATCTTCTTCTTCTTTGATGTGTGACATTGGTGAATCCATCATTGTCAATTCTCCTTTCGTGCCTTGCATTATTGCTTTCTTTTGCATGAGTCAATTTTTCTTGATCAACCTATTTCTTATCTTCATTCTTTATGGATTCTTCATTTATGGCCTTTGATCCATTTGATGATTCTCCTTCATCAAAGCCCAAACCAAATTTGATGCCTCGTAGTCTTTTGGTTATTTATGATCTTATCCAGCTTCATAGAACTTTCTTCACGTTTGTGATAACAACTAATTTTATGATTCATCTCTTCTATCTGCATCCTTAAACCAACAGTCTCTTCTTCTAGCTTGCTTGCAACAATAATCTATTTTCATGGTTATTTGCACTTTGAGATCTTCAGATATTTTCTTGGATTCTTCTATCTCGTACTTTCAAACTGGTTATGATTTCATTTGCATCCTCAAGCTTTCTTGAAATTTTCTTATTCTTTTTTCTTTCTATCTTCAATTCATCCAGAGCTGCAATTAGTTCCTCTTCCAAATTTACTTATGCATCAATTTCTTCTTCATCACATTCCTGTTCTTTTTCTATTTTTTCTTCTTTGAGTGCCATGAAAAGAGCTTCACCTGTTTCCTTTTTAGAATCCTCATCGGAGCTGTCTTCTGATGAACTGACATTCTTGGAGATGAAACTTTTCTTCTTGAAGTTGCCTTTTCTGAAATTTGTTTTTTTCTTCCAGTCACTTCTTTCTTGGTGCGATCCTTCATCACTTTTGTTCTTCTCATTAAGTGGACATTTAGCTGCAAAATGCCCAATGCCTCCATAATTGAAACATTTAAATGGTAACTTTCCTCTGTATTTTCCTTTTCCCCTTTTTAGTTTTCGAACAAAGTTTGCTTCCATTTCATCCGATGTCTCTTCTTCCTCGGATTCTTGTTTTGCTTTCATATTTTTATGGGCTTTAAAAGCATCTTCTCTATCTGTGGGTTTAGATTTTCCTATTCTCATCTCATATGCAGTCAAAGAACCATGCATCTCATCCATACTAAAAGAATTTAGATCTTTAGCTTCTTCTATAGCTGAAACTTTAGAATCAAATCTTTGGGGAAGAGATCTTAATACCTTTTTCACGATGATAGAATCTTTGATTTCCTCGTCGAGTCCTCTAATCGCATTAATGACTTCATTAACTCTCAGCATATATGCCTCTATGTTCTCATCATCATTCATCTTTAATACTTCGAACTGAGCTCGATGTGTTTGTAACTTGGCCTCCTTGATCTTAACGTCTCCTTCATGAATGCTCCTTAGTTTGTCCCATATTTCTTTTGTCATTTTACAACTCATAATCTTTACCAGTTCATTGTCCACTAATCCGCACATGATAGCATTCTTTGCTTTTGAGTCATTCTCAAATAGTTTCTTATCGACAACATCGGTTGGAGAAGTGGTGGGTATTGTGTATCCACTATCTACTGAATCCCAAATGTCGTATCCCAAAGCACAAAGATATGTCTGCATCCTGAGTCTCCAAAATGCGTAATTAGTTTCATCAAACAATGGTGCTTTGTTTGATGAGAAGCCTTCACCACCTGCCATTGTGTCACTTCCAAGATCACCCTAGCCGGTTAAGCTTGTTCAAGAACCTCGCTCTGATACCAATTGTTAGTCTCACAATGACACTGAGAGGGGGGGTGAATCAGTGTAGCTCTTTTAAAACTTAAATCTTCAACTCTTAAAGCCGAAACAATGAAAACTTGAAACCAAATAAAGCAAGTATAACAAGAGAACATCACACAACACAAGATGTACCGAGGTTCACCGATTTGGCTACATCCTCAAAATGACTGTTTGGACTCCCATCCAAATCCAGCCTTTGCAAAGCACCAACTTTACAATCAATTTACCAGCACCCACTAGAAGGAGCACCAACCCCTGATTTATCTACACCAACAGAAAGGAGCACCAACCCCTGATTTATCTACACCAACAGAAAGGAGCACCAACCCCTAATTTATCTGCACCAACAGAAAGGAGCACCAACCCCTCTACCAAGCACCCACTTGATTTTGATATTGATAATAAAATGACATATATGAATCTTCTCTTCTCACATAAAAATTGACCGTTCTCTTAGCTCGTTTTGTCAATTGCTAAACGCTTTCTGGGTATTGTGCAGAACTCTGTCTATGACCTCCTCTCAAAATTTTAGCCAAAACTGATATCGTATGAGAAAGTTATGCCCAAAATACTAAAGTGACGTTTTTCACCTTTTTCCCAAAAACACGGATTTTCACTCTTTATTTTTCTCCACACACTCTTCTCTCCGCACAAAATAAAATCACACTCTTCAATAAAACACTTCTAACTTAAATGCACACACTTGCATTCCTTTTCACTTTTCACTTTCTCCAAAGATCTTTATTTAATGAAACTGCTTAAAATAATATAACTCCCTTTTTTTATATTGAGAAGGCATTTCGTCAAACACGTCACATGCAAAGAATTGACACCTTACTCGTTCTCATACTTCGGAGCCACGTGACAACTCAAACCAAAAACAAAATATGATCTATTTGATGCCTTGAAGGTGTAACAACACCGAAACTGAAACTCTGGCGACTCTTCAAGGTCAAAACGGCCAACTAAAGGATTTTGCCCAAGTGGCACAAATTGACATAAAAGAGACCTGTAACGTTTTTGCAAAAATCATAACTCTCACCTCGTAACTCGGTTTTCTCTAAAATTTGAAACGTAGAATATTTGCAACACTGACTATGTCCAAACAAAAACTCACTACCTAACTCCTTACGGTTCGCCTGTACCACTTCCACAAAAACGCTATCGACACACTTTTTCAAAAAAGAGCATTTTTGTGACAATCTTGCAACGCTTGTAAAATTCGCCTCGTTTCTCTGTTTTCATTGAAATTTGGAACACATGTTCTTGAAGATAACGACCACCTCCAGTTAAAATTTTGCTGCATAAATCCTTACGGTTTGTTCGCAGTGCTTTTGACAAAACCTGCACTTTTTCAGCTTGTACAACCACTTGCCAAATCATCCGCCAAGATACCGGAAACACCACCGATCACTCCAAACACTGTGCTGACATCTCCAATGCTGTTCTGGACTATTTCCTGACATGTTGGCATGTTCCAAACTGATCCATCCTGTCCAACTGTGCCCGTGGCGACTTTTGCAACTTTTTGACTATTTTTCCTGACAATTTTTTCAACTTTTGCAAATTTGCACAAACAACCTGTAACAACTTCACCCAAACATCAAAAACATCCTCATAAGCATTTAACATCATTGTACATACTCTGAATAACCTCTGAACTCCTGTCCACTGCATCAACCGATCTATCTGACTGTGTTGACAACAATGACAATACTGTCGCTGCACCTTGCTCAACACTAATCTCCCTTGTGAATCTGAATCACCAAGACTAATACTGTGGAATGTTGGCATTGCCAGCCCACAACCATTGATTTATGTCTTATACAAATATAAAGACTGTTGTCTGAAACGAAGTTAATGGCATTGAAAGATACTTTCATGCCTTCATCTTCTCATCTGTTCCCCAAGACCTTCAAAATGACCTCTTAACTTATTCCTTTTGTCTCCTAGGTCGTCTTTGTCTTTCGCAGCTCCTCTAACATTTCCTCTGTCTCTTTTTATGTCTCCTGAATTTCTTTCTCATACAATGGTGACTTCAAAGAACTTGAACGCTTTCAATTAAAAAAAAATTATTATTCAAAACCTCGGTCATTGCTCTGCTGAAACCTCTTAAATATTATATATAAGATTGGCATTTTTTACATTGTAAATCTGTTATTACCAGCGAATAATATTTAAAGAACGTATATAGGTAGAAATTTCTGGCTATCAGATAGATACTACTGATAATACACAGATATTTGAAATGAGAAAGAAGTATTATAATGTCTATTTCACAGCAGTGACCGTTCAGAACATCTGTTACACGCCTAGGAATATCTTTTACTGATGTGCTATGTCACTGTAATTTCATTATAGAAACCGAACATCTTGTTGAGTGTCATCATGTGGAATCGCAGTTACTTTGTCGCTTCGTCGGATGCTTTGTTTTCTTACGTTGTACCCTTGAGCCGATGTAGTAATTCAAGATCTTTGGCATCTGAATCTCATAATTTCTTCTCTTCCCCGAGTGAAAACATTAGACCGACAATCTAATCTAAGTGTAGGCTTGTGAAAAGCAAGGTATGAAACATACCCGTCCGATAAAAAATGTATGGATGTGTTGGTAAAAACAATTAGTGTCTAATGAAGTGAACAAGAGATTTATGAGTGAACTGAGTTAGCTGAAATTAATGTTAACAAAACAAAATAATTAATTGATTGTCATGCATAGTTTGCATAGTTAGATAAAAGTAAGACAACAATAAAATAATATATATATATATAAACTTTGTTAGATGTTAAATTATATATTATATATGAAAGCAATAAAAAGGTTAGGGTTAGATGTATATCATCATGTGTAAGTATCTTCAAATCATGGATGAGTGTAATTGTGTATTAAATAAAATGAAATAAAGTAAAATAACCAAATAAATAAATTATTATATAAAAGAAGTTTTAATGGCATGCAATAGAATTACATATGATATTTTATTATTAAGATATTATTTAAATGTTCCTATATGATACTGCTTATGACATGTGATTTAAACTTGTTCATATGATAAGTATGAATTAATTATAATCATATGACACATAAGATACGTCAAGATAACTTACCTACTTTGAGGTGTAGAAGAAAGATTCATCTTCTATGTATTTTTTTTATAAATGAGAAGAACAAATACTTGTCAAAGATTAATACAAGCTTTAAGAAAATATATATTCTTTACAATTTTCTTAGTATTTATTCTGGTATTATAGTAAATATTGGCATATGACATTTAATTTTAATATTTTAATTTTTAAAATAGAGAATTACAAGATATATATGCATCTAAATCATAGAAAAATATGTGATTATATTAACTCCATAAATATATATTGGTATGGATAGTTAAAAGATAGATGTATATCAAAGGAGATGTTGTTACTTTAACCACCCAAATGATATCTCTCAAGATATTTGGTTATGAAAACAATGGTTTCTTTAATAAGTTATATGTGTCCTTTATTGGAGGTCAATCCTATAAAAACATCAAAATATTACATATGTTACTAGGTCTATTAAACCACATCTGACATCCTTTTTTATCACAAATATTTTTAGTTTTTTTCTATCAAATATATTCTTCAACATCCTCAAAGTGTTATGTTTCAAGAATTAGCTCCATGAAATCATTTTGATTAAGAGATAAAATCTCACTTGGCTAGTTGCCTTCTAAAATTTAAATTTCACCATGATAAATATCAACATCGTGATTAGGTAAATTGCCTATCACTTAATTTCCTTCTCTATAGATATGCTCATATTTTCAAGAAATTGACTTCAATAATAGGTGATGAACATAAGCAATAATATTATTTTTTTATCCAATCCCCATATCCATTTTTGTTGATAGCACTAATGATAATTTTTCAATCCCTTTCAATTAAAATATATTTTTATATTTTTTCCTTACGTAAAGTTAATCCCTATATGAAGAGTTCTATCCTCTACATAGTTTTTTTCATAAGAGGTTGAAAAGTAGGGGAATATAAAGGGATACTCTTCCCATGAATTTAACTTGGATCTCTATTAAGAGAGCCCAATAACTTTTTTCATTGCATTATCCCTATTGGAACTAATTCCTTTTAATTAGGTTGAAAACATGGAGGTGTATTGGGATAATCCTTCCCATGAATTGAACATGGGTCTTGTTAGGAGATCCTGCTACCTTTTATCATTTTGTGTCCATGTGGGGACTAAAATAAAATCCTCTACATAGTTGTTATTTGAAGTTACATATGATTATGAGTGAGGATAATTTTACCTTCATTATTTGGAAAAATACCACCTCAACCAATTTTTCTTAAATTCCTTTTAGAAACATATTCAAAATTATTTTTGATAAAGCCAGTGTCTAGACATTTTTATTTTACCCTAGATCAAATTAGATCCATTATTTTGATAATATTTTCATAAATAGATTTTTCATGTATTTTTAAATTCTGTAACCATATTTCTATCACCTCTTTTTCCACACTTGAGACTTTCCATGATGATGACCATATCTACAATAATTCTACAAGAGAGGCAAAAATATAGTTCCAAACATGGGGATGATTTTAAGATTTATTTTAAAAATTCTATAATTCCTTTCAAACGATAAATTCTAACAAATTATGGTAGAAATAATCCTCACAAAATACATATTAAGGTAGCTTTGAAATAATTAATTCAACATTTCATCAACTCTTTAAATTTTGATGGAGCTACCCAATATAGTTTCATATTTTAAAAAAAGTAATCCCAAATGGTGTGAGCAAAGGGATAGTAAAGAAGTAAATGGTCTTAATTTTATCCTTCTCATATAAGGTAAATTTAAATGGTCCATAATATCCTCTTCCTTGTAGGCTCTCTCCTATAAGAATATTACTTTCAAATACTAACTAAAGGAATATTGAGATCTTGATGCAGGAGAATCCAACGAAATTTGGGATTTTTTTTTTTTTCCTAAATTTTAGTGCATTTTTTCGAGGCCATAACTTCTCAACTAGTTGGGAGCTAGTTGTCCAAACAATCCAGTTTTTGGGCCAAATTCCATCATCTAGTGCCCCGAAATTAGGTTTTAAAATTATTTACCTAGTTTTTTATGCTTTTTGAGCTGTTCGGAGGTTAATATCTCCTAATGTATTTATATTTAGGACTGAAAATTTATTTTTGGCTTGTCTATTGTAAGAGGGAGGTGCACCCCAATTTTGGGCCCATCCGACTCATTTTCAATTTCTAGGGTTTTTTGGCTATATAGCCACAGAATGAGGGTTTGTGAGGTAATTCCAAGTTTTTGAATGAGAATTGGATTGAACAAGAGTGGCTCTCCATCAAGTGGTATCAGAGCTTAGGGTTCCTAAGTGTGTGAGCATATCACCAAAATTGAGGCAGTTTGCACCAAGATCTGTGGAAGGGTTGTGAGAAGAGAGTGAGGAAGAATGCCTCCATGAATAAATCATGGTGGTGGGATAAATGTGGTACCTAAAAGAGATTTTAGAGCTTTACAGAGGCAAGTGCAAGCCCTACAAGAGGATTTGCGAAGAGGGGTTGAGCCAAGGAGATAAGGCCATAGTGAATATGAAGCTTGGGAGGTTGATGATCAATTAGATGAAGAAGAAGCAATAGATCCTGCATAAGCTAGATTATTTAGGGCCATATTTTTGATCGAGAGGAGCCCAAAGTTTGATGTCTCCATGTATTCTAGGAATATCAATCTATAGGAGTTGATTGATTGGATCAATAATATGGAGGAGTATTTTGAGTATGAGGAGGTTGTAGATCTAGTTCGGATCAAGTTTTCAAAAACGAAGTTGAAAGGCCATGCTAGCATATGGTGGAAATAAGTGCATCTATAAATAAATAGAAGAGGAAATGAAAATATAACCATATGGAATCGAATGGTAAAGAGGTTGAAGAGGTAGTTTATTCCTGTAGATTATGAATTGGATCTATTGAGGAAAATGCAGAGTTTGAGACAGTAAAGCAAATCTATCAAAAAATATATAGAGGAGTTTTACAAGATCTCAATTAGAATTGGTCATTCAGAGGCTAATAAGGAGAAAGTAGCTTGTTACATAAATGGGTTAAGAATGAATATCCAAAAAGAACTCAGTTTGGTCAGGATGACCACCATTGAGGATGCATATCGGTTTGCCTTGAAGGTTGAAGAGAAGCTGAACAAAATATTTGAAAGCAAACAAAGAGGAAGAGGTCATGGTGGAAGAACTGGTGGAAGAACCAGTGGAGGAAAATATGAATATCAGAAGAAGACTGGTGAAACAAATAATAACCATGATCAAAAAGAGGAGAATACCTACCACCCCTATGATTAGAACAATGGTTACCAAAGAGGAAGAGGTAGATCTGGACATGGGTATGGAAGAGGAGGATTTCGTGGAACATGTTTCTATTGTGGAGAAGAGGGACATTGGACATATGAGTGTCCCAAACACCAAGGGAGAATGAATAAGTGACCTTAGGGTCATGCTAGAGCTGTTGTAGTAGATGAAGGTGCTGAATCAGAACATTTTGAAGAAGCAAAGAGGAGAAGTGTTGATGACAAGAAGAGCATTGATGAAAGGAGGGAAAGATGTGGATCAAAGAAAGAGCTTATTTTGTATAAGATGCAAATGTGCAGGTAAGGTCTGTAATGTTATCATAGATAATGGTAGAACAAATAATTTAGTTTTAGGAGAAATGGTTGCTATGTTGAAATTGGATAAGAGGAAGCACCCGCATCCATATCATATTGCGTGGTTGCAGAAAGATCATAGAGCATTAGTTAGTGAGCAATGTTTAGTTAAATTTCATATTGGAAATTATCAATATGAGGTTCTATGTGATGTTTTACCAATGGATGATTGCCATTTGTTGTTGGGGAGGCAATAGCAATTTTAAAGACATGCAGTGCATGATGGGCATGCAAATACTTACTCTCTGATGAAATATGGAGTGCCTCACAAGTTGAAGCCATTGAAGGAAGTGGATGAAAAGGTATGTAGTAGTGCTAGAATCTGTTTGGTAGATGGTAAAAAAAAATTGGATGGCCTGAAGAGGGATTCTATGTGTTATGCATTAATTCCTACCGTTAAGAAGGAACAATGTATGGATATTCCAGTAGAGGTTGAAAGTCTATTAGAAGAGTTTCCTGATATTGTATCAGATAATGTGCCTGAGGGTTTGCCACTAGTGAAAAATATTAGCCATCAAATTGATTTTATTCCAGGAGCTAGTTTACCCAATAAGGCAACCCATAGAATGTCTCTCATGGAGAGTGAAGAGTTGAACATACAGTTTCAAGAGTTGTTGAGGAAGGGGTTGATTAGAGAGAGTTTGAGTCCCTGTGTAGTACCTGTAGTACTAGCACCAAAGAAGGATGGAGAATGGAGAATGTGTACTGATTCTAGAGCCATAAATAAGATTACCATTAAGTATAGATTTCCATTACCTAGAATGGACGATATAATGGACTGTTTGAGTGGAGCTAAATACTTCACAAATATTGATTTAAAGAGTGGGTATCATCAGATTCGCATCAAAGAGGGTGATGAGTGGAAGACAACCTTCAAAACCAAGGAGGGTTTGTATGAGTGGTTGGTTATGCCATTTGGGTTAACCAATGCACCTAGTACATTCATGAGGCTGATGAATGAGGTGTTGAGAGAATTCCTAGAGAAGTTTTTTATTTTTTATATGGATGATATTCTGATTTTTAGTAAGACATTGGAAGAGCATTTGATGCAAGTTCGGATAGTTTTTGAAAAGCTAAGGGAGGAGCAGTTGCTGATTAATTTGAATAAGTGCAGTATTGTGAAGAAGGAGTAGTGTATCTGGGATTTGTCATCTCAGATGAGGGTCTAAAAATGGATCCAGAGAAGGTGAAGGCTATCATTGAGTGGCCTCCTCCAAGGAACATAATGGAGGTAAGATCATTCCGTGGTCTTGCATGTTTCTACATAAATTTCATTAGAAACTTTAGCAATATTTGTGCACCCTTGACAGAAACCATGAGAGGGGATAAGAAGGAGTTTAAGTGGACTGCAAATGCAGGTGCAATTTTTGAGATGTTAAAAAATAAGGTGATAGAAGAACCCATTTTGGTACTTCTGTATTTTAATAAAGTATTTCAGGTTGATTATGATGCTAGTGGCAGTGCCATTGGAGCTGTGTTGAGTCAGGAAGGTAAACCTATGGCATATTTTAGCGAGAAGTTAAATGATGCTAGGAAGAAATATTTATGGTTATGATCAAGAATTGTATGCTATAGTTTAGGCTCTTAAGAAATGGAGACACTATTTGTTAGCAAAAGAGTTTGTTTTATATATTGATCTTCAAGCTTTGCAATGTATTAATAGTCAGGGAAAACTGAATCAGAGACATTTGAAGTGGGTTGAATTCCTACAGAGTTATACCTTTGTTTTGAAGCATAGGAGTGGAAATTCTAATAGAGTTGCAGATGCCTTGAGTAGAAGGCAAAATTTGTTGATATATATGAAAGTGGAAGTCATTGGGTTTGAAGAACTCAAGAGTTTGTATCCAGAGGATCCGAATTTTGTAGAGGCTTGGAAGGCATGTTTGTCTCCTACTACTTTGGATAGAACTAAGTGGTTGGATTTTATAATCCAAGATGGGATGCTTTTCAGAAGAAACAAATTATGCATTCCTAGAATTTTAATGAGGAAGAATCTGATAAAGGAGAAGCATAGTGGAGGACTAGCTAGACATTTTTGTCAAGATAAGACCATTGCCCTTGTTAGTGAAAACAACCATTGGCCACAGTTGTAGCAGGATGTGAAGAAATTTGTGTAGGGTTGTAGAGTGTGTCAAATGGCTAAGGGAGTGAGATAGAATACAAGATTTTATCAGCCATTATCTATATCGGAGAGACCATGGGAGGACATCAGTATGGATTTTGTTCTTGGCCTACAAAGGACACAACAAGGGAATGACTCCATTTTTGTTGTGGTTGACAGGTTTTCAAAGATGGATCATTTTATTCCATGCCAAAAAATGAGTGATGCAGTTCACGTTGTAGGCTTGTTTTTCAAGGAGGTGGTATGCCTTCATGGTCTACACAAGAGTATAGTATCTGACAAAGACCAAATTTGTGGGTTATTTTTGGAGGACTTTGTGGAAGAAGCTAAAAACGGATTTGAAGTTCAGTTCTGCATACCACCCACAGAATGATGGACAAATAGAGGTGGTGAACAGAGGTTTGGGTAATATTCTAAGATTTTTGATAGAAAATAAGCCCAAAGGATGGGATTTGATTTTTCCATAGGTAGAATTTGCTTACAACAATTCTATCAATAGAAGTACTGGTAAATCACCATTCCAGATTGTGTATGGGAAAAACCCAAGGAATGCTTCTAAGTTGAGAATGATGGATAAATGAGAAAAGAGCACTTCTAAGGCTGAAGATTTTGCAGAGCACATAAATAGTTTACATGAATAGGTACAACAACATATCAGTAAGATGAGTACTCAGTACAAGGCCAAAATAGATCAGAAGAGGTGTTTCAAGGAGTTCCAAGTGGGAGATGAGGTCATGGTTCACTTGAGAAATGAAATGTTTCCTAGAAAAACCTACAACAATCTGAATATGAAGAGGTTTGGACCATGTAGGATCATAGGTAAAAGAGATTAAGGAAATGCCTACGAAGTGGAATTGCCAAGTGAGCTAAATATATCACCTATTTTTAATATTTTAGACTTGGCAGAATACCATGAAGGAGGTAGTAGTGAGACACCAAGTACATATTTGTGGAATATTCCAGTGTCTACTGTAGACATAGATGAGATAGAGGAAATACTAGACACTCGAGAAGGCAAAAGTATCAGGAACATGCAGTATTCAGAATATTTGGTCAAGTGGAAGTGCAGACCTGTAGAAGATGCAACTTGGTTGTCCAAAATAGAGGTTGACCACCTGAGTTTTACTCTAATAGTACATAAGTGAAGGTCACTTCTCAATCCACCTCGGGTGTCTGATGCAGAAGCATCCAATGAAATTTGGGAGAAAAAAAATTCCTAAATTTTAATGCATTTTATCGGGGCCATAACTTCTCAACCGTAGCTCCGATTGACGTGAAATTTGACAAGGAGCTAGTTGGGAGAGTTATAAACAAATACAAATCCATAGAGTCCTATTTATCCAAAAAATATAGTTTTTGGGGCCAAATTCCATCATCTAGTGCCCCGAAATTAGGTTTTAAAATTACTTACCTAGTTTTTAATGCTTTTTGAGCTATTCAGAGGTTAATATATCCTAATGTATTTAGATTTAAGACTGGAAAATTTATTTTTGGCTTGTCTATTGTAAGAGGGAGGTGCACCCCAATTTTGGGCCCATATGACTCATTTTTAGTTTCTAGGGTTTTTTGGCTATATAGCCACAGAATGAGGGTTTATGAGGTAATCTTTCCAAGTTTTTGAATGAGAATTGGATTGAGCATGAGTGGCTCTCCATAAATTGGTATCAAAGCTTAGGGTTCTTGAGTGTGTGAGAAAATCATTGAAATTGAGGTAGTTTGCACCATGATCTGTGGAAGGGTTGTGAGAAGAGAGTGAGGAAGAATGCCTCCACAAAGAAATCATAGTGGTGGGAGAAATGTGGTACCTGAAGGAGATTTCAGAGCTTTGCAGAGGCAAGTGCAAGCCCCACAAGAGGAGTTGCGAAGAGGGGTTGAGCCAAGGAGAGAAGACCATAGTGAATATGAAGCTTGGGAGGTTGATGATCCATCAGATGAAAAAGAAGCAATGGATCCTGTAGAAGCTAGATTATTTAGGGCAATATATCTGATCAAGAAGAGGCCAAATTTTGATTTCTCCACGTATTCTAAGAATCTCAATCCAAGGGATTTGATTGATTGGATCAATGATATAGAGGAGTATTTTGTGTATGAGGAGGTTGTAGATCTAGATCGAATCAAGTTTGCAAAAATTAAGTTGAAAGGCCATGCTAGCATATGGTGGAAAGAAGTGTAGCTAGAAAGAAATAGAAGAGGAAAATAAAATATAACTAGATGGGATCGAATGGTAGAGAAGTTGAAGAGGTAGTTTATTCCTGTAGATTACAAATTGGATCTATTGAGGAAAATGTAGAGTTTGAGACAGTCAAACAAATATGTCAAAGAATATACAGAGGAGTTTTACAAGATCTCAATTAGAACTGGCCATTCAGAGGCTGATAAGGAGAAAGTAGCTCGTTACATAAATGGGTTAAGAATGAATATCAAAGATGAACTCATTTTGGTCAGGATGATCACCATTGAGGATGCATATCAGTTTGCAATAGAATATTTGAAAGCAAACAAATAGGAAGAGGTCATGGTGAAAGAACTGATGGAAGAACTAGTGGAGGAAAATATGAATATCAGAAGAAGACTGGTGAAACAAGTAATAACCAGGATCAGAAAGAGGAGAATATCTACTACCCTCGTGATAAGAACAATGGTTACCAAATAGGAAGAGGTAGATCTGGACGTGGGTATGGAAGAGGTGGATTTCGTAGAACCTATTTCCATTGTGGGGAAGAGGGAAATCGAGCATATGAGTGTCCCCAACACCAAGGGAGAATGAATAAGTGACCTGAGGGTCATGCCAGAGCTGTTGTAGCAAATGAAGATGCTGAATTAGAAAATTTTAAATAAGGAGGAGAAAATTTGATGACAAGAAGAGCATTGATGAAAGGAAGGAAATATGTGGATCAGAGGAAGAGATTATTTTGCACAAGATGCAAATATGTAGGTAAGGTCTGTAATGTTATCATAGATAATGGTAGCACAGATAATTTAGTTTCAGGAGAAATGATTGCTAAGTTGAAATTGGATAAGAGGAAGCACCCGCAATCCATATCAGATTGCGTGGTTGCAGAAAGATCATAGAGCATTAGTTAGTGAGTAGTGTTTAGTTAAATTTCATATTGGAAATTATCAATATGAGGTTTTGTGTGATGTTTTTCCGATGGATGCTTGCCATTTGTTGTTGGGGAGGCCATGAAAATTTGACAAACATGTGGTGCATTATGGGCATGTGAATACTTACTCTCTAACAAAATATGGAGTGTGTCACAAGTTGAAGCCATTAAAGGAAGTGGATGAAAAGGTATGTAGTAGTGCTAGAATCTGTTTGGTAGATGGTAGAAAATTTTTGGATGGACTGAAGAGGGATTCTATGTGTTATGCATTAATTCCTATTGTTAAGAAGGAAAAATGTATGGATATTTCAGTAGAGGTTGAAATTATGTTAAGAGATTTTCCTGATATTGTGTCAGATAATGTGAGAAGTGCAATTTTGTGAAGGAGTTGGTGTATCTTGGATTTGTCATCTCATATGAGGGTCTAAAAATGGATCTAGAGAAGGTGAAGGCTATCATTGTGTGGCCTACTCCAAGGAACATAACGGAGGTAAGATCATTCCATGGTCTTGCAAGTTTCTATAGAAATTTCATTAGAAAATTTAGCAGTATTTGTGCACCCCTGAGAGAAACCATGAGAGGGGATAAGAAGGAGTTTAAGTGGACTACAAAGGTAGGTGCAAGTTTTGAGATGTTGAAAAAAGGTGACAGAACAACCCATTTTGGTACTTTTGGATTTTAATAAAGTATTTCAGGTTGATTGTGATGCTAGTGGCAGTGCCATTGGAGTTGTGTTGAGTCAGGAAGGTAAACATGTTGCATATTTTAGTGAGAAGTTAAATGATGCTAGGAAGAAATATTATGTTTATGATCAAGAATTTTATGCTATAGTTCAGGATCTTAAGAAATGGAGACACTATTTGTTAGCAAAAGAGTTTGTTTTATATACTGATCATCAAGATTTGCAGTATATTAATAGTCAGGGAAAATTGAATCAAAGACATTTGAAGTGGGTTGAATTCCTATAGAATTATACCTTTGTTTTGAAGCATAGGAGTGGGAAGTCTAATAGAGTTGCAGATGCCTTGAGTAGAAGGCAAAATTTGTTGATAGAGATGAAAGTGGAAGTCGTTGGGTTTGAAGAACTCAAGAGTTTGTATCCAAAGGATCCAGATTTTGCAGAGCTTTGGAAGGCATGTTTGTCTCCTACTACTTTGGATAGAACTAAGTGGTTGGATTTTATAATCCAAGATGGGATGCTATTCAAAAGGAACCAATTGTGCATTCCTAGAAGTTCAATGAGGGAGAATCTGATAAAGGAGAAGCATAGTGGAGGACTAGCTGGACATTTTGGTCGAGATAAGACCATTGCCCTTGTTAGTGAAAACTACCATTGACCACAGTTGGAGCAAGATGTGAAGAAATTTGTGCAGGGTTGTAGAGTGTGTCAGATGGCTAAGGGAGTGAGACAGAATATAGGATTGTATCAACCATTACCTGTATCGAAGAGACCATGGGAGGACATCAGTATGGATTTTGTTCTTGGCCTACCAAGGACACAACGAGGGAATGACTCCATTTTTGTTGTGGTTGATAGGTTTTCGAAGATGGATCATTTTATTCCATGTCAAAAAATGAGTGATGCAGTTCATGTTGCAGGCTTGTTTTTCAAGGAGGTGGTATGCCTTCATGGTCTACCCAAGAGTATAGTATCTGATAGAGATACCAAATTTGTGGGTTATTTTTGGAGGACTTTGTGGAAGAAGCTAAAAATGGATTTGAAGTTCAGTTCTGCATACCACCCGTAGACTGATGGACAAACAGAGGTGGTGAACAAAATTTTGGGTAATATTCTAAGATGCCTGGTAGGAGATAAGCCCAAGGGATGGGATTTGATTTTGCCATAGGCAAAATTTTCTTACAACAATTCTATCAACATAAGTATTGGTAAATCACCATTCCATATTGTGTATGGGAACAACCCAAGGAATGCTTCTAATTTGAGAACGATGGGTAAAGGAGAAAAGAGCAGTGTTGAGGCTGAATATTTTGTAGAGCACATAAATAGTTTACATGAAGAGATACAACAACATATCGATAAGATAAATACTCAGTACAAGGCAAAAATAGATCAGAAGAGGCATTTAAAGGAGTTCCAAGTGGGAGATGAGGTCATGGTTCACTTGAGAAAGGAAATGTTTCCTAGAAAAACCTACAACAAGCTAAATATGAAGAGGTTTGGACCATGCAGGATCATAGGTAAAAGAGATTCAGGAAATGCCTACGAAGTGGAACTGCCAAGTGAGCTGAATATATCACCTATTTTTAATATTTTAGACTTGGTAGAATACCATGAAGGAGGTAGTAGTGAGACACCAAGTACATATTTGTGGAGTATTCCAATGTCTACTCTAGCCACAAATGAGATAGAGGAAATACTAGACACTCGAGAAGGAAGAAGTACCAGGAACAGGCAGTATTCAGAATATTTGGTCAAGTGGAAGGGAAGACCTGTAGAAGATGCAACTTGGTTGTCCAAAATAGAGGTTGACCACCTGGGTTTTCCTCTAATAGTAATAAGTGAAGGTCACTTCTCAATCCACCCCGGGTGTCTGATGCAGGAGCATCCAACGAAATTTGGGAAATTTTATTTTTTTTTCCTAAATTTTAGTGCATTTTATCGGGGCCATAACTTCTCAACCGTAGCTCCGATTGACGTGAAATTTGACAGGGAGCTAGTTGGGAGAGTTCTAAACAAATACGACTCCCTAGAGTCCTATTTGTCCAAAAAATCTAGTTTTTGGGGCCAAATTCCATCATCTAGTGCCCCGAAATTAGGTTTTAAAATTACTTACCTAGTTTTTTATGCTTTTTGAGTTGTTCGGAGGTTAATATCTCCTAATGTATTTAGATTTAGGACTTGAAACTTTATTTTTGGCTTGTCTATTGTAAGAGGGATGCGCACCCCAATTTTGGGCCCCATCCGACTCATTTTCAGTTTTTAGGGTTTTTTGGCTATATAGCCACAGAATGAGGGTTTGTGAGGTAATCTTTCCAAGTTTTTGAATGAGAATTGGTTTGAGCAAGTTTGGCTCTCCATCAAGTGGTATCAGAGCTTAGGGTTCCTGAGTGTGTGAGAAGATCACCGAAAGTGAGGCAGTTTGCACCAGGATCTGTGGAAGGGTTGTGAGAAGAGAGTGAGGAAGAATGCCTCCATGAAGAAACCATGGTGGTGGGAGAAATGTGGTACCTGAAGGAGATTTCAGAGCTTTGTAGAGGCAAGTGCAAGCCCTACAAGAGGAGTTGCGAAGAGGGGTTGAGCCAAGGAGAGAAGACCATAGTGAAGATGAAGCTTGGGAGGTTGATGATCCATCAGATGAAGAAGAAGCAATGGATCCTACAGAAGCTAGATTATTTAGGGCCATATCTCAGATCGGGAAGAGGCCAAAGTTTGATGTCTCCACGTATTCTGGGAATCTCAATCCAGAGGAGTTGATTGATTGGATCAATGATATGGAGGAGTATTTTGAGTATGAGGAGGTTGTAGATCCAGATCGGATCAAGTTTGCAAAAATGAAGTTGAAAGGCCATGCTAGCATATGGTGGAAAGAAGTGCAGCTAGAAAGAAATAGAAGAGGAAAGGAAAAGATAACCAGATGGGATCGAATGGTAGAGAAGTTGAAGAGGCAGTTTATTCCTACAGATTACGAATTGGATCTATTGAGGAAAATGCAGATTTTGAGACAGTCAAGCAAATCTATCAAAGAATATACAGAGGAGTTTTACAAGATCTCAATCAAAACTGGCCATTCAGAGGCTAATAAGGAGAAAGTAGCTCATTACATAAATGGGTTAAGAATGAATATCCAAGAAGAACTCAGTTTGGTCAGGATGACCACCATTGAGGATGCATATCAGTTTGCCTTGAAGGTTGAAGAGAAGTTGAACAGAAGATTTGAAAGCAAACAAAGAGGAAGAGGTCATGGTGGAAGAACTGGTGGAAGAACCAGTGGAGGAAAATATGAAGATCAGAAGAAGACTGGTGAAACAAGTAATAACCAGGATCAGAAAGAGGAGAATACCTACCACCCCCGTGATCAGAACAATGGTTACCAAAGAGGAAGAGGTAGATCTGGACGTGGGTATGGAAGAGGAGGATTTCGTGGAACCTATTTCCATTGTGGGGAAGAGGGACATCGGGCATATGAGTGTCCCCAACACCAAGAGAGGATGAATAAGAGACCTGAGGGTCATGCCAGAGCTATTGTAGCAGATGAAGGTGCTGAATCAGAACATTCTAAAGAAGTAGAAGGAGGAGAAGTGTTGATGACAAGAAGAGCATTGATGAATGGAGGGAAAGATGTGGATCAGAGGAAGAGCTTATTTCGCACAAGATGCAAATGTGCAGGTAAGGTCTGTAATGTTATCATAGATAATGGTAGCACAGATAATTTAGTTTTAGGAGAAATGGTTGCTAAGTTGAAATTGGAGAAGAGGAAGCACCCGCATCCATATCGGATTGCATGGTTGTAGAAAGATCATAGAGCATTAGTCAGTGAGCAGTGTTTAGTTAAATTTCATATTGGAAATTATCAAGATGAGGTTTTGTGTGATGTTTTGCCTATGGATGCTTGCCATTTGTTGTTGGGGAGGCCATGGCAATTTGATAGACATGTGGTGCATGATGGGCATGCGAATACTTACTCTCTGATGAAATATGGAGTGCGTCACAAGTTGAAGCCATTGAAGGAAGTGGATGAAAAGGTATGCAGTAGTGCTAGAATCTGTTTGGTAGATGGTAGAAAATTTTTGGATGGCCTGAAGAGGGATTCTATGTGTTATGCATTAATTCCTACTGTTAAGAAGGAACAATGTATGGATATTCCAGTAGAGGTTGAAAGTCTGTTAGAAGAGTTTCCTGATATTGTGTCAGATAATGTGCCTGAGGGTTTGCCACCAGTGAGAAATATTAGCCATCAAATTGATTTGATTCCAGGAGCTAGTTTACCCAATAAGGCAGCCCATAGAATGTCTCCCATGGAGAGTGAAGAGTTGAACAGACAGGTTCAAGAGTTGTTGAGGAAGGGGTTGATTAGAGAGAGTTTGAGTCCCTGTGCAGTACCTATAGTACTAGCACCGAAGAAGGATGGAGAATGGAGAATGTGTACTGATTCCAGAGCCATAAATAAGATTACCATTAAGTATAGATTTCCATTACCTAGAATGGATGATATAATGGACTGTTTGAGTGGAGCTAAATACTTCACAAAGATTGATTTAAAGAGTGGGTATCATCAGATTCACATCAGAGAGGGTGATGAGTGGAAGACAACCTTCAAAACCAAAGAGGGTTTGTATGAGTGGTTGGTTATGCCATTTGGGTTAACCAATGCACCTAGTACATTCATGAGGCTGATGAATGAGGTGTTGAGAGAATTCCTAGAGAAGTTTGTTATTGTTTATCTGGATGATATTCTAATTTTTAGTAAGACATTGGAAGAGCATTTGATGCAAGTTCGGATAGTTTTTGAAAAGCTGAGGGAGGAGCAATTGCTGATTAATTTGAAGAAGTGCAGTTTTGTGAAGAAGGAGTTGGTGTATCTGGGATTTGTCATCTCAGATGAGGGTCTAAAAATGGATCTAGAGAAGGTGAAGGCTATCATTGAGTGGCCTACTCCAAGGAACATAATGGAGGTAAGATCATTCCATGGTCTTGCAAGTTTCTATAGAAAGTTCATTAGAAACTTTAGCAGTATTTGTGCACCCTTGATAGAAACCATGAGAGGGGATAAGAAGGAGTTTAAGTGGACTGCAAAGGCAGGTGCAAGTTTTGAGATGTTGAAAAATAAGGTGACAGAACAACCCATTTTGGTACTTCCAGATTTTAATAAAGTATTTCAGGTTGATTGTGATGCTAGTGGCAGTGCCATTGGAGCTGTGTTGAGTCAGGAAGGTAAACCTGTTGCATATTTTAGTGAGAAGTTAAATGATGCTAGGAAGAAATATTCTATTTATGATCAAGAATTTTATGCTATAGTTCAGGCTCTTAAGAAATGGAGACACTATTTGTTAGCAAAAGAGTTTGTTTTATATACTGATCATCAAGCTTTGCAGTATATTAATAGTCAGGGAAAACTGAATCAGAGACATTTGAAGTGGGTTGAATTCCTATAGAGTTATACCTTTGTTTTGAAGCATAGGAGTGGGAAGTCTAATAGAGTTGTAGATGCCTTGAGTAGAAGGCAAAATTTGTTGATAGAGATGAAAGTGGAAGTCGTTGGGTTTGAAGAACTCAAGAGTTTGTATCCAGAGGATCCGGATTTTGCAGAGGCTTGGAAGGCATGTTTGTCTCCTACTACTTTGGATAGAACTAAGTGGTTGGATTTTATAATCCAAGATGGGATGCTATTCAGAAGGAACCAATTGTGCATTCCTAGAAGTTCAATGAGGGAGAATCTGATAAAGGAGAAGCATAGTGGAGGACTAGATGGACATTTTGGTCGAGATAAGACCATTGCCCTTGTTAGTGAAAACTACCATTGGCCACAGTTGCAGCAGGATGTGAAGAAATTTGTGCAGGGTTGTAGAGTGTGTCAGATGGCTAAGGGAGTGAGACAGAATACAGGATTGTATCAGCCATTACCTGTATCGGAGAGACCATGGGAGGACATCAGTATGGATTTTGTTCTTGGCCTACCAAGGACACAATGAGGGAATGACTCCATTTTTGTTGTGGTTGAGAGGGTTTTCGAAGATGGCTCATTTTATTCCATGTCAAAAAATGAGTGATGCAGTTCATGTTGCAGGCTTGTTTTTCAAGGAGGTGGTACGCCTTCATGGTCTACCCAAGAGTATAGTATCTGATAGAGATACCAAATTTGTGGGTTATTTTTGGAGGACTTTGTGGAAGAAGCTAAAAATGGATTTGAAGTTCAGTTATGCATACCACCCACAGACTGATGGACAAACAGAGGTGGTGAACAGAATTTTGGGTAATCTTCTAAGATGCCTGGTAGGAGATAAGCCCAAGGGATGGGATTTGATTTTGCCATAGGCAGAATTTGCTTACAACAATTCTATCAATAGAAGTACTGGTAAATCACCATTCCAGATTGTGTATGGGAACAACCCAAGGAATGCTTCTGAGTTGAGAACGATGGGTAAAGGAGAAAAGAGCAGTGTTGAGGCTGAATATTTTGTAGAGCACATAAAGAGTTTACATGAAGAGGTACAACAACATATCAATAAGATGAATACTCAGTACAAGGCCAAAATAGATCAGAAGAGGCATTTCAAGGAGTTCCAAGTGGGAGATGAGGTCATGGTTCACTTGAGAAAGGAAAGGTTTCCTAGAAAAACCTACAACAAGCTGAAGATGAAGAGGTTTGGACCATGCAGGATCATAGGTAAAAGAGATTCAGGAAATGCCTACGAAGTGGAACTGCCAAGTGAGCTGAATATATCACCTATTTTTAATATTTTAGACTTGGAAGAATACCATGAAGGAGGCAGTAGTGAGACACCAAGTACATATTTGTGGAGTATTCCAATGTCTACTCCAGCCACAGATGAGATAGAGGAAATACTAGACACTCGAGAAGGCAGAAGTACCAGGAACAGGCAGTATTCAGAATATTTGGTCAAGTGGAAGGGCAGACCTATAGAAGATGCAACTTGGTTGTCCAAAATAGAGGTTGACCACCTGGGTTTTCCTCTAATAGTACTAAGTGAAGGTCACTTCTCAATCCACCTCGGGTGTCTGATGCAGGAGCATCCAACGAAATTTGGGAATTTTATTTTTTTTCCTAAATTTTAGTGCATTTTGTCGGGGCCATAACTTCTCAACCGTAGCTCCGATTGACGTGAAATTTGACAGGGAGCTAGTTGGGAGAGTTCTAAACAAATACGACTCCCTAGAGTCCTATTTGTCCAAAAAATCTAGTTTTGGGGCCAAATTCCATCATCTAGTGCCCCAAAATTAGGTTTTAAAATTACTTACCTAGTTTTTTATGCTTTTTGAGATGTTCGGAGGTTAATATCTCCTAATGTATTTAGAGTTAGGACTTGAAACTTTATTTTTGGCTTGTCTATTGTAAGAGGGATGTGCACCCCAATTTTGGGCCCCATCCGACTCATTTTTAGTTTTAGGGTTTTTTGGCTATATAGCCACAGAATGAGGGTTTGTGAGGTAATCTTTCCAAGTTTTTGAATGAGAATTGGTTTGAGCAAGTTTGGCTCTCCATCAAGTGGTATCAGAGCTTAGGGTTCCTCAGTGTGTGAGAAGATCACCGAAAGTGAGGCGATTTGCACCAGGATCTATGGAAGGGTTGTGAGAAGAGAGTGAGGAAGAATGCCTCCATGAAGAAACCATGGTGGTGGGAGAAATGTGGTACCAGAAGGAGATTTCAGAGCTTTGCAGAGGCAAGTGCAAGCCCTACAAGAGGAGTTGCGAAGAGGGGTTGAGCCAAGGAGAGAAGACCATAGTGAAGATGAAGCTTGGGAGGTTGATGATCCATCAGATGAAGAAGAAGCAATGGATCCTGTAGAAGCTAGATTATTTAGGGCCATATCTCTGATCGGGAAGAGGCCAAAGTTTGATGTCTCCACGTATTTTGGGAATCTCAATCCAGAGGAGTTGATTGATTGGATCAATGATATGGAGGAGTATTTTGAGTATGAGGAGGTTGTAGATCCAGATCGGATCAAGTTTGCAAAAATGAAGTTGAAAGGCCATGCTAGCATATGGTGGAAA
This sequence comes from Wollemia nobilis, assembly GCA_028583015.1. Lineage (NCBI taxonomy): Eukaryota > Viridiplantae > Streptophyta > Pinopsida > Araucariales > Araucariaceae > Wollemia > Wollemia nobilis. The sequence continues at coordinate 10,232,266 of JAQPPZ010016934.1, forward strand.
GAAGTGCAGCTAGAAAGAAATAGAAGAGGAAAGGAAAATATAACCAGATGGGATCGAATGGTAGAGAAGTTGAAGAGGCAGTTTATTCCTACAGATTACAAATTGGATCTGTTGAGGAAAATGCAGAGTTTGAGACAGTCAAGCAAATCTGTCAAAGAATATACAGAGGAGTTTTACAAGATCTCAATCAGAACTGGCCATTCAGAGGCTAATAAGGAGAAAGTAGCTCATTACATAAATGGGTTAAGAATGAATATCCAAGAAGAACTTAGTTTGGTCAGGATGACCACCATTGAGGATGCATATCAGTTTGCCTTGAAGGTTGAAGAGAAGCTGAACAAAAGATTTGAAAGCAAACAAAGAGGAAGAGGTCATGGTGGAAGAACTGGTGGAAGAACCAGTGGAGGAAAATATGAAGATCAAAAGAAGACTGGTGAAACAAGTAATAACCAGGATCAGAAAGAGGAGAATACCTACCGCCCCCATGATCAGAACAATGGTTACCAAAGAGGAAGAGGTAGATCTGGACGTGGGTATGGAAGAGGAGGATTTCGTGGAACCTGTTTCCATTGTGGGGAAGAGGGACATCGGGCATATGAGTGTCCCCAACACCAAGGGAGGATGAATAAGAGACCTGAGGGTCATGCCAGAGCTATTGTAGTAGATGAAGGTGCTGAATCAGAACATTCTGAAGAAGCAGAAGGAGGAGAAGTGTTGATGACAAGAAGAGCATTGATGAAAGGAGGGAAAGATGTGGATCAGAGGAAGAGCTTATTTCGCACAAGATGCAAATGTGCAGGTAAGGTCTATAATGTTATCATAGATAATGGTAGCACAGATAATTTAGTTTTAGGAGAAATGGTTGCTAAGTTGAAATTGGAGAAGAGGAAGCACCCGCATCCATATCGGATTGCGTGGTTGCAGAAAGATCATAGAGCATTAGTCAGTGAGCAGTGTTTAGTTAAATTTCATATTGGAAATTATCAAGATGAGGTTCTGTGTGATGTTTTGCCTATGGATGCTTGCCATTTGTTGTTGGGGAGGCCATGGCAATTTGACAGATGTGCGGTGCATGATGGGCATGTGAATACTTACTCTCTGACGAAATATGGAGTGCGTCACAAGTTGAAGCCATTGAAGGAAGTGGATGAAAAGGTATGCAGTAGTGCTAGAATCTATTTGGTAGATGGTAGAAAATTTTTGGATGGCCTGAAGAGGGATTCTATGTGTTATGCATTAATTCCTACTATTAAGAAGGAACAATGTATGGATATTCCAGTAGAGGTTGAAATTCTGTTAGAAGAGTTTCCTGATATTGTGTTAGATAATGTGCTTGAGGGTTTTCCACCAGTGAGAAATATTAGCCATCAAATTGATTTGATTCTAGGAGCTAGTTTACCCAATAAGGCAGCCCATAGAATGTCTCCCATGGAGAGTGAAGAGTTGAACAGACAAGTTCAAGAGTTATTGAGGAAGGGGTTGATTAGAGAGATTTTGAGTCCCTATGCAGTACCTACAGTACTAGCACCAAAGAAGGATGGAGAATGGAGAATGTGTACTGATTCCAGAGCCATAAATAAGATTACCATTAAGTATAGATTTCCATTACCTAGAATGGATGATATAATGGACTGTTTGAGTGGAGCTAAATACTTCACAAAGATTGATTTAAAGAGTGGGTATCATCAGATTCGCATTAGAGAGGGTGATGAGTGGAAGACAACCTTCAAAACCAAAGAGGGTTTGTATGAGTGGTTGGTTATGCCGTTTGGGTTAACCAATGCACCTAGTACATTCATGAGGTTGATGAATGAGGTGTTGAGAGAATTCCTAGAGAAGTTTGTTATTGTTTATCTGGATGATATTCTAATTTTTAGTAAGACATTGGAAGAGCATTTGATGCAAGTTCGGATAGTTTTTGAAAAGTCGAGGGAGGAGCGATTCTTGATTAATTTGAAGAAGTGCAGTTTTGTGAAGAAGGAGTTGGTGTATCTGGGATTTGTCATCTCAGATGAGGGTCTAAAAATGGATCCAGAGAAGGTGAAGGCTATCATTGAGTGGCCTACTCCAAGGAACATAACGGAGGTAAGATCATTCCATGGTCTTGCAAGTTTCTACAGAAAGTTCATTAGAAACTTTAGCAGTATTTGTGCACCCCTGACAGAAACCATGAGAGGGGATAAGAAGGAGTTTAAGTGGACTGCAAAGGCAGGTGCAAGTTTTGAGATGTTGAAAAATAAGGTGATAGAACAACCCATTTTGGTACTTCCAGATTTTAATAAAGTATTTCAGGTTGATTGTGATGCTAGTGGCAGTGCCATTGGAGCTGTGTTGAGTCAGGAAGGTAAACCTATTGCATATTTTAGTGAGAAGTTAAATGATGCTAGGAAGAAATATTATGTTTATGATCAGGAATTTTATGCTATAGTTTAGGCTCTTAAGAAATGGAGACACTATTTGTTAGCAAAAGAGTTTGTTTTATATACTGATCATCAAGCTTTGCAGTATATTAATAGTCAGGGAAAACTGAATCAGAGACATTTGAAGTGGGTTGAATTCCTACAGAGTTATACCTTTGTTTTGAAGCATAGGAGTGGGAAGTCTAATAGAGTTGCAGATGCCTTGAGTAGAAGGCAAAATTTGTTGATAGAGATGAAAGTGGAAGTCGTTGGGTTTGAAGAACTCAAGAGTTTGTATCCAGAGGATCCAGATTTTGTAGAGGCTTGGAAGGCATGTTTGTCTCCTACTACTTTGGATAGAACTAAGTGGTTGGATTTTATAATCCAATATGGGATGCTATTCAGAAGGAACCAATTGTGCATTCCTAGAAGTTCAATGAGGGAGAATCTGATAAAGGAGAAGCATAGTGGAGGACTAGCTAGACATTTTGGTCGAGATAAGACCATTGCCCTTGTTAGTGAAAACTACCATTGGCCATAGTTGCAGCAGGATGTGAAGAAATTTGTGCAGGGTTGCAGAGTGTGTCATATGGCTAAGGGAGTGAGACAGAATACATGATTGTATCAACCATTACCTATATCGGAGAGACCATGGGAGGACATCAGTATGGATTTTGTTCTTGGCCTACCAAGGACACAATGAGGGAATGACTCCATTTTTGTTGTGGTTGATAGGTTTTCAAAGATGGCTCATTTTATTCCATGTCAGAAAATGAGTGATGTAGTTCATGTTGCAGGCTTGTTTTTCAAGGAGGTGGTATGCCTTCATGGTCTACCCAAGAGTATAGTATCTAATAGAGATACCAAATTTGTGGGTTATTTTTGGAGGACTTTATGGAAGAAGATGAAAATGGATTTGAAGTTTAGTTTTGCATACCACTCATAGACTCATGGACAAACAGAGGTGGTATTTTTGGCTTGTCTATTGTAAGAGGGAGGTGCATCCCAATTTTGGGCCCATCCGACTCATTTTCAATTTCTAGGGTTTTTTGGTTATATAGCCATAAAATGAGGGTTTGTGAGGTAATCTTTCCAAGTTTTTGAATGAGAATTGGATTGAGCAAGAGTGGCTCTCCATCAAGTGGTATCAGATCTTAGGGTTCCTGAGTGTGTGAGCATATCACCGAAAGTGAGGCAATTTGCACCAGGATCTATGGAAGGGTTGTGAGAAGAGAGTGAGGAAGAATGCCTCCACGAAGAAACCATGGTGGTGGGAGAAATGTGGTACCTGAAGGAGATTTTAGAGATTTATAGAGGCAAGTGCAAGCCCTACAAGAGGATTTGCGAAGAGGGGTTGAGCTAAGGAGAGAATACCATAGTGAAGATGAAGCTTGGGAGGTCGATGATCCATCAGATGAAGAAGAAGCAATGGATCCTACAGAAGCTAGATTATTTAGGGCCATATCTCTGATCGAGAAGAGGCCAAAGTTTTATGTCTCCATGTATTCTGGGAATCTCAATCTAGAGGAGTTGATTGATTGGATCAATGATATGGAGGAGTATTTTGAGTATGAGGAGGTTGTAGATCCATATCGGATCAAGTTTGCAAAAACAAAGTTGAAATAACATGCTAGCATATGGTGGAAAGAAGTGCAGCTAGAAAGAAATAGAAGAGGAAAGGAAAATATAACCAGATGGGATCAAATGGTAGAGAAGTTGAAGAGGCAGTTTATTCCTACAGATTACAAATTGGATCTATTGAGGAAAATGCAGAGTTTGAGACAGTCAAGCAAATTTGTCAAAGAATATACAGAGGAGTTTTACAAGATCTCAATCAGAACTGGCCATTCAGAGGCTAATAAGGAGAAAGTAGCTCGTTACATAAATGGGTTAAGAATGAATATCCAAGAAGAACTCAGTTTGGTCAGGATGACCACCATTGAGGATGCATATCAGTTTGCCTTGAAAGTTGAAGAGAAGTTGAATAGAATATTTGAAAGCAAACAAAGAGGAAAAGGTCATGGTGGAAGAACTGGTGGAAGAAACAGTGGAGGAAAATATGAAGATCGGAAGAAGACTAGTGAAACAAGTAATAACTAGGATCAGAAAGAGGAGAATACCTACCACCCCTATGATCATAACAATGGTTACCAAAGAGGAAGAGGTAGATCTGGACGTGGGTATGGAAGAGGAGGATTTCGTGGAACCTGTTTCCATTGTGGGGAAGAGGGACATCGGGCATATGAGTGTCCCCAACACCAAGGGAGAATGAATAAGAGACCTGAGGGTCATGCCAGAGCTGTTGTAGTAGATGAAGGTGCTAAATCAGAACATTCTAAAGAAGCATAAGGAGGAGAAGTGTTGATGACAAGAAGAGCATTGATGAAAGGAGGGAAATATGTGGATCAGAGGAAGAGCTTATTTCACACAAGATGCAAATGTGTAGGTAAGGTATATAATGTTATCATAGATAATGGTAGCAAAGATAATTTAGTTTTAGGAGAAATGGTTGCTAAGTTGAAATTGGAGAAGAGGAAGCACCCGCATCCATATCATATTGCGTGGTTGCAAAAATATCATAGAGCATTAGTCAGTGAGCAGTGTTTAGTTAAATTTCATATTGGAAATTATCAAGATGAGGTTTTGTGTGATGTTTTGCCTATGGATGCTTGCCATTTGTTATTGGGGAGGCCATGGCAATTTGACAGACGTGTGGTGCATGATGGGCATGCGAATACTTACTCTCTAACGAAATATGGAGTGCGTCACAAGTTGAAGCCATTGAAGGAAGTGGATGAAAAGGTATGCAGTAGTGCTAGAATCTGTTTGGTAGATGGTAGAAATTTTTTGGATGGCCTAAAGAGGGATTCTATGTGTTATGCATTAATTCCTACTATTAAGAAGGAACAATGTATGGATATTCCAATAGAGGTTGAAAGTCTGTTAGAAGAGTTTCCTGATATTATGTCAGATAATGTGCCTGAGGGTTTGCCACTAGTGAGAAATATTAGCCATCAAATTGATTTGATTCCAAGAGCTAGTTTACCCAATAAGGCAGCCCATAGAATGTCTCCCATGGAGAGTGAAGAGTTGAACATACATGTTCAAGAGTTGTTGAGGAAGGGGTTGATTAGAGAGAGTTTGAGTCCCTATGCAGTACCTATAGTACTAGCACCGAAGAAGGATGGATAATGGAGAATGTGTACTGATTCCAGAGCCATAAATAAGATTACCATTAAGTATAGATTTCCATTACCTAGAATGGATGATATAATGGACTATTTGAGTGGAGCTAAATACTTCACAAATATTGATTTAAAGAGTGGGTATCATCACATTCGCATTAGAGAGGGTGATGAGTGGAAGACAGCCTTCAAAACCAAAGAGGGTTTGTATGAGTGGTTGGTTATGTCGTTTGGGTTAACCAATGCACCTAGTACATTCATGAGGTTGATGAATGAGGTGTTGAGAGAATTCCTAGAGAATTTTGTTATTGTTTATCTGGATGATATTCTAATTTTTAGTAAGACATTGGAAGAGCATTTGATGCAAGTTCGAATAGTTTTTGAAAAGCTGAGGGAGGAGCAGTTGCTGATTAATTTGAAGAAGTGTAGTTTTGTGAAGAAGGAGTTGGTGTATCTGGGATTTGTCATCTCATATGAGGGTCTAAAAATGGATCCAGAGAAGGTGAAGGCTATCATTGAGTGGCCTACTCCAAGGAACATAATGGAGGTAAGATCATTCCATGGTCTTGCAAGTTTCTACAGAAAGTTCATTAGAAACTTTAGCAGTATTTGTGCACCTCTGACAGAAACCATGAGAGGGGATAAGAAGGAGTTTAAGTGGACTACAAATGCAGGTGCAAGTTTTGAGATGTTGAAAAAAAAGGTGATAGAACAAACCATTTTGGTACTTCCATATTTTAATAAAGTATTTTAGGTTGATTGTGATGCTAGTGGTAGTGCCATTGGAGTTGTGTTGAGTCAAGAAGGTAAACCTATTGCATATTTTAGTGAGAAGTTAAATGATGCTAGGAAGAAATATTCTATTTATGATCAGGAATTTTATGCTATAGTTCAGGCTCTTAAGAAATGGAGACACTATTTGTTAGCAAAAGAGTTTGTTTTATATAGTGATCATCAAGTATTGCAGTATATTAATAGTCAGGGAAATCTGAATCAGAGACATTTGAAGTGGGTTGAATTCCTAAAGAATTATACCTTTGTTTTGAAGCATAGGAGTGGGAAGTCTAATAGAGTTGCAGATGACTTGAGTAGAAGGCAAAATTTGTTTATAGAGATGAAATAGGAAGTCATTGGGTTTGAAGAACTCAAAATTTTATATCCAAAGGATCTAGAATTTGTAGAGGCTTGGAAGGCATGTTTGTCTCCTACTACTTTGGATAGAATGAAGTGGTTGGATTTTATAATCCAATATGGGATGCTATTCAGAAGGAACCAATTGTGCATTCCTATAAGTTCAATGTGGGAGAATCTGATAAAGGAGAAGCATAGTGGAGGACTAGCTGGACATTTTGGTCGAGATAAGACCATTGCCCTTATTAGTGAAAACTACCATTGGCCACAATTGCAGTAGGATGTGAAGAAATTTGTGTAGGGTTGTAGAGTGTTTCAGATGGCTAAGGAAGTGATACAGAATACAGGATTGTATCAGCCATTACCTGTATCAGAGAGACCATGGGAGGACATCAATATGGATTTTGTTCTTGGCCTACCAAGAACACAATGAGGGAATGACTCCATTTTTGTTGTGGTTGATAGGTTTTCGAAGATGGCTCATTTTATTCCATGTCAGAAAATGAATGATGTAGTTCATGTTGCAGGCTTGTTTTTCAAGGAGGTGGTACGCCTTCATGGTCTACCCAAGAGTATAGTATCTGATAGAGATACCAAATTTGTGGGTTATTTTTGGAGGACTTTGTGGAAGAAACTAAAAATGAATTTGAAGTTTAGTTCTGCATACCACCCACAGACTGATGGACAAACAGAGGTGGTGAACAAAATTTTGGGTAATCGTCTAAGATGCCTGGTAGGAGATAAGCCCAAGGGATGGGATTTGATTTTGCCACATGCAGAATTTGCTTACAACAATTCTATCAACATAAGTACTGGTAAATCACCATTCCATATTGTGTATGGGAATAACCCAAGGAATGCTTTTGAGTTGAGAACGATGGGTAAAGGAGAAAAGAGTAGTGTTGAGGCTAAATATTTTGTAGAGCACATAAATATTTTACATGAAGAGGTACAACAACATATTAGTAAGATGAATACTTAGTACAAGGCAAAAATATATCAGAAGAGGTGTTTCAAGGAGTTCCAAGTGGGAGATGAGGTCATGGTTCACTTGAGAAAGGAAAGGTTTCCTAGAAAAACCTACAACAAGCTGAAAATGAAGAGGTTTGGACCATGCAAGATCATAGGTAAAAGAGATTCAAGAAATGCCTACGAAGTGGAACTACCAAGTGAGCTGAATATATCACCTATTTTTAATATTTTAAACTTGGCAGAATACCATGAAGGAGGCAGTAGTGAGACACCACGTACATATTTGTGGAGTATTCCAGCATCTACTCTATCCATAGATGAGATAGGGGAAATACTAGATACTCGAGAAGGCAGAAGTACTAGGAACAAGCAGTATTTAGAATATTTGGTCGAGTGGAAGGGCAGACATATAGAAGATGCAACTTGGATGTCCAAAATAGAGGTTAACCACATAGGTTTTCCTCTAACAGTACAGAAGTGAAGGTCACTTTTCAATCCACCCCGGGTGTCTTATGCAGGAGCATCCAACGAAATTTGGGAAATTTTATTTTATTTTTCCTAAATTTTAGTGCATTTTTTTGGGGCCATAACTTCTCAACCGTAGCTTCGATTGACGTGAAATTTGACAAGGAGCTAGTTGGGAGAGTTCTAAACAAATACGACTCCATAGAGTCCTATTTTTCCAAAAAATCTAGTTTTTGGGGCAAAATTCCATCATCTAGTGCCCCGAAATTAGGTTTTAAAATTACTTACCTAGTTTTTTATGCTTTTTGAGTTGTTCGGAGGTTAATATCTCCTAATGTATTTAGAGTTAGGACTGAAAACTTTATTTTTGAATTTTCTATTATAATAACGAGGTGCACCCCAATTTTGGGCCCATCCGACTCATTTTCAGTTTCTAGGGTTTTTTGGCTATATAGCCACATAATGAGGGTTTGTGAGGTAATATTTCCAATTTTTTGAATGAGAATTGGATTGCGCAAGAGTGGCTCTCCATAAGATCTTAGGAAGAGTCTCTAGTGACAAAATATTCATCAAGGAAAAACATTATAAGTACATAATTTTGATTACTCTAAATCCTCAAATTTTAATTTGATTGAGGATCCACCATGTTTTTATAGATTTCAAACCAACTCATCCTTTCTTGTAAAAAATTGTAAATAATACTCTTGAAGTGTATTTTAAATTATTTACCATTTGTTTGAGTTCCTATCCATTAACTAGGTTACTAATAAAAATCCATGATTTGGAGTTGTTGCTCATATTAATATAGTCTTTTATCTTTGAATATTTACACATTAGGCATGCCCAAGCTAACAGTTTCTATTTTGAGGTAGAGATAATAGGATAAGGCTTCAACCAAGCATCTAACCATAACTTTACATAATTTCCCTCATTGAATGACTATCTAATATGTTTATTGACCAATTATAAACATATGATATGAATTTACATGTTGATGATCCTCTCTTAAGGCCAAACTCATAACTCTATTATTCTACAAACATACTGAAGAACACAAACTTATACTGAGAGGGGGGGGTGAACAGTATAAGACTTAACCAATTAATAATTTTAACTTTAGATAGCAAAGGCATCAACACAACATTAATCAAAATAGACATCATCACACATTGAAGACCCATTTTAACATGGTTCACCCAAAATGGTTGGGCTATATCCACGGATAAAATATTTCACTAAATTTTATAAATCCAAATTTTAGGAATACCTTTCCTGATTACAATGTTTATGGGCACCAACCCAAATAAGACACCAATCCCCTAATCTCAAGTTTGTGGGAACCAACCCATAGGAGAAACCGATCCCCTAGCTCTTCTCTGGTTGGTGATCCTCTAGAAAACCTCTGCCTTCGTAGCCCTTAGCAAATGGAACTCTATTCAAAGAAGACTGTTGTCCTCCCTGCTCTGGTTGGAGACCTCTATCATCAACTCTATCACCTCCAAAGTTGGTCATTGAATTTGCACTAAACACAATACTTCGGTCTAGCACAAATGTCCTCGTCCGTCTTTGCCTGTTGTGCTCACTCTGCATGCTTCGACATCATCTCGCCACTTTTGTGCTCTTGCACTTTTTTGACTGCATCTCACACACTTCGATGCACATTCAACTATATCTAAATTCACTCTCAACTCTTCAAACAACCCTCCTTTTATACTAAGACTTTCAAGATCAAAACCTTCATCTCAGTCGGCTGCACAACCCTAAACTACATCGGCTACAAACCCTAAACATCATCGGCTCACATTTAACTTTGTCGGCCTCAACTACCTCTGTAACTCTTCTATAGTTTTTGTCGTGAAACTACAACATGTCGTGATATCGCAACACCTTTGCATCCATACACTTTCTTTTGGCTTTTGTCGTGATATCACGACACTTTTGCCTTTGGCAACATCAACTTTGCTTTTGTCACGATATCGTGACACTTCTCCCTTCGTTGACCTCCTTTATGCTTTTGTCACAAAATCATGACACTTCTACCTCAGCAGACTTCATCTTCACTTCTGTCATGATATCGTGACACTTCTATCTTCATAGTTCACAACTTGGCTTCTATCGCAAAATCGTGACACTTCTCTTGTTGAAGACCTGCTTTGTGTTTTTGTCATGAAATCGTGACACTTTCTCCAACCGAATGCTGCCATATTAATCTATCATGAAATCATGACACTTTCTACATCTATTTGCTTTCTATTCAACCTGTCACGAAATCATGACGCTATCAACTTCTATACATTTTCTTTGTAGTCTATCACAAAATCGTGATGCTTTCAACTTCTATACGTCTTCTTTGCAACCTATCATTAAATTGTGATAGTTCTCATTTCAGAATCTTCCCTTTGCTGCATGTCACAAAATCATGATAGTTCTCACTTCGAGTTCTGTAGCATGTCATGAAATCGTGACACTTTATCTTGCTTCCACTTTGTCTTCTGACTTGTCATGAAATCACGACACTTTTTCTCCTTAGCACTTTTCTTTTCTTCGAGTCACGAAAACCTGACATGTCACGATATCGTGACACTTTTTCTCCCAGAATTTCTCTCCTACATTATGTCATGAAATTGCGACACTTTTTCTTTTGGATTCTCTCTCCTGCATTATGTCATGAAATCACATTTCTGACTCCAAAAATTCTCTCTCCTCTTTGAGTCATGAAACTGCGACATGTTGTGATATCACGACACTTTTCTAACTTGCTTTCTCTCTCTTGCTTAAGTCACGAAAATGCAACATGTCACAATATCATGACGTTTTTCTAACTTGCTTTCTTTCGAACCTGTCAAGCCGTAACCTTCATCAAGACAAATTATTTTACATCAAATCAAATTTCTTCAAAAGCTTCTTGACATCAATGACAACTTAAACACTTGAGCAAAGGCAATGTACTGAAAGTACCCAAACTTGCCAACAATCTCCCCCTTTGTCATTGATGGCAAACCTTTACTAAAAACATGTCTCAAGAGCCAAAACTAAAACCGACTGTGCTAACAACTGAGAAACTATGCCCACAACTAAGAATATTCCTTTGAAGTTTTGCTCCCCCTGAATTGAAGCTAGCTCTCCCCCTTACTCATATCTCTCCCCCTTTGTCATCAATGGAAAAGGGTCACCTTTGGGGCTCGGGACTAAGAATGAGCCTCTTAGCTTAGTCCCTTCTCCCACCTCTGGATGAGGTGATTAATTATGGGGTGGGAGTACAAATCCCAATTTCTTCCTTAGATACTCAAATGTATCTCTTGGAAGAGGTTTAGTGAAGATGTCTGCAATTTTTTCTTTAGTAGACACATACTCTAGCTTGACTTGCTTGTCTTGCACTTTCTCCCTTAGAAAGTGATACTTCATGGAAATATGCTTTGTCCTTAAGTGCAATACCAGATTTTTGGAAATACTTATGGCACTTGTATTATCACAAAATATGGAGATGGGTTGTTCATGTCTAACTTTGAAATCCTCCAAGGTGGTTTTCATCCATAAAACCTGTGTACACCCAGCCACTGCAGCTATGTATTCAGCCTCTATTGTAGATAAGGAAACTGAAGGTTGTTTCTTACTTAACCAAGAAACCAAACTCCTTCCCAGAAAGAATGCTCCACCACTAGTGCTTTTTCTATCATTAATACTGCCTACCCAATCTGCATCTATATAAGCTATGAGGGTGAAATCATCACCTTTGGGATACCAAAGCCCAAAGTCCATAGTGCCCTTAAGATATCTGAATATCCTTTTAACTACTATAACATGAGAATCTTTTGAAGCTGCCTAAAATCTTTCTACTAATCCAACTGCCTGCATTATATGTGGTCTGGTAGTCGTAACATATAATAAGCTACCAATCATTGATCTGTACAATCTCTTATCTGCCACTGGAGATTCATCATCTTTACTCATCTTGCACCCTGTAATCATTGGAGTACATACTAGTTTGCTTTCCATCATCCCAAACTTTTTCAACATTTCTTTGATATAGTTTCCTTGAGAGAATAGAACTGTGATTTCATCCTTGCTATATGCCCAAAATTCTTGCACTTGTAACAGATGAAATTTTTATTCATAAGAGGTGCAAAAGAGTTAACATTTTCCTTACTATGGCTATTCAAGGATTTATTGCAATGCATAGTTTTGTGACCAAAATTCTTGCAAGAAAAACAATAGCCATGGAAAGTATTATGTAACCTATTTTGATGCCTTGGATGATTGTTCTTCTTGTGACCAACTAGAATCCACCATTATTTAGGATGAAGATTGGTCTTTCTCGAAGACCCTATTTTATGAATAGTGATACCATCCTTCTTTTGCTTTTCATACGAAGTATTCTATTTGAGAGCCAATTGTTCCAACTTCACTCTAAGAGACATAACCTCTTCTTCTAGTTTCTCGCAATCAGCTTCCATTCCTTTTAAAGCCTCTGTCAGAACCTGTTCAACCTTCTTTCCTTCTTCAACTAGAATTTTGAAGTCTATAACTCTTAGATACAATTTTGATCTTGCAATCTCTTCTTCCTGACATTGATGCTTGAGAACAAATTTTTTTTCCCTAAAATTCTTAAGCTTTTTTAAAGCCAAGAAGAATTCACCTTTGAGATCGAACTCAACCTCTTCATCTCTTTCTGAATTTGTATGTTCCTCTGATAGATCCTTCTCCAAGTTGTTAGGGTCTTTTTGTAGAAACCCGCTCTGATACCAATTGAAGAACACAAACTTATACTGAGAGGGGGGGGTGAACAGTATAAGACTTAACCAATTAATAATTTTAACTTTAGATAGTAGAGGCATCAACAAAACATTAATCAAAATAGACAACATCACACATTGAAGACCCATTTTAACGTGGTTCACCCAAAATGGTTGGGCTACATCCACAGATAAAATCTTTCACTAAATTTTATCAATCCAAATTTTGGGAATACCTTTCTTGATTACAATTTTTATGGGCACCAACCCAAAGGAGACACCAATACCCTAATCTCGAGTTTGTGGGCACCAACCCACAGGAGACATCGATCCCCTAGCTCTGCTCTAGTTGGTGATCCTCTAGAAAGCCTCTGCCTCCGTTGCCCTTATCAAATGGAACTCTATCTATAGAAGACTCTTGTCTTCCCTGCAATGGCTGGAGGCCTCTGTCCTCAACTCTATCACCTCAAAATCTGGTCTTTGAATTTACACTAAACATAGTCCTTCAGTCTAGCACAAATGTCCTCATTCGTCTTTGCCTGGTGCGCTCACTCTGCATGCTTTGACATCATATCGCCACTTTTATGCTCTTGCAATTTTTTGGTTACATCTCGAACACTTCAATGCACATTCGACTATATCTAAATTCACTCTCAACTCTTCAAATAGCCCTCCTTTTATACTAACACTTTCAAGATCAAAACCTTGATCTTAGTCGACTGCACAAACCTAAACTACATTGGCTACAAACCCTAAACTACATCAGCTACAAACCCTAAACATTGTCGGATCACATTTAACTTTGTCAGCCTCAACTGCCTCTATAACTCTTCTATAATTTTTGTCACGAAACTACAACATGTCACGATATCATGACAGCTTTGCATCTGTACACTTTCTTTTGGCTTTTTTCACGATATCGCGACACTTCTGCCTTTGGCAGCATCAACTTTTCTTTTGTCGCAATATCGTGACACTTCTCCCTTCATCGACCTCCTTTCTACTTTTGTCATGAAATTGTGACACTTTTGCCTCAGCAGACTTCGTCTTCAATTCTGTCGTAATATCACAACACTTCTGTCTTCATAGTTCACAACTTGCCTTCTATCACGAAATCGTGACACTTCTCCTGTTGAAGACCTACTTTGTGTTTCTATCATGAAATCGTGACACTTTCTCCAACCGAATGCTGCCATCTCAATCTGTCATGAAATCGTGACACTTTCTGCATCTGTTTGCTTTCTCTTCAACCTATTGCAAAATTGCGACGCTATCAACTTTCATACATTTTCTTTGTAGTCTGTCGTGAAATTGCAATGCTTTTAGCTTTCGTACGTCTTCTTTGCAACCTATCATGAAATCATGACAGTTCTCATTTCAAACTCTTCCCTTTGCTGCATGTCATGAAATCTTGACAGTTCTCACTTCGAGTTCTACAGCATGTCGTGAAATTGTGACACTTTATCTTGCTTCCACTTTGTCTTCTGATTTGTCATGAAATCATGACACTTTTTATCCTTAGCGCTTTTCTTTTCTTTGGGTCATGAAAAACCGACATGTCGCGATATCGTGACACTTTTTCTCCTGGACTTTCTCTCCTACATTATGTCGCAAAATCATGACACTTTTTCTTTCAGACTCTCTCTCCTACATTATGTCACAAAATCATGACATTTCTAACTCCGAACATTCTCTCTCCTCTTTGAGTCACGAAACTGCGACATGTCGCGATATTGTGACACTTTTCTAACTTGCTTTCTCTCTCCTGCTTAAGTTGCGAAAATGTGACATGTCGCGATATCGCGACACTTTTCTAACTTGCTTTCTTTCGAACCTGTCAAGCCGTAACCTTCATCAAGACAAATTATTTTACATCAAATCAAATTCCTTCAAAAGTTTCTTGACATCAATGACAACTTAAACACTTGAGCAAAGGCAATGTACCCAAAGTACCCAAAATTGCCAACACATACTCCTCCAATATTATTTCATTTATGAACCATGTCCCACTTACAAAGAGGAAACCTAATTTTTTCCTCACATCCCTTATAATGAAACTCTCTTAAAATTTCATCATTTATTATGCTATACCTAATCATTATCTTCAAAGTGACATCATATAAATAGGGACAAATTGTAATGTAGTATTTATGTGTTGTAGCCTATATTCCATGGTTGAGAACTAACATTTCTAGACTACCAAACAATCTTTCATTCTATCCAAACAAGAGCTTCAAATCTCATTTTTAATTTCTTTATGAGAAAAAGGAATATAGAAGTAGGTTGATGGAAAGTTTTCAAATTTCAACCTTAAAACATTCATAATAATTTTCTATAAATCTAGGGTTTTGTTTTTAAAATATCTTAGATTGTATAGCATTAATAAAATATCGAGTAACATTCTCATAATATGATAATATAAATTTAAAATTGTATAGCCTCACTAATTGATAGATGACCCATAAGAAAAGTGTTATCAAAAAATTAGAGATGAGATTCAAAGGGACAATTTTTTGGAACATGAATAGCTTTGGTTTTTTCTTCCATTTTTACCTTTGAGAAAGCTCCCCCTAATGCCTTTATAAGAATAATAAATAGATAAGGATATAGTAGATCATATTCGTAGGGTCCTTAGGATGAATTAAAGTAACTAGTAGGAGAATCATTGATCAAAATTGATTATTTTATAGTTCTATAAAAATATTTAAACCAATCACATCAACTATAATTAAAACTATTTTTTTTAAATATTATATTGAAAACTATAGGAAACACTATTATATGCATTTTTCATATCAAATTTCATAATAATAACTAGATTTTTTCATTAAAAGTAAGGTCACGGCTCCCATGCCCAATGAAATTGAAGTTCACATCTAGCCAACCATACTAGAAGTCCACCATAGCAGCATTTCCTTGTTCTCATTAAGGGTGGTCTATTACACCATCTTCTTCCCCTTACGTATTTGGTCGGGGATGGGATTTTTCTCCTTAGAGCACATGATGGGGTGTATCTAGTCAAGAATAGGGTTGGTACTCCAAGTCATATGCCCTTTTATTTATGTATATTTATTTTGGATGGAAGCCTACACTTGCAAATCTTGACCACCTTCCTAGGTGGGGTAATATTCAAGATAAATATACTCCTCCTACTAGTGGTGCCTTAGCCACTTAATTTGTGTTGCTTTGGTGTATCTAGTTATCTCTTTCTTGCACTATTAAATTTTGTTCTCTACTATTTCTAGAGTTCTCTACTCCTACTCTATATTCCTCAGTATAAATTTTTAGGGTATGGATTTCTTTTTTTACCCACATTTTTTTTTAAACAAGTGTAATATTAATTCTAATAAAAACTAAGAGCACTTTTTATCAAAAAAGCTCTATATAATACAATTATGTGTCTTTTTCATATCTAATTTTGTAAGCATACCTGGATTTCTTATGAAATGAATATATTGTATGGCATCCTATGCAATGATTATCCCACCAATAATTTTTTCACCCATCAAGATAACACAATCTATAATACTTTCAAAATTTTTTACCATAATTTTTTGAATAATCTTGTAAATCATACTACAAAGGCTTATTGGATGAAAAGTATAAAAATATTTTGTCTTTCCTTTCTTGGTAAACAATGTAATAAAAATGGCATTAATATTGATTGTTATATCCTTTCTTTATTTGGTCTTTTCAACTACAACTAACATATCACTCTTTAATAAATTCCAAATTTATTTAAATAAAATTGTAGGAAATTTATCATGACAAGGTGCCTCATTAGGATTGAAAGAGTAAAATACTTCATGAAGCTCTTCCATACATATATTATTCATCAAGAATTCATTTCATCCCTATGTAATAACTACTAGAATAATTTGTAAAAGCTTATCATGCACCTCATTTTTCCTAGTATCTAACCAAATACATTTTTTTTTCACTATCTCTTGTAAACTTTTGATCTTGGATTCAATTTATTTCTATTGTTTACAAATGTTACCAAAAAATTTGGTATTCCAAATATTTATTTGATTTAATAAATATTTTATATTTTGAACAAAATTGTACATATATGATCCTTATAAAAATATTTTATCCCACCATAACATAATTAGATGGAAAAAATTGGGTCTTGGAGCTATAGTGATTCCTTACTACTAACCTGTGACTAAGGAAAAACCTCAATCACAAGAAATAAAAGCTTTCTAGATTGAGGAGGCAGTCGAAACAAGTCCCAAATATCAAAATTTATAAAAAATATTCTTAATAAAATCCCAAAAAATAAAGTGTTAAAGGGTCACCAAGAGAACTTTACTTTTAAAATAAGTTTTAATATTAGAGGTTTTGTAGTTCCCAATGAAGTGCCAACTACAACAGCCTTGACCAATATGTAAAATAACCCTAGGTCCAAAAGAGGTATTGAAAATTCAAGAAAGCATTTATACTTAAGTCAAATCAAATGTGATAAGGGTATATGAGCTAAATTAATGATTTTCTAACCAAAGAGATAAAGATAACCTACTAGAAGATCCCTTGAGTAATTTTCTCATATATTCATTCAAGATAATGTATGGCAGTGAAAGCATTAATTTTGATAGTCATTATGGTAAAAAAGTACTTCATTTAATAAATAATATGCCTAGGAAAAGTAGATGAGATTGCCATTATCATTTATAGATAATTTTACAAAGTATTATTCCCCTATTGTAAATTTGTTAGGAGCCCATCCTACCATTATTTTTTGTAATTCTTAATTGATTACATAATGACCCACATACAACTTGGAGTTCCCATTATAATATATCTTTGTAATACATTTGTAATGGTATGGGGTAAGTAAGGCACCCAAACAAGTAAGGCCATTTTATGTAACTATTATCAAGAATGTAATTGATGTTTGGTAGAATATTCTAGAATGAGTGGCATTTTGCATGTAAGCTAAATCTTCTTGAGCTTAGGATTAGGATTGCATGAATCTTTTCTTTAAAATATATGGAGCCATATATGAATGTATCTTTTTGCAATTTAATAAAATATTGAAGGAGGTTTCCCCCTCGAAGATCCCTACAATATTGATTTATTTAGTGAGATTGTTTCAATTCTAAAATTACTTTTTGCATAGTGTTATTCTGTCATTTGATGAATTTAATTTTATTGCAATATTTTGTGTGAGTTACTTTTAATAGAAGGTTACTAACAAGTGGTATTAGAGCACTTTCTAGGGTCAATTTCTACTATCACTACGATAATTCTTACCCATCCATTATTATTGTTAGGTAGAATTTTCTTACATTTTCATTTTTGTTATCATCTATTTAAAGAAATATTAGTCCTTTCTTTTTCTACAGTAGTTGAGTTGGCTAGAAATATTATGCTAGGGATTTTAAAATATCATGGAGGGGCAATCATTATTGGTTAAGCTAGAAAACCCATAAAACCTCTAGTGAAGTGAGGGGTGATTAGTCTCCAATACCCAAGCCTAAGATAATGCCCACACATAGAATCAAGCTCCCACATATCTATGGGTATATAGGGAGACCATCTAGGGTTAAATAAAATTTTATCCATTCTGAATATTTTTAGCCTTGTATTATCCATAGTATACAAGACACGACATCCTAAAATATTAACCATCCATACTATTAGAGAGGCAGATAGTGTGCTCAAGGGTATGTGTGGAATCCTCTTTGGGTAGTGGTCTAAATTATTGATCTAAGAACTATTATTCACCACTACAATATAATAGAGGGCCTATAGGTATTACATACTAATTTATGTAGCATACCCTAGTTCTATAAAAAAAAATAACCTATAAAAATATAGCCTTACTATACTTCTAAAACTATAATTTTTCCCACAAGATTGAGGATGCATAGGAGACTTTCCTATCACAAAAAACAAAATTGCATGCACCAAACAATCAAGGCTGAGTGTATAAGTGTCTATGATAGTCAAGAAGTATTTTAGTAACAATAAGGTAAGTGGTAGTAATATTTTGGTCAATGGTAGTAATAATAAAGTTGATAGGTGTAGTAACATTCATCTATAATAGTTAGTAAATACTAGGTAGTAAGTGATAGTAAAAAAATAGATAGTGTTAGTAACTACATAGTAGAGAGAGTCCCAAAGTTAGTCATTAAAGAATATCAATGGTCATAGTACAAGTTGAAATATAGTGTCAAGAGTGGTCAGTAGTCAGAACAGATAGGAAGAGTTAGTTGACATAGTACCCAAATTTTGAACCCAAACTCTGGAGGAAAAATGACCTCACTAGTAAACTCATCAAAATAGCAAATAAAAGTCTCAGGTGCCCAAAACTAGTGTTGTGTGATATAGCTCATTGTGATCATATTTTTAAGCTAATCATTTTGATATCTAGCACCCAAGCACATTTTTTGGACTTATTACTAAAAATAGTAACCCTTGAAATCACAGTTCTATTTTTACTTAAAATAGTAACCCCTAAAGCACTTTTTTTGACTTATTACCAAAATGGTTGCTGGTACTCATCAACACAAAAAAGTGATGCAAAAAATTATCTTAACATTGGAAACCATAACCAAAAAACTTAGTTCCATTATCTAATATGATAAATCAATACGGGATGACATTTAGTGCTTCAAAAGTGAATACATTACCTCCAAAACCAAAATTTAAGAACAAATTCAAGAGGGTGAGTCTAAGATTTAGGATACAAAATAGTTAGGGCAAAGAAAAAGGCCCTATAAAGAAAAGGAAAGTTCTCACACTAATTTTAACTGTGATCCTATCTTCAAGATGCCTAAATTAAAATTTCCTAAGTTAAATGGGAAAGACACAGATGGGTGGTTATTTCACATAGATTAATTCTTTCAACTCCACAATGTCACTAAATATTATTGGGTAAATATGGATTCTTTCAATGTTGAATCAGAAGCTTTACAATGGTACCAAAGGTTCCAACATACCATTACTAATACTTCTTGGGATATTTTTGAATCGCAACTACTCACTCACTTTTACCCTAACAAGTATGATAATTTTCAATAAGTACTACCCAAGCTAAGATAAACTTCTATAGTTTGAGACTACCAACCCAATTTGAAAAATTAGCTAACAAAACCAAGTTTGAATAAAGGGTTTTTTATGAGTTGTTTCATCAGTGACTTAAAGAATCATCTTTAAGATAAGGTTAAGATGTTCAAACCACAAATAATGATGCAAGCCATAAACCTAGCACATTTTGTTGAATTCATATTTTTATATTAAAGGACACCTATATTTCAACCAACCAAACCCTCTTTTCCTCCCAAGTTCACAAGTGATAATGAAAATAAATCTATCCACTCAAAATTCTTGGTCATCGAGGAAATAAATATGCGATGAGCCCAAGGGTTGTGCTAAAATTATGATATAAAATATGTTAGAGGACATAGGTGTTCCCAAAAGTAGTTATTTCTAATAGATGTAAAGGAACCTATAAGTAGTGACCACAATTATGGAAGTAGAAACAACAAAATAACAACCTCAAAATGAAGAGAAAGTAGATAAAGAACCCCAGGAAAATTTCTTTTCTATGCTCTTGTAGGGATTACTACTCCACATACCATAAAATCTATGGGTTTTTTAAAGGCTAATACCTTACAATCCTTATTGATTCATGTAGCACACAACTTTATTGATATCTGAATTGCCAAACAGGCCTATTGTTACACACACACATGCAATTTATTTGATGTTATGGTGTAAAGTAGAAGGTCCTTACCTTGCAAAGGTAAATTTCATAACGTTAAATTGAAAATAGAGAATTATGATATCAAACAAGATACATTTTCTCTTCATTTAGGAGGATGTGATATTCTATTAGGAGCTTAGTGGTTGGGTACCTTGGGTACCATCGCATGGATTTTTATAGAATTATGAATGTAGTTTTCATAGAATGGATAGTTTTACACTCTTTAGGGTTTAAAAGGAGGGCCTCCTTAGATTATAAACTCAAACCATATGGAGAAGTTATTAAAAAAATATTCTCATGGGATCATCGTATAGATATTTACAATCCAACTGATGCGTAGTCGTTATACCATCATTAATTCTTAAAGAATCTGTCAATCCAGGGCAGTGTACAAGGCTATCTACGAGAGAAGAAGTGAAACAACTATAACTTAGGTCAATCTAGGGCAACAAGTCTTATTGGTGGAACCAGTTTTGTGGGGGGTTTTGGAGCATTCCTATCTCTAAATTGCATGAATTAAATCTTAATCTAAGTTGCAGAATTGGAAACTAATCTCTAACTGTAGAAATGAAGTCCTAATTACAATTGCAGAATAAGACCTAATTATATTGCAAAATTAACAGCTACAGAATTGAAAGTCTGATCCTAATTGCAAAAAGGAATTCTAATTACTTTTGCAAGAATAAAAGTCTAGATCTAATGTGGAAATAAAAGATCTAATGTGGAAATAAAAACTATCAAAATTTTGTAACAGAAGGTTGTCAATCCTCTGTTCAGATTTTGACAGCAAAATAGGAAAAATGCAGGAAATTGCTGAAAACAGTAAATTCTGAAAATAACAGTTCTGAAAATAAAGTGAAAGCTTGGCTGAAGGTAAGATTACAACTAAAACATTAAGCACACAATTTATCTTAGCATAAATAAACTAATACTGCAAATATTGTCAACTATTCACAAGCAATTTAAACAACAAGTTCTGCAACTCATTTTGCTGCAGCAAAATCAGAATAAAAACCTGTTTTGTTAGTCCTCCTCCTAGGTCTGGAAGTGGCCAGCCTCTTTATCCAGAAGAAGGTGTAAGTCTCTCTTTCTTTTCTAAATCTTAATCACACTCATTTACAAGTAAACTGAAATAGAACTGGTGCACTTTATTGATCAAAATACATGATTACAAGAATTCTGCTAAAAACTCACATAGGATCGTAATAACTAATACTCGTATTCTCTGCTAGTTTTCTCTATCTTCTGCTACTTCTCTACCTTCTACTTGCTATCCACTAGGCTCAACCTGAATGGGAGCAATATTTATAACTATCCTATGATCTGATTACAAACAAAGAATATCTCAAAAGATCTAATCCTATAATGCTGCAACAAATTCTGGTTTTATCCTAGAAGAGGACTAAAACCTGATCTTTCCCTTAATGATGGCTTTGGTCGGCAATGACGGCAAAAACAGATGGCAGATATTTCTCTTTACTTTTTCCAACCTTTATTTCCCTTTTTTCGGCTTCAAAAATCGGTCAAAAAGGTCAAAATTACATTCTGTTCTTCATTCCGAAGATAAGTGGCTTCATTCCGAAGACAGTGCAGTTTTCATTCCGAAGATCGCTCATTCCGAAGATACTGTATTCTCATTCCGAAGATCGCTCATTCCGAAGATATTGCATGCTTCATTTCGAAGATCCGCTCATTCCGAAGACGCTGCATTCTTCATTTCGAAGATCCGCTCATTCCGAAGATGCTGTGTTTTCTTCATTCCGAAGATATCTGTTCATTCCGAAGATGCTTCGAAATGAACAAATGTATGCTTTTCCTTTGATTTCTTCTGCATCTCTCAGGTGGGTTATCTCCTAAGATCAAATTCTAATGGTCTTCATTCCTTTCCTCATGTGAATTCCATGCCTTGCTATTTATGGACAACTCGGTCGGAATTTATATGGGAAAGACCAGTTTTTGCTGCACAAAGAACAGTTTGCTTGCACTATTGCCAGATTTAGGTGAAGTGAATACTTGAAACAAATCAAAATATGATTAGTGAAATGCTGCTATTATTCTAAGCATATCCCATTGTAGCAAATCATAACAAAAAGAACACAAAACTATGCAAAAAGCTATAAAATCAGCATATAATATCTCAAATACATTGATCATGCAAAATGGTTAATATACAAAGATATTAAATCAACTTAACTAACATATCGGATAAAACATAAGAGTTTATAGGCATTTTTAGTGTACAAAACATGTTATAATTGAGGCATTTCCAGTGCCTCATCATTTTCCCCCCAACTTATATTGATGCATGCCCTCATGCATTCTCGTTGGGCTATGGACTCACGTATGTCCATGTTCAGATTCCATGACCCGTAGAATAACTTCTTGCCTATGTAATATCCTCTATTTTCCTGAATGTTTCTGAGCCAATCTTCAAATTGTTCATCAGGTTGTTCATCTTCCTCAAAGTAAAATGGAACTGGGGTAATGATGGTTGGAGGCCTGAACTTGAGACCTATCCAAGCTTATGCCGCATGATCCGGATCGCTTGGACTACACCTTCTGCTCTTCTTCTGGACCACTCTAGATTGATGGGGGAGATAGGTTCTCTTTTCCTCAAAGACATGGAAAGTTCATTCCATCTGTCTCTGCATACTGACAATGCTGGAAAGAAATTGTGATCACAAAAATTGTTAAATCTGGTCACACAGTCCCTCAAATTGTTCAAGTACATTCTCTTGATATCATCCCTGTTCATCATTGAAAAGTGCTGCTGAGTGATATTTAGGTGATTTGGCTGGATTGCTCTGACTAACAACTCAGCCCTTGTTTCAATCACTTTATTCTGCCTTTTCTCATGATCCCAATAAAGCTGATTTTGCAAGGTTGACATAAATGCTCTCAACTGAACATCTCCAATGTAGATTTGAGGATGAGAGTCAACTTCCTCTCGGTATGAAGAAACTATGCAAAAACAGTTCACACAGGAGATTTTTCTGCTCAAAAGGACTGTCAAAATATGCCTCCAAAAAATCTTCAATAGTGTCCAATTTGTATGGAAGGTTTGAAGTAATCCTCATGACCTGCCATCTAAGGTATTTTTCTTTCAAAATAAGGCTGTAAAATCTGGCTGGCCGTCTGAATTGGACTAAAAACTCAGCAATTTGGCACAGGTCAGATACCTTTTCTTTCAATGCCTGAATTTCTGTGTCCTTGGCTTCTAGCTGTTTTGCTTCCAATTTGAATTTTTCAGTTTTATTGGCAAGCTGTTCATATCTAAGCATCCAGCTAGCTATGTCTGCATTGTACTATTCTAAGGACACAGTATTAGGTGGTCTTACTATAGGGGGAATCCTAGGCACCGGATCTGTCTAAACTCCTTTTTCTTCCACTTCCACTGGCTGTTCATCTGTTAATATCTCTACTTGCACCCCCTTATTTGCTATCTCTATGGGGTTGTCATCAAATAGTATTTCTACTTGTACCCCCTTATCTGTTGTTTCTACTGGAAGTGTAACAATTTGTAATGCAGGGACCTCAGTAGGAGTACTTACTTGAACTTTTTCCTGCTGTTGGGACTGTTCTTGTGCTGGTGGCTCATTTTCAGCATCCTCTGCAATATTCCTCACTATTTCTGAAGCATCTTCAGAACAAGAAGGCACTGCTTCAGAATGAACAGGCACCTCTTCAGAATGAAGGAGTGCTGTTTCAGGATGAACTTCTATGTTTGCTTCAACAGAGTCATCTGCTCTTGACAAACCCAGAAGCAATTGAGCCAAATTATCTTCATCATGGGACACAGCTGGCTGCTTTTCAGATTGTGCCAACAACTTTTTTAGTTCTGCCACTTCCTGCTGGAGTTCTACAATTTTTCTTTCTTGCATCTCAATGATGCTTTCTTTCTCTGTGATCCATCTGGTTTGTGTCTTGACAACACTCCTTGCTGCCCTCAGCTGCTCAGTGATGTCTTCCACTTCTGTTTCTGCTTCAGAAGCTGATGCAGACAAATCAGTTGCAGTTGGCTGTTCAACCAAATTTTCCTCTTCTACTGCAACATTCTGTTCTTGTTCAGGAGGCTCTGTGAGACTGTCTACAAGGACATCCACCATATCTATAGCCTGTTGAATTGTAGCCTCTTCCAAACCAACTTGCTCAATTTCTACTTCAGCTATCTGTTCAGGGAATTCTAGAAAATTGTCAGATGCTGGTTGTATCTCTGTGACATCTGGGCTACTTGGTCTATCTTCTTCCTCACTTTCTTCCCCAAAAATGACATCATTTAAGTTAGAGTAAAACCTGTCAAAACTCCTAGGGTTTCCTCTAAAATGATGTTGGCAAACTAATTTGATAAGGCCATGATGGCGAAGGCTCCCTTTACCCTCCTGATATCTTTTTGCCATGTTCTTTAATTCTTGATACAAATACAGGGGAAGATTAACCCTAACTTCTGGTTGTTGTCTACCATGCCTGAGATGGTTCAAATTCAGATGATGCCCCGCCCTCATAGTCAAAAACTTAATCACCAAGTGGCTACTTCATCCGAGGTTCTTTCTAGCTCTTTTAACCCCTTGCATGTGTTGTTATGGGTTAACTATTCAAGTTCTCTATCATTCTCTTCTACAACCGATTAACTACATTTCCAATGTGTTCTTGCGATCTAGTAATTGAAATTCCCTCTAATGGCACCTTAATTTGACTTAGAATTTTAGGCTTACCTCAATAGACATGTCGTTGACATTTGCTCGGTTATTTCCACTGTGGGCAAACACTAAATCTTCGAAGATCCATTGAATTTGTCCAAATGTCATAAACTCCTTCTTCAAAAACTCGAATTTTCTCGAGGAAATTGGTACCCCAGTTCTTCGATCTTGCGTCCCATTTTTCTCTCTTTAAAACTTTTCCATTTTTTTTCCTTTGCCAATTTTCAGAGTTTAGAACCTTCGCTACCTCGTTTCTCCTTCTTCTTCGTCTTCTTCGGAATGAGCCGTATTCTGTGCACTGTACCTCGCAACACGTCTTCGAAAAGAAGGATGGCACACATATCGACTTCTGCACTATACACCTGTTCGTTGATAATTGCATGGATGTCCTTGCCGTCAGATCCACGTCATCATTTTTGTAGATTCTCACGTGCATGTTAATTGACATTAAAAATCGGTGGCATATGGTTGCAGATTCTCCGTATTTCCAATGAGTGCAAAAATAGACCATGTGCTGATTGACACGTGTCCCTTCTTCGCATGCAACTAAGAAAAAATCTTAATTTTGTCGTATCTTATTTTCTTGGACGCCACGTGGAAATGCTCTTTCCAAAAATGCAAACAAAATTTCATTCCGAAGATTATGACCTCATTCCGAAGACAAGTCTTCATTCCGAAGACAAATCCTCATTCCGAAGATTATGACCTCATTCCGAAGACAGGTCTTCATTCCGAAGACAAATCCTCTTTGCAGAATTTTCATTCCGAAGATAGATCTTCATTCCGAAGATCAATCCTCATTCCGAAGATTAATCCTCATTCCGAAGATCAAGCTGTATTGTGAAAGTAAATCGTCATTCCGAAGACAGACCTTCATTCCGAAGATAGATCTTCATTCCGAAGACAAATCTTCATTCCGAAGATGATGCAGCAAATCGTCATTCTGAAGACCAAGTTTCATTCTGAAGACAAATTGTCATTCCGAAGACAAAGTTTCTTTCTGAAGATAAAGTGCAACATTCATTTTGCTGTCATTCTGAAGACAATTTCATTCCGAAGATAATACAACAAGTATTGTTTTTGGCATTCTTGTTCCGAAGATTAGGCAGAAATCAATATTATCATTCTTAAAACATGTTTTTAAGTATGCCAACTCTTATGAATACCTTTTATGCTAATGGTTAATTGTCACATACTATATACCAATCATTTTACAATGAAGAAATGTAAGAAATATATACCTGATAAAAACAAGCTAATGCCGCTTTGAAGAATGACTCGCTTTTGTTGATATTCTCACGAGATTTTCTGCAACATTTCAAAACAAGTGCACTAGGTGAATTTGTACAATGATGATTCAAAAATTTCTCAAGGTTATGCATGCCAGAAAACTGGTTTTCATGCATACCAACCCAGTAGTGCCTTAAAAAGGTTTTCACTGCTGAGTTATTCATTTTTCTCTCTTTTTTTTTTTTTTTTTTGATTTTCCCCATTTTTTTATTTTTACCTCTCCTTTTCTCTTTTTTTTTTTTTTTTTTTTCTTGATTCTGACTATGCCCATGAAGGAATTTCATGATTTCCCCTGAAACCATGCCCATGAAGGAATTCATACTCATAATTTATTCATCTTTTTGTTTTCTATTTTTCTGATTTTTTTTTTGTATTTTCTATTTTCTTGAAATCCACTGATCATGTTGATTGTTTTGAAGTGGAAGAAGGATTCTCTTCCACCTGCTGTGTATCCAAACTGTCAAGTTGCTGCAAGAACTCCTCTTTAGTCAGAGGTGTATGGTATACCCTGAGGCGATGTCCATTCACTACCAACTTTCTTCGTGACCCATCAATGGGGGATAAACGAGCTGCTCCATTGTTGAATACTTCTTCAATCCAGTAAGGTCCCAACCATCTAGTTTTCAGTTTTCCAGGGAAGTCTTCATATTGAGAATCGAACAGTAAAGCCCAATCTCCTTGTTGAAGTTTCTTCTGCTGAATGTGACTGTCATGCCACAACTTCCTCTGGCTCCCGAATTACCTCGCTTTGGTGCAGAGCATCCAATCTAAGTTCATCCAACGCATTCACCGCGTAATCCTATCTGTCTGTGCCTGCGACAAGTCAATTCCAATTTCTAGTGCTGTGCGCAATGTTAGTAGCTCAAATTCAATAGGTAAAAGAGGCTTTTTACCAAAGACTAGTTCATAAGGTGTGAATCCAAGTAGTGGACTTCCAAGTGGTATTGTAGGCCCAAACTGCTTCAGGTAATTTGTCTAGCCAATTCTTCCTATGAAAAGCTACTATTTTTGTTAAGATGCGTTCTAGTTCCCTGTTTGTTACTTCAACCTGGCCATTTGCTTGTGGGTGGTAGGGTGATGATTTCCTATGTTTGATTTCATACAATTCTGTAAATACTTTTATGACCTTGGATGCAAATTGGGGTCCTTGGTCTGTGGTAATAGACCGTGGAGCTCCAAATCTCTGAAAAATCTGAGTATACAAGAAATCAGCGACCTTTTCTTCACGAGCATGTTTGAAAGCACGCACCTCTACCCACTTTGTCAGGTAATCGGTGCATACTAGAATATGCACCTTTCCTTGAGAAGGTGGATCAATAGGTCCTACAAAATCAAGCTCCCCACTTCTCAAATGGTTCTAAAACCATTTGAGGCTGCAATGGCATCTCATTTGTATGAGTGGGTTTCCCCATTCTTTGGCATGCATCACAATGCCTGATGTACTTTTTCACATCCTTGTGAAGAGATGGCCAATAATATCCTATCCCCAAGATTTTTCTAACTGTGCTTTTTACATAATAGTGTCCACCTGAAGGTTCATCATGACAAGCCCTAAGGATGTCATACACTTCATCCTTTCGGATGCACCTACGTAACACATGGTCAGGACTGCACTTAAAAAGCATACCCTTAATCCATTCAAAAGAAGAACTTTGTTTGATCAATTGTTTTTTCTGTTTTGAGGTGAAATGTGAAGGAACTTTCCCCATGACCAAATAATTGGCTATATCTCGCAAACCAAGGTGATTGAACTGATATAGCAAATAGTTTTTCATCAGAAAAGTGTCATCAACTAATTCCCCTTCATCCGTGTTCTCGCAACCCGGACAAGAAATCTGCAACAACATTAGCTTTTCCCGGTTTGTTGATTATGGTGATATCAAATTCTTGCAAAGAACAACAACCAACGAATAATTCTTGCACTTACCATAGGTTTATTCATCAAATACTTAATGGTCGTATGATCTCGTGTGAATAAATATTTGATAACCCCGTGATATAATGCCCGAATTTGTTGATGGCATAAATCACTGCTAGGAATTCTTTCTCAGTTGTTGTATAATTTTTCTCTGCTCCTGTCAAGTTTTTGCTAATGTTGTAGATGGTATAATGTTCACCATTATCAATTTGTCCTAATGCTGCTCCAATTGCTGTATTGGAGGCATCAGTTTGAATATGAAATGGTAATGTCCAATTAGGTCCTCTAAGCACAGGTGGAGTTATCAATTTCTCTTTCAGAGCTTCAAATGCTTCCTGACACTTTGCAGTCCAGGAGAATTCAAAATCTTTAGTCAATAAGGCAAACAGAGGACTGGCTATTGTACTAAAGTTGGGAATAAACCTGTGGTAAAAACCAATGTGTCCTAGGAAACTTCTGACATTAGTCTGAGTTTTAGGAGGAAGGAGGTTCTTGATAATTTCAACCTTCTTTGGATCAACTTGGATCCCTTCAGGAGAGATGTGATGACCAAGAACTATCCCTTCCTTCATCATCATGAAGCATTTATCTGGATTTAAGGATAGGTGGTATGTTTCACAGCGAGTTAAGACTTTATCAAGATTTTCCAATGTAAAATCAAAAGTTTGTCCACATACTGTGAAATCATCCATGTAAATTTCAACACTTTTGGTGGTCAGATCAGCAAAAATTGCTAGGACTGCTCGCTGAAAAGTTGTCGGGCATTACACAAACCAAAAGGTAAAACCCTATAGGCAAATGTTCCCCAAGGACATGTAAAAGTTGTCTTTTCTTGATCTTCAGGTGCAATCTGAATTTGATTATATCCACTGAATCCATCAAGAAAACAAAAGTATCTTTTTCCAGCAAGAGTGTCTAACACTTGATCTATGAAAGGTAATGGAAAATGGTCCTTGTATGTCACTTTGTTCAATTCTCTGTAGTCTACACATACTCTCATTTTTCCATTTTTCTTAGGAACTATTACCAATGGAGAAACCCATTGACTATCAGAAATTGGGTAAATGAATCCTACTTCCAGGAGTTTTTCAATTTCCTCTTTCACAATATCTCTTAAGGCAGGATTCAATCTTCTTTGAAATTGTCTGACTGGCTTGACTTCTTCAGTATAGATCTTATGGGTACATATATCAGGATGAACTCCTAACATATCCTTGTAGTTCCAAGCAAAAGCATGAACATGCTTCTGCAAAACAACTATCAATTTTTCTTCCTCTTCCCTAGTAAGCTGGCTGTAGATATTCAAAAATTTGCCTGGCTGGACTTCTATTTGTTTTGTATTCGAAGGACTCGAATTCACTCCTTCATACTTGGTGATTAAGGGATTAAGAGGACATTGTTGTGATGGGAGAAATGAAGCAGTTTCTATTTCATTGCTGCTTGAGGGAAGCATTTCTTGTATGGAACAGTGAGAAGGAAAAATCAGATGATGGTACCATCCATGTGATAATGAAACAGAGTTTCCTTGTGATAGCACAGATGATTCATCTTCAGATTTTTGATTCTCCTCATTACTTATCAATTGTTGGATATTTGTTGCTTCCCCTTCTAAACCTTGTTCATGCAGAACATTCATCAAGATTGTTTCATTTTCTAAGTTTTCTCGTGTCACTGAGGTCTTCTGTGTGTTCTCTTACTACTAAGGTAGCTAGTGTAGAAATGACCTCTTCTCGGTTCTTCATCTGAGTCAGAAAACCATAACTGGCCTAAAAATTTGCTAGATGGTTTTGCAGGAGGATATAAAGAAATTTGTTTCAGCTCAATACCATTTGAAATAGTCATATTTCCAGATCTGCAGTCTATGAAGGCTGCTGCAGTTGCAAGCCAAGGTCTTCCCAAAATAATGGGATATCCATGTGCTGAATTTCTTGGTCAGTAAAACCAAAAAATCTATAGGGAATTCCCAAGAAGAAACTTCTATAGGGACATCTTCAATGATTCCTTCAGTTTTTGCAACTGACCTATCAGCCATTTCTAAAATTGTAAATGTGGGGCTGAGATGTTTGAGCTGTAATTGTTCCATTGTATCTTTAGTCATGACATTTATTGCAGCTCCTAGATCCACTAAAACATTTGATATTGGCACTGAATCTATGGTGACTGTGATAACTGGGCTTCCTGGATCACTATACTTTGGAGGTAGTAGTTTTCCAGATAAAAGATCAGCTATCTTCCCTTCAACCTGCATAGTCTTAGGGAATGCTTTCTTCTTTCTCCCTGTTCTTTTAATACACAAATTTCGGACAGTACTGTTAATTTCTTGTATTTCCTTAATGGCTTGCAATAAGGGTAATGAGATAGTCAACTTTTTGAGTTCCTTGACTACTTCTGACTCAGAAATTTCTGGTATTGCATTAAGTCTTTCAAGATATGGAACTATCCTTGGTATTTGTTCTGCTTGTGTTTCTTTTTCTATTGTTGGATCCAATTTTTCTGTTTCTTTTGTTGGTTGGATTCTCTCTGGTTCTGATGATTCTTGCTCTTCATTATCTTTGATTTCAATTAAAACTGGTTCAGGTACAATTTTTCCTGAACGGAGTTGGATATCACTACAATCAAGAACATTAATTTCAATATTTTCTTCAGCTTCAGCCACATAGACAGGAGGTGTCTGTCTTACATTGTTTGGATTAGTGACTCGGTCGAGCTGGCAATTGAGGTTGCTTCACTTGTTGTGTTTGCTATTTTTCTTGAAAATTTTGATTAGGTGCAGGCAACAAATGCTGAGTTTGACCTTGATTCCTTTGCTACCTTGGATAGGACTGGTATTGTTGATTCCATTGTGGTTGGTTTTGCACCCAATGTGGATTAGTCTGATTTTGATTCCAAGGTGGATTATTTTGATTCCATGAGGGGTTGTTTTGATTCTGATTCCAGGCTGGGTTATTCCAATTTGATTGTGGCCATTCTTGGGAATTTGTCCATTGAGGATAATTCCAAGGACGTTGGGGTGGTTCTGATTGTCCCCAAGGCATAGTACCAGGATTATGCCCCCAGTTTGTAGGAAAACGAGGGGGATTTTGATATTGAGTGAAATTCCCCCCCTGTTTTGGTCCAACATAATTGAGTTCCTCAGTCTGGTTTTCTAACACAGTTTTGAGTTGTGGTAGCAGGTGGCATTGATCAGTTGAATGCCTTTTTGAACAGATACTACAAATGGCTGAGATGGTTGTTTTATTCAAAGGACATTCCCGGAAAGCATGTTTACTTCTACATCTTGGGCAATAAATTGCCAAAGGTTCTCGTATTTTTAGCTTTTGCAGAGATTTACCCTAAAGTAGTGTTTAGATGCACTAGGATATCGGTTTTGAAATTTGCTAGTTCCTCTATCAGGTCCTTTACATCAGTGCCATTTGTGCGGTTTTTTCTTCTTCTCTGCTTAGTGCGAGAGTAATTCCTACAGAGATCCATAATCTCCTCATTACTGAGAGTGGTTACATCCCCTTTTCCCATTAAATCCAGAACTTCTCCTGGATTCATCTTGCAATCCTCTCAAAAAGATAGTTTTACACAATTCTGGTTCTACTAGTCCACATCTCCTTTGAACAAAGGAGAACCTATCAAGGTAATCTTCCAAGGTCTCATCATCTTCCCCGCTTGATTCTAAATAACTCATCTTTTCTGTTCCTTACACGGCAAGTATTCCCGATATTTGTCTAAAAAGACAGCCTCCATTTGATCCCATGGTTCTTATGGAATTTGGCTCTAAGCTCATGAACCAACGCAATGTCGAATCCTTGAGAGTTGAGGGAAAAACCTTAAGTTTTTGATTGTCATTTATATAATCATAGGTCTCGACATACTACCTTGAATTCAAACAAAAATTGGTCAGGATCTTCAGATACAACACCTCGGAAGGTGGGAAGTACTGAAGGTGAAATGGTCTTCATGGGAGAGTTTTGTGTTGGATTCAGATGAATAGGATATTCAAATGTTCTGGATGGTTGGAGCACATCCTGATCATCCCCTTCATTATGAACATAGCCATGCTGGCCATCTACATTGCCTGCCATAGTTTCTTGTTTCCTAGGAGAAGTTAAAGTTGTCCAAATTGTTCTCTCAAGAGGTCCAAGCTTTTCTGTTGATGAATCTGATGAATTATCTTCCTTAAGATATTTTGTTGATACAATTGGTGATTTTCCTTTCTCAAAATGTTCTACCGATGGTGAGACCGGTGATTTTTCTTTCAATCTTTCAGGTAGTTCAAACACAGGTGATTCACCCCTTAGGCGTGAAGATCTCCTTAATGGGACAAGCCAGGGATCCTTTGGGGTCTCCCTAGACTTACTCATTCATGTTTACTCCTAAATGACATAAATTAAGTCAATAGTTGCTTATCTTACTCTGCTGTTATATTCAGATTTTAACTTGAATATTCACAGTTTAGTCTGATTACAACTATTGGACTATTTGTTTTCTTCTGACAACACTATTCCCCGACAACGGTGCCAAAATGATGCGTAGTCGTTATACCATCATTAATTCTTAAAGAATCTGTCAATCCAGGGCAGTGTACAAGGCTATCTGCGAGAGAAGAAGTGAAACAGCTATAACTTAGGTCAATCTAGGGCAACAAGTCTTATTGGTGGAACCGGTTTTGTGGGGGGTTTTGGAGCATTCCTATCTCTAAATTGCATGAATTAAATCTTAATCTAAGTTGCAGAATTGGAAACTAATCTCTAACTGCAGAAATGAAGTCCTAATTACAATTGTAGAATAAGACCTAATTATATTGCAGATTTAACAGTTGCAAAATTGAAAGTCTGATCCTAATTGCAGAAAGGAATTCTAATTACTTTTGCAGTAATAAAAGTCTAGATCTAATGTGGAAATAAAAGATCTAATGTGGAAATAAAAACTATCAAAATTCTGTAACAGAAGGTTGTCAATCCTCTGTTCAGATTTTGACAGCAAAACAGGAAAAATGCAGGAAATTGCTGAAAACAGTAAATTCTAAAAATAACAGTTCTGAAAATAAAGTGAAAGCTTGGCTGAAGGTAAGATTACAACTAAAACATTAAGCACACAATTTATCTTAGCATAAATAAACTAATACTGCAAATATTGTCAACTATTCACAAGCAATTTAAACAACAAGTTCTGCAACTCATTTTGCTGCAGCAAAATCAGAATAAAAACCTGTTTTGTTAGTCCTCCTCCTAGGTCTGGAAGTGGCCAGCCTCTTTATCCAGAAGAAGGTGTAAGTCTCTCTTTCTTTTCTAAATCTTAATCACACTCATTTACAAGTAAACTGAAATAGAACTGGTGCACTTTATTGATCAAAATACATGATTACAAGAATTCTGCTGAAAAACTGTTACAGGACTGTAACAGTCAATACTCTGTATTCTCTGCTAGTTTTCTCTATCTTCTGCTACTTCTCTACCTTCTACTTGCTATCCACTAGGCTCAACCTGAATGGGAGCAATATTTATAACTATCCTATGATCTGATTACAAACAAAGAATATCTCAAAAGATCTAATCCTATAATGCTGCAACAAATTCTGGTTTTATCATAGAAGAGGACTAAAACCTGATCTTTCCCTTAATGATGGCTTTGGTCGGCAATGACGGCAAAAACAGATGGCAGATATTTCTCTTTACTTTTTCCAACCTTTATTTCCCTTTTTTCGGCTTCAAAAATCGGTCAAAAAGGTCAAAATTACATTCTGTTCTTCATTCCGAAGATAAGTGGCTTCATTCCGAAGACAGTGCAGTTTTCATTCCGAAGATCGCTCATTTCGAAGATACTGTATTCTCATTCCGAAGATCGCTCATTCCGAAGATATTGCATGCTTCATTCCGAAGATCCGCTCATTCCGAAGACACTACATTCTTCATTTCGAAGATCCGCTCATTCCGAAGATGTTGTGTTTTCTTCATTTCGAAGATATCTGTTCATTCCGAAGATGCTTCGAAATGAACAAATGTATGCTTTTCCTTTGATTTCTTCTGCATCTCTCAGGTGGGTTATCTCCTAAGATCAAATTCTAATGGTCTTCATTCCTTTCCTCATGTGAATTCCATGCCTTGCTATTTATGGACAGCTGGCTGGAATTTATATGGGAAAGACCAATTTTTGCTGCACAGCAACAGTTTGCTTGCACTATTGCCAGATTTAGGTGAAGTGAATACTTGAAACAAATCAAAATATGATTAGTGAAATGCTGCTATTATTCTAAGCATATCCCATTGTAGCAAATCATAACAAAAAGAACACAAAACTATGCAAAAATCTGTAAAATCAGCATATAATATCTCAAATACATTGATCATGCAAAATGGTTAATATACAACATATTAAATCAACTTAACTAACATATCAGATAAAACATAAGAGTTTATAGGCATTTTTAGTGTACAAAACATGTTATAATTGAGGCATTTCCAGGCCTCATCACCAACTACATACTACATCAGTTCATATTGATACCTTCATGTCTTTAAGTTAGAGATAGAGAAGTTAGTCCAAGAATTGTTAAAATTTGGAGTCATTCACTCAAGTAACAACCCTTACTCTTCTCCTGTATTATTGGTATAAAATAAATATGGACCATGGTTATTATGTATTGATTTTTGTGAGCTCAATAAGCTCATCATTAAGGATATGTTTTCTATTCTAATGGTGGATGAATTACTGGATGATTTGCATGGGACTATATTTTTATTCAAATTAGATATTTGTTTTAGGTGCCATCAGTTCAGAATCAAGGATGATGATATTTCTAAAACCACAAGAAGTACTCATGAGGGTCATTATGAATTCTTAGTTATGTCATTTACCTTCACCAATGCACCTTCCACATTTCAAAGCCTCATGAACAATATTTTTTATCCCTTTCTTCATAATCCATTCTGGTTTTCTTTGATGACATATTGGTTTATAGTCACTCTTGGGAAGAACACCTCTCCCATGTGAATCAAACTCTACAAATTTTGGTATAAAATTAACTTTATGCTAAGTGGACCAGGTGTTCTTTTGGGTTGATGGAAGTGGACTATTTGGGACACATTATCATCAAATATGACATTAAACATACCCCTAGGAAGATTTAGGTGGTTCAAGAGTGGATAAAACCTCACACTCTAAAATTTCTTTGTGGATTTTTGGGACTTACAAGCTATTACCACAAATTCATCCACAACTATAGAAAAAGTTCCACTCCCTTACCATCCATGTTAATAAAGTATTATTTTAATTGAACTGGTCCAGTTGAATAGGTTATCCTAGAGCTAAAGCACGCTATGAAAACCATTATAGTCTTAGGAATGCCTATTTTTTCAAACCTTTTGTAATTTAAAGTGATTCTTTAGGCAATGGTATTGGAATGGTGTTGATGTAGGAAGGGTACCCCTTCTATTTCACTAGTAAAGTACTTTCCAGTTGTAATCTAGGCAAATCAACTTATGCTAATGAAATTCTTACCATTTTGCATATGGTCACTCATTTGTGACATTATATTTTTTTAAATAAAGGGGTAAAAATTTATTGATAAAAATTCTAGATTAAAAAGTACAACTGAGCCCCCATGCAGGACTCAAATAAGCAACAAGACAGGCTAAATCACCAGACAAGGTCAACTCCCAAAGAAAACCAAAAAAAAAAAACAAACAACATTTAGTCTGAACATCCTTATGGATCAACTACCATAGGTGTTGAGAATCCCTAGACGGGAGACTCTCCCAGTTTTCAATACTCTGTCTTGAATAAAAACCACATCCGGAGAATGAACACAAATTAAATCATGAATAACTTTTTGTTTGGGGATGTTGTTCAACCCCCTTACATTCCATGAAAGTATAATCATTTTTGGGGGTTATAAAAATGGGAGTCCAATGTTCTCACCAAACCTGACTCTACCAAAGTCTCTCCCATTAACTTAATTTTATCTTGGTCTTTCTCCTGACCCACCTTCATATTCTTATCTGAAGCATTTTTTTTAATTATTTTATGCTACAATCCCAGCACCGTAGGAGTTTTATATTCCATGGATTACTACATCAGTGCCTGGGTAGGAGAGGACACATCTAAATCTATGCCATTTTCTAAGATAACTTCACTTCCAGGGCTAGGGCCAACCATATCACCTATACTTGAAACCAAAGCCCTTTCTTCTTCATTTAAACCCCATGTATCTCATTCCCTTGGTTCCACATCATGAAGAGACAACTAATTTGGTCCTGTTATATCTATAATAGGTAGCGATGTTTCAGGTATCTCCACGCACTGATCAAGATTCTCTAGAATTTCAAAATGATTGAGCTGAGCATCTGGCTGGTTATCCTTAATGTCTCTTTTTGCCTTTCTTCCTTTGTTCTGAGGTTTTACCGTAACAAAGCCTTCCTTATCCTAATCCCCCTCCTTTATCGAGGCTTTTCCTTTATCCATATTTTGTACAGCTTGAGAGGGCCCAGGATTTGAAGCCATAGGTAGGAAAAACTTAGGGCATTTTCTTTGTAAGTGGCCATATTCATGGCAAATCCGAAAACAAAATGGAAGAGCTTCATAGTCAAGTTTTTGAACCCATGTGGTTGATCCAAACTGTATTTCAATAGAATCTGGAATAGGATTGTTTAAATCAATTTCAACACAAATACGAGCAACAGAGATTACCTTTTTATCTAGCACCTGTCCTGACGGCCCAACCGACTTCCCAAGTAGAAGGGCAATCATATGCAAGATGTCATTTCTCCAAAATTCCAAGGGGACCCACGAAATCCAAACCCACATCGGAACCCGTGACGGCCGCTCCTCTTATGGGTTGAAACCCACATGCCAAGGTTTAAGAAAGAGTCCCGCTTGGATACAGAAATAAGGACCTCATTCAAATGCTTTGTTACGATCGGCAAGACAAGAAAAAACCACCATAAAATAGTTGTTTGCACTCAACATCACCTCCACATCACCTTCAAGGTTCCAAGTCTTCCTAACCCAAGCCTCCACAAAGGGAAGAGAAATTTGGATGCCCATAAATTTACCAATAAGTGCATGTTTGGTTAAATACTCCACATATTCTGCCACCGAGTCTAGTTGAACCACTAGAACCGACCTGGCTTCACATCGTTCCAAACATTCATTGTTCTTTAACAAGCGATTCCTATCATGCAATGGAAAATCCTGTTCCTTCCAATCATTTTTAAAAGAAATACTAGCCCTAGCATGTACGCTCTGTGATGGACCTGATGCCATCACTACATTCCTCCAGTTGTTCATACCTCCTCTAGAAACTGCTACCATCCTCGTAGAGCCCACCAGATAGGTCTCAAAAAAATTCCAGCAAAGCAGCTTTCCTCATCAAACCCTAGCAGAGCAAAAAAAAATTGACCTTATATCATTGGACATCATTTCTCAATTAAAATAAATCATTATAGTCTCAAATATTTCTTAGAGCAATGGGTTTCCACCCCTGAACAATAGAAGTGGATCTCTAAGCTAATGGGCTATGGTTATGATATTAATTATAAAAAGGGCAAGGAGAATATTGTTTTGGATGCCCTATCTCATCAATTTGAGGCTCATAGTATGATATGTGCTATTTTTTCATCCATCTTTTGGTGGATAAATTCTCTTCATGAGGAAGTATTTTAGTAACATTCAGGTAAGTGGTAGTAATAGTTTCGTTAGTGGTAGTAATAATCAAGTTGATAGTGGCAGTAACATTCATCTATAATAGTCAGTAAATACAAGGTAGTAAGTGATAGTAACAAAATAGATAGTGTTAGTAACTACATAGTATACAGAGTCCCAAAGTTAGTCACTAAACAGTATCAATGGTCATAGTACAAGTTGAAATATAGTATCAAGAGTGGTCAGTAGTCAGAACATATAGGGAAGAGTTAGTTGATACAGTACCCAAATTTTGAACCCAACCTATGGAGGAAAAAATGACCTCACCAGTAGACTTATAAAAATAGAAAATAAAAGTTTCAAGTTCCCAAAACTAGTGTTGTGTGATATAGCTCATTGTGACCATATTCTTAAGCTGATCATTTTGATATCTAGCACCCAAGCACATGTTTTGGACTTATTACTAAAAATAGTAACCCTTGAAATCACACTTATATTTTTACTAAAAATAGTAACCCCTAAAAGCACTTTTTTGGACTTATTACCAAAATAGTTGTTGGTACTCATCAACACCAAAAAGTGATGGAACAAATTGCATTAACATTAGTAACCATAACCAAACAGCTTAGTTCCATTATCTAATGTGATCAATTAATACAGGATGACATATAGTGCTTCAAAAGTGAATACATTACCTCTAAAACTTAAATTTAAGATTAAATTCAAGAGGGTGAGTCTAAGATTTAGGATATAGAATAGTCGGGGCAAATAAAAAGATCCCATAAAGAAAAGAAAAGTTTTCACACTAATTTTAAATGTGATCCTATATTCAAGATGCCTAAATTAAAATTTCCTAAGTTAAATGGGAAAGACACAGATGGGTGGTTATTTCACATTGATTAATTATTTCA
The DNA here is from genome assembly GCA_028583015.1 of Wollemia nobilis. NCBI lineage: Eukaryota > Viridiplantae > Streptophyta > Pinopsida > Araucariales > Araucariaceae > Wollemia > Wollemia nobilis. The sequence goes on from JAQPPZ010016934.1 coordinate 10,271,311, forward strand.
AGTCCACAATGTCCCTAAATATTATTGGGTTAAGATGTATTCTTTAAATATTGAATTAGAAGATGGAGTGATAATTTTTTCTCTATTAATTAATTTATTTAGTTATTTCAAGTATTTGAAGTGTTTTAGAGCTTCTTTAGATAGAATTAAGTTTTTTCAAATTTTGAGAAATTTTGAAATAGAAAAAATTAAATCATATTAGATTTTTTTGAAATTCTAAAAATTTTACGTACGAACACATAAGGTTTTCAAATTCAAAGGAAATTATCATGGATTATTGGTACATTGACTCAAGAGCAAGTAGACATATGATTGGAAATAAACAATGGTTTAATACTCTTCAAGAGAAATATGAAAAACTAGTTTTTATAGTAAATAGTATGACTTATGAGGTTAAAGGAGTAGGAAATATTTTAATTGATCTATCAAATGGAAAAAGAATAATTAGAGATGTATTGTATGTACCTGAATTGACTATTAATCTTCTTTTAGTATCTCAGTTTATGGATCAAAATCTAGTAGCTGAATTCAAAACTATTAGGGATAAAAATATATATGTTTTACCAAAGAAGGAAAAGTTATAGCCTCGCGTTCATATAAGAATAGATTATTTACTCTAGATACATTAAGGCTTTTTCAATGGGAATTTCATAAAATAGAGAACTTTCGCATAAAATACTAGGACATTTAAGTGCATCTTTATTAAATGAAATGAGTAAACATCAAATGGTTAAAGGATTCTCTAAAATTTATTGGAATTCTACTATATTTCTAGAAATTTTAGTAGAGAAACAACATAGAATTCCTCTTGAACTCAGTTACCATAGAACTCAAGAACCATTGGAATTAAAATATATTCATTTATGCAGTCCAATGAATGTCACTCGTATTAGAGGACATAGATGTTTTCAAATATTTATTGATGATTTCTCTAGAAAAATATGGGTGTATTTTATGAAATTTAAATCTAAAGCATTCAATTGTTTCAAACAATTCAAAATGCCAGTAGAAACAGAAACATGAAGAATAATGAAAAATCTTCACTTAGATAGAAGATATGAATTCTTGTCAAAATAATTTAATCTATTTCTAGAAATCAATGGTATAAAAGGACACATTACTACAACATATTCACCATGATAAAATGGTATTGTAGAAAGAAGAAATAGATAAATTATAGAAATGGTTCACAGTATGTTAAAAGAAGTTATCATCAATATTTGGAAAAAGTAGTAAAAATAGATGTATATTTATAAAATAGATCACCTACAAGAATTTTTAAATATGTCACTTTTGAAGAAGTATGGACAAGACAAAAACCAGCAGTAAATAGTTAAGAATATTTGGTTGTAAAGCATATATGTAAATTCCAAAGCAAAGAAGAATTGAACTAGATGATAAAACCATGTACAAAATATTTCTTGGTTATGACGATGATTCAATAGGCTACAAAATAATTGATCTAATAACAAATAAAATCTACATAAGTAGAGATATAATATTTTTTGAGGGAAACAAAAATGTTATTAAGGAACAAAAATTTGATTTAGAAGCAATTCTAAGATTTTTAAAAGACTCATAAAGAAAAGACTCAAAATTAGATATACATGATGAACAAATTGAGAACTCATACTTCTAAAATCCCACAAAGAAAAGAACCAATATGTCTTAGGGATACAGAAGGATTCAAAACTTGATAAAATTCCAGATCTTACTAGTATAATACCCCAAACTCATAGTTTAATGAGAATGAAAAGGGGATTGATAAGTTCTATAGTAGAACCTACAATGATACTAACTACTTTAAATCATCCAAAATAGAAGATAAATATGGAATCATAATATGAAATACTGATGTTAAATTAAAATATATAATCTAATTGATTTATCTCAAGGAAAGAAAATAGTTGGACATAAATAGATTTACAAGATCAAATATAAACTAGATGGTTCACTTCACAAATACAAAGATCATTTGGTTATGAGAGGATATACTTAAATAGAAGGAATTGTTTATGATGAAACTTTTATACCAACCATAAGAATGACTACTATTCAAACAATGTGTGCTCTAGTAGCACATCATATATGGAAGCTACATCAGATGGACGTAAAAAATACATTTCGTAATGGTGATCTTGAAGAATAAGTATATATGTTATAACAAGAAGGGTTTGTAAATAAAGGAAAAGAACATAAAGTTTGCAAACTAAAAAAATCCTTGCATGGTCTAAAGCGAGCATCAACAATATGGTATATAAATATTAATAATCATTTATTACAATATAATTTCAAAATAAGTTTGTCATATCCAAATGTTTTTACAAAAATGGTTGGGCATGATATAATCATAATTGTAGTATATGTTTATGATATAATTTTTAGAGTATATTACATCATTTGGTACATGTAAATGTACCACATTTGGTACATAACTAGAGTAGGAGTTTACTTTAGACTAAGGTTATGTAGTTACTTGGGGAAGAAGTAATAAATGCACAAGTGTTAGAATGTGCAATGATGTAAATGCACATGTAGTCCACATGTACATGAGTCTTAGGATAGAATCATAGGATGAGTAAGTCCCAAGGAACTTATCTACTATATATATGTATATTGATCTATAGAGTGGTGAATGGAAGCATGCATCCATAGCATGCACTAATACATTAGAGAAAGAGTTTCATATGTTGTAACAAGTTCTAATTTTCATGAGTTTATATCAATGGATATTTTATAAGTGGTTTCAAAAGTTTCTTGTGCTATTTAATTATTTCATAAATTATCATTATCATAGTTATAATATTGGTTGCTTATTTTATACTAGTGGTTACATTTCCTTTAAGTTTAAAGCTTCAAAAGCTAATCGTGGTATCAGAGCTATGATAGATCAAAGGAAAACCACAATGTGTCACCATTGATATTATTGTGTCTTTGCAAACCAAACCTGCCATTGAGCACTGTTGCATGCAAACATCACCATAATAGATTGTTTGATAGAAGGCCTTATTGCTGAAGCTAAAAGTAGTGATCTTTGAAGGTGGTTTGAAGGAAAGTTTTTTTTAGAAGATTGTGGGTAGAAGAAGCTCATTACAGGGAAAATTGGGATAATTTATTCCATCCAAAAACAATCCCAAGGGGAAAAAAAACGAGGCTCGGCTCTGGCGATTTGGCTTTTGGCGGGAAATTTTCTGTGACGGCGTCTGGTGTTGCTCGAGGGACTCTGGCCCGAAGATCTTTCCTAGGGCTTTGGGGGGTTGTTTCTGCTTTCGCCTGAAGGTTCTGTAGTGGTCCCGGGAGGGCCCGATGGGGTCTCCTCCTGTTTCTCCTGCTGGGAGAAAGACCTCATATGCCGAGAAGTTGAAAGATTTTCCCTCGCCTTCCACGGATGGAGCTCAGCGGAATGCTTTTCAATCGATACTCAAGACTGTTGCCAATGGCCCAAATGCTCACCGCGTTAATGGATGCCTCCCACAATCTTCCTCCAGGCCTAAGATTGTAATAGAACCAATGCTGGTCGAAGATACAATCGTCTACCGAGCTAATCACGACTTGATCTGCAAATTCATGGGCATCCGGCCCACACTGAATTTTCTGCATACCTGGGTTCGTCAGAACTGGGAGCCACACGGTGAGTACTCTCTATGGCCTATAAGCAATGGGTATTTCATCATAAGTTTCTCTTCTTTAGCAGATAGAAACAGAGCATTTGAATCGAGAAAAGAGAAACCATGGACCGACGAGGGTTATTTGTCCAACCCTGGAGAGTGGGTTTCGACCCCCGCATCGAACCCACGGCTGTCCCGTGTCTGGATCCGGTTGTACGCTCTCCCGATGGAGTTTTGGGGTGAGCAGGTTTTGGAATTAATAGGTAATTCCCTAGGCAGATTTCTGGGAGTCTCCAAAGATACCATAGAGGGCAATTCTGCTGTCTTTGCTAGAATATGTGTAGAGATGGACATTAGTCAGCCTCTACCAGCTGAGGTGGAACTTGAGCTTGCAGGAGTACCCTGGATCCAGCAGTTAGACTATGAGGCCCTACCTTTCAGGTGCCGAGTATGCCATAAGCATGGACATTTGGCAAGGTTCTGCCCAAACGTAGTGAGCACAAAAATGGAGGCTCCGAGTGGAATGTCAAACCGCCCTAGAGAGGGTAAGTCCAGTCCGGTCAATGAACCCTCTAGCAATTCTCCAGGTCCTGATGCTCAACAGGATGGCTTTGAACAGGTGAAACGAAAGAGAAACAAAAAGAAAAATGGCAAGGAGCGGGTGCAGATCAAGCCAAACAATCGGTATGAAATTTTTAAGTCATTAGTGGATCTGGAGGACCAATCTATGGAAGGAGTGGTTGGGAATGGTGAGAATGTCAACACTCCACCTCTTGTTTCTCCTTCCTTCACTCTCGTAGTAGAACAGGTGACTGTGCCAGCTGAGTACCTGCAGTCAGAGAATTCAGGGGCTTTGGTTATACACTCCCCAGCACAGCCGGCTATAAAAGATGTTACCATGGGAAATGCAGATAAAAACAGAGAAAGGCCTGCTTTAGGGATTTCCCAGGTGGAAAAGAGATCAAGAAACAATAACTCTCAAGGAGCGGGAAGAAAATCCAATAAGGAATTACTAACAGCCCAAGGAGATAAGTTAATCAATGAAGGATTGGTGAGGACCATTGATTCTTACTGCTCTCAAGGTTTTCAATGATTATTCAATCTTGGAATATTAGGGGTTTAAACAGTAGAACCCATCAATCTACTGTTCAAAGACTCTTAGAAAACCGTAAAACAGATTTTTTGCTTCTTCAGGAGACCAAAATGTCTTTAGATATTATGAGTAAAACCGCTACTAAAATCTGGCGGGAGTCTGGGTATATGGACGTGGCTGCCCAAGGAGCTTCAGGTGGAATTGTTACCCTTTGGAACCCTCTGGTCTGGATTGCTTTAGAACATGTAGCTTGTAGGGGTGTTCTTACTTCTCTCTTCAGAAATAACTTCAATTCTGAGCTGGTCCTTATAACCAACTTTTATGGGGCCCAAGATCTTGATGGCCAGAGGCTCCAATGGGACGCTTTTCACAACATGAGAGCATACAGGGAGTGTTATGACTGGATTATTGCAGGGGATTTTAATGCAAAATTATTTGTTCGGGACCAGGAAGGTGGCTCCCCTACTTTGGATCCAGGGGATCGGCTTCTGATCGCCCAAGTTCAGGCCTTTAATCTAGTGGACGTTCAAGGCCCTAGTGTTTTTTTCACTTGGACAAACAAGAGAAAGGAGCCACATAGCGGGAAGGTCAAGTTAGATCGCTTTTTGGTCTCGGAGGAGGCTTTTGTTAAATGGACTTTTAAGTTCCAGATTTTGGAGGGCCCTATTTCGGATCATTTTCCCATCTTGCTTGAGGGAGGGACTTCGAGAGGACAGCACCATAGGCCTTTTAAATTTGAGAATTTTTGGTTACAAAAGGAGGACCTTCGAAAAAAAATTTCTCATTGGTGGACAGAAGGCCGTCAACATTTTGGGACAGCAATGTTCAAATTTCATAAACAGCTTCAATTTGTCAAATTTCAATTGAAACAGTGGAGGAAAGGAAACAAGTCGGATTTCCAGTCCCAAAGGGCCCCCTTGGTGGCTAGATGGGAGGAGGTTCGGAAACTTTTTAGGGAAGCATCAATTCTTGAGCAACTCAAATCCGAAGATGACGAAGCTGCGTAAAGCGGTTGAGGACATTGACAACCAAGAGGAGTTATCTGGAAACAGAGGGCTAGAAATACTTGGTTATTAGAGGGGGACAGAAATACCAAATTTTTTCATCGGTCAGCTTGTGCTAGGAGACAGATGAACAATATGGAAGTTCTCAAAGATGAACAGGGAAATGTCTTCGATACTATTCCTGGTATGCACTCCCATGCTATCGATTACTTTTCTAAACCTTTTAAGGAAAGTATGCAGCAAGATATTGAGGCTCAGAACGAAGTTCTTAATGTTATTCCTCCTATTATCTCTGAAGAGGACAATCAGACCCTGCTTAGACCCATTGAAAGGGATGAGCTGAGAAATGTGGTCTTTGGTATGAGTCTTGGAAAATCTCCTGGTCCGGATGGCTTTCCTATTGAATTTTTTCGAGCTTTCGGGATACCTTGGAGGAGGATGTTACGGTCATTCTTGAGGAATCCAGATCCAATCGAAGAATGCTCAGGGCGATCAATCACACCTTCATTGCTTTAATTCCGAAAGGGGAAGCGGGGACTCATATCTCTGATTTCAGGCCTATTGCTTTATGCAATGTGATTTACAAAATCATCACTAAGATAATGGCTGAGAGGCTTAAACCCCTTCTTCATAGCATCATTTCTCCTGAATAGGGGGGCTTTGTTGAGGGAAGACAAATATTGGATGGGGTGATTTTGGCTCAGGAGGCCATCCATTCAATGCAAACTTCGGGCAACAAAGGCATGTTCATTAAACTGGATATGTCCAAGGCTTATGACCGGGTGGAGTGGTGCTTCTTGTCGAAAATGCTGGCTGACTTTGGCTTCTCTCAGGAATGGATTGATTGGGTTATGAGTTGTGTTTCTTCTCCCTCTTTTTCTGTTCTCATTAAGGGCCTTCCCTCGCTTCCTTTCGGCGCCTCCCGTGGGCTCCGCCAGGGAGACCCTTGTTCTCCCTATCTCTTCCTTCTCTTGGTTGAAGGTTTGGGCAGACTGTTTTTGAGGAGAAGGCAACAAGGTCGGCTTTCTGGTATCAAGGTTGGGGAGGAAACTCTGACTCACTTGCAATTTGTGGATGATACGGGTCCGGTTGGTGCGGCCACTCTTCGAGAAGCTAGAGGAATCAGAGATACTTTGAATGTCTACCTAAGGGCTTCAAATCAGGTTCTAAATGACAGGAAGTCCAAAGTGGTCTTTTTCAATCTCGACCAACGGCTTCAGGAGCACGTTATTGAGATCCTGGGCTTCACAAGGACCTCTCTTCCAATTGTTTACTTGGGGGTTCCCCTTCATTTCAAAAAGTTAAATATTGATATTTGGAAGAACTCGTTAGCGAGGAATCAAAGACAGAATGAATCATTGGGCCCATAAATGGCTAAGCTACGGGGGTAGATTAACCTTCTTGAAATCGGTTATTCAGGCTTTGCCGATCTATAAATTCTCAATCTTGTCTGCCCCTCATACCATCCGGAAAGAGCTGGACAAAATGGCTAGAAGATTTTTATGGGAAGGCGCAAAAGGGAAGAAAAAATGGGCCTTGGTTGGGTGGGACAAAGTTACCCAGCCTAAGGATAAAGGAGGGCTGGGCTTGAGATGTTCTATGCTTAATAACAGGGCTTTGGCTGGAAAACTGTATTGGAGGTGGGTTTCTCAGCCATCCTCTCTCTTCAGCAGAATTCTTTCCAGTAAATATTTGGGGCATGTCCATCCCAATGAGGTGGGTCGCTTTCCCTTGGAAGGTCCTGGTTCCTTAGTGTGGCAGACTCTCAAGCTTGGGTCCCAGATTATCAAAGATCAATTATTCTGGAAAGTGGGGAAAGGAGACAAGGCTCGTTTCTGGACAGACTCTTGGGACCAGCATCCGCCCATTATTGTTATGTTCCCCGAGCTACAACCTATCATGACCGCCTTAGAAGCCCAGGGTTGGATCCTTATTGATAAGTATCTTCTTACCAGTCATTTGGGGGGGTATACTTTTAAAAAGTTTAAGCGATGGGAGGAGTGGCCAATTACTGTCTCTCCGGAGTTGGCGCCTATCCTGCAAAAAATATTGTCAGAAAGGTTCCTCACGGGGAAGGATGAGGAAGATGAATTAGCCTGGGGCTATGGAAGCCTTGGGGTCTACTCAGTTAAGGCTGGATATGAAGAGATCCTCCCTGAGCCTCCCCCACACTCTTTTCCGGTTCAGCATTGGAGAAGGATTTGGCATTCAAAGGGTTGGCCGAAAGTGAACTTCTTCGCTTGGCAACTTATGCATAATGGTCTTCTCACCTTTGACAATCTCAGACGTAGGGGTTTCAATGGCCCCTCTCAATGTGCTTTATGCCTCCAACATGAGGAAGCTGCAGACCATTTGTTTTTTGAGTGTCCTTTTACTCATCGATTTGGGAGCTTGGTTCTCTCAATTTAAACTCCGGGCTAATGGTGTTCTCAATCGTACCAATATTTGGGAAAAATGGAAATGAGGCGAGTTCAATTCCATAGCTCTCCGAACTGGCTGGCAGTTAGGCTTTCTCTTCATTTGGTGGCAAGTTTGGTTGGAGAGAAACGCCCGGATCTTTAGAAACACTTTCTCCTCGATTGACGGCGTTTGGCAGGTCATCTGGAGCAAAGTCACAGAAACTGTTGCTACTTTTGTCAATGAAAAGAATCAGGCTACTCTTGGGCATCCTTAAGAGGGGGTTGAGGGTCTTGAGAGGCAAGACAGATCATGCTGGAAACCTCCCCCTGAAGGTTGGATCAAGATCAATACCGATGGGGCTGCAAAAGGCAACCCGGGCAACGCAGGAATTGGTGTTGTTTGTCGGGATCACTCGAGTGCGGTTCTTTACTGGGAATTGCAGGGATTGGGCAGAGCCACGAACAATGAAGCCGAAGCCTTGGCCATTAATTCAGCGTCTATCTGGGCTGTTAAGCAGGGTCACCGGAGGATAATTCTTGAATCTGATTCTCAAGTCCTGATCGGCGCTCTAGATTGCTTGCGGAATTTCTCTTTAAAAGCCTGGAGACTGCGGATGTTGATATCTCAAATCAAGGAGTTATGGAGGGAGTTAGATGATGTCATCCCTGTGTATGTGAGTAGAAATCTGAACACGGTAGCTGACTTCCTTGCGAAGATGGGTGCTGAGAAAGAGGTAGGTGTTCAGCTGCACAGTGATATGCCTATGATAGATGAAGAGATTCGGAGTGGTCTGGAACGATCCCTACATCCATGAGCTCAAAAATGACTAAGGTTAGTTTCTGTCGCGATATCGCGACATATTGCGCCGTCGCGACCCTGTTTGGTTTTCTGTCGCGATTTCGCGACATGTTGCTCTGTCGCGACATGTCGCTCTGTCGCGACATGTTGCTCTGTCGCGACCTATCCTGGAAAACTGTAGCGATTTCGCTACCCTTCTGGTTGTTGCGGCTTTGGGAGGAATATTGTAGCGATTTCGCGACATGTTGCGTCGTCGCGGTCGTTGATGAGAAGGTGTCGCGATGTCGCGACCTTTTTGGTTGGTTTTGCTGCTGGAGGAAAAGTGTCGCGATATCGCGACGCTTTGAGAAAATTGCATGAAAGGGAAAAACCGTCGCAATATCGCGACAATTTGTGTGAAAAGCTACTCTAAGGAAAATTCGTCGCGATTTCGTGCCTTTTTTGAGGAAAGGACTCAAAGGGGCATTCTTGTTGCGATTTTGAGATGTTTTGAGCGAAATTTAGTTAAGGGGGAAAAACCGACGCGATATCGCGACCTTTTTGAGAAAAGCCTCCCAATGGATAACTTGTCGCGATTTCGCGACATGTTTATGGAAAGGAAGCACGGGGGCAAACTCGTAGCGATTTCGCTACGCTTACGGAGAAAAAGCGCTTGCGGGGAAAAACGTCGCGATATCGCGACTTGTTTTGGTAATGGGCACCTCGGGGGTGAACATGTCGCGATTTCGCGACACTTTTACGGATGGGGCGCCCATTGGTTTTCTTGTCGCGATTTCGCTACACTTCCGGCCAAGTGGGACTCCAAGGAAAAGTCGTCGCGATGTCGCGACACTTTCTCAAAGATGCTGATCAAAGGGGTCGATTTCGCGACAGTTTCGGGGAGCAGGTGCCTTCAGGCTTTCTCATCGTGATTTCGCGACACTTTTGGCGTTTGGGTGATTTGGTGCTGTGCTGTCGCGATTTCGCGACTTTTTCGTGTCTTTGTGCTTCGGCGCTTTTTGTCGCGATATCGCGACATGTCGCGATTTCGCGACTTGTCGCGTTATCGCGACTGGTTGTTGTGGTGCGGCGGTTGTTTGGTTTGGTGTCGCGATTTCGTGACATGTCGCGTTTTCGCGACATGTCGCGTTTTCGCGCCCTTTGTACTTCTGGTCTCTTTGCGCTTGGTTGGGATGCCCTTTCTCCCTCTTGTAACTGTCTTTTGTTTTAATACAAGTTTTTTCATTTTTTTTCAAAAAAAAAAAAACAAGCCCAAGGGAGAAATATTTTGTGAGAATATTATCAAATAATTCATTGAAAATCTTGGATTAATGAGTGTGAAAGTAACCAAGCAAGGTAAGTATTACCAAAAGTTGAAGGTAATGTTGTGACTATCGCACAAGTCACCTCAAAATTGGGGACCCACCTTTTGTTTTGGTATTTGGGTGTTTGCATTTTTTTTAAGTGTCTAATGCTTTGCTTTGTTATGGATTTGCAGTCTTCACCCATTTGTGGTCGATAATATTTTAATCATCAATTTATTGTCGATGATATTTTTATCGTCAATTTGTTGTCGATGATTTTTATCATCAATTTTGTGTCGATGATTTTTATCGTCAATTTGTCATCAATGACTTTTATCAAAAAAAATTTATGGATGATATTTATCATCAATTTGTTATCGATGATTTTTATCGTTGATTTCTTATCGATAATTTTTATTATCATTTTGTTCTCGATGATTTTTATCATCAATTTTGTTGTTAGCGATTTCAATATTAAATTTGGTGTTTGCTTTCATTTGCATGTTTCAAATTATGTTAAAAAAACTTTTATATATATATATATATATATATATATATATATATATAAAATTAATAATGATAATGAAAAGATAAAATATTTCATATGATATATATATCACGAGGTACATAAAAAACAATAATAATAAAATAAAGTTGACTATTATAACTTGATTATAGTTTGGTTACCTATATATTTAGGAAGAAAAGAGGCCATCGGGATCATCTCTTTTTTTTAGGATTTTAAATTAATTTAAATTTTGGTCTTTCATAATAGTTTGAAATAGTTAATTTATATTTTATTGATAGGAAATTCATTAATTTTTGGTGTTGTATGCAGGCCACCCAAGGCAGTGATGATAAGACAACAAGGAGGAAGCGTGGAAAGCCGACGATGTTTTAATATGGACCCCTATTGCGGATGATCCATTAAACACCGGGCAGTAAGCTGCACACACGTGGCAAGGGTGAATCAGAACAAGGATCACCGAGATAGTAGCACCGATTGATAAGGTGAACAGACGGAATAGAAAGCTATGTGTGGATGATCCCGGTAAATGAGATGATGATAGCACCCAATAGTAGAGAGTTGTTAGCATTACGAGGGTAGGATTCAACCTAAGTATTGCAATATACGAAAGCTTAGGTCATAGGGAGTAGTTTTTATAGTAAGCCCTGCACAATAGTGCATACTGAGAACAACATGAATGTGCGGCGATAATGTGTCCAAGCTCAGCAACTCGATAACATTTGAAAGGTGGCTTGAGGTAAAGAAATAAATCACATGGCTTACTCCTATGATTGGATAAAACCCATTTCCGATGATGCTGACGGGATGTATTATCCAAGGTTCCATTGATAGATGGGGAAAGTGGTCAACTGTGATCTACCAAGATGGAAGGAGGCATCACAGTGATGTCCATCGACTACCATGGCATCACCAGGGCAAGAGTAAATCATGGAATCAATGCCATAGCGGGAGTTTCAGAGAGACATAATCACCAAAAATTTAGACATCTTATTTCGAAGTCGGTGATAATCATGTAGGTGATTGGGACATCTACGAACCATAGGATTTGGCCCGAAATTGTCATACTTAAAGTCTAGTGGATACCTGAGTTTTAATGGTCGACGTTGATTCAATGATAACGTGGATTATCCTACCATAACTGTGAAATAGATGTAATTTCAATACGGGTCACATTGACCGTTACACCTGCAATGTCCTAATATGTGTGACAATTACATTCAGGTGATGACAGAGATAATCATGTAGACGCAGACTACAGAAGACCATGATGGATGTTATTGATGCAGGGGTGAGATTTCATCGTTATGTCTTGGGCCATAAAAAATGGTGTGAAGATGTGGTTGAAACCCTCACGGTAGTAGCATGATGAATACGGTACCACATGAGAGTAAGAAATCCTGACGGAATCAGTCCATCATCTATGCTAGAATCCACTGATGAGAATATATATTAAAAGGACGGCAGTGACCGTCAAATGACCAGATAGGGTCATTATGCTTTTGATAGTGTCCCATTTACATTGATAACACCTCCTTCATGAATCTCGAGAGGCTCGAGTACGGAGTGTCCTCTCAAGACATGGCCCATCGTGGGTCAAGTTTAGTGTCCTAGATTTATACCAGTATGTGGTTAATAAGCAATGCAGAAATCAAAGTATATATGGCTCACCTAGCATAAATCTAAGGGTGTCAAAATGTGAATAGGTATGCATGCTTAGGTGGCGGTTACAAGAGATATAAATTGGTAAAATTTTGCCATCATGGCAATTATTAGAAAACAAAGGAAAGATGCATTATTATGATAAGCCTAAGGTAGCAAAAGATAAAATAAACGAACAGGATGATAAAATGAAAACAAAAAATGAAGAATGAAAAATAATAAAATTGGAAAGAGAAATGCGAAAGGGCAGAAGGTGAATTTTAAATACAACATTCAAAAACTGAGAACAGTGTTTTTTTTGGAAAGACCAGAAATGCTGCTGGAAAATGGATGTAAAAGAGAAAAATTTTTTTAATGCAAAGGATTTTTCAGAAATTTGGATTTTGTTAGTGAAATAGGAGGAGAAAGTGTTTTGCATGCTTGGATTTAATTTCTTATTTTTTCCTTTTTCAGGTTTTGGACTTATAGATGATGTTTGATGCATTTTAATGGTCACATCATTGAATGTTTAAACCCTGAAATTTATTTTTTGTGTCCTTAGGAGCTAGCACTTAGTTTATTTTGATTGTGCAAATGCAGGTTTGAATAGACTAGGTTGCATGCAAGAGTTTCTCACATCTTCGGTTTTGCAGGATGGGGTGCCATCAAACTGATAAAGCTTTGCATGTCTACGTTTTCAGCATTCAAGTTATTTCCAGATTTTCATTTTTTATTTTCTAACTTTTCATTTTGCAGATTTTTTTTAAAACTTCGAGGATTAAAATAAAAATCGAAAAAAATTAAAATGACAAAAATAATTACATGGGTGTGAAGAATGAGATACAATATTTCATCCGAAACAAATTCGAACTCATTCCGAAGTCATTTCGATTTTATAAAAATTGTTGAAAATTGCTGTTTTATGCAGATTTTTATAATTTCGGAATTTTATTTTTTCACATTTTGGAGGTAAATCAGATTTTTTCTGCTTTATGTTTTCATTTGCAAGCATAAATGAACTTCCCTTTATGAAAATTTCAATTTCATTAAAGGGGGTGATTTTTAATGGCATTCCATAAGCCATCATTTTTAGAGCAATAAATTCACCTTTCTTTATGAAAATTCTGATTTCATTAAAGAGAGGTAATTTATACATTACATCAAAGGTTATTGTTTTAAAGCATTAAATTATTTCTTCTTTATGAAAATTCTGATTTCATTAAAGAGGGATAATTCATAATGACATTTTGAGGCCATTATTTTAAAGCAATAAATTGGTGTCTCTTTATGAAAATTAATTTCATCAAAGAGGGACAATTTATTAATTATATCAAAGGCTATCTTTATCTTCATGATAGAAGCTACATTTAATGGATCTTTTCATCATTTCAGATTCACATTCATAGATAGGTTTTAATCTTCTACTTCATGCTTAAAGTAGGATTTAATACAAGATAAAACTTGTTTAAAATCTACTTAATAAAGGAAGATAAAATCTACCTAAAAACATTCAAGATAAAAGGAATTAAGGATACATCGTGGTCATATGAGGGCCAATTCACATTTGCATTTAAGTTTCATGAACAATCATTAATATGGCATAATAAAATAAACCAACACATGCCCCTTGTTAACAATTACTTGCAATCACTAAGGTATTCCTAGCATTCAATTGATATATCTTCATTGAGATTACTAATACACATGTGCAATGCTTATATAGCGGAACCTTGGAGAAGTTGTTTTGATTTCTAACTTCTTTGCAAGAGAGGGTTTTGTGATCAAAATCCTAAGGTGAGTGTGGTTTTGCAATTGGGTAAAATTACCACTCAACATTTTGGCGCTAGAAGGAGGGCCTGAATTGGTGTTATTTTATTTATGCTAAATTGTTCATTGTTGTTATAAATGCTTTTGAATTATTCATGCAATGAATAATGTGATTTTGGTGTAACTTTGAGAGTTCTGAATTGCTAAATATTTCAAGTCCATTTGATTAGCATCTTTGGCCTCTTTTAACACTCAACACTTTGGGAGCTAAGAGGGCCTGAATTGATTTATTTTATTGCTATTTAGATGCTAAATTGTTCATGTTACTTGAAATATTTATTCAAAGACATTGGTCTTGACTAACGAGGTTTTGTTTCCATATGATCACTTTCATTGATTCTAACATTCTCTATTTGATGATGTATTAATACTAACCTTTTTGCAAATTTGAGAATGTTCTTTAATGTCATGGTTTAATTGATGCATATCTTTTGGATGATGCTAACATGATGATATTTATGGTTTAATCATTTGAAAATTGTTAGTCATTTTATGCTTCTTTGCAAGATATCTTTATTTGACTAACAAAATTGGTTCTGAAGTTATTCTTTGAGTTTCACTAATGGCGACATTTGATGAACTAAGAGCAAAAATGGTATCTCTAAAAGAAAATGGTATCTATGTTAGGGGACTATTATAGTTTTTTAAAAATACCTGGAATACCCCATCAAATTCCTGAAATTGTATTGGAGTTTCTACCATAGTTTAGTCAAAATGAGACATTAGGATACATACAAAAATTGCATATCTACAAGAGCATATTAATTCAATGGTAAATTTTCCATGAGGATGTTGCTTGTAGGTTATTCTCATACATTTTGGATGACAGATCATTCATTTGGTATGGCCAATTACCCATGGAGGTTAGGACTTCTTGGGCTCAACTAGAAGCAACATATCTTTATCATTTTGGTAATCAGGTTGACTTAGATATGTTGCAAAATTAGTTTACCTCTATTCATAAAGAGCCTAATGAATCCATGAGTCAATTCAATGAGAGGTTCTATGAGTTGTACACTCAAGTGTGGGAAAATTATGACATAACAGAAGAGGAAGCTATTCAAGTATACATGGGAGCCATACCTCCTATACTTGCTACATTTTTAAGGGAAAATCTTGATGACCCATATTTGCATAGAATCTATGAGGTCGCAATAATGGTAGAACAATGGCAAGTGGAGGCACAACATGTTCCCATGAGAGATTGTTCTTCTAGAGTTATTGATGCCAACCTACACCAACCATCTAATATAGCACCCTCCACTCCAATGATGCCTAAGGTGAATGATCAAGGGGATGAATTTGAATGTCCAAATGTTATAACCACCTTAGATATCATCCAAGAGGAGGTGCAAGTTGCCAAGCCAACATCCACCAATGAGGATTGTGTAGAGATGGGTTCATTTCTAGAAATGCATGAGTATTCAGATAATGGAGGTGTCCTAAATCTAATTAGTTTTGAGATATGTGATAGGACAAAACCTTCCATGGAATTGAATAAAGTGGTTGAAAGTGAAATTGAAAGAGAATCAATAAATGAATTTGAAGACATAATAGAATTTCACCACTTGTTCTCGAAAGACACTTTGGATGAGATTGTTGAAACTAATGGTCAAGAAGACCCACACCTTCCAAATTGTGATGAAATTGAATCATGGGTTACAAATGTGGATTATGATAGCCTTACAAATTTGAATACAAGAAATGACCCACTTTTGGAAATCATTGAACCATCTAAGGAAGGTGAAGGTGAATTTGATGAGAAACACCTTGATGAATTGGAAGATGGTGAAGAAGTAGTTGAGCATCACAACTTGATTTTGGAAGATGATTACTATGATTCTTGGAAGAAATTGGATGAATATGCTCACTCTAAACCTTCTAATGAACCCTTTGTGTCAATTGATATGTAGGATAACACAATTGCTTTCTCGCAGGAAGATATTACAAGTCCTGTACAATCTGAGGATGTTTTGGAAAAAGGGTTGGAATCTCATCAAGTGTTGGAAAATGATGATGATCCTACTACCATGCATAAAGAAGAAAAATAATTGATAGATGAATCAAAATATCATACAAAAGATACAATGGAGTTTCATCCCACGAATTTAAATGATAATTTTTACAATGGTTGGGGAAGATATGAAGATGTAGTGTTTTCTCACACTCCTATTGATGAAACTTCTATTCCTCTTGATATGCAGGATGTTGAAACTTCTACTTCACATGAAGATATTACATTTGCAAGAATAGAGAAGGTTCCAAAATTAGATCATGTTGAATATGAATTCATTGAATATCTTGTTGAAATAGAAAGGGAAGAAATGGTAAATGTTTCTTATGACTCATCTATTTTGGATGAGGAAGAGGTAAAATCTTCTCTTTCATTTTGGAATAATGAAAATTTGGATACAAATTCACATGATTGTTTTGAAGATTCGAATGAAGAAATACCATGGGTGGTTAGCAAGGAAGAAGAATTCACTTCTACTCCTTCAAGTGATGAAAATATGGCTTTGTTTGAAACAACTCAAATGATTGATCAAGAAGATGTGTTATTTGATACATCCCTAGATAGACAAGACTTATGGTTTGAAAAGGATGGTCATATGTTTGATTGGGTGCCTAACTTTGGTATTTTTGAATAGGTGTTTGATGATGATGAAGACCATAAAGAGAAAGAAAAAGTTACAAATGCTCATCAAGTTTTGGTAAATTCTAACCATGATGTGTTGAGTATGGATGACAAGGTGAAATATTTACCTCTATTAGTGACTACAAAAATTTCAAGTAATGGATTGCATGATTTCCCTTTGGATGCTAATGCTATTTATGATGAAATGCCATTAGAGGTGAATGAAGAATTAAAGTTGATTTCTACTCACACCACTAATGATATTGCTTTGATGAATGAAAAAGAAGTTGATGTGCTTGAATTGTTAAATCAAATTCATCAACAATTAATAATGGAATCTAGGATAAAAACTTATAATGATTCTCATTTAGTAGATATCCTAGATGCTTGCAAATTTTTGCATAAGTTTGATTGGCCTACAAACATGGAAAATGATTTGGCTTTAAAATTTTTAGAAATAGGCTCTTGTTTGCAAAATTTCATTTTTGAAAAGGATAGCCTAATTCTAAATCATGAATCGAATTGTGAAATTGACATTTTAAAGAATAGACAAGAAAGAATTGAAAATCAATTATTGTCTAATCAATTTAATGATTTGAAGCTCACCTATGGGATCGTTAATGGAACTAAATCAAATTGGTGGGGTGAGAGAGGCAAGATGAAGATTGTTGTATGGTTTGGCCTAATCTTGTTTTCATTGGATTTCTGTAAAACTTGGCATGTGTATCATGTTATATGTCTTTTGAAATGTGCTAATCATGTTTGGGATCCAGGGAAGTGATAGTTCAAGCTTTGCACCATCCTGTACCATATTGTACATTTGTATATAGTTTTGGTTTTTTTTTCTATTTTTTTGTTTTTTTTTTTGTTAGTTTACATTAAGTTAGTTTTGGTTTGTTTTTTTAGTTTTGTGTTTTGGGTTGTTCCCTTATTTTGAGGTGATGTTTCATGGTCGCTAACTTATGGTCTCTGGCCCATTTTTTGTGTTCCTTTGTTTAGTAGGTTGGAGTATCTAATCTGAAAATAGGTGAACCCGAGAAAAGGGGGATGAGTTATTTGGTGATCATGCTCAGATTTTGGGACTAAGATGGTGGAGAGTGGAACAATGAAAGATTTCGCTAGAGCTCCACATGTAACTCACATACATTAAAGGGTATTTCTGGAAATTATGAAGGATGAAGTTATCTTGATTTGCAACCCTAGGCAAAAATCCAACACGCTCCACTTGTAGGCTTCCTAACCCTAGTGATGCTTGAAGCTTTGCAAAGTTTTTCTTTTGAAAAAAAAGAAAAAAGAGAGAGGAAAATGAGCATTGAAAAGCTTGATCAAATCAATCACAAGATCTAGATAAACTCTACCGGGGCTATGGATGCCTGACCGATAGTAGGGCTCTATCTAGACACAGCTCGGGTAAAAGGAAAGGCTTTGCAAAGCATTAAGCGAACACAAGGGTGAGTTAGATAAACCCTACCAGGGCTATAGATGCCTGACTGGCAGTGGGGCTCTATCTGTAAAAGTTTTCATTTTATGAGTTGTACTTCATAGCCTAATGCAAAAAGGGATGATGGAATCTGGAGGGTTTTTAGAGATGCAAGAATGAATCACTTTTTCACACACTGAGCAAAGGCAGATGGATTAATTATTTTTATTCGAAGTTGTTTACCCCCACCTTCTCGGGACATTGCTAAATAATTTATGTTTCGTTGATCTTGTGTGTTCTCATTTCAGATTGGGTTCTTCACCCGAAATGCTCAGGAGCATTTCCCAGCAGAGTCACCATTTGTTGTGACTGTCGCACAACTCGCCCCAAAATTGGGGACCCACCTTTTATTTTGGTATTTGGGTGTTTGCATTTTGTTTTAAGTGTCTAATGCTTTGCTTTGTTTTGGGTTTGCAGTTTTTGCCAATTTGTTGATGATTTTTTATCATCAATTTGTTGTCAATGATTTTTATCGTCAATTTGTTGTCGATGATATTTTTATCATCAATTTGTTGTCGATGATTTTTATCATCAATTTGTTGTCGATGATTTTTATCATCAATTTGTTGTCGACGATTTTTATCGTCAATTTGTTGTCGATGATTTTTATCATCAATTTGTTGTCGATGATTTTTATCGTCAATTTGTTGTCGATGATTTTTATCATCAATTTTGTTGTTAGCAATTTTATTGTTAAATTTTGTGTTTTCTTTCATTTGTATGTTTCAAATTAATTAATAAATTTAAATATATAATATAATATAATATTATATATATAATAATGATAATAAAAAATATAAAATATTTCATATGATTTATATATATATCATATTAAGTAAGTAAAAAAAATAATAAAATAAATTTGACTATTCCAACTTCATTATAGTTTGGTTACCTATATTTTTAGGAAGAAAAGAGACCATCGAAATATCTCTTTTTCCATAGGATTTTAAATTAATTTAAATATCGATCTTTGATAATAGTTTGGAATAGTTAATTTAGATTGTATTGATAGGAAATCCATTAATTTCTTGTGTTGTATGCAAGCCACCCAAGGCATCGATGATAAAACAACAAGGAGGAAGTGCAGACAGTCAACAATGTTTGAATGTGGATCCCTAATACAAATGATCCTTTCGACATCGATCAATGAGATTTGCACACGTGGCAAGGGTGAATCAGAACTATGATCATCAAGATAGTAACGTTGAATGATGACGTGAACATATTGAAGGGAAAGGTATGTGTGGATGATCTCAGTAAACGAGATGATTACAATAACCAATAGTAGAGAGTTGTTGGAATTATGAGGGTAGGATTCACCTCCAGTATTGCAAGCTTCAAAATTCAAGGTTGCAAGGAGCCATTTTTTATAGTGATTCATGCACAACTATGCATACCAAGAACAACATGGATGCGTAGTGATCATGTGGCCAAGCTCAATGACTCGATAGTATTTCGAAGGTGGCTCAAGGTAAAGAGATGAATCACATGGCCAATTCCTATGATTGGACATAACCCATTATCGACGATGCTGATGGGATGTAAAATCAAAGTTTATATTGAAAAATGGAGAAAGTGGTCAAGTGTGATCTATCGAGGTGAAAGAAAGCATCACAGTGATATATGTTGACTACCATGGCATCACCATGGTAAGAGAAAATCATGGAATCACTACAAGAACAAGGTTAGTCTCACCATTGGAGGAAGCATCAACATGAAAAATATAGAAGGTGTATAGGATCACAACAATGGTCGAAGCCATTCGATGGCCAATTATATGGTGATATCACATGAAAGGGAACAATGATGTAGATTATGTGGTAATCGATGCAGACCCGCATGGCAATGTCAACGGTGGTCAGATTGTGGAGGCGATGTAGCATGGATGTAGATCCATCTAGATGTGGTGATATGGCAGTAGCATGGTAGTATGGTGTTCAAAATAGGGAAGCTTTGTTTATGTGGCAATGGATTTGAAATAGCGATTATGATGTCGAGCAACACAAAAGTAAGCAAATCATGGCAAATAGGGATGGTGATTTTAACATTGAATAATTAAATGAGTAGCACTATTAGAGGAGGATGGGACTCTATTTTAAAGTCCTGAACAATCTGATGAATAGGTACAAATAGTGAGAATATTATCATAATGCAGGAGTTGCAAAGAGAGAATCACCTAAAACATCTATATCTTATTTCAAAGTAGGGATCATTAAGGGGCATCAATATAACAATACAGGTGACTGGGACATCTACACGTCACAGCGATGGGAGGACCTTGATTGCCATGTGATAGATAAATCATGGATGATATCGTGGATACTTTGGATGCTACATCATGGGCCGAACACCATGGACACAAATTTGAGTGCATTGTGAAAAGTACTATGTCAAAATATTTCAATGGAAGCAGGGGATATTATTTGTTGTGAATTGTTCCAATTCACCCAAGGACGATGAAGCCTCACTTTTGACTATTGTCAAAAATAGTGATTATATGTGGCGTGTTACAAGGATATGACATGGAATCATAGGATTTAGCCTGAAATTATGATAGTTAAAGTCTAGTGGTTTCATGAGTTTCGTTGGTCAATGCAGATTCAAGGATAACATGGATTATTCCACCATAACCATGAAATGAACGTAATTTTGAGACGGGTCACAGTGATCGTTATGCCTATGACATCCTAATATGTGTAACCATTGCATTCAAGTGGTGACAGATATTATCATGTGGATGCAAACTACATAAGACCATGATGGATTTTATTGGTGCAAGGGTGAGATTTCACTATTATGTCTTAGGCCATAACAAAAAGTGTGAAGATGTGGTCAAAACCCACACGGTAGCGGTACGATGAATACTATACCATATGGGAGTAATAAATCACAATGGAATCATATTATCATCTATACCAAAATCCACTAATGATAATATATATCAAAATGAAGGCAATGACCATCAAATGACCTGATAAGGTCATTATGCTTTCGATAGCATCCCATTGACATTGATAATGCCTCCTTCATGAATCTCGAAAGGCTCGAGTACAAATTATCCTCTCAATACTTGGCCTATCGTAGGTCAAGTTTAATGTGCTAGATTTATACCACTATGTGGTTAATAAGCGACGTGAAAATTAAAGCATGTATGGCTCACCTAGTACAAATCCAAGGGTGTCAAAATGTGAATAGGTATGCATGGTTAGGCAAAGCTTACAAGAGATATAAATTGGTAAAATTTTTCTATCATGGCAGTTATTACAAAATAAAGGAAAGATATGTTGTTATGACAAGCCGGATGTAGCAAAAGATAAAATAAACCGACATGAAGATGAAATGAAAACCAAAAAAATGAAGAATGAAAAGTGAAATGCAAAAGGGTAGAAGGTGAATTTTAAATGTAGCATTCAAAAGCTGAGAAAATGACTGGTTTTTTGCAAATATCATAAATGTTGTTGGAAAATAGATGTAAAATAGAAAAAAAAATTAATGCAACAGGTTTTTTTCAAAAATTTACATTTTGATAGTGAAATATGAGGAGAAAGTGTTTTGCATGCTTGGATTTAATTTCTTATTTTTACCATTTTCACGTTTTGGACTTATAGATGATGTTTGATGCATGTTAATGATCACACCATTGATTTTTTAAACCTTGGAATTTATTTTATGTGTCCTTAGGATCTAGCACTTAGTTTATTTTCATTGTGCAAATGCAGGTTACAATAGATTAGGTTGCATGCAAAATTTTCTCATATCTTCAGTTTTGCAGGACCGAGTACCATCAAACTAATAAATCTTTGCATTTCTATGTTTTTAGCATTGATGTTATTTCCAGATTTTTATTTTTTTTATTTTCTAATTTTTTATTTTGCAGATTTTTTTTGAACTTCAAAGATTAAAATAAAAAGTGAAAAAAAAAATAAAACGACAAAAATAAATACATGAGTGTGAAGAATGAGCTACAATATTTCATCTGAAACAAATTCAAACTCATTCCGAAGTCATGTCGATTTTATAAAAATTGTTGAAAACTGCTATTTTATGCAGATTTTTATAATTTTGAGATTTTATTTTTTCATATTTTGCGGGTAAATCAGATTTTTTTCCTGCTTTATGTTTTCATTTGCAAGCATAAATGAACTTCCCTTAATGAAAATTTTAATTTCATTAAAGGGGGGTGATTTTTAATGGTATTCCATAAGCCATCATTTTTGGAGCAATAAATTTACCTTTCTTTATGAAAATTATGATTTCATTAAAGAGAGGTAATTTATACATTACATCAAATCTTATTATTTTAAATCATTAAATTATTTCTTCTTTATGGAAATTCTGGTTTCATTAAAGAGGGATAATTCATAATGACATTTTGAGGCCATTATTTTAAAGCAATAAATTGATGTCTCTCTATGAAAAATAATTTCATCAAAGAGGGACAATTTATTAATTATATGAAATACTATCTTTATCTTCATGATAGAAGCTACATTTAATGCATCTTTTCGTCATTTTAGATTCACATTCGTAGATAGGTTTTAATATTCTATTTCATGCTTAAAGTAGGATTAAATACAAGATAAAACTTGTTTAAAATATACTTAATAAAAGAAGATAAAATCTACCTAAAAATAATCAAGATAAAAAGGAATTAAGGATACATCATGGTCATATGAGGTTCAATTCATATTTGCATTTAATTTTCATGAAAAATCATTAATATAGCATAATAATATAAACCAACACATACCCCTTGTTAATAGTTACTTGCAATCACTAAGGTGTTCCTAGCATTGAATTGATATATCTTCATTGAGATTACTAATACACATATGCAATGCTTATATAGTGTAACCTTGGAGAAGTTGTTTTTATTTCTAGCTTCCTTGCAAGACAGGGTTTTGTGATCAAAATCCTAAGGTGAGTGTGGTTTTGCAATTGGAAAAAATTACCACTCAACAAGTAAATCATATGCAAAAGGAGATTGAACACTTACCAAGACTTTGCAAGGAGAGTGTCACTTGGTACAAGAAATAAATCACAGCATAACACCCACACCCAAGATGAAGGGTATCCATTCAAAGTAACACTCGTAGGAAACTAGTTGAAGAAACATACCAAGGGAAGAAGACCATTGCACATAAGATCAATAGCACTTGTCTTATATTGCTAGAAGATTGTAACACCTCATATTTGCATTCAAAGCAAAGTTCATACCATCTATCTTTATTCCTACTTAGCTAGTAATACCTAGCATAAAGGAACATTCATCACCTTGGAAGAATGTGACATTTAGTATCTTCAAGAACACATAATAGTAAGCAAGAAGAAGAGTGCATAGCAAATTCAAGCAACATTTAAGGATCTAAGGTAGTCATAGAGAATATTATAAATAAAATCATTAGTGAATAACGTCATTGATAGGATATAGCAGTAGCATTAAATAATGTGAATCCATAATAGGAACGAGTGTCAGTCAGCATACTATTGTTGGAGAAGAGCACAAGGTGATCGTAGGCTTAGTTGAGCATATCACAAAGTGAACAAAACATATTAGAAAGGTAATATTAAATTCTTATTACTTTTACAAACCTTTGAGGAGTTATAAATATATACATATATTTCATAATATAGGGATATTTAGTAGGAGTTATAAGGTAATAAAAGGTACCCTAGTAAGTACATTGATTATCTTAAGAATAAAGAGTGAAATTATAAGCATTAAAATATTTATTATTATTGCTTCATACATTTCTGAGTTTATAAAATAAGGGAGTTACAACTAAAATTTAATTTGTGAATACATACTCTTTCCAAAAACTTTCAACTTGGGAGATATAAGGAATCCTACTCAAAATTTAGAGTTTACTTTTTGAAAACAGAAACCAAAACTTAGAAGATTCAATTTTTGTTTTTGAAAATCCTGTTTGAGAATCCAAATAAAAGCAAATTTTTACATTTAGCACTTGAATTGAGAAATATGGATGATTGGTATATTGATTCAAGAGCAAGCAAACATATGACTAGAAATAAATATTGGTTTGATTCTCTACAAGAAAATATTGAAAAACCAATTGCCATTGTTGATAGAAAAACATATGAAGTAAAAGGAGTTGGAAATATTTTGATCAATCTAATGGATGGAAAAGGGATAATTAATGATGTATTGTATGTCCCTAGAATAACCACAAATATTCTTTTAATTTCTCAACTTATGGATCACAAATTGACAATAGAATTCAAATTGATTAGTGGTAGAAAACAATTTCATATTACCAAACAAGGAAAAATATTGCTACAAGATCTTATAAAACTAGTTTATTTGTGTTGGACACCACTACACAATCAGCACTCTCAGTACAAACTTCAATTTTATGGCACAAATGCTTGGGTGATACTAGTATATCATCCATAAATGAAAAATGTAGATATCAAATGGTAGATGGAATACCAAACCTATCCTTGGAATCTACAATTTTTCCATAATATTTAGAAGATAACAAACATAGAATTATTTTTGAACTTCAAAAACACAGAATTCAACAACCATTAGAATTAATATATAGATATTTATGTGCACCAATGAATATCACTATTATTGGATGACAAAAATATTTTCAATTACTTGTCAATGATCACACTAGGAAAATGTGGGTGTACTTCGTGAAGTACAAACTAGAGAAATTTAGTCAGTTTAAATAATTCAATATTCAAGTAGAAAAAGAATCAGGAAAAACTATAAAATCCCTTCATTCAGACAGAGGAAGTGAGTTTGTATCTAATTAATTTAATTATTTTTTAGAAGAAAATAGAATTAAAAGATAACTCACTACATCATATTCACCACAACATAATGGAATTGTTGAAAGAAGAAACATATCAATAATGGAAATGGTGAGATGTATATTAAAAGAATCTCATATTGATCATCAATACTGGGAAAAAGTAGTTTAGAAAGTGCTTTACATACAAAGTAGACTTCCCACCAGAATCCTCAAATATATTACAATAGAAGAAGCTTGGTTAGGACAAAAACCAAATATTGTAAAATTAAAAAATTTTGGATGCAAAGCATATATGCATATCCCAAAATAAAAATAAGGACAAAACTAGATGAAAAAACTATGGATGGAACATTTGTTTTATATGATGATGAATCCATAGGATACAGAATAATAGATCCAGATATAAATAAGGTATACATAAACAAATATGTGATTTTTGATGAAAACTTCAAGGTCAATAATGAGGAACAAGATAAGACTATAGAAGTCATATTACACTTTCTAGAGGAAGAATAAAAAATGTAGACACAGAGTTAAAATTCAATAATTAAGAAAGTGAACATGAAGAGTTATCCACCATTTCCCAAATAAAGGATCCTATATGGTATAGAGATACTCTAAGAGGAGCAAATTTTAAAAAAATATCTGATCTTACTACCACAAGATCTCAAACTTGTAGTCAAACCCGAATAAATAGAGGTCTACTAAGCACATCAGAAGAACCAAAAGCAAAATCGCAAGCCTTAAATCAACCCCACTAGAAGGCAGCTATGGAATCTTAATATTCATCTCTACAAAAAAACAAAATATGAAATTTAGTAGAGTTACCTCCAAGTAAAAAGGTTGTGGGTTGCAAATAGATTTACAAAATTAAATACAAAGGATATGGGTCACTTGACAAGGACAAAGCTTGATTAGTAGCAAAAGGATATACTCAAATTGAGGGAATTGATTATGAAGAAACATTTACACCAACTACCAAGATGACCACTATTAGAACAATATGTGCAATAGAACTTCATCAAGGTTGGAAAATTCATCAAATAGATGTAAAAAGTGTCTTTCTCAATGGATATCTAGAAGAAAACGTCTACATGTCACAACCAGAAGGATTTGTTTTTAAGGGACAATAACTAAAATTTTTCAAATTAAACAAATCCTTGTATGGCTTAAAACAAGAACCTATGAAATGGAACATAAATATTAACAATCATCTATTACAACATAAATTTGAATGAAGTACATCAGATCCTAGTTTATATACAAGGAAAAATAGAGATGATATACAAATATTTATAGTATATGTTGATGATATAGTGCTTACTGGAATCTCATAAAAACTAATTAGTGATATTAAAAAGGATATAGAAAAAGCCTTTGAGATGAAAAAATTAGGATTGATTAACTATTGTCTTGGTCTAGAAATTCATCAAGAGAAAGATAATATTAGTATTAATCAATCAAAATATGAAAATTATCTACTAGAAAAGTATAAAATGAAGGCGTGTAAAATGAAGGATACACCCATGGAACAAGGGATTCAATTATTTAAAAATGGTGGAACTCCTTTAGTTTTAACTACACAGTATAGGAAATTGATTGGAAGTCTTATGTACTTAATAAATACTTGACTTGATGTAGTCTTAACCATAAATTATCTTTCAAGATTCATGCAAAAACCAAGAGAGTCATTGGAAAATTTCAAAAAGAATACTACAATATGTTAAGAAGACTACGAACTATGGACTAAATTATATGAAAAATATAAAATATTTTTGTCTACAGATTTATTCAAATACAGATTATGTCAGTTCTATCAATGATAGAAAATCTACTTCAGGATACATCTTCTTTCTTGGATCAGTACCAATATATTTGCATAGCAAGAAACAACAAATAGTAGAACATCCATTAAAGTAGAATACCATGCAACCAGAGATACAACTTGTGAAGCATTATGATTATAGTACATATTATATGACATGGATGTCAAACAAGCACCAGCTCTAATAAATTGGAGTACTCAATCTAATCAAGAATCCAATTGTACATGAAATAACTGAACATATTATACTTTAGAGTAAGGTTAAGTAGTTACTTGAGGAAGAAGTAATAAATGCACAAGTGTTAGAATGTGCAATGATGTAAATGTGCATATAGTCCACATGTATGTGAGTCTTAGGATAGAATCATGGGATGAATAAATCCCAAGGAACTTATCTACTATATATGTATCTTGAGCTATAGCATAGTGAATGGAAGTATGCATCCATAGCGTGCACTAGTAGAATAGAGAAATAGTTCCATATATTATAACAAGTTCTAATTTTTGTAATTTTATATTAGTGGCTATTTTATGAGTGGTTTTAGAATTTTCTTTTGCTATTTAGTTCTTTCTTAGATTTCCATTATCATAGTTATAATATTGTTTGCTTATTGCATACTTGTGGTTACATTTCCTTTAAGTTTAAGGATTCAAAATCTAACAATGCTTATTACAAGAAAGTTCAAAATTTTGATAAATGAAGTTAAAAAAAGACCTAGAGAAGGATTTTGAAATGATAGGTTTGGGGCTACTTCATTATTTTCTTGGTTTATAAATTCATCAAAATGAAAATAATATCACATTAACACAAACAAAATATGTAAAAATATTACTTGAGAAATATAATATGAAAACATGTAAGTCCAAGGATACACCTATGGAATGGGGGTTACAATTGTCTACATATGATGAGACACATCTAGTATCATCCACTATTTATCATCAATTAATTGGAAGTCTTCTACATTTAACAAATACTAGTCCAGATATGGTTTTTCCTATAAATTATCTTTAAATATTCATGCAAGGATCTAGATAAAATCACTAGAAAGATACAAAAATAATACTATATTATGTTATCAAAACTACAAAATATTGACTAAAATATAAAAAGGATGATGATAGATTCTATTTATAATGATATTTAGATTCTTATTATGTAGGATCTATCGATAATAGAAAATCTACATCGGGCTATGTTTTATATCTTGGGTCTGGACCTATTTCATGGTACAGTAAAAAATGACATGTAGTAGCACTCTCATCTATAGAAGCAAAATATCATGCAACAAAAGATGCAGTCTATGAAGAATTATGGTCACAATATATACTATTAGATATGGGCATTAGAAGAACTCCTATACAGATAAATTGTGATAATAAGGGAGTACTTAATTTAATCAAAAATCTAATTATTCATGAAAGAAAAAAACATATTGAATCTCAATACCATTTTATCAGGGATCATGTTCAAAATCATCATATTTAATTAAAACATATTTCTACTAAAGATCATATTATAGATATTTTTACAAAAGCACTTCATAAAAATAATTTTAAATATTGTAAATTCTATTATGTGCATCAAGAAAATTATATATAAAATAATGTAATATAGGGGGATGTTAGATGATATTATATTATTTGATAAATTAGGATGTGCATAATATGTACATGTGTCATGAAGAAGGTTAAAAGTCTTTTATACAAGAGGTAAATTAGGAATTTGAAGGTCACATGAAAAGTAACAATGAAGAATCTGAAGAGTTGTTTTGTAAATCTATATTATAGAGATAAATATCCATAAAATGCATCTCTCT
Source organism: Wollemia nobilis (assembly GCA_028583015.1). Classification (NCBI taxonomy): domain Eukaryota; kingdom Viridiplantae; phylum Streptophyta; class Pinopsida; order Araucariales; family Araucariaceae; genus Wollemia; species Wollemia nobilis. The sequence goes on from JAQPPZ010016934.1 coordinate 10,300,039, forward strand.
TATCTTAAATTATTCAAGTGAAATAAATTTAGATTGTATTGTGAGTATTTGTATTATTATTGTTATTTGAGATTCATTTCATATTTTCTCACATTATTATTACTTTGACCTTTAATATTGTGGCTATTTTATATTGGGACCTATGTTATGTGATATTTTGTGGTAGTAAGGCTTAAAGTGAACATAAATATTGTTATAGAAAAATATGTATAGAAACATATATAATTTTGGAAGAAAGTATTGTTATTCCAAGAATATCTAAAGAAAATAAAATTTGATTGAAATCTGAAAGCTATATTTTGATGGTTCTCAAAGCATGATATGAGTTGGGGTAGCAATATGTCTTGTTTTACCATAAGGTTCAAAGTATTTTTAGGTGTATAGGCTATAGATAGCTTGTTCAAACAATAGATTTGAACAGAAAGAATTGGATTTGGGTCTCCAAATGGTAGAGAAAAGAGGAACCAAGATGCTTTAGATGTTTAGCAACACCAAGATAATTGTTAGATTGGTGAAAAACCAATGGTTAGCGAAGAATTTGTTGATGAACTATTATAGAAATAGAATTTAGGATTTGATGGAATATTTTGATACTATAAATATAAATAATTGCAAGAGAACAAAATGCATATGCAAAACAAATGGAAACTATTGGTTTACAATTCATCTCAATCAATAATGTATGGAAAAGCCACCAACTTGTAAAGATTATAGTAATGCCATTAATACCTAATATCCTAGAAAAATATAGGTGTTTGATAATTATGAACAAATTGTTTGATTCCTATAATAGAAATATGAATATACTAAAGAATTTTCATTGAAATAGAGCAAATATATGAAGATTAAATCATTTAGCTAATTTCAAACAAAATACCAAAGGAAATATTCATCCTAGAATCTTCATTTAGCTTAGATGATAAATTTAAGGGAATAAATGGGTTTACTACAAAAAGGGAGGATTATCAAGAAATAGAGGTATCTCTTGGAAAGACATTTAAAGTAGGAAAAGTTGTCACATTAAAAGAAAAAGAATAACTTATCAAGTTGTACCAAAAATATAAATATGTGATAGCCTAGACTTATGAAGACCTTAAAGGATATGATAAAATTCTTATTCAACACATAGTTGAGTTGGGACATAAACTCAAAATAATCAAATATAAACATAGACCAATCAATCCAAAAATTGAACCCCTTATGTGAAAGTAATTGGATAAATTGATAGAATAAAAAATCATATACCCAATCAAGCATACCACTTGGGTGTCTAACCTAGTACCAATGAGAAATACGAATGGTGAAATTATATTATGAGTGGAATTCAAGGATCTAAACAAATCGTATTTAAAGGATAATTATCCTTCACCTTTAATGAGGTATATTTTTTATATGGTAGTAGGATGTGAAATATTTTTATTACTGGATGGTTTATTTGGATTTAATCAACTTTGAGTAAAATATGAATACTAACATAAGATGAAATTCACCATAATGTAGAACTTATGCATACCAATGAGTACCTTTTGAGTTATCTAGCACTAGAGGAACATTCCAAAGGTCCATGGATATTACCTTTCATGATCTAATAAATAATATGATACCAATTTGTCTAGATGATATCACAATGTTATCTAAAAGAAAGGAGGACCACTTGGAGTACCTTGAAAGGATTTTCCAACGATACCAAGAATTTGGGGTATGCTTAAACCCAAAGAAATGTATCTTCTATGTGCCACAAGGAAAATAATTGGGGTATGTGGTTTTTTAAGGTGGTATTGCTATAGATTCTAGCAGATTTAAAACAATAATGCATATTTCACTACCAAGGCACAAAAGGGGATTACAATATTTTTATGGATAAATCAATTTTGTTAGAAATTTTATACTAGATTTTGCAACAATAGTTAGGCTCATGACACTTTGTTAAAAAAGGATCACCTTTTTTTATGGATTGAGGATGGAAGAGAGGCACTCCAGAAAATAAAATAAAAAAACTATTTTAGATGCTCTAGTACTCATCAAACTAAATTTTATCAAAGATTTTATTATTTATGCATATGGAGGAGATATTAGTATAGCATCATTTATGACACAAAAAATAAGGACTAAAAAGAGTATCTAGTGGTAATTTTAGTCAAAACTTGAAATAATATGAAGAAAAATATAATCTTGTCAAAAAATAGGTGTATGCATTAGGGAGGGGACTAAAGCATTTAGACATGATATTCAAAAATAAAATCATTGCTTCTATTATAAATTCTAGAGTTAGATATTATATAATGGATGGAGACAGTGAAAGAATGGTCCAATGGATTACTAAGATTTTTTAATATGATATAGAAATCAAGGGTACTAAACTACTCAGATAGATAGCACTTTTCTTGTAGATGGCTAAATATGTGGTTATGAAGAGGAACTATTTAGGAGAAGAAGACGAGAGAAATTTATAAGAGTGCCTAATGAATAAGGAAGAGGAGGAAATAAATTAGGTTGAACAAAGAATCAAATATATACAAACAGGAAAATATTCCCCAAATCTAGATATAACTCATAGAAGAGCATTTCACTTGTAAAATATTCCTTATGCAATAGTAGAAGAAATCATGTTCAAAAAAAATTTGATGGTGTATTACTCGGATGTGTTAAAAAGGGAGAGGCCAAAAGCATACTACATGAATTTCATTAAAAAGTGGGTGGTTGACATTTCTTAGCCAAAACAACTATAAATAAAATTATGAAAGTGGGATATTATTGGCCTAACATGTTTATAGACACTCTTAAATCGGTTAGTAATTATAAAAATTGTAAGTTATACGTAGGGAGAACAAGAAATATCCCCATTTATTTGACACCTATAAAAATAGGAGAATATTTTACACAATAGGGACTATATTTTATTGGAATGATTAATCCACCATCCAGTGAAGGAAACAAATGGATTATAACAACTATAGACTACTTTCCTAGATGGTTTGAAGCATTATATTTAAAGGAAGATACAAAAATATAAATATAGAGTTCTTAGAAGATATTGTAACCAAACTTGGTGTTCCAAATACAATAATAATAGACAATATCAAGGCATTCATAGGCTCAAAACTCACTCAATTCATATTCCAACATGGTATATATTTAAAAGCTTCTGCCAACTACTATCCTCAAGGTAATGGTTTGGCTAAATCAAAAAACAAAAATTTACTACGAATATTAAAGAGAATGAAATAAAAAACCAACAACAATGATATTTTCATATAAAAAGGGCTCTTTGGGTAGACCATATTACTCCAAAAAGAGAACTAGGTTGTTATCCTTACAATTTGGTCTACGGTAAGGAATATTAGTTACCTATTTCCATAAATCTTACTACACTCCAACTATTGCATTAGCCTAAGCTATAGGAAAATAATCCAATGATAGCAAGAGTGGGAGAAACGTTAAAGCTTCAATATCAGAGAAAACCATCTAGGTAGTAATTACAAAAACATAAAAATAATCAAAATATAGTTTGATAAAAGGGATATCCCAAAAAAAATTTAATTGGGCAACATGGTCCTCATATTGGGTGAACATAAAAATAATAATGGAAACCATACATATTTTGATACATTTTAGGATGGACCATATATTATCTCTAGCTATAAATAGGGCAATTCATTTGAGTAGGTGAGTATAGAAGAATATGGTCTTCATATACCTATGAATGGAATTCACCTAAAGAATTACCCTTGAATGTAGTAAATCTTAAATTCTAGTTAAATAAGCTACATATAATATCAAAGCTTCATGACCCCTAGAAGTGAGTTTTTAATCTAATAATACTCCTTTTTCTTCTCAATGTTTATTTTGCATATAGACAAGGATTTTACTTTGTGCCCAAGGATAAAGGTAACGTTGAGTTCCCCCTAAAGTAGGATAGAATACCCTTATGAGTAGCCAAAACTTGATGGCTTTTGAAGCCTTGATATTAATGTAAAATCATCCAATAAATTCCATAGGATAAAATATGAGAGCCAAATTATAGTAAGATCAAAACAATGATGTAAGCAAAATAAATATGAGCAAAATAATATGTGAATCAAATCTTATAATATATCAACTTACATTCATTGATGAGAAAAAAATTATGAATGTAAATAGCCTATATCATACATGTTCAAAGTATGTAGTACAACTTATTACTCCTTTTTCTCTTATAGAAAATAGTACTTGACTCTTGATAATGATATCTATAAGTGCTTCGCTATGCTCACTATGTTTGCTATGCTTTCTATACTCACTATGTTTCTTCATGGAGAAATATATAGACATTGTAGAATGACTCTTTCGATACTTGACTATTCCTTTCCTTATGCCAAGTCTCATGGCTCTTGGTATCTCTACTTGAAACTTTCATACACATGATTATATCTTGTATGCACACATAGACATGACTCATAATTTAGCACACTCTAATTTAAAGCCACTTGTGTACACTTACACATAAGATACTTGTGCACATATACTCACATTACACTTGCACACTTAAATGACAGTTGTGCATTTCCTACACATTATTACATTACATAAAATATTACTCATACTTTAATATAATATTCACTCCTAATAAAAAATTTACAAGATGTACCTTGAAGGTACCATGGGGTACATTAGTATGTACCAAATAATGTAATTTACGCCAATAAAACTGTAGTGATTCCTCACTACACGAATATGACTAAGAAAAATTCCAATCATAGAAAATCAAATCTTTTTAGCTTGAGGAGGAGGAAGCTAAAATAAGTCCCAACAATTGGCATATGTGGAAAGATTTACTCATAAGAAAGTATTGAAAAATAATGTGATAAGATGAGTGTCAAGAGAACTTCAATTTTGAGATAAGTTTTGATATCGAAGGCTTTATAGTCCTTGATGAACCACCAACTACAAAACTATTGACCAGTCTATAAGATGACCCTAGGTCCAAAATAAGCATAATAAATTCAAGCAAGGACTGAAACTTGAGTCAAATAAAAGGCACCAGAGGTAGATTGCCTAAATTAATGCTTCTCCAACCAAGAAAATAAAGATCACTTACCGAAAGATCCCTTGAATAAATATCTCAAATATTCATTCAGGAAAATGTATGGCGATAATAGTCTCAAGTCTTATAGTTATTATGATCAAATAATACTTCATTCAATGACCAAAATCCCTAGGTGTAGACACCAAAACAAAACCAATCTGATTATGTGACTGCAAACACTGATCGCATTGACACGCACAGCCCCAAGGGCAGCCCCCAAAGGTTAAATAGTGGTCCTGACCACTCACAAAATAGTTTTGGAAGGTTAGAGGTCAATTTGGCACCTTCAGGCATTCTGATCCATACTCGTTTCACCTAGGGATGATTACAAACTGGTATTCGCCCCAACTAGGGACGATTAGCAGTATTCGCTCCAGGGTGGGGTGAATAGAAGGTTTGACGGGCAAAAAGTCAAAACTTGACAAATGGCAGCTCAGATCCACCACTTAACTCTTACTTCATCGAATGGGAGTGTGAGTGAGAATTTTTGAGCACTAGATGCAGTTACAGGAGTAGTCATGGAGCCCCTAATCATGGAGGAATCTTCACCCCCCTAGGAAGGCATGATTGCCAAGTGGTGCCTCTGCATGCTCATCCAAAGAGACCGTCAGGTCTATAAAATGGTGAGTCTTCTCCCCCCAAAAATATATAGAGAATGAGCATTTTGAGCAATGAAGTGCTACCATTTTACTTCCACACACACCTTTTGATTTGTGCCTTTCACACCCTTGATCTCTTTTGGAGAGGAGGTCATTGGGTGACTATTCAAATGGTAAACTCGGAGCCAAAACCCAAAATTTAGCCACAACATCCTACCAAATTTTCTGAAAACACCCCATAGGAGGTTTTGGACCCATCCCAAGTGGATTGGTTCCAAAATCGGGCCCCAAATGACGGGCGTCCTGCCCCCAGGTGCCCCCCACACAGCTGCAGTCCTAATCGCCCCGCCCTGGAGCGATTATAAATATGTAGTAGATTTCCTTTATATTATTTTTGCATTTGATTATATGATTCTTATATAGGTTTTCATTCAAATTTCACATTGTTTTAAGCATTTTTTATCATGTTTCTATCATTTCCCGCATTTACCAACATGCAGGTAGCATCATCAAATTCCTGGTGATAGAGGCCAAATTGGGAAAATCTGTCCATCTAGGTCTTCCCAAAATACACCTGATTAGCTAACCCCCAACTTTTTAGGTGATTTGGAGCTTCCCAAATGTGACATTTGGGACAGTGCTATCTAACATTTTGTTGCAGGTCTATTTGTCCCGCCCCGGAGCGAATATGAATATATGGTGAATTTTGTGACTGTTCCATTTACAATGCCGTCTTGGTAATTTCCTCATGCCCCTGTCAAGTTTTTAGTTCATTTGGATCTATTTTAGTTACCGTTTTATTCATTTTTTGCTTTCACTAATCGTAGGCTTGGGGATTGCATGTTTTATTTTATCTACATGTGCTACTGACTATTTTCTATTTTGTTGAACATAGGTTCTGGACATTAGAGGAGCATCAAGGAGTCAAGATTCATCAATGCAAGTGGTGGTGATGTTTGGTCCGCCCATTTTACATGTGGGCATGCGGAAGAAGGAATAGCATCCATGGGTGTGACAAGAACATATTTAATGCTCCTAGCCCCTGAAAAGGGAGGAGGCAAATTGTAACCAAGTTTTGAATCTTATTAATGAAAAGGGCTATCTTCCATATTGGCTTTCTATTTGGTTTTGATTCATTTATGCTTCTTCATTTTCATGCACTTTCAATTCATAATATTTAGTGTTATTCTTTGTTTTGTTCGCATCGCATCTGGGTTTTTCCCTTTTGTTTTTGTATCCTCATGCTTTCGGTTGCAATCACGGTGGGACCTTGTCCTTTATTTTTTTTTATATCATAAATCTAATTAAAATTTGCTTGTTCTTGCTTGCAGGTACCAAGTTTCAAACACTGGACTGCTGTTAGTTCCAGTCTGTGGTGAATACAGAGCTGGAATTCATCTTACCCAGGGACGAATGGGAATTTTCCCCACCCTATGACAAATACAGTTATGTTATTCGTCCCACCCAAGAATGAACATATTTCTATGCAGTTTCAAGATAGAAACTCAGAACCAACAGATTTGGGCAGAGAAGAGGTAAAGGTCCTGAACTCCTATCATTTTATGTTTCCTGTTTTCTATTTTTTGGTTATTTACTTGCTTAGGGAAAGTTTTTTTTTACTGCATGCTTGCTTCCTTTTATGCAAAATAAAAATAACCCCACACACCACGTGGTACTTTAAACACCAAGGAGCTGGTCATAAAACCCCAGCCCTTGATCAAGACCAACGGTGGATTTTATCACCACCTTGGCTTGAAATTTTGCATCCATAAACCCCGATCGCTACTGTTTCTAGACATAAATCCTAATGAAATTTGACCAAGTGTAGCTGGGGTGATTCCCAATGCATGAGGATAAGTCTTCTATGGTAGGTGTTAAAAATAGGGCGATTCCCCTTTTGTACCGCCTATGTTCCACGTACCATCTGCTCTCACGTACCTATAGTTTCCCTCACATAATGGCGGGTATATAGAGAGGTTGGTATATCATCTTGGCAATGGTATATCAAAGGGGCGACCATTTTTGGGAGTCATATGAGCCATCATATTGCATTTAAACATTATTTACAGAAGCTTTAAAAACAAAATTCAAAACACACTAAACCAGATTTAGGGCACACCTTTAATATTTAAACGAGATAATCATTGCTTTGTGTGTGTGATATTTTCTATTTAGTGTAGCATAAAAATCATAAAAAGAAATAAAAATCTATGCATCTTGTAGGAAAACACCACCATGGTGTACACCCGTAGCCAAGCCCAATCAAGGGTGGAAGCTACAGAGAGTGTACAAGGGGGCACAATTCGCCTACGCTATAGCCCCAAGGACTTGGTCATTCCACCTTGGAGTCCGAGCCCACAAGAAAGTCCAAATCGTGCCATTTTAGAATGGGACTATAGAGGCACCCCTCTGAGGGGCACTCCCGTCCAACATAGACCCTTTCAAGAGGAGTCCTTACACCTAGTACTCAATATAAAAGGGAAGGCTCCCTTAGAAGCTCGGTATGAGTGTCCACCATGTGATGAAGTGCTAGAACAACATAGGGTCCATGAGGAGAGGCCACATGATTATATAATCCCTCCTTTACCCCCCATCACTGTTAGAAACAATAGGCAAAATCCAGACCACAAGGCTCTTCAAACAGGGTAAGACAACTTTGCCTGCCCCTTTCACATATACGAAAGGGAGCATGAGGAAGACCATTACATTCCTTAAGAGCAATACATAGCATGGGAGCAATGAGCCTCTACACCTGCTATCTACCAAAATCACCTACCGAGGCTAGAACCTCGAGTAAATACCACTAACCTCGATAGAGGGAAGTGACCTATAGAGATATCATATCATCGTGACTTAGATAAATGTGTAGGAGAGGCATCTAGGCCTCCTAGACTCAAGATGGTGGAACAAATCAACTTGGAAATTGCTAGACATGTCGCCCACCAAGCGTAGATCATGCAGCTTGAGCAAGACCAACAATAGCTAGAACATCTATATCGCCTTAGCAAAGAGCGCATTCGGCGCCAAAAAAATGAGCTACTCCATAACCCTGTGCATGAGAGGGTTACAACCCCTCACACCCAAAGAGGAGAACCGCATGAGAGGCACAACCCCTTGGTTCGAGATAGGTCTCCACGACCTTACCAAGTGCTACCTTCGAGACCTCCTAGACCTGAGTGGGAGGCCACTCCCAGGAACAACGATGGGCACCCTATGTGGGGACCCACCCATGGTCATAGGTCTCATCTAGAAACTCCTCAAGAAGCCTATGATGAGTATGAAAAAGAAGAAGAGCAGGCCAAAATGTCCTACCAAGGCGGAGGGACTACTATCCAGCCATCCCTCCATAGGCCTCAAGTATCCCACAACCCACAACAGGAGCTAACTAAGGAGGAAGAGATTAAATATTTTGATGCATATAAAGCATTGCTAGAGCACTGGGAGTCTATGTATACCAAGACTTATGGGCCCCAAAATCCCACTTTACACCAACTCTGTAGTCATCCTATGCATCCGTTAGTGCCAGCACCCCCTTACATTGAACATTTTAAACTACCTCAGCTGGTAATCTTTAGAGATGAGGAGGATGCCCAAGAGCACGTGACTAGATTCTTGAGCCAATGCTTCGGCATTTAGGACAATGATGCTTTGCTATTAAAAACATTCATCACCACGTTTGCAGGCCCTACATCATATTGGTTCACTCAATTACCAAAGCACAACATTAGTAACTTAGATCAGCTAGTGGATGCGTTCCTCGAACGCTTCACCTTCAACACCAAGAAGAAGGCGTCACTAAGCGACCTACCCAACCTCAGGCAGTATGAGGAAGAAACCATGGTGGCCTATGGGAACCAATGGAGGACTTTGCTTTCAAAGCTGCCCTACCTCCCTCCTATGTTTGACCTCACCCAAATGTTCTCAAATAGCTGTTTGAGTTCGATCTATATGCTATTGCAGCTGCAACAATATGCCACTTTAGAGGAATCTCTGGTGCAAGCCAGAATCATTGAAGATATCAAGATTCAAGATGGCGAGATAGCCAAGCCAAAGAAGAAAGAATGGTCTAAGAACACCAAAATAGGGACCATGCAACAGAAACCTGCTATGGTCAACCAGGATGCTATAAACATCCCTAAGCCTACACAAGTAGCACAGCCCCAAAATGCTAACTATTAGGTGGTGCCTCTTAACAGTTATGACCGAGAAAATTAGAGGCAAGAAAAAAATTAGCAGCGTCACCCTAGGTGACAATTCACACCTTACACAGAGTCTAGAGACTCCTTGTTTGATTGCTTGTCAACGAAAAACTTGATCAACCTACCCGAGATTCAACCCATAGACCCCAATGCACCAAAACCTAAGGGCTACAAGGAAGACTTGTACTGTAGGTTCCATATATGGACGGGACATGACCTTAATGCATGTTTGAAGTTTAAAGGCTTGGTGCAAGACCTAATTTATAACAAGACATTAGCGATGGATAATCCCATGGAACAAAGCAACCAACAAATGGAGGTCTTTAAGGACCCCTTTCCTGCCCATGATGCATAGGAAAAGACCCTACAAGTCAATGAAGTAACACAAAACTGCCCCATGCAAGGGTATGTAGGGATGATCAGTATAGTGACTCAGAACAAGAGGTACCCGAGCCCAGCTACCCCTACGACAGCTACAGGAGAGGTGCCAACAACGTCACAACCATAATAGCACCTTGCACAACCTCCTTCGCCTAGACCAATGGCCATAATTCGGACCAAACTCACCCATATTTTGAGGACCACGTCGGCTAGGCTCTCCATCTATGAGCTCATACAACAATCAATGCCCCATCAGGAGGCTCTAATGGAGATACTAAAAGCCATCGAGTTGCAGCCCCATAAATCAAACTCCAACAACTTCATGGGACATGTCAAACGATGTACTGAGTCAGTCATCACATTTTGAGAGGACAAATTGAAATCAGTGGCTGGTGACATGGCAGATCCACTCCTGCACGTCATCGCGTGGGTCAACAGGATTTCATACAAGATGGTATTGGTCGACACTAGCTCATCTAGTAATATCATTGCAACAGCGGCCTTGAAGCACCTAAACCTGCCCACATCTCATATAGTGGCCTCCACCTATACACTGTGAGAATTCAATGATGCAATATGCTCGACAGTTGACATAATTTTCCTACCCATCCAAGTGGGATAAAATACTATACCTACATTGTGCCACATCTTGGAGGGTGAGATGGCCTATAACATCTTGCTAGGTCAGCCATGGATCAGGGACATGAAGTGTGTCCCTTCGATAGCTCATCAGTGCTTAAAGTATACATTCGAATGGTAGGTGCATGTAGTCTCGGTGGACTTAGAACCCTTCAAGTATTGCAATGCGGTGTAGCTAATGCTACAATCGACCCTTCCATCAACGCATTTGGATTTTTAGTTGAATCCATCTAAATAGGGTTTGATTCAATAGGCATCCCCGTTGATAAGTCCATCAAATCCCTAGACGGGTCCATCTTCATCATCTGGACCTTCACCAACGATGCCACCTGTGGCAGCCAAATAGGACAAAGAGAAGAAACCTTTGGAAGAGGCACCGCCATCAGTCTCAACCATATCTACTAAGGATATGCCTAGCAGAATGGAAGTAGCACCATGGGACCCCTTCGAATCGGATGGCAATCACTCACAAGTGACCCCTATGGATGATTATCAGGAAAGCCTCTTGGCAATGTTACCTTTGGTAGCTCCAATCGAACAAGTGCCACCTCAAGAAAATTAGGTCCCCTCATAGAGAGCGGAACAACCCCAATGGGGCCAGATCAATCTACTCGAGAAAGACGAGCCTCTAATGTTGCAAATAGTTGTTGGAACCAACAAAGGCCTTTGGATATTTGATAGTGATTATGAAGATGAAAATGATATGGCATACCTTGATCACATGCGACAGATGTAGCAACAATACCCTTTGGATATTAACGACGTATTTGCACAACTAAACATAGTTCCAGGGCATGAGTGTCACATAAACCCAGCGTAGTGGGACCAAGTGTTGAATCTGCCACTTTGGGCATTCGAAGAACACCTTCCGCCTAAAGACCCTATATCGATATGAGTTTCGAGGGTAGACCTTATCTTCCTATTTGCACATAGGGCCGATCCATTCATACCAATACCTCCAGAGCTAGATCCAAAGTACAAAGAACATGCAAAATGTTCGAGTCACCACACCCATGGTAATGGAGGCCAAAATCATTTCATCAACATGATCTCCATTGACTTAACCACCCCCATCCACAATCCGGCTGATCTAGCACAGTCATTGTATCTAGACATAGATGCCATAGACTGGGATCACGTCAATTCACCTCCATCCCCATCGAGTACTGGCATTTCGATGAAATGCTTCATTTCACCCCAGGGCCAACTCAGGATATCTTCCATGCTGAAGAGGAACCCAAGGTTTCTAATGGTGATCTATATTCAGCGAATGATATCCACTTGATCCCAACTCCACACCAGTTGGAGGACGGATCCCACATGTCAATCAAGGAGACGACTGATGTAGACATTGGCTTTGATCTAGTGAATCCACAGATTATCAAGCTGGGGGTAAGTTTATCCCCCGAAAAGAAAGCCGACTACATTACCCTTATCAAAGAGAAGAATGAGGTTTTTGCATGGTCATACAAAGACATGCTAGGGCTAGATCCATAGCTAGTCACGTATAATCTAACGCTTGATTTGAAAGTCAAGCCAGTTAAGCAAAAACTATGTAAGATGCACCCAACAGTGGCCTTAATTGTCAAATATGAATTACAAAAGTTGTTGGATGCACAGTTTGTCATCTGCGTGGATTACCCACCATGGTTGTCCAACATGGTGCCCATCAAAAATCCCGATGGGAGGATTCACATATACACTAACTTTCAAGATCTAAACAAAGCGAATCCTAAGGATGATTTCCCCTTGCCAAGCATCGATGCATTGGTAGATGCTACATCGGGCCATGAAATGCTTTCCCTCATGGATGGTTTCTTAGGATACAATAAAATTTGTATCAATCCCGAGGACCAACTAAAAATGGTGTTCACAATGCCTTGGGGGACATTTTGTTATAAGGTCATGCCCTTTGGCCTTAAAAATCCTAGCGCCACCTACCAACGTGCCATGACATACATCTTCCATGATTACATGCATAAAACTTTGGAAGATTACATGGATGATTTTTTGGCCAAATCTCTTTGCGCCCAGATCATCTCAATGACTTAAGCAAGATCCTCGACCGCCTCATGGAACATAAAGTCAGACTGAATCCCAAGAAGTGTGTATTTGGCATCACATCTGGAAAACTCTTGGGTTTCATAGTCTCAAAGCGAGGCATTGAGGTGGACCCAAACAAAGTCAAGGAAATCCTTGAAATTCTTCCGCCAACTACCATAAAGCAGCTCAAAATCCTATAGGGAAAGGTCACGTCAATCACTGGGTGCCATGTTAGCCCAAAAAAATGAACTTCACAATGAACAGGCTACTTACTATCTTAGCCGCACCCTGGTCAGTTATGAACTTAACTATGCATACGTTGAGAAGCTCGCTGGCAGTGGTGTTTGCTACCAAAAAGCTATGCCATTACATGCTGAGCAACATGACGTATGTTGTGTCTAAGGAGAATCCATTGCGATACATGATGAGTCGTACTTATCATAGTAGCCACACAACAAAATGGATCATGTTGTTGACGGAGTTTGACATAGAGTTCATTGGACAGAAATCCATAAAATTTCAATTCATATACGATCAACTAGCAGAGGCTCCTCTCAAAGATGATCAGCCTCTGATCATAGAACTACCCGATTATGGGGTCTTCCATGTCTCAAAATTGCCAAATTCTAATGAGCCTTAGTCACAGGCGACATAACCCTATTTTTTGATGGTTCTAAATGTGAGCAAGGAGGTGGCACAGGAATTGTATTCTTCACACCGCAAGGGGCTCCAATACCTCTATCATTTAAATTAAATTTCTCATGCACCAACAACAATGCAGAATACAAAGCCTTGCTCATAGGTCTTCAGACAACAATCACTATGAACATCAAACAATTAAACATCTTTGGTGATTCACTGTTAATTGTCAACCAAGTCAAAGGGGTATTTCAATGTAAATGCCCAGTTCTACAGGCCTACAAATCCCTTATGGAAAAATTCCTGGCAAAGCTTGAATGGTATGACATTGAGGCACTCCCTCGGTCATCGAATTGTTTTGCGAACACTATGGCCTCCTTAGGGTCACTAATCCCACAAAACATTTCTAGTGATATGACAACCATTCAAGTCAAAAAACTATCGCAATAAACGATGGAGCATGCAAGCTCTGACTTAATGCCAAGAATCCACTTGATCCAGATTGAACCGTCCCCAGACAAGTTCTCTCGAATTCATGATTGTCTGAATCACACCAACTAGGGGTCCTTGTTCTCCCCTACTCCCCTTAATAGTAACACAACACTATTTCTACAAGTTCTTTCCCACTCAGCCTTTGCTAGGGATGAACTTAAAGAGGGATTGGCTATTCATACCATCAAGGTTTTTGATTAGCAGGATTGGTATACACCCATAAGGGACTACCTCAAGTTAGGTAACCTCCCACTTGGATTGATGCATGTCGCAAAATGATCATTCAAATAGAAAGCAGCTAAACATGTCTTGTTAGGAGACATTTTGTACCATCATAGCTACGAAGGAATCCTCCTTTGCTTGGACTAGCAGGAGTCCACTTGGGTGATCACCCAAGTGAACGATGGTACATATTGTGGCCACTTCAGTGGTATGGCCATCTCCAAGTGTATTCTTTGCATGGATTATTATTGGCCATCTTCAGAGCAAGATTTTTACGCGTATGTAAGGAAGTGCATGAAGTGTCAACACCATGCCAATTTGACACACGTACCTTCTCAGGCCTTGCAGTCGATCCAATCGGCTTGGCCATTTTTGCAGTGGGGCTTAGATCTAATCAAAAATATCTCTCCTATGTCGTCAGCTTGTCACACATTTATCATAACGGCCACAGAGTACTTCACCAAGTGGGTGGAAGCAATTCCACTAACCTCTACGATTGGACCTCGCATTGTGGAGTTCATTTTATATAACATCATATGTCATTTTGGTATTCCATCCAAGATCATCTCGGATAATGGGACATCATTCAAGAAAAAAGACGTGTGTGCTTTGACCATAAAGTACAAAATTCAGCACAGTTTTTTGACACCCTATTATCCGCAGGGAAATGGGCAAGCAGAGGCGTCAAAAAAAATGCTAGTCGCCATCCTCAAAAATACCGTCGCAGATAGTCATAAGGATTGGCACATTCAAATCCCGCTTGCCCTGTGGGATTATCGCACTAGCATTCATATGCCCACTAGGGCAACTCCATTTTTGTTGGTGTATGGCTCCAAGGCAGTCATGCCTATCGACTTGGAAATTCCTTCACTGTGCATATCAATGCAAGAGTTCATCGATGATGACACTACATGGTAGGCCCTGTTAGACCAGCTTACGTTGCTTGATGAACGATGCGTTAATGCTCTCGAGCATTTACGTATCTATCAAGAGCGACTTAAGAAAGCATACAACATGAAAGTTCACCTGAGGGACTTTCAGGTTGGTGACTTAGTCTTAAAAGAGAACCAAAAAAATTCTAACTTGCCACCCCATCTAAGGGAAAATTTCATGGAAAATTGGTTAGGTCCCTATGTAATTTACAATAAAATAGGACCTGGAACATACCGACTAGCCTCTCTTGACGGAATAAAGGAACTAGAACCCTTGAACATCAGTCATTTGTGGCCATTCTATATTTAAAAGAGCCATAGACCAAACCAAAAGCTCTAAGGATTTCCTATAATTGCTTGGTCAACCCAAAATCTCCAAGGATTTCCCATAATTGCTTGGTCAACCCAAAAGCCCCAAGGATTTCCCATAATCGCTTGGTCAACCCAAGAGCTCCAAGGATTTCCCACAATCGCTTGGTCAAACCCCAAAAGCCCCAAGGATTCTCATAATCGCTTGGTCAAACCCCAAAATCCCCAAGGATTCTCATAATCACTTGGTCAAACCAAAAGCTCCAAGGATTCTCATAATCGCTTGGTCAATCCCCAAAAACCCCAAGGATTCTCATAATCGCTTGTTCAAACCCCAAAAGCTCCAAGGATTCTCATAATTGCTTGGTCAAACCAAAAGCTCCAAGGATTCTCATAATCTCTTGGTCAAACCAAAAGCTCCAAGGATTCTCATAATCGCTTGGTCAATCCCAAAATGCCCCAAAGGTACCCATCATCCCTTTGGTCAAACCAAAAGCTCCAAGGGTTCCCACAATTGCTTGGTCAAAAATAAGAAAATTCAAAAACAATAAAATCATCAAAAATAATAAAAATTTGCATCTCATTTCCATGCATGCTCAAAATCATCACAACAATAAAGATCTCTTTTGCATCTCATATTCATACTCACAACAATCAATCTATCAAAAACACAAAAATAATAGCTGCATTAAGCATCACATCCATACATTGCATATTTGTGGTCATACAGGTCAAAGGCACCATAGACTGTAATTACTCAGCAAATCCATTTGTTTCCACATTTCTCCATTCTGTAAACAATCCATCAAAAATAACTACCATTCATGTTACTTTACCATATCATAGTCAGTTGTCTTTTAATGTATCTAGAGTTTTTGTCATTCATCTGTCATTAGATTTCTAGCCAAATATTGTACAAAGTCAGAAAATTTTGACAAAGGTAGAGTTCTACTTGGATTACACCTTGTTACATAGCATCCCAACACAAATTAAAACACAAAAATTCCCAAGTTGTATGATGGAAGCACGAGGATACAGAAACAAGAAAGGAAAGACTCCAAGCACAATGCAAAAAATGAAACTAAGGTTAACACTGAATCCTACGAATTAAAAATGCATGAAATGGAGAAAGCATGAATTGAAACCCAAATGAAATAACAACCCTTCTCTTTTATTGATGTATTTCACAACTTGGTTACAATTTGCATCCTCCCTTTTAGGGGCGAGGAGCGTTAAATCCGTCTCTTGGTTACATCCATGGATAGCCTTCCTTCTTTCGTGTGCCCACATGTAATATGGGTGGACCAAAATGTTACCGCCGCTTGTGTCTATGAATTTTGATTCCTTGCTACTCCTCCGATGTTCCGATCCTGTGTTCAAAGAAACAAAAGATAGTCAATAGCACCTACGAACAAAACAAAGCATGCAACCCCCAAGCCTACGATAAATAAATGAGAAAAATTAATTTAACTGTGACAAAAATGAATCCAAATGATCTGAAAATTTGAAAGGGGCATCAGGGCATCACTAGGAGGGCACTGCAAAAAGAACAGTCGAGAAATTCCTCATTGATTTGAATTCGCTCTAGGGCGGAACAAATTCACCTACAACAAAATGCTGAAAAGGTACCATCCCAAATGTCTAGCCTAGAGAGCTCCAACAGACCTGCAAACTTGGGATTAGCTAATTGGGGGCATTTTGGGAAGACCCAGATGGTTGGATTTTCCCAATTTGACCTCTATCAATAGGAATCTGATGATGCTACCTGCAAGTTAGTAAAAGCGAATGAATATAGAAACACGATCAAAATTGTTCAAAATGAGACGAAATTTAAATGACAACCTATCTAAGCATCATAGAATTGAATGCAGAAAACAAAAATGGTAGAAAGCAAAATCTGCCACAAATTCCCAATCATTCCTAAAAGGGACGATTAGGCCTCGCAGCAGTGTGGTTGCGCTCGGGCGGGCCGCCCACCATTTGGGGCCTGATTTTGGCACCAATCCACTTGGGATGGGTCCAAAATCTCTTACAAGGTGTTTTCGATGAATTGGGTGGTATTCTATGGCCAAATTTTGGGTTTTGGGCTCAAGATTCGACCTTCCAATAGTCACCCAATGACCTCCTCTCTAAAAGAGATCAAGGATGTAGAAGGCACAAATCGCACAAGGATGTATGGGGAAATAAACCGGCAGCACTTCGTTGCTCCAAATTGCTCTTACCCTGTATGTTTTTGGGGTGAGAAAACCCACCAATTTATAGACCTAGAGGTCTCTTGAAATGGGCATGTAGAGGCACCCCTTGGCAATCATTCCTTCCCAGGGGGGGAGGAGATTCCTCCCTGAATAGGGAATTCATGACTGCCCTTGTAACACCCTCTAACGCTCGAAAATGCTTACCCACACTCCCATACGATGAAGGAAGTGTTAAGTGGTGGATCTGAGCTGCCATTTGTCAATATTTAACTTTTTCCTATCAAACCTACAATTCGCCCCACCCTAGGGCGGATTTGGAATTCGTCTAGGGTTGGGGCGAATCCTAGTTTGAATTCATCCTTGGGTGGAACAGATATTGAGCAAAGTGCCTGAAGCTGCAAAATTGATTTTTGACCTTCCAAAACTGTTGTGAGAGTGGTTAGGACCACTTTTTAACCTCTGGGAGCTGCCCTTGGGGCTGTGTGTGCCAATGTGATTAGCGTTTGCAGTCACATAATCAGATTGGTGTTGTTTTGGTGTCTACAGATGCCCATTTTTGGGATGCATTATGCAAGGCACAACGTCGAGCAAAAATAGATAACCAAAGCACTAATTATTAGGGTTTATTAGTAACCTAACCAAAACTAGGTTTTGGGCTCATTTGCACTTGTTTTTTTCTAGCGATTTGGAGCTCTGAGGAGGAGGTCAATTCTGTGAAGCGAAGCGCTGCCAAATTTTTTGCCACCATGAGTGCATGAACCGGATCGAGCGGTGGGGCCGAAGCGAGACCAGTAAGTGAACTCCCTCTTTATTATTTTCTTGTATTATAGTTTTTTTTTTTGAATTTATCAATTTGAGAGTATAAAACCCTAGGTTGACAAATTAAATTTTGTTATTTCTGAGTTTTTTTTTGTTTGTGTTTGTATTAATTTATCAATTTCGAGAGTATAAAACCCTAGGTTGACAAATTAAATTTTGTTTTGCGTTTATGTTGTTTGTATCTGTACACTATTTTTCATGATTCTAATGTGCTTATTTTGTTGTCTATTGCAGGTTGTGAAGAGATGGTATCGCATGCCGACTATTTTTGCTGAAGCACGGGAGGTGCTAGCTATGGCAGACTAGGAGTGGCTTGACGCCCTTGGGCTCAAGCAGGTGACTCGGTTGGAGCTAGTGATTGGGGATCGGGCCTACCTGACGGCCTTGATCAACTTGTGGGATCCCCGGACTAATACTTTCCATCTCCCAATAGGGGAGATGATAGTCACTTTGGAGGATGTCTATCAGATTCTTAGGATTCCAATAGATGGACTGTCGATCAGGATGACGCCATGGGATCAGCGGACAATGGTGCTAACACGCTACTTCGGGCACGGGGAGGAGTTGGGGGTGGATGGTCCAGTGGAGAGGGCAGAGATTGACTGCCAGATGGGCGGGATTCTAGTTCGATGGTGGTTTGAGAGGGGGTGTTGGGAGTGAGGCACGCATTGCTTATGGGCCTCATTTCCAACATGCTGCTACCTGACTCGTCAGGTGCAAGGTTCCTATGGAACCTGCTGGATGTGGTCTGTCGGTTGGTGGAGTGTTCGACGTAGGAGCCTTTGGTCATGAGATGGGGACAGATGCTGCTGGCATAGCTCTATGGGGAGCTATATGAGGTCCGCTGCTAGAGGTAGAAGGGGATCAGCTACAGCTATCTGCTATAGAGCTGGGGTTGGCAGCACATAGCGGTGGAGAGGCCAGGGGGGTTACCATGGATGATGCGGGTGGAGATGGTAGATAAGGATATAGGTTACGTGGCTCTGTGGTGGCGGTCTGAGGAGCAGGGACAAAGTCGGTGGTGGGCAGGTGTCGTAGGGCACTATGCCGATGCCTTTGCTTGGCTTGCTCTGGGGGGGTGTTCTGGCATCCTTATCGGGACTGTCCAGCCTGGATGGAGGCTGGAGAGTGGCTCCGATGGGTGCGTAGGGAGCGGTGGCTGATTGGGTGGCATGGGACCGAGCAGGAGTTCTTCCCATACAGCCGGGTGACATGATAGTTTGGGGTGTGCCAGGGGTTTCCTGGTGAGCCCATGGTCTATCGGTGCTGGGGGACGAGAGGACTCTGGATCGATCGGTCATCGTGCCATTGGGTGAGGATTCAGATGGGGTGATCGACGTCCCAGACGTGGATGACGTCGGGACTACTGTAGAGTATGATCAGTGGTGGACTCTATGGCGATGGCGGGGAGAGGGGCCACTGGGAGGTGCAGAGGCAACAGTAGTGAGCGGGGAGGGTGCCGAGGCACCAGGAGATGATTGGGGAGCTCCACTCGAGGAGGCGGACATGGTGGAGGTGGATGATGGGGATGTGGATCTTGGGGCTCCGGATCAGCCGGAGATGCAGGATGTCCTGGAGCAGTGGGAGCCAGAGCAGGCTGCTATTCTAGAGGTGCCCATGCATCAGGGCGTGGCGGAGGACATGGAGGCAGGGGTGCATGCTAAGAATGTGCGATTGGTGGAGCTGCTATGGAGGCGAGATGAGGAGTTGGGGGAGGCTCTGCAAGAGAGGGATCTCCTACGGGCTCAGCTAGTAGAGCGGGAGAGCGCATGTTTGCTGCACACCACCGGGGGGATGGGGACACCGATGCTGCACGGGAGAGGGATCTCCTACGGGTGCAAGCTGGCACGGCGATGGATGTAGTCAAGCTTACTACCATCGATGGGAGGCAGAGTGGTTGCGATGGGAGATAGATTGGTCTCGGCATCGAATGGATTTGGAGGGAGAGATTATCTGCCTCGGTGGGCGGTTACCTGAGCCCTTGGAGGTGGCTCTTACACGCGCGGATGAGGGACAGTGATATGCGAGCTAGTCAACATCATCTCGTCATAGGCGATTGGATGAGGGAGGTGGTAGTAGGCATGATGCGGGGGCTAGCGATAGTCGCCCTGAGGGGTCCCATAGGACCCACACCATGGGGGTAGTTCCCGTCGCACCGATCCTACGTGATCATGGTGGCCGATGCCTTAGGCTTGGGGGTTTTGAGATTTTGGATTTTGTTGCGGGGTCAGAGGACCAACTCTTTGTAGCCTACGGGCATTTTTGATGATATATATAGATGACTTTATTTTGTTTATGCGTATGTGATGATTTGATTTTATGCATGATGATTGATGAATATGGATGTATACATGTTAAGTTATAATGATGAATGCATATGTGTTGATGAGTGCAAATGTTTCTAATTTATATGATATGCAAATGGAATGGATGAATTGAATTTGTGATGTTTGGTAGTCGCACCATAGACTGTGTAGAACTTTATGGCTTTTTTTGTCCTAGGCGATGGCTGCGGTGAATAGCTTTTTATGTATACATGTTTTTTTTTTTTTTTGGTATGGCGAGGATAAAATATAGCAAGTTGGTTTCGAATGTAGTTAAGGTTTTCTGGGACTCAGATGTTTTAACTAACTAGCCATGATTGTACTTTATCTCACAAGACTTTTGACCAAGGTATGAATCAGACTTATCTTTGACCAAGTTATTTCACATCCCTGTGTGTGCAATTGAGTTCATTTATGTGGTGTTGGTCAGGATACCGCCAGTGCCAGATAGGATGTCAACCAAACTTGTACTGAGGATCACCTGATTAGCTCCACTAACTCCTTTGTTGTATTTAGTCAGATTAATCTACGATGCTATCATAGGATACCATAAGCTAGCTCATCCACATGCAAACATTGATCTACACACAAGTTAATGTGACAGATATATCGTCATGCGAGAGGTTTACCACCAGTGACCGATAGGCTATCAACCAAACCGGTACTGAGGTTTGCCTCATGACCCATCTGGATGTTGAGAGTTCCAAGGATTCAAGTTCGACTCCCTTCTTTTCTTCAATTGTATTGGGATACTTGCTCTTTTGTAGTGATAAAAATCACTGTTTATTTTTGTATTATATTTTTCTTTTGAGCAAGGGATTAGGATATGGAGTGATGAGAATCACTATTTTATGTGCTTTCCTTGATGTATGCACTTTGGTTGTGATGTCAAATTTTTTTTTTGGAGTTTTGACGTTTGCAAATTGTTGATGTTTTGCAACTTTTGAGAACTTGGGATTCTTGGGGAATTGGGTAGGGAGGATGCTTGTCCTTTTGCCAACTCTCAGCATTCTTGGGGTCATTCGCATAGGGGGATGAGCAAGATAACCATTTCGCTTATGGTGACCTGGATTGCTTTGCAGGTTTCATCTTTCGTTCACACAACTTGGGAATGTTTTATGTGTTTTAATTTATGCTGGGATGCTACGTAACAAGGTGTAAGCCAAGTAAAACTCTACCTTCGTAAAATCTGTCTGACTTGGTACAGTACGTGGCTAGAAAGCTAATGACGACTGAATGACAGAAAACTCTCGATACATTAGAAGACCACTGACTATAGTATGGGAGAATAACGTGAATGGCGGTTATAGGCGATGAGCTATTGATAAAGCGGAAAAATGTAGAAGATGATGGTTTTGCCAAGTAATGACAGTCTATGGCACTTTGACCTTTATGACCACAAATATGCAATGTGTGGGTGCGATGCGTAATGCAGCTATATGTTTTTTTGTGTTTTTGATGGATTGATTTGTGTGGATATGAAGATGATATGCAAAATAGAGCTCTTTATTTTTGTGACGATTTTGAGCATGTATGGAAATGAGATGCAAATTTTGTTATTTTTGATGATTTTATTGTTTTTGAATTTTCTTGTTTTTGACCAAGCGATTACGGGAATCCTTGGAGAATTTTGGGGATTGACCAAGCGATTACGGAAATCCTTGGAGCATTTTGGGGATTGACCAAGTGATTATGGAAATCCTTGGAGCATTTTGGGGATTGACCAAGCGATTACAAAAATCCTTGGAGCATTTTGGGGATTGACCAAGCGATTACGGAAATCCTTGGAGCATTTTGGGGATTGACCAAGCGATTACAGAAATCCTTGGAGAATTTTTGGATTGACCAAGCGCTCTGATTATGGAAATCCTTGGAGCATTTGGGTTGACCAAGTGATTATGGGAATCCTTGGAGCATTTGGATATCAAGTGATTAAAATCTAGGCCTTTTTTATCATTCGGAATCCTTGATGAATTTGCCTTAAATGGGATATACCTAGAGTCTTTTGGTTGACCAAGTCACCAGAAAGTCCTAGATTAGTGGAATCTATGCATCTATTCTAGAGATGCTATGGATCGACGCTAAATTGTGGATGGGGGCGGTTAAGTCAATGGAGATCATGTTGATGAAATGATTTTGGTCTCCATTATCATGGGTGTGATGACTCGAACATTCTAGATGTTCTCTATGCTCTGGATCTGGCTCTAGAGGGATGGGCACAAATGGATCGGCCCTATGTGTGGATAGGAAGATAGGGTCTACCCTCGACACTGATGTCACTATAGGGTCTCTGGGTGGAAGGTGCTCTTCGTATGCCTAGAGTAGCGGATCCAACACTTGGTCCCACCGCGCTGGGTCTACGTACCACTCATGCCCTGGCACTATGTTTAATTGTTCGAATATGTCATTAATCTCCAAGGGGTGTCGATGCTGCATCTGTCGCATGTGATTAAGATATGTCATTTCTATTTCATCTTCGTAATCACTATCGGAGATCCAAAAGCCCTCGTTGGCTTCGACAACTATTTGAGGTATGACAGGCTCATCCTGCTCGAGCAAGTTAATGTGGTCCCACCTAGGTTGTTCCGCTCTCTACGGGGGAACTTTATTTCCTTGGAGCGGCGCTTGCTCGATGGGAGCATCCAGGGGGAACATTGTCAAGAGGCTTTCTTGATAATCATCCATGGGGATCACTTGAGAGTGATCGCTATCTGATTCGAAGGGGTCATACGATGTTGGTTCATACTTCGACTCATCCTCCGAGGACCCTTATTGACATTGTCTAGACCCTCCTTGAAAATGAGCTCTCGAGCTTTCTCCTCTCTCGAGCGAAGGGAAGGGATTACTAGAGCCAACAAGGTTGATTGCCATTAATGGGAGATAATCCCTCAATGTATATGTGGTGTTAGGGTTGGCATATGGATCTGATGCCAATCCCCCCTTGTTGCCTATCCCTAGGCCTTGCATGTTCTCCACCAAGATGTCCAAGGGTAGGGGGTGGTTGAACCCTACTCCTGACTTGTCATATGGCATTTGGTATCTTGGTTGGCAAAGAACACGTATCCCTTGCTCATATTGGCCTAACCCATATCCGTGCCAATTGCATTGGCCAAGGTATCTCAGAGCAAAGTCTGGGTTAGACAAATAGTTGACATTTTCAGCAAAAGGCTCTTCATCTTCGTCCTCTTGCGTGCATGGTGCAACGCCATGATCAAGGCCCCCATACACAAAGTTTGTCTGGTTCGGCGGGTAGCCTAGGGGAACAATAGTGCCAATGGGGAGTCGAGGTCTCCCCATGTCCTGCATGGATTCTAGTGTGGGTGTTGCTACAATATTCCACACCAGATACTCCCCCAAGCCCGTATTGGCCATTTCAATGGTGATCATTGGCGGTTGAGGGGGAGGGAATGGAAGTTCTCCTTGAGTCCACTCCATGTCGGGTGGACTAGGAGCCTCGACTTCCATCCGGCTAGGCATCTCCTCAGTAGAGATAGTTGACACTGATGGCAGTGTCTCTTCCAAAGGTTTTGCCTCTTCCAGGGGTTCCTTCCCTTTGTCTTTCTGTTTGGCCCCCAGAGATGGTGTCGTTGGTGGAGGACCAGATGATGAAGATGAACCCGATTGGGATTTTGAAGAACTTGTTAATGGGGATGCCTATGGAATCGGACCCTGTTTAGATGGATTTAACTGGAAATCCAAATGCGTTGATGGCAGGGTCGATTGCAGCATCAGCTGCACCGCATTACAATACTTGAAGGGTTCCAAGTCCATCGGGACTACATGCACCTCCCCTTCAAATGTATACTTTAAACATTGGTGAGCTATCGAAGGGACACACTTCATGTCCCTGATCCATGGCCGGCCCAGCAAGATGTTGTAGGCCATCTCACCCTCCAATACGTGGCACAATGTGGGTATGGTCTTTTGTCCCACTTGGATTGGTAGGACTATTGTGCCGATTGTCGAGTAGATTGCGTCATTGAATGCTCGCAGAGTGTAGGTGGAAGCTGTGATGTGAGATGTGGGCAACTTCAGATGTTTGAGAGCCACAGTTGTGATGATGTTGTTGGACGAGCCAGTGTCTATCAACACCCTCTTGTATGGGATCCCGTTGACCCGCGCGATAACGTGCAGGGGTGGATCCGCCATGTCATCAGTCACTGATCTCAATTCATCTTCTCGAAATGTGATGACCGGCTCAGTGCATCATTTTACATGCCCCACAAAGTTGTTGAAAGAATTTGTCTCGTGGGGCTGCAACTCGATGGCTTTCAAAATCTCCATTAGAGCTTCTCGATGGGGCGTTGATTGTTGTATAAGCTCGTATATGGAGAGCCTAGCCGAGGTGGTCCTCAAAATCTGAGTTAGTTTGGTCCGAAGTGTGGCCACCGGCTTAGGCGGAGGAGGTTGTGCAAGGTGTTGTTGTGGTTGCGAAGTTGTTGGCACCTCTCCTACCATTGTCGTAGGAGCATTCGTGCTCGGATACCTCCTGTTTCGAGTCACTATACTGATCATCCCTACATATCCCTGCATGGGGTAGTTCTATGTGACCTCGTTAACTTGTAGGGTCTTTGCCTGTGGAGCATGAGCAGGCAAGGGGTCTTTGAAGACCTCCATTTGTTGATTGCTTGGTGCGACGGGATTATCCACCGCTAGGGTCTTGTTATCAATTAGGTCTTGCACCAAGCCCTTAAATTTCCAATAGGCATTTAGGTCATGTCCCTGCCGCCTATGGAACCTATAGTACAAGTCCTCTCTATACCCCTTAGGCTTGGGCGCATTGGGATCTATAGTCTAAACCTCTGGTAGGTTGATCAAGTTTGCCGCTAACAAGCGGTCAAACAAGGAGTCCCTAGACTCTGTGTAGGGTGTGAATTGTCGCCTAGGGCGATGCTGCTGACCCTGTTCTTGCCTCTAATTTTCTCTGTCATAGTTGTTAGGAGGCACTGCCTGATAGTTAGCCTTTTGAGGCTGTGTTGCTTGTGCAGGCTTAGGGACATTGATAGCAACTTGGTTAACCGCAGCGGGTTTTTGTTGCATGGTCCCAGCTTTAGTGTTTTTAGTCCACTCTTTTTTCTTAGGTTTGGCTATCTCGCCATCCTATATTTTGATCTCTTCAATGATCCTGGCTTGCGCCAAAGCTTCTTCTAAGGTGGCATATTGCTATAGCTGCAATAGCATAGAGATCGATCTCAAACAACTCTTGGAGAACATCTGAGTGAGGTCGGACATAGGAGGGAGGTAGGGCAGCTTCAAAAGCAATGTCCTCCATCGATTCCCATAGGCCGCCATGGTCTCCTCCTCATACTGCCTGAGGCTGGCTAAGTCACTCAGTGACACCTTCTTCTTGGTATTGAAGGTGAAGCATTCGAGGAACGCATCCACTAACTGATCTAAGTTGTTAATGTTGTGCTTTGGTAACTGAGTAAACCAATCCGAGGCAGGGCCTACGAATGTGGTTATAAATGTTCTCAATAACAAAGCATCATTGTCCTGAATGCCGAAGCATTGGCTCAGGAACCTTGTCACATGCTCTTGAGCATCCTCCTCCCCTCTAAAGGTTGCCAACTGAGGTAGCTTAAAGTGTTCAGGGTAAGGAGGTGCTAGCATGGACGGATGCATAGGATGACTGCGGAGTTGGCATAAAGTGGGCTTTTGGGGCCCAAAAGTTTTGGTCTCCATAGACTCCAAACGCTCTAGCAGCGCTTTATATGCATATGAGGATTTAATTTCTTCCTCTTTAGTTTGCTCCCATTGTGGGTTGTGGGAGACTTGAGGCCTCTGAAGGGGTGGCCGGATGGCAACTCCTCCGCCTAGGTAGGGCATTTCGGCCCGATCTTCTTCTTGCTCGTACTCCTCGTAAGCTTCCTGAGGAGTCTCTGGATGAGACCTATGACCCTGGGTGGGTCCCCGTGGAGGGTACCCATCGTTGTTCCGGGGAGTGGCCTCCCGCTCAGGTCTAGGAGGTCTCGGAGGCAGCACTTGGTAAGGTCACGGAGACCTATCTCGCACCAAGGGATTATGCCTCTCATATGGTTCCGCCCTTTGGGTGCACGGGGTTGGGACCCTCTCAGGCACTGGGTTATGGAGTAGCTCATATGTTTGGCACCTAATGCGCTCTTTGCTAAGGTGATATAAATGCTCTAGCTGCTACTGGTCTTGCTCAAGCCGCGTGATCTACGCTTGGCGGGTGACATGTCTGGCGACTGCCAGGTCAATTTGTTCCACCATCCTGAGCCTAGGAGGCCTGGATGCCTCTCCTATGCACTTACCCCGGTCTCGATGATCCGAGATCTCAATAGGTTGCTTCCCTCTATCGAGGTTGGTGGCATTTACCCGAGGCTCCGGCCTCGGTGGGTGATCATGGTATCTAGCTGGTGCGGAAGTGCATGGCCCCCATGTTGTATATTGCTCTTGAGGAATGTAATCATCTTCCTCGGGCTCCCTTTCATATGTGTGAAAGGGGCGGGCAGAGTTAGCTCGCCCTGCTTGAAGGGCCTCATGCCCTAGATTTTGTCTATTGGTTCTAATAGTGATGGGGGGCAAAGGAGGGATGCCATCATCATGTGGCCTCTCCTCATGGAAACTATGCCGCTCTAGCACTTCATCGCACGGTGGCCACTCATATCGAGCTTCTAAGGGAGCCTTCTTATCTATGTTGAGTGCCACGTGTAAGGACTCTTCCTGAAAGGGGCTATGATGGATGGGCGTGTCCCTCAAAGGGGTGTCCCTATAGTTCCATCTTGACATGGAATGATGCGGACTCTCTTGTGGGTCAGGCCACCAAGGCGGTATGACTAAGTCCTTAGGGCTATAGCGGAGGCGACTTGTGCCCCCTTGTACACTTTCTGTAGCTTTCGCCCTTGATTGGGCTTGGCTACGTGTGTACACCATGGTGGTGCTTTCCTACAAGCTATGTAGATTTTTATCTCTTTTTATGATTTTTTTATGCTACACTAAACAAAAAAGATCATACACACACACAAGCAGTGATTATCTCATTTAAAGATTGAAAGTGTGTCCTAGACCTGGTTTAGTGTGTTTTTGATTTTTGTTTTTGTTTTTTTTGTTTGTTTTTTGTTTTTGAAGGTTTTTGTAAAGAACATTTAAATGCAAAATGATGGCTCTTATGGCTCCCAAAAATGGTCACCCCTTCGATATACCATTTCCAGGCCGATATACCAACCTCTCTATATACCCGCCCTTACGTGAGGGAAACTATAGGTACGTGAGAGCAGATGGTACGTGGAACGTAGGCGGTACGGAAGGGGAATCACCCTGTTTATGACACCTACCATAGAAGACTTATCCTCATGTGCTGGGAATCACCCTAGCTACACTCGATCATCTTTCATCAGGATTTACGTCTAGCAACAGTTGCGATCGGGGTAATGGATGCAAAATTCAAGCCAAGGTGGTGATGAAATCCACCATTGGTCTTGATCAAGGGCTGGGGTTTTACGACCAGCGCCTTGGTTTTTAAGTTGCCACGTGGTGTGTGGGGTTCTTTTTATTTTTCAAAATGGAAACAAGCAAGCGGTAAAGGAAAACTACTTTCCCTAAGCAAGCAAGTACCCTAAAATAGAAAAACTAAAGATAGAAATAGACAAGAAAAGTTCAGAATCCTTACCTCTTCTCTGCCCAAATCTGTCGGTTCTGAGTTTCTGCCCGAAGACTGCATAGATAGAAATTCATCCCGAGGGGGAATGAATTACAGGACTGTATTCGTCACAGGGTGGGGCGAATTCCCATTCGTCCCTGGGTAAGACGAATTACAGCTCTATATCCGCCTCCTGATGGAACGAACAACAGTCAGCATGTGAAACTCGGCACCTGCAAGCAAAAAACAAACAAGTTTGGATCAGATATCTGATCTTAAAAATAGAGGACAAGGTCCCACCGTGATCACCACTGAAAGCACGAGGATACGGAAACAAGAAAGGAAAGACTCCAAGCACGATGCAAAAAATGAAACTAAGCTTAACACTGAATCCTACGAATTAAAAATGCATGAAATGGAGAAAGCATGAATTGAAACCCAAATGAAATAACAGCCCTTCTATTTTATTGATGTATTTCACAACTCGGTTACAATTCGCATCCTCCCTTTTTAGGGGCGAGGAGCGTTAAATCCATCTCTTGGTTACATCCATGGATAGCCTTCCTTCTTCCGCGTGCCCACATGTAAGATGGGCGGACCAAAATGTCGCCGCCGCTTGTGTCTATGAATGTTGATTCCTTGCTACTCCTCCGATGTTCCGATCCTGCATTCA
Organism: Wollemia nobilis; assembly: GCA_028583015.1. Taxonomy (NCBI): domain Eukaryota; kingdom Viridiplantae; phylum Streptophyta; class Pinopsida; order Araucariales; family Araucariaceae; genus Wollemia; species Wollemia nobilis. The sequence goes on from JAQPPZ010016934.1 coordinate 10,329,170, forward strand.
AAGAAACAAAAGATAATCAATAGCACCTACGGATAAAACAAAGCATGCAATCCCCAAGCCTACGATAAATGAATGAGAAAAATGAATTAAACTATGACTAAAATGAATCCAAATGCTCTAAAAATTTGATAGGGGCATCAGGACATCACCAGGAGGGCACTACAAAAATAACAGTTGGGAAATTCCTCACCGATTTGAATTCGCTCTGGGGCGGGACGAATTCACCTGCAACAAAATGCCAAAAAGGTACTGTCCCAAATGTCTAGCCTAGAGAGCTCCAAAAGACCTGCAAACTTGGGGTTAGCTAATTGGGGGAATTTTGGGAAGACCCAGATGGTCAGATTTTCCCAATTTGACCTCCATCAATGGGAATTTGATGATGCTACCTGCAAGTTAGTAAAGGCGAACGAATATAGAAACATGATAAAAATTGTTCAAAACGATACGAAATTTAAATGGCAACCTATCTAAGCATCATAGAATTGAATGCAAAAAATGAAAATGATAGAAAGAAAAATCTGCCACAGATTCCTAATCATTCCTAAAAGGGACGATTAGGCTCGCAGCAGTGTGGGGGCGCCCGGGCGGGCCGCCCACCATTTGGGGCCTGATTTCGGCACCAATCCACTTGGGATGGGTCCAAAATCTCTTACAAGGTGTTGTCGACAAATTGGGTGGTATTCTATGGCCAAATGTTAGGTTTTGGGCTCAAGATTCGACCTTCCAATAGTCACCCAATGACCTCCTCTCTAAAAGAGATCAAGGATGTAGAAGGCACAAATCGCACAAGGATGTATGGGGAAATAAAACGGTAGCACTTCGTTGCTCCAAATTGCTCTTACCTTTATATATTTTGGGGTGAGGAAACCCATCAATTTATAGACCTGGAGGTCTCTTGGGATGAGCATGCAGAGGCGCCACTTGGCAGCCATGCCCTTCCAGGGGAGGGAAGATTCCTCCCTGATTAGGGGCTTCATGACTACCCCTGTAACAGCCTCTAACGCTCGAAAATGCTCACCCATGCTCCCATGAAATGAAGGAGGCGTTAGGTGGCGGATCCGAGCTGCCATTTGTCAAGATTTGACTTTTTGCCCGTCAAACCTGCAATTCGCCCCACCCTGGAGCGAATTTGGAATTCATCCCAGGTGGGGCGAATCCCAGTTTGAATTCGTCCCTGGGTGGAACGGATATTGAGCAAAGTGCCTGAAGGTGCCAAAATGATTTTTGACCTTCCAAAACTGCTGTGAGAGTGGTTAGGACCACTTTTTAACCTCTGGGGGCTGCCCTTGGGGCTGTGTGTGCCAATGTGATCAGTGTTTGCAGTCACATAATTGGATTGGTGCTATTTTGGTGTCTACATATGAAAAAAAGATGAAACCTGCAAAGCAATCCAGGTCACCATAAGCAAAATGGTTATCTTGATCATCCCCCTATGCGAATGACCCCAAGAATGCTGAGAGTTGGCAAAAGGACAAGCATATTCCCTACCCAATTCCCAAAGAATCCCAAGTTCTCAAAAGTTGTAAAACATTAAATTTTTGCAAAATTCAAAACTCCAAAAACTTGACATCACCACTAAATTGCATACATCAAAAAGAACATACAATAGTGATTCTCATCACTCAATATTTGAATGCCTTATCCCTCTTCGCCAGCTACGTCCGTAGGAGATCCATCTCCCGTGCAGCATCTATGTCCCCATCCCACTGGTGGTACGTAGCAAATGTGTTCTCCCGCTCAGCTTGTTGATTCCATAGGAGATCCCTCTCCTATAGAGCCTCCCCTAGCTCATCATACCACCTCCAGATCAGCCCCTCCAATCATGCATTCTCAGCACACAACCCTACCTCTGTGCCCTCCAAGACCGCCTGGTGCATATGTGAATCTAGGACGGTGGGCTGCTCAGGCTCCCACTGCTCCAGAATTTCCTAGATATATGACTAATATAGAACCTAAAAATCCACATCCACCATATCCACATCCTCCAGCAGAGCTCCCCAATCATCTCCTGGTGTCTCTCAACCCTCCCCGCCTGCTGTTGCTGACTCTGCACCTTCCAGCCACCCCTCTAGCCACCATCGTACCAGAATACCACCAATCTGGCAGTCGTGCTCTGCCCTCTCCACTAGGATATCCACACCCACATCTTCACCATGCCCAAAGTAGTGTGTCAGCACTGCTATCTGCTGATCTCGTGGCATCGTCCTGATCGGTAATCTATCTATCAAAATTCGTAGAATCCGATAGACGTCCTCTAAGGTCACTGTCATCTCCCTTGTTGGGAGATGGAAGGTGTTGGTCCGAGGATCCCACATGTTGATCAGGGCCATCAGATAGGTCCGATCCCCGACCATAGGCTCTAGCTAAGTCACCTACTTGAGCCCAAGGGCATCAAGCCACTCCCAATTAGCCAAAGTCAGTGCTTCCCATGCTTCAGTGAAAACTATCAACAAGCGATATCGACTCTTCACAACCTGCAAAAGAAAACCAAAAAAAGCCATTAAAACCATGAAAAACTGTACAACACTAAAAAAAATATACAGCACTGCTTACAATAATGTATAGCTCAAAACAGACAAATAACGAGCGACAAAATTCAAAAAAATAAAAAAAATAAACGATTTTTTAGTTCCTAGGGGTCTTAACTCTAAGTCTAAACTGATAAATTAAAAATACAAAAACATTCAAACTACAGTTTGTCAGTCCTAGGGTTTTAAATCTAACGGTCAACTGATAAATTAAAAATAAAAATACCAAACGAATTCAAACCATAGTTTGTCAGTCTTAGGGTTTTTTAACTCTATGTCTGAACTGATAAATTAAAAACAAAAAAAAAATTCAAAAATAATTTTTCAGTTCCTAGGGATTTTTCTAACAATCAACTGATAAATTAAAAACAAAAATACAAAAAAATTCAAAAACAAATTTTCAGTCCCTAGGGTTTTTAACTCTAAGTTAACTGATAAATTACACAAAAACAACAAAAAACAACTAGGGTTAAGCTAAGTTTCTAAGCTAAGTTTTCAACTAAGTTTTACGCTAAGTTCTAAACTAAGTTTTTTTAACCTAAGTTTTGATCTTTGTTAAACTAGGGTTTCTAACACTAGTTACCAGAACATAAAAATTTAGCCTAGGGTTTTCATTTTCCTGTCAAAACTGCAAATTACAACACAATTACCGTTTTCAGTTCCTAGGGTTTACCATTCATTTAAAACTGCTAAACAATAAAATAAAACATTTTTTTAAGTTAAGATTTTAATCTTAGTTTCAACTAGGGTTTTTTTTTATTTTTAACTTAAAAACACAATTTTTTTTTTTACACATTTCACTAGGGTTTTTGTTTTAATTTGAAAAACCAAATACAAAAGAAAAAACAACAAAAAAAAAAACAACCAAATTGCAATTTTAAAACCATAAAAGCAAAGGGGCACTTACTGGTCTAGCTTCGGCTCTGCCGCTCGATCTGGTTCATGCACTCATGGTAGCAAAAAAAATTTGGTAGCACTTCGCTTTGCAGAATTGACCTCCTCCTCCTCAGAGCTCCAAATCGCCAAAAAATTCAAATGCAAATGAGCCCAAACCCTAGTTTTGGCCCTTAAATAGGCTTTTAGGCCTGTAATCGTTCCTCCCTAGGATGATAACTCTGGTTAGAACTCGTCCCACCCTAGAACGAATACCAGCATGGTATTCACCCCACCCAAGGATGATTATAGAGCAAGAAAAACAAAAAAAAAACAAAAACTACACCAAAATGACCAAAAACAAGCAATAAAATTGTCCAATCAAAGTGCTTTTGCAATTGACATTCTAGGCATGCAAAATAGACATCAGGGTCACAAATCATCGCTACCATACTCCCTAAGAAGGCTGCCATAGCCAAACTTCTCCATGGGATGATGGATTGCTGAGAATTTCATCTCCAAACAGCGTCCCAAAAAGGGTCCAAACCCACCCAAAAATAGCAATAACATTGCCGAACAAAGGCGCCTTTGCACCCACCATTCCCTGGCATACAAAAATGACGTCGGGGTCACAAATTGTCATTATCCTACTCCCTAAGAAAGCTACCATAGTCGGACCGCTTCACGAGAGGATGGATTTTTGACAATTTCAACCCGAATGGGCATTGCAAAAAGGGTTAACACCCACCAAAAATAGGTCTAAATGTCAAAAAACTGCACACACATTCAAAGATAAGCATCTGAAGGAACCCTTACACAATTCATCTTGGGTCAAGCGACTCATCGCTTTTCTCATGCAGTTCATTCCCTCATAGATTCGTCGCTTGAGGGGGTAGTCACACTTAGTCACCAATCAACAAATACACACACAATCATGGAAATGGCATGCATTCAAAAGATCATTGACAAAGACAATCACGCCCCTTCTTGGGGCAGCAAACAAGCAATAATCACAAGATGATCAAACACTTGGCATTCATGAATCATGAACTCAAGGTTCCCATAGACAAAAGGTTGCACCCTTTTCCTATTCATGACTGATCAATGTACAAGATCAAGTAACACCTCACCGAAAAAGGTTAACACTTGAATTGAGTTACTTCGCTCGTTAGAAGCAAGGATTCAAGAATGCACACAATTTTCATACTTGGGGCATTAAAAGTTGGTTAGGTTACTGATAAACCCTAATCATTAGTGCTTTGGTTATCTATTTTTTCTCAGCACTGTGCCATGCATAGTGCATCCTAAAAAGGGGCATCTATAGACACCAAAACAACACCAATTTGATTATGTGACTGCAAACACTAATCGCATTGACACACATAGCCCCAAGGGCAGCCCCCAAAGGTTAAACAGTGGTCCTGACCACTCACATAGTAGTTTTGGAAGGTCAGAGGTCAATTTGGCACCTTCAGGCACTCTGCTCCATAATCGTTTCACCCAGGGACAATTACAAATTGGTATTTGCCCCACCCAAGGACAATTAGCAGTATTCGCTCCAAGGTGGGGCGAATAGCAGGTTTGACAGGTAAAAAATCAAAACTTGACAAATGGTAGCTTAGATCTGCCACTTAACTCTTCCTTCATTGCATGGGAGTGTGAGTGAGAATTTTTGAGGACTAGAGGTAGTTACAAGGGCAGTCATGGAGCCCCTAATCAGGGAGGAATCTTCTCCCCCCTGGGAAGGCATGATTGCCAAGTGGTGCCTCTACATGCTCATCCAAAGAGACCGTTAGGTCTATAAAATGGTGAGTCTTCTCACCCCAAAAGGATATAGAGAAGGAGCATTTTGAGCAATGAAGTGCTACCATTTTACTTCCATACACACCTTTAGATTTGTGCATTTCACATCCTTGATCTCTTTTGGACAGGAGGTCATTGGGTGACTATTGGAAGGGCAAATCTGAAGCCAAAACCTAACATTTGGCCACAACATCCTACCAAATTTACTGAAAACACTCCACAAGAGTTTTTGGACCCATCCCAAGTGGATTGGTGCTGAAATCGGGCCCCAAACGGTGGGCGTCCTGCCCTTGGGTGCCCCCCACACTGTTGCAGTCCTAATCGCCCTGCCCCAGAGCGATTATAAATCTATAGCATTATGTTGTTTTTGCATTTTATTCTATGCTACTTAGATAGGTTGTCATTCAAATTGCACATTGTTTTGAGCATTTTTTATCATGTTTCTATCATTTCTCGCCTTTACTAACATGTAGGTAGCATCATCAAATTTCTGGTGATAGAGGCCAAATTGGGAAAATTTGACCATCTGGGTCTTCCAAAAATACCCCCAATTAGCTAACCATCAAATTTATAGGTGATTTGGAGCTTCTCGGATGTGACATTTGGGATAGTGCTATCGGATGTTTTATTGCAGGTCTATTCGTCCTGCCCTAGAGCGAATACAAATCTATGGTGAATTTTCCAAATGTTCCATTTGCAGTGCCCTCATGGTAATTTCCTCATGTCCCTATCAAGTTTTTAGTTCATTTGGATCTATTTTAGTTACCCTTTTAGTCATTTTTTGCATTCACTAATCGTAGGCTTGGGGATTGCATGCTTTATTTTATCTATAGGTGCTACTGACTATTTTTTGTTTCCTTGAACACAAGGTCTGGACATTAGAGGAGTAGAAAGGAGTCAAGATTCCTCAACGCAAGCAGCGGAAACGTTTGGTCCACCCATTTTACATGTGGGCATGCGGAAGAAGAAATAGCATCCATGGGTGTGACAAGAACATATTTAATGCTCCTAGCCCCTGAAAAGGGAGGAGGTGAATTGTAACCATGTTTTGAATATTATTAATGAAAATGGTTGTCTTCCATATTGGATTTCTATTTGGTTTTGATTCATTTATGCTTCTTTCTTTTCATGCACTTTCAATTCATAAGATTTAGCATTATTCTTTGTTTCGTTCGCATCGCATCTGGGTTTTTCCTTTTTGTTTCCGTATCCTCATGCTTTCACTAGGAATAGAAGATGAGATTTTCAAGGTCATTTACAAATGATTTTGGAAGGAAGTGTTCCCCTATTTTAAACTATAAATAACTATAGTTTAAGTTTTAGAAAGGTTCGACAAGCTTGCAATTGTGTTATCATCTAGGCTTTCCTTTTATTTATTTTTGTAAAAATAGTTGACTCTTAAGCAGTTTATGGGTGATGTCAATCCCTTGCTCCTAGCACAATCTCTATAAATTTTTCTCGTATATATATATATATGGTAACTACCCCTTTATGCATACATATAACTAGTAACTATCATTTATGCTTTACCGTGTCAAGGAGAGGAAGTGTTAATTGTTAACACATAACATTTACACCTATTTTTGTAGAAATATATTAGCATATTTCTTAGCACATCACCATCCCTTCTATTTTATTGAGTTATTTTTATTTTTATCTCTTACACCTTTTTTCCCTTTGTTTAGTCCAAGTGTACCTTCAATATTACATCATAACAAGGAGCTAACCTTGTAACTACTTTTAAAGGCCCCTCATTGAGACAAACCTTATGCTATCAACAATATTCCTACCGTGTCACTCTTTACGAGTTGTGATCATTCCCACTAAGAAAAATCAGAAATGATAGTAAGAGCCACATTGACTAAAAGCAAAATAACCTTGATTGACCATTATTAAGTAAGTTACAAGTCAATAGAAAGGGATTGTGATTGGATCTTGCTCATATTAATGTCTAAAGAAATTATATTATCTATTTGTAACCATGTTTTGTATGAGTAAAATTATTTCCTTAGAGGAGATGAATCACTAGAACCACTTGATCTCTATAGTGCACTAGCCCGTTATCTACAAAAACATATATAATGTAAGTAAAGTGTGATAAATTATAATGTTAAAGTATGGTATTTACGTATACACATATGATGTTATTGGGCTCATGTTTACTTTCCCTCCTGTATTTGAGATTCTACTTATGGTGAGCTTTGTGATTCTGGAACCAGTAGAACACATTCTTCCTTTATATATTTCCATACAAGGCGAGCAACATTATGATTTTTTGTATCTCTTGGACGTTCGGTGTTTGATTTTAATGCCTATACATATCCTCTAGTGTTCTTAACTTCTCTCTTGTAGGATTCCACTGTATGGAATTCGAGTAATGCACCACAGAAGGACCTTCTACTGGTCGAGATCTTGGAACCCCTCCTTTAAATAAAAACAACTTCATGTTAGTAGCAACTACACACGCTTTGAAAGTTGAAGATAAAATGTTGTATGGTTAGGCAAGTATATAACCAACTCCAACTTCGTATAAATTACAGTAAACTATAAACAAAATCATGAAAGTGAGATTTATTGGCCCAACATATTTATAAACGCTTATAAATGGGTTAGGAATTATGAAAAATTAAGTTCTACATAGGAATAAAATAAACACCCTCATTCCTTTGAGACCTATAACAATAGAAGAACCTTTTGCATAATATGGGCTAGATTTTATTGGAATAATTAATCCACCATCCAATGAGGGACACAAATGGATTGTAACAACTACATAATTCTTTCCTAGATGGTTTGAAGCATTCCTTTTAAAGGAAGCTATAAAAATACAATCATAGAGTTATTAGAAGATATTGTAACCACCTTTGGTGTTCCAAATACAATAATAATAGACAATACCAAGGCATTCATAGGCTAAAAATTCACTCAATTCACATTCAAACATGGTATATATTTAAAAGCTTCTTCCAACTACTATCCTCAAGGTAATGGTTTGGTTGTATCAAAAAACAAAAAAAAATCGATAATATTAAAGAGAATTCAACAAAAACCAACAACAATGGCATCTTCATATAAAAATGACTATTTGGGTAGACCATATTACTCCAAGAAGAGAACTATATTGTTCTCCTTACAATTTAATCTATGGTAAGGAAGCTAAGTTGCCTATTTCCAAAGAGCTTCCTACACCCCAACTATTGCATTAGCATGAACTACAAGAAAATGATCCAATGATAGTAAGACTGGGAGAAATATTAAATCTTGAAGAAAAGTGAAAAGAGTCTAGGGAGTAAATTCAAAAACATAAAAAAATAGTCAAAAGATAGTTTGATAAAAGGGATGCCCCACAAAATATTTAAGTAGGTGACATGGTGATCAAATGGGATGAACATAAAAATAAGCATAGAAATATTAATTTTGATACATTTTGGTATGGAGCATATATTATCTATGACTATAAATAGGGCAATTCAATTGAGCAGGAGACTATAGAAGAGTCTCCCTATACCTGTGAATGAAATTTAGCTAAAGAATTACCCTTGAACGTATTAAATCCTAAATGTCAGTTTGACAATAAAAATATAATATCAAATCTTGATGACCCCACAAGTGATTTTTTAATCTATTAATACTCCTTTTTCTTCTCTATGTTCATTTTGCATATAGACAAGGATTTGACTTCATGCCCAAGGATAAAGGTAATATTGAGTTTTCCTTCAAGTAGGATAGAAGGGTTTTATGAGTAGCCAAAACTCAATGGCTTTTTAAGCCTTTATATTAATGTAAACTCACCAGATAAATTCCATAGGATCAAATCTGAGATAACCACAATATAGTAAGATCAAAACAATGATGTAAGCAAAATAAATATGAGCAAACTAATATGCAAATCAAATCTTATAATATATAAACTAACATTCATTAATGAGAAAAAAATTATGAATGTAAATAGCCTCTATCATATATGTACAAAAAATATAGCACAACTTAGTAGTCCTATTTTCTCTTACAAAATATAGTACTTGACTCTTGATATTGATATCGATAATTACTTATCTATGCTCACTATGTTTGTTAGTCTTACAATGACACTGAGAGGGGGCATGAATTAGTGTAGCTCTTTAAAATTGAATTTATAGCTCTTAAAACCATAGCAATTAAAAACTAATTACTAGATACATCAAGCATAACAACAAAGCATCACACAACACAAGATTTAACGAGGTTCACCAAAGTGGCTACTCCTCAAAAATTGACTGCTTGGACTACCATCCAAATCTAGCCTTTACAAAGCACCAACTTTACAATCAATTTACCAACACCAACTGGAAGGAGCACCAACCCCTGATGCCAAGCGCCAACTTGGACTTCAATTCTAAAACTATAAGTTTGATAGTAAGATACATTTGCTTTTGCAAGACCCTTACTGGTCTTCTTCACCTTTGCGTTCTCTACATACTCAGCTTTCTCTGCGTAATCACTTTGTACACTCTGCTTCGTTACAATCGAACTTCACGATCGTCTTCTCCCTTTTGCGCACTCTGCTCTCTTTGCAAAATTTGCACTTAGCTCGATTTGACATGACTTGCTCTCTCCGTACGATGACCGTATTGCTCACACATTTCACACTTTTCAATTCTCCAAATAGCCCTCCTTTTATAACAACATTTTCATGATGAAAACCCTAATCTTAGTCGGTTGTAAACCCTAATCTTAGTCGGCTTTCATAACAATTGTAAACCCTAATTTTAGTCGGCCATCATAGGACTTCGTCGGCTTCAACTCAACCATGAAAATACAACATGTTGCGATATCATGACATTTTTTCTTTCTCTCTCTTTCTCCTTTCTTTGGCCCCCAAAAATACATGTCTCGATATCGTGACACTTTTTTTCTCTCTCTTTCTCTTTGCATCGGACCGCAAAAATGCTACATGTCGCGATATCGTGACACTTTTTCTCCTTACGCTTTCTCTTTGCTTCGGCCCACGAAAATACAACATGTCGCGATATCGTGACACTTTCGCCTCCGTACTCTTCCTCTTTACTTTTGTCGTGATATCGTGACACTTATGCCTTCTTACTTTCTCTCTCCTCATTTAGTCGCGAAAATGCAACATGTCGCGATATCGCGACACTTTTTCTCCTTTGCTCTTTCTCTTGCCTTTGGGTCACGAAAACGTGACATGTCGCGATATCGTGACACTTTTTCTCTCGGACTCTCTCTCTTGCAATATGTCACGAAATCGTGACACTTTTTCTTTTGGACTCTCTCTCTTGCAATATGTCATAAAATCGCGACACTTTTTCTTCCATACAATCTCTCTTGCAATATGTCGCGAAATCGTGACACTTTTTCTACTTGCCTTTTTCTCTTCCAACATGTCGCGAAATTGCGACACTTTTTCTTTCATACTATCTCTCTTGCAATATGTCGTGAAATCGTGACACTTTTTCTACTTGCCTTTTTCTCTTCCAACATGTCGCGAAATCGTGACACTTTTTCTTTCGTACTATCTCTCTTGCAATATGTCGCAAAATCATGACACTTTTTCTACTTGCCTTTTTCTCTTCCAACATGTCGCGAAATCGCGACACTTTTTCTGCTTGCACTTTCTCTTCGAACATGTCGCGAAATCGTGACAGTTTTTCTTACTTGCGCTTTCTCTTCGAACATGTCACGAAATCATGATAGTTTTTCTTGCTTGCGCTTTCTCTTCGAACATGTCACGAAATCGTGACAGGTTTTCTTGCTTGTGCTTTCTCTTCAAAACATGTTGTAAAATCGTGATAGTTTTTATTTCTTCTTAACATGTCGTGATATCGCGATAATTTTTCTTTCTTGCTCAACATGTCGCGATATCGCGACAGTTTTTCTTTCTTGCTCAACATGTCGCGATATCGTGACAGTTTTTCTTTCTTGCTCAACATGTCGCGATATCGCGACAATTTTTCTTTCTTGCTCAACATGTCGCGATATCGCGACAGTTTTCTTTCTTGTGATTTTCTTTTGATTTTTAGCATATGGGCCACTTCGATATTTTGGAAAATCACTATACATACTCTGAAGAACCTCTTAACTCCTGTCCACTACATCAACCGATCTGTCTGATTGTGTTGACAACAATGACAATACTGTTGTTGCACCTTGCTCAACAATCTCCCCCTTTGGAATTGTTGGCAACACATGTGCAATTTCCTGTAACTCTTCTCCCCATTTGAAAATAATACCAAAGGGCTACTGCAGACTCCCCCTGAGTCCAAGCACAACATTCTCAGGCAAAATTTATTATACTTAGAAAAAATCATGAACATGAGCAAAAAGATAATTAAATACTTAAATGCTCCCCCTGAGAATGTGATCCCTGTAGCTAGTCAATTCTTGGGAAGTGTGACCACTCCCAATTTATTGTGAAGGTACTCAAAAACTTCCTTGGGCAATGGTTTTGTGAAGATATATGCTACTTGCTCTGTAGTTGGAACAAAATCCAACTTAACCTCACCTTTCGCAACTTTCTCCTTCAAAAAGTGATACCTGATAGCAATGTTTTTTGTGCGTGAATGCATAACCAAATTCTTGGAGATGTTAATGGCACTGGTGTTATCACACTTAACTGATATTGGCTCACTGAAGCTAATACCAAGATCTTTCAGGGTTTTTTTCATCCACAATACCTGCGTACAACATGTTGTCGTTGCAATATATTCTGCCTCTGCTGTCGATAAAGAAACTGACTCTTGTTTCTTACTATGCCATGCGACCAATATGTCTCCAAGATAGAATGCACCTCCACTGGTACTCTTTCTATCATCGACACATCCTACCCAATCTACATCTAAATACGAAATAAGGGTGAAGTCTTTACCTTTCGGATACCATAACCCATACTCCATAGTACCCTTGAGGTATCGAAGAATCCTCTTTACTGCTTGTCACATGAGTCTCCTTGGGATTAGCTTGAAATCATGCTACCATGCATACTGCCTACAAAATATTTGGTCCGGTAGTCTGTCGAGTACGATAAGCTCCCAATCATAGATCTGTACATGGTTTGATCAACGAGTGGAGATTTTTCATCCTTGCTCAACTTGCAACCTGTCATCATGGGAGTGCTAACTGGCTTACAATCCTCCATTGTGAACATTTTTAACATCTCTTTCACATATTTAACTTGAGAAATAAATATGCCCTTCTTATTTTGATTAACTTGCAACTCGAGGAAATACGAAAGTTCACCAATCATTGACATTTCAAATTCTTTCTGCATCTTATTTGCTAAATCTTTACACGACTCATCTTTGCTGTTGCCAAATATGATATCATCTACGTATACAACAAGAACAATAAGATGCCCATTTTCTATTTTGACATACAAATTACTATCCACCATACCTTTCTTAAACCCTTGTTGAGTGAGATAGTTGTCTAGCCTTGCATACCATGCTCGGGGTGCCTATTTTAAGCCATATAATGCTTTCTTCAACTTGCAAACCAAGTTGGGATCATCACCAAGTTTGAAACCATCTGGTTGCTCAATATAAACCTCTTCTTTAAGTTTCCCATTCAAAAATGCTGACTTCACATCCATTTGATAAACTTTGAAATTCTTATAGACTGCTAAAGCCAGAAACATTCTAATTGCCTCTAGTCTAGCTACTAGTGCAAAAGTTTCCTCAAATTCAATGCCTTCAACTTGTGCATAACCCTTACATACCAATATTGCTTTATTTATGACTACCTGTCCGTCTTCATTCAATTTGTTTCAAAAAATCCATTTAGTCCCGATTATATTTTTATTTGCAGGTCTAGGTACTAACTCCCAAGTTTTGTTTTTCTCGATCTGATCTAATTCTTCATTTATTGCCTTCATCCAACTTTCATCTTTACTTGCGTCAGCAACATTTTTGGGCTCAATGCTAGATAATAGAGAGTAGTTACTTACTACTCTTCTTCTTGTCTGAACACCAACTTTGGGGTCTCCAATTATTTGCTCTCTAGGATGATTTTTCTGCCAGCTGTCTGTTTTGAATTTCTTATTTTCTTCCACTTCTGAATCACAACTTAAATCATTTGAGTCAATTTTTTGTATCTTTTCCATTTTGTTTTTCTCATCTCCTTCAATAACCTCTTCATAAATTGGGTAGTTCATTTCATAGCTAATTACTCATTCTCTACCTTCATCAAATTTAACATTGGCACTGTCCACAATTTTCTTTAGCCTCTTGTTGTAGCATTTGTAAGCTTTGCTTCTTGGCGAATAACCAACAAAAATACCTTCATCCGCTCTATCTTCAAACTTACCAAGATTATCTTCAGTTCTTTTGATGTAGCACTTGTTGCCAAAAATTTTGAGGTATTTTGTTATTGCCCTTTTACCGTACCACAACTCATAAGGAGTTTTGCTTTCATGTGTTCTCAGCATGTACCTATTTTGGATATACACTGCAGTATGGACTACTTCTTTCCAAAATATGTCTGCTACTCTGCTTTCAGCCAACATAGTCCGTGCCATTTCCTACATTGTCCTATTCTTTCTTTCTACCACTCCATTCTGCTGAGGTGTCCTGGCTATTGAAAACTATCTCCTAATACCGTATTTTTCACAGTACTCTGTAAACTCCTCTAAAATGAATTCTCCTCCTCTGTCTGATCTTAAACATTTGATCCTCTTTCCTGTTTCATTCTCAACATGGTTTTTGAAAATCTTGAACATGCTAAGAGCTTCTAATTTATGCTTCAAGAAAAATATCCATGTCATTCTGGAATAGTCATCAATGCACAACATAAAATATTTGTCACCATTTATGCTTTGTGTTCTCATGGGTCCACATAAATCAGTGTGTATTAGTTCCAACGGTTTGCTTGTGTAGTACTCTTTTGTTTTGAATGTGACTCTAGTTTGCTTCCCCTTTTGGCATGAAGCACAAATGTTGTTTGCAGGTTTGTTGATGGTGGGAATATCTCTAACTACCTTTTTTGAGTTGATTTTTACTAGATTATCAAAATTGATATGACCGAGTCTCTTGTGCCACAACCAATTTTCTTCTTCCTGTCCAATAAAACAAGCTCCTTTTGAAGTCTCTAAGAGCATGTACAGGTTGCCAGATGTCCTTGATCTAGTTGCTATCAATTTTCCACTATTTGTTTTTCTGACTTCACAACCGTGCTTCTTAAAAACTACTTCATGACCTTTATCACAAATCTGACTTACGCTCAACAAGTTATGTTTCAAACCATCTACAAACAATACTTCTTCTAACTTAATATTTCCATCACTAAATTTAACTGAACCTTTGTCAACTATCTTAGCTCCATCATTATTTCCAAACTTTACTGAACCACCTTCATATTTCTGTAACTTCTCAAATTTTTGTTTGTCACCTGTCATATGACTGGAGCATCCACTATCAAGTATCCATGGTACATATTTATTATGTGCTTTAAATGTTGTTTGTACGATTAAGGATTCCTTTTCTTCCTTAAGTCGCTCTTTTTCTTTCCACTCCATTTTGATAGTAGTTTTGGGCTCTTGTTTTGCCTTTCCCTTATCAATAGCTTGTGCATGTTTTTCGAAAAGTTTTCTATTTTGTCTCATCCTATTTGGTTGAAATTTTCTTCCCTGAAACTGATTTGATGCAAATGTACTTCTATAGTTTCTTGCAATGTGCCCAAAATTATGATAGTTATAACATTCTACTGTATAATTCATCAAAGGAGAAAAAGCATTTCTATTGGTGAAATTCCTTGGTCTTACATTATATTTGTAGTCTGAGATTTTATGTCCATAGCCATTGCATTTAAAATAAAAACCAAAAAAGGGATAATTGAACCTAGGGGATGGTCTTTGCCATGTTGTCGTAGGAGCCATAGGTCTTCTTCTTCTTTGATGTGTAACATTGGTGAATCCATCATTGTCAATTCTCCTTTTGTGCCTGGTATTATTGCTTTCTTTTGCATGAGACGTTTTTCCTTGATCAACCTGTTTCTTATTTTCATTCTTTATGGATTCCACATTTTTGGCCTTTGATCCATTTGATGATTCTCCTTCGACGAAACCTAGACCAAATTTGATGCCTGCAGGCCTTTGGTCATTTATAATCTTATCCAGCTTCATAGAAATTTCTTCACGTTTGTGATAGCAACTAATTTTGTGATTCATCTCTTCTATCTGCATCCATAAACCAACATTCTCTTCTTCTAGTTTGTAGCAATAATCTATTTTCATGGTAATTTGTACTTCAAGATCTTCAGATATTTTCTTGTATTCTTCTGTCTATACTTTCAGACTGGTTATGATTTTGTTTGCATCCTCAAGCCTTTTTAAAATTTTCTTATTCTTTTTCTTCTCTATTTTCCACTCTTCAAGTGCAGAGATCAACTCACCTTCTAGATCTACTTCAGCCTTAGGGTTTTCACCACATACTTCAGAGTTCACTCCTTCCTTTTCTTCTTCAAATGCCATGAGAAGAGCTTCACCACCTGCCATTGTGTTACTTCCAAGATCACCCTAGTCGGTTAAGCTTGTACAAGAACTTAGCTCTGATACCAATTGTTAGTCTTACAATGACACTAAGAGGGGGGTGAATCAGTGTAGCTCTTTAAACTTGAATTTATAGCTCTTAAAACCACAAAAATTAAAAACTAATTACTAGATACAACAAGTATAACAATAGAGCATCACACAACACAAGATTTAACGAGGTTCACCAAAGTGGCTACTCCTAAAAAATTAACTGCTTGGACTACCATCCAAATCAATCCTTTGTAAAGAACCAACTTTACAATCAATTTACCAGCACCAACTGGAAGGAGCACCAACCCCTGATTTACTAGAACCAACTGGAAGGAGCACCAACCCCTAATGCCAAGCACCAACTTGGACTTCAATTCTGAAACTATAAGTTTGATAGTAAGATACCTTTGCTTTTGCAAGACCCTGATTGGTCTTCTTCACCTTTGCATTCTCTGCACACTCTACTTTCTCTGTGCAATCACTTCACACACTCTGCTTCATTACAGTCAAACTTCACGATCGTCTTCTCCCTTTTGCGCACTCTGCTCTCTTTGTGAAATTCGCACTTAGCTCAATATGACACGACTTGCTCTCTATGTACGACGACCATATTGCTCACACATTTCACACTTCTCAATTCTCCAAACAACCCTCCTTTTATAACAACATTTTCATGATGAAAACCCTAATCTTAGTCGATTGTAAACCCTAATCTTAGTCGGCTTTCATAACAACTATAAACCCTAATTTTAGTCGGCTGTCATCGGACTTCGTCGGCTTCAACTCAACCATGAAAATACAACATGTCGCGATATCGTGACACTTTATTTCTCTCTCTTTCTCTTTGCTTTGGCCCCCAAAAACAACATGTCGCGATATCGCGACACTTTTTCTTTCTCTCTATTTCTCTTTGCATCGGATCACGAAAATGCTACATGTCTCGATATCGCGACACTTTTTCTCCTTACGCTTTCTCTTTGCTTTGGCCCACGAAAATACAACATGTCGCGATATCGCGACACTTTCGCCTCCGTACTCTTCCTCTTTACTTTTGTCGTGATATCGTGACACTTCTGCCTTCTTACTTTCTCTCTCCTCCTTTAGTCGCGAAAATGTGACATGTCGCGATATCGTGACACTTTTTCTCCTTTGCTCTTTCTCTTGCCTTCGGGTCACAAAAATGTGACATGTCGCGATATCGCGACACTTTTTCTCTTGGACTCTCTCTCTTGCAATATGTCACGAAATCGTGACACTTTTTCTTCCGTACAATCTCTCTTGCAATATGTCGTGAAATCATGACACTTTTTCTTTCGGACTCTCTCTCTTGCAATATGTCACGAAATCGTGACACTTTTTCTTCCGTACAATCTCTCTTGCAATATGTCACGAAATCGTGACACTCTTTCTACTTGCCTTTTTCTCTTCCAACATGTCGCGAAATCGTGACACTTTTTCTTTCGTACTATCTCTCTTGCAATATGTCGCGAAATCGTGACACTTTTTCTACTTGTCTTTTTCTCTTCCAACATGTCGCGAAATCGTGACACTTTTTCTTCCGTACTATCTCTCTTCCAACATGTCGTGAAATCGCGACACTTTTTCTACTTGCCTTTTTCTCTTCCAACATGTCGCGAAATCGTGACACTTTTTATTGCTTGTGCTTTCTCTTCGAACATGTCGCGAAATTGTGACAGTTTTTCTTGCTTACACTTTCTCTTTGAACATGTCACGAAATTGCGATAGTTTTTCTTGCTTGCGCTTTCTCTTCGAACATGTCGCAAAATCGTGACAGTTTTTCTTTCTTCTCAACATGTCGCGATATCACGATAGTTTTTCTTTCTTGCTCAACATGTCATGATATCGCGACAATTTTTCTTTCTTGCTCAACATGTCGTGATATCGCGAAAGTTTTTCTTTTTTGCTCAACATGTCGCGATATCACGACAGTTTTCTTCCTTGTGATTTTCTTTTGGTTTTTAGCATATGGGCCACTTCGATCTTTTGGAAAATAACTGTACATACTCTAAAGAACCTCTTAACTCCTGTCCACTGGATCAACCAATCTGTCTGACTATGTTGACAACAATGACAATATTGTTGCTGCACCTTGCTCAACAATGTTCGCTATGCTTGCTATGCTCACTATATTCACTATGTTCCTCCATGGAGAAATATATAACCATTATAGAATGTTTCTTTAGATACTTGACTATTTCTTTCCTTATTCCAAGTCTCATGACTCTTGGCATCTCTACTTGATACTTGCATACATATGACTATATCTTGTATACACACCTAGACATGACTCTTCACTTAGCACACTCTAATATAAAGGCACTTACGCATAAGACACTTGTGAACATATACTCATATTACACTTACACACTTACTCACATGACACTTGTGCATATTATACACATTATTACATTACATAAAATATTACTTACACTTTAATCTAAGACTCACTCATAATATAATATTTACAAGATGTACCATGAAGGTACCATGGCGGTACATTAGCATGTACCAAATAATATAATTTACTCCAACAAATTTGTAGTGATTCATCACTATATGGTTGTGACTAAGGAAAATCCCCAATCATAGGAAATCATATCATTTTATCTTGAGGAGGAGGAAGCTAAAATAAGTCCCAACAATTGGAATATGTGCAAAAAGTTACTCATAAAAAAGTCTTGACAAATAATGTGATAAGAGAAGTGCTAAGAGAACTTTTCTTTTGAGATAAGTTTTGACATCAAAGGCTTTATAGTCCTTGATGAACCACCAACTACAAAATCCTTGACCAATCCGTAAGATGACCCTGGGTCCAAAAGAAGCATAAAAAAATAATAGGCAACAAAGGTAGATGAGATAATTTAATACTTTCCCAACCAAGGAGACAAAAATAACCTACCAGAAGACCCCTTGACCCCTTGAATAAATATCTCAAATATTCATTCAATACAAAGTATGGCGATGATAGTCTCAAGCCTGATAGTTATTATGGTCAAATAATACTTCATTCAATGACTAGAATTCCTAGGAAGAGTAGATGAGATTGTCAAGATAATTTACAAATGTTGTTGGAATGAATTGTTCCCCTATTGTAAACTATAAATAGCTATATTTTAGGTTTTAGAAAGGATTGGTAAACTTGCAATTGTATTATAATGTAGGCTTTCCTTTCATTTCTTTTTGTAAAAATAGTTGGTTCTTGAGTAGCTTGTGGGCAATCTCAAACCCCTACTCCTAGCACAATCTCTATAAATTTTGCTCGTGTATATATATATATATATATATATATATATATAGATGGGAACTACCTCTTTATGCATGCATATAACTATTAACTATCATTTATGCTTTACCGTGTCAAGGAGAAGAATTGTTCACCGTCACAACATAGCATTTAGGCCTATTTTTGTAAGAAGATCTTAGCATATCTCTTAGCACATCACCATCCATTTTCTTTTATTGAGTTATTTTTATTTTATCTCTTACACCCTTTTTCCGTTTATTGAGTCCAAATGTACCTTTAAAATTACATCATAACAAGTAGCTAGCATGTAACTACTTTTAAAAGCCCCTGATTAAGACAAACTCTATACTCTCAACCATATTCCTACTGTGTCACTATGTATGAGGTGTGATCATTCCCACTAAAGACAATGAGAGACAATAATAGGAGCCACATTGACTAGAGGCAAAATAGCCTTGGTTGACCATTATTAGGTAAGTTACTTGTCAATAGAAAGGGCTTGTGATTGGATCCTGCTCATATTAATGTCTAAATAAATTATATTATCTATTATATTATCTATGAGTAAAAATATTTCCTAAGAGGAGATGAATCACTAGAATCGCTTGATCTCCATAGTGCACCGGCCCGTTAACTAAAAAAACATATATAATGTAAGTAAGTGTGATATGGTATTTACGTATACAAATATGATATTATTGGGCTCATGTTTACTCTCCCTCGTGTGTTTGAGCTTCTACATATGGCGAGCTTTGTGATTCTGGAACCAGTAGAACACGTTCTTCCTTTATATATTTCCATAAAAGGCCATCAGCGTTGTGATTTCCTGTATCTCTTGGGCGTTCGGTGTTTGATTCTAACGGCTATACATATCCTCTAGTATTCTTAACTGCTCTCTTGTAGGATTCCACCGTATGGACTTCGAGCCATGCATCACAGAAGAAACTCTAGCAGGTCGAGATCTTGCAACCCTTCCTTTAAATAAAAACAACTTCATGTTAGTTGCAAGAGACTCCCTTTGAAAGTTGAAGAGAAAATGCTGCATGTTTAGGCTAGGTATAACCAACTCCAACTTCGTATAAATTATAGTAATAGAAAGCAGGGATAAAACTAACACAAGTATGTTATGAGTATTCATGGACTCTTTGTTTTTCTCTGAGAGTGTCCAAGTTGTGTGAAGTCATTATTATATGAGAGAGAAACTCTGGAGAAACAAAATGACAAACAAGAAAGGTTATAGGATCTGCAGAAAGACAAAGAAGACTTTAGAGACAAATGGAATAAATGAGGAGGGGATTTTAAAGGCCTTGGGAAAGCAGATGAAAAGACGATGACATTGACAATATCTCTGAGCATCATTAACTTTTGTCTAGGTAATAACGTTCATATTCGTATAAAACATAAATCAATGTACTAATAAAGCCGATGTGATTTTTGTATGATAGTAAACTTATTACTCTCATACAGTAGCGCTAGCAGTTATCCAGTATATTATTCTTGGTCATTCCGTTTCATCAGAAACACCTCCAGAGGTAAGGGTACCAGTCCACCACATGGAGACTGAGATTGACCTGATCATAATTTATTTCATCGTTTTAACTAGTTTACAAGGTTATAGTATATATCAGAAAGATGTCTAGGTAATGTATGGTTGTTTAATTAGTTTGGATTACTTAACAAAACTCAAAAATTTAAAATTTAAACCTTTTATTTAAAATTTCAATATCGTTATTAAACTATCAGTGAGTCACTCTGCAGTTCGTCAGATCTTAAGATTCTCTGCTGCATTATTTCACTGAAAGCTCCTCTTCGTGCTCTCTGCCCCATAATTACTTAGAAAGAGAAGTTGGTCTGCAAGATTCGTTCAGACTAATATCTCTTTTTCCTCCGTTTGTACTGTCCCGTGCTTTACACGAGATAAATAACAGAACAACTCATTTCTGTGAGAACTGTTAGTCCATAGCAATTTAGTGAGGGATAGGATCGAATTGGAGGACTCTCAACATTTGTTTCATTTGACAAAAAGTAAGAAAACAAATCGTGCTGAACAGACGAAGCTGAATTGTAGGTGATTAAAACAAACAGACTTGCAGGAGGGCTTATGCCACTTTTTCTGCATAATACAGAAACTGAAAAGCCAGGGCTCCATGGATTACCGAGAGCCGTACTTTCTGTAGGTCATGAAAATGTCATAGTTTTGGCAGGGATTGCTGATGCCCAGTCTTGAATGCCACCGTACAGAACATGTTGAGGAGTCTCAGCCATATATTCGATCTGCAATGATGCCCGTTTAAATCACCAGATTCATTAGTGTTACAGCTTTTCTGGGATGCAAGGCTATGCACCTCCCTGTATTGAATTCGAATTAACCAATGGAAATTGTATATGGATCGTTGACTTTTATGCCTGCATATAAAATAAGAATCAAAACAATGTACTATATTGTATTAGCAAAGATCATTCTACCGTGATCTCCTGGCCATCCATTACGAATGGCATGACAACTAACTAGTATTTTAGTTTTTTTTTTTTTAAAGAAAGGTACGTTATATTAATAAAAATATTATAATATTAATATTGAAAAATAAAATTGAAGATATATATATATATTTTTTTTTGGTTATATAAGAGAGTTGGCTACAACCATTTTTAGTAACTAGCATAGCAGGGTTTAGACTACAAGAATTCCAACCACCAAATCTATTTGTCTCATTAATTGTATCGGGCATGAGATGGGGACCATCGTCGTGTTGGTCTGGCATGCACTCAGAGGATTCAAACTGCTTCCTTTGCAACCCAGGTCTCTTCGCAACAAGTGTCCATCCAAACTAGCACTTATCAATCTACCTAACCCTGATACCTAAAAATTAACTCTAATATATTAACATTTCTAAGGTATCATCATATTTTTTGGGGAGTACTCTTATAGCTAGTTAGAAGATTGAACCCCTTTAATCATCGAAAGTATTATTTATTTATTTTTTATTATTATTTTTAAGCGAAAAATCCTTGCGGCCGCCTTGGTCTGAAAGACCACGAACAGGAACAGGAGGTTCTGCACCAACATTATCAATTGGATTTTGGATATCCAGTTCAGCTTTTGTATAGAGTGGAGATTTGAACCTCGGAACTTCCTTGTAAGATTACCCTCTCCTCTCCAACTCACCTGCAACACCTCAGTTCAAAGTATTATTTATTATTTGCATGATGCCTTATCTTTTATTTCAGTTTGTCCTTAATTGAATATCATTTTGGAAAAGAGAATCAATAATATGAAACATGATTACCCTTCTCTAGTTATTGTTTTAATAAGTTTTTTTAATGTTATAAAAGTTAAATATTATAATTTTTTTAATATTATAAAAGTGAAATATTATAATTTTTTTAATATTATAAAAGTGAAATATTAATTGAAGTCGTTGATAAAATTTTTTAATTAACGATTAATACTTCACTTGACCTAGTTTTATTAATTAATAAATAATTATTATTATTACATATTTATTTATAACTTACTCAAGAAACCATAATATGATTTTGTTGCGAATAATTTTTTTACCATCTTTACCATGACTTTCGTAAGAAACATTGACGTTAATTTTCATATTACCTTAAAAGGTCACGTCTCATAAATTATATATTTTTCAATTTTGGTTTAGTATAAAAATATTAATTATTATTATTATTTTTAACAGAGCTGGTTATAATTATATTATTTTTAATAACTATCAAGTAGAGAGTTTAAATTATAGGGGTTGTTTCCACTTGTTGACTCAGTATTGGGAACCACATGTCACTCACATACTCCGGATACATACCATTGTCATCGACCTAGCACGTACTCATAGGATTCAAATCTACCTTTGCAAACAGGCTGTCCCCAAGGTCTGAACCTTGGTTTCTTCTTGGTAAGTGTATGGCCAGACAAGCAACTACCAATCCACCTACCCATAAAAAGATTTAAGTTCTTATCATATTCATGGTAAAAACTATTTAAACTTTTAATATAAAAAATAATAATATATATAATAAAGTTATCTCAAATAAATATTTAAAAAATAACTTTTAATTATAAAATATTTATGTGTTAATTATACATTTAGTTATATAAATTATATTTAATATTTTTCAAAAGAAATTATCTCACTCTATCACTTCGAACTTGTTAAATAATGGTCATTGAGTTTTCCTTTTTATTTCAAATTATTTAAGAACTAATGTTAACTTTAAAATGTTTAAATTATTTTTCTATTGCTTATATTTCGTTTGGGTTATAACCTATTACCTACAAGCCACAACCACTACATGTAAACTATATAAATATATTTTATGTTATTCAATATTTTAAGGTAACCACTACATGTAAACTATATAAATATGTTTTATGTTATTCAATATTTTAAGGTAAACTATTTAATTTTAGATGTTTGTGTGAAGAGGTCCTATGAAAATCCTAGTGGATCCTTTGGGACTATAATCCTAGCATGGATGTCCTCCCTTCAACTATAATATTTTTGGTTTGAGGGATTCACCATGAGTATTTTTAAGAATCACTCCAAATTCTTTGTTGGGCTTTGATGTGTATTTTAGGAAACATTTTAAGTTTTAATTTTGAAAACTAAATAATAAGATTATGAAATTAAACTAGAGTCTAAATATGCATAAAATAAGTAATGAAAAATACAAAAGCTAATCTATGATGACTCTTTATTTTAAATGAAACTAGTTGTAGGGTACAAAAAAATAAATATTTTCCATTTAAGCAAGAGATAAGATAATGCACATACAAATATAGCCTAAATGCATATTTATATGCAATTCAAGTTTGGAATACCTAAATAGGTGAGAAGAGATAAGCAAATCAAAGTGAAACTAGATTTCTTGATTGTTCCTTTACTTAGTGATCTAAAACCTTGAAATAAACTAAGCAATTTTTAATGGATTTTTCACTTTTTATATGCAGTCTATAGTAGATAGAAAGTAAATACAATTCCTAACAAGACTAATGAGAGTAGATACCTAAATCAATGTTTGTCATAATTTTATACCCTACAGATATCGACTATTAATATGATATCATTCCCTATAAATCCCAATTGTGAATCCATCAAACCTACAAAATAATGAACTTGAAAGAGGGTGGTCAATTTTTAGGGGTTTTATTTGGTAATAAAACCCCTTTTGGTGCCTTTAGTTGACCAAAATAAAAGTATGAAATAAATGACATTATTTGTATGGACAAATTTATGGTTAGAAAAGATGGAATACAAAATTGTTCAAAGTACAAAAGAAAAAAAGAACAAATTATGGGATTCAAAAGAGTATATCAGTGATTAGAATGATTTTATGACCAATAAGGATGAACCACAAGTTTATTCTATTAGATATGGTTAAGGATATAAGGTATGCATAGAGCATGAAACTAAGCTTGACCTACAAATAGAGAAGAAAATAGTAAAGGAAAGGTGGGAAGAAAGGTAGGGCTAATGGGAATAGAGTAGAACTTGCCCCCAAGTATAATTGCATGAATTTATGGCTTATAAGACTAGATCATGAAATCACTTTACTCTAAACATAAGGTACAACACAGAGTAAGGATGGGTTTTATTTGGCTAAATATGGATGAGTAAGGATGGGTTTTATTTGGCTAAATAATAGATCAAAAGGTCATATGGGATATAATGGATTTGGCCTCACTTTGGCTCAGGATAAATACATGCCTTGTAAGAGTAGGACACAAAATTACTCGATCAAAAGAGAAAATACAAGAGGAGTGAAGCTAGATTCTAAACTACCTATAAGGTTGGAACAATATAGTGATGGTTAAGGAGAACTAAAAGGAGTAGGTACCCAAATAGGTTCTACCCTATTTTTATTTATCAACTAATTCTTGTCCATTACTGGCCAACTACGAAATCATCTTGTGTGAAGGGCCAAGGAAGCAATCTACCAATAGAGAGAGTCTTAAAGGTTGGAGAGGTAGGAAGAGGTCAAGCTATGCTTTTCTTGTAGTTGCACAATGACTAGAGATAAAGGTTAGAACAAGAAAATAAATTTAAATGATAAAATATGGAATAATATGCAATCTAACTAGTTATATAAAAGAGTAAATTTTGAAAAGAGAACAAAATGGGAGAGAGATATAACCAATAGGGAATAAATTTCCTTATATATTGGCCTAGTAGACCCTAAAAAAGTTATCCAAAGGGTAAGTACACTTGATAATTTGAGCTATAAATTTGTAAGGATTTTTTTATTGTGAGAGATATGAAAATAGAGACCCAATGCCTCTATTTATAGAGTTTTTAGGCATAGAGGAAAAGAAGGAATATCATTGATTGCAAGGAGGAGGAGGTGGTTGAATTTGAAATTCACCAAGGCAAGGGGTAGGCACCTAGAAATTATAAATATGGAAGAGATATTTGATGGGTGGCACCATAAATGGACCAAAATCCCTAGGTAGATATAGAATTTAAGGTTTTATATTTAGCCTTGGGGATGCAATTTCATGGTTGATCTTAGTCAACAATGAATTTTTAGATATCATCATTGAATGTCACATTGGGTGGTGGCAAATAGTGCTACGTAGCTTTTTGAAAACTAGGTAAGAAGTGACCAAAAGGTGATTTTGTAGTCTATCAAGGAGGAGCATGGAGTCACTCAGAATGGAAACACCTCAAAAACGGATGATATTATTTCATGGTCTATCAAGAAAAAGCACAAAATCATTGAAGATAAAAAAATATCTCAAAATTAAGAGTTGAAGTATGCTAAAATTGCATTTGCTAACTTTGAAGGGTTACTTAGGATTCTAACATAAAATTGACTTATTTGGTTGGGTCAATTTTTGGTATCTATAATATATATACATTGTATATATTTAAAAATTATATTATTTATAGGACTTGCCTACAACACTTATAGAAAGGTTAATGTTTTAATTTTTTAATATGTAATTTTTTATTATCTCATAAAATTGATGGTAAATTATCTCATTAAATGAATAATGTTTACAAAGTGGGCTATATCAAAACTTATCTAGAAATCTAGATTTAATTTTTTAATTATTATTTAAAAAAATAAATAATTATTAATTATTTTACCGTTGGTAGTTTTTCAATTATAAGGTGAAGTGAATACTATTATATTTATTTTCTTCTATTCTAAAATTTTATTTTTTTGATATAGCATGATAAAAAAAGATTCACAAAAATATATATTTTATATTAGAATATTTGTTGGGCTTTTTCAAAAAAAAAGAGTGAATTTGTAATAATGTTGTTTTATTAGTTAAATAATGGGTTTTGAAAGGATCCCCAAACCTTTTAACAAGGGAAAAATGCTATAGCTAAAATGCCAACATACGGCCCTACCCTTAACTAAAACTAAACCAAACAACCACAAGGAAATTGGATATGAAAAGAGACCCAAAAAAAAACCACCCAACCATGAGATACCAACTACAACCCATAGCTATAGAAGAACAAGGATTAACTAATCAAGAATGGGGGAAGAACAAATTCTCACCCTCTCAGACATCTTACATAGATCATATGATGTAACATCCCACTGGTCCAAGTCTAAGACAACCTTTATCTCCTCAATATCCCAAAGTATCTAAAAGCATATTAGTGTCAACCAACTCGTGATAAAAACCTACCAAAAATCCTAGTTTGAGAACCATCTGGAATGTTACCACTTTTATCCAAGAAGAGAAAAAAACCAACTCATTTTTTGGGTAGTAGAAGGATACCACATTGGACCTGCTTAGCCAATTCAAATAGGGATAAACAATAACTTACAAAATGGCTTCCATAGAAACCAAAGAGAATAAATATTCTGCCTACAAATCTCACAACCAATCAAAAAGCAAAAATTGGGAGAGTAAGGAAATAGCTGGCCATCTAGAATGAAGGAAAACAACCTATGCCAAGTCATCAGGGACATTGATAGGTCGGTCATCATTCATTGATCTAGATTAATCCTTGTTAGAGATTATCCCTCTAAATGAATAGCTCATATTGGATAAACCCTACATTGACGAGGAATTCAATAATATTTTTACCTTCCCTATATGTATGTCTCACCTTTCCATATCTTAAATAATCCAATTAGCTTCCTCAACCATATTAGTAATATTCCAACTAGGGACTTGCAATATAGATATCATATTGACAATATTTAATGAGTCACCTTCAATAATAATTTTCCTACAACCAATTGAAGGGAGAAGCACCACCCCTTGGAAGAATGCTCTAGATTTCACAAAGTGGCAGGTTTAAGACCCAATATTTTTAGTAAAGGCCAAAATGATATCTCCACTATGATTTTAAAACACACCTCCTAAACCATCTTTCTCAAAATTTCCTTTAAAGGTACCATCAAAGTTAAATTTAATCTATTTATGGGGATGGTATCCACTTGATTAAAGCTTTGGTATTCCTTGTGTTCTAATCAGATCCTCTTCTAGATTGCTAGAAATCAAGATTAGATTCAATGAGATATTTAGCCTCTAGTAAACTAGGATCATCTTGAGATAGGATAGACACATTATTAGAAATTGCTAGCAAGAATTTAGCCCAAATAAAAATAGCTTCTCTAAAAACTCCCCTAAAAAATCTATTGTTTCTCTCCTTCTAGATATCCTAGAACAAGTGAGAGAGAGTAAATCACCAAAGGGCACACAACCTTGGGCTAACAAACGAGGGATACCATTTATCAAAGGTATTAAAAAAATAGTTTAAGATAACCATACATACCCCAAAGGAATTTAAAAGGAGATAGAGGAACTCAAGCAAAAAGGGACAAATGAAGAAAAGGTGGTTAATAGATTTAGCACCACATTTATAAAGGTGTTACCTATTAAGGATGGTAAAACCTCTATTTTGAAGGTTTTCATAGTCATAATCATGTTTTGTATAGAAAACCTTATAAAAATGTTCACTGTAGGAGTAAGAAATTTTTACCGGGTATTTTTATAAGGAGACAGGTCCATAGGTTTAACTTCAAAAAGTGTAAGTAGACAAACTTCACCAAAAAGGAGTTGTCCTTCTCCCCCTTCTATAGAATATAATACTCAATATCAAAATATCTAATGACATGTAATCTTATAATGTGATTGATATAGTCCATAACCTTTCTTTCCTCCTACATTAGATTTGCGAAGTTGAGATTCCTTTGAGACTTCATACTATTAGTTACTTGAATAAAGTATACAAATTTAGCTCCAAAGTAGACATAAGTTATGGGTTTCATAATTGCAACCTTGGGAATGTGAGCTATAGGAGAATCACCCACCCAAGTGACTTTTCATAAATCAATACTTTTACCATTTCCCAACTTCCATCTATGGCCCTTTGAAATGATATGATGAATCCTATTGATACCAATACAAAAAGTGATCTTGGAGAAGGGGTAGATCAACCAAAAAGTCCTATTTTGAGAAATATATATGGATTATAGAATGTGGACCCAATCAACATTATGATTCTTGAATAACTTCCACTCTTGATTGGCCAGTAATATGATGTTCATGCTCTTAACTCTTCTAAGGGCAATACCACCAAATTTTGTTCTAGTGAATACTTATTCCTAGGGAACTAGGTGAAACTTTTTCTTCTCCTCATTTGTAGACTAGAGAAAGAACTTACGAAATTTTGAATAACTTTAGTTAGGTACTTGAAAAGTGAGATAAAGAATAGAGGAATGCTCTAAAGGGTGTATATGACCAGTTAGGCTTTACTAGCCTAGTTGAGAAGATTCCCCTTCCAACCAACCAATTTCCTTTGTATCCTTTTGAAGACCAAGTCCCAAAGTTTCTCTTTCAATCTCCCCTTAAATAAGGGTATCCCAAGGTAGGTAGAGGAAAATTCAACCACCCCATAACATAAAATCAAGGAGATTAATATTTTCCTTCTAGGGAATGTTAAGGAAGAAGATTAAAATTTTAAAAACTTTGATCATTTGACCTACAACACTTTCAAAGGATGTTAGAATATCCTTAATCTTATTTTCTTGTGGAATGGAAGTTGATGTGGCTATAAGAGTGTCATAAATGAACTAGTGGTGGGATAATGGATCCATTGAAATAGTTGGCTTTATATCTACTATGGTTGGTTCCACTTTATAGATATACCCAATGCTTTAGCCATAATGATAAAGAGGAATGACGAATGGATGTCACCTATCGTAGGCCCATGTAAATTTTAAATGAAATAAGACCAAAAATAAATAAACTCCGAAGCAAATAAATAATTGGATTGAATTAAGGTTATATACAAGTTGAAAAGTAGTTCGGGTGGTTGAACCACCTGAATGGGTTGGTTAACCAACCCATTAATTGGGGAGTGCTAGAAAGAATTTTTTTATTATAATTGCCCATTATGAAATATAACCCTATGCATGATATGCTAACATTACCGCTTATTACATTAATGGTAAATACCAAGAGTATTGCAAAACAATTCAAACTTGACATGTGCAAGTGCCTTGGTGAAGATATATACAACTTGTGCATCAATGGGAATGTATTGGAGTTGTATATTATGCTTTGTAACTTCATCATGAATAAAATGACAAGTGTCAATGTGTTTGGTGTGATCATGAAAAATTGGATTCTTGACAAGATTCAAAACACCTTGATTGTCACAAAAAAAGTGCAGTGGAATATTATTTGGAAGGTCCATGTTTGTGATAATGCGATGTAACCACATTATCTCATAGACTGTTCCACTAGTTGCACGATATTATACCTATATATAAGAGATAGCAACTACCTGCTACTTCAAGCTATGCCAAGAGACAGGCCTAGACCCAAGATGAAAGATGTATCGAGATTTTGACTTTTGATCATCAATGGATATAGCATAGTCGGAGTTCGTGTATCCTTTGAGATAAAACTTGTTATTATTTTTTTATTTGGAAGCACGAGGATGCGAAAACAAAAATGAAATGCCAAGGTGCGATGCAAACGAAACTAAACTTAACGTTAAATCCTACGAACTGAAATGCATGAAAGGAGAGAAACATAAACGCATTGAAACAAGGTATAAAAGTGAATATGGAGTACAAAACTTTTTATTAATGTGATTTAAAATCGATTTACAATCCATCTCCTCCCTTTTCAGGGACTAGGAGCATTAAATATGTTCTTGTCACATCCATAGATGGTATTCCTTCTTTCGCGTGCCCACATGTAGAATGGGAAGACCAAACATCACCGCCACTTGCATTGATGAGTCTTGACTCCTTGATGCTCCTCTAATATCGATACCCTATGTTCAAGGAAATAGAAAATAGTCAGTAGCACCTGTAGATAAAATGA
Source organism: Wollemia nobilis (assembly GCA_028583015.1). Lineage (NCBI taxonomy): Eukaryota > Viridiplantae > Streptophyta > Pinopsida > Araucariales > Araucariaceae > Wollemia > Wollemia nobilis. Next base: position 10,359,475 of record JAQPPZ010016934.1, read on the forward strand.
AGCATGCAATCCCCAAGCCTACGATTAGTGCATGCAAAAAATGAATAAAACGATAACCAAATAACATCAGAATGATCTAAAAATTTAACAGAGGCATGAGGACATTACTAGGAGGGCACTGCAAATGGAACAATCAAAAAATTCACCACGGATTTCTAATCGCCCTAGGGTGGAACGATTAGACCTGCAATAAAATGTCAAAAAGCATAGACCCTAATGTCACATTTGGGAAGCTCCAAATCACCTACAAAGTTGGGGGTTAGGTAAAATGGGGTATTTTGGGTTGACCCAGTTCATCGGATTTTGCCAATTTGGCCTCTATCATTGGGAATTTGATGATGCTACCTACATGTTAGCAAAAGCAGAAAATGATAAAAACATGATCAAAACAGCTCAAAATGATGTGAAATTTTAATGACAAACTATCTAAGAAACATAGAATTAGATGCAAAAATAATAGAAAGGAAATATGCTATAGATTTCTAATCACTCCGAGGTGGGGCGATTAGGACTGCAGTAGTATAGAGAGCGCCCAGGAGTAGGACGCCCGCCATTTGGGGCCTGATTTCAGTGCCAATACCCTTAGGATGGGTCCAAAACCTCTTGTGGGATGTTGTCAGCAATTTTGGTAGGATTTTATGGTCAAATGTCAAGTTTTGGTTTCATATTTGCGCTTCCAATAATCACCTAATGACCTCCCTTCCAAAATAGATCAAGGAGGTATGAGGTGTAGACCATTTGGTTCATCCAAACCCCATAAGGGGGGCAATGGTCCAAGGTTCAAATCTCGGGCCTCACTAGACTTAAAACTTGTCCCTTTATTGGCGCTTTCAAGAGCGTAAAAGGATTAAAATGATTGTGGCATGGTGGTTATAGGGGCGGACTACGTGAAGATCTGTGTGGTGGCTTTCGGGGTGGACAACACATAATATTGTGGTAGCCATAAATGCTGGATAGCCTGCTCGGATTCGTGGTGGCTATCGATTCCACCATGTAAATAGAAAAAATAAAAAATAAAGAGATCAAGGATGTGAAAGGCACAAATCAAAAGCTATGAGGATGTAAAATGGCAGCACTTCGTTGCTCAAAATGCTCCTTCTCTTTATATTTTGGGGTGAGAAGACTCACCATTTTATAGACCTGACGGTCTCTTTGGATGAGCATGCAGAGGCACCACTTAGCAATCATGCCTTCCCAGGGGGGAGAATATTCCTCCCTGATTAGGGGCTCCATGACTACCCCTGTAACTGCCTCTAGCACTGAAAAATGCTCACTCAAATTTTGATGCAATCAAGGAAGAGTTAAGTGGCGGATCTAAGCTGCCATTTTTCAAGATTTGACTTTTTGCCCATCAAACCTGCTATTCATACCACCCTGGAGCGAATACTGCTAATCCTCCCTAGGTGGAACGAATACCAGTTTGTAATCATCCTTGGGTGGAACGAGTAGAGAGCAGAGTGCCTAAACTATGCCAAATTGACATCTGACCTTACAAAAGTGATGTGTGAGTGGTTAGGACCATTTTTTAACCTCTAGGGGCTGCCCTAGGGGCTGTGTGTGTCAATGCAATCAGTGTTTACAGTCACATAATCATATTGGTGCTATTTTGGTGTCTACAAATGCCCCTTTTTGGGATGCGCTATGCGTGGCACAGTGCTGAGAAAAAATAGATAACCAAAGCACTAATGATTAGGGTTTCTCAGTAACCTAACCAATGTTTGATGCCCCAAGTATGGAAAGGGCATGTATTCTTGAATTCTTGATTCTGATGAGCAAAGGAACTTAATTCAAGTGTTAACATTTTTTGGTGAGGTGTTACTTGAGCTTGGACATTGATCAGTCATGAATAGGCAAAGGGCACAACATTTTGTCTATGGGAACCTTGAGTTCATGATTCACGAATGCCAAGTGTTTGATCAGCTTGTTATTATTTCTTGTTGACTGCCCCAAGCAGGAGCATGATTGTCTTTGTCAATGATTCTTTGAATGCATGCCATTTTCTTGATTGGGTGTGTATTTGTTGATTGGTGACTAAGTGTGACTACCCCCTCAAGCGACGAATCGATGAGGGAATGACCAACATGAGAAAAGTGACGAGTCACTTGACCCAAGATGATTGTTGTAAGCGTACCTTCAGTTGTTTTACTTTAAATGCTTATGCAGTTTCTCAACATTTAGACCTATTTTTTACGGGTATGAACCCTTTTTGTGATGCATTTTGGAGCTGAAATTGTCAAAAATTCGTCTTCACGTAGAGCGGTCCAAATATGGTAGCCTTATTAGGGAGTAGGATAGTGATAATTTGTGACCCCAATGTATGTTTTGAATTCCAAGAATGTCAGGCACAAAGGCGCCTTCATTTGGTAATGTTATTGCTATTTTTGGGTTGGTTTGGACCCTTTTGGGGATGTCGTTTAGGTATGAAATTCTCGACAATCCGTCCTCCTGTGGAGTGGTCTATATATGGTATCCATCTTAGGGAGTAGGATAGTGAGGATTTGTGACCCCGACGTCTATTTTGCATGCCCAAAATTTCATGTGCAAAAGCACTCTTTCTTTTTTTTTTGTGGAAAACATCCCAAAAGGGATGCCACTTTCGGGTAAGACCCAAGGAGGCAGGGGTATCCATTCCGCAAAAAATGCCCAGGACTCGGACCTGGCCTACCACCTTTGACATACTCAAGGAGCAAACAAACACACAAAACCAAATTAAAAAAAGTAAATAACAACAAAAATAATAAAATAAAATAAAAAACATGCTCCTTGAGTGTGTCAAAACAAAAAGCACAACCAAACACACACAATAAGATAAAAGAAACCACAACACAAACCACATAGAAAAACACAAGAACCACATAACAAAACACAAACAAGACAAAAACAACAGCACACTACAAAGACATAACCCAAAAAAACATGAAAAATAAACACAACCAAAACCTAAAAAATAAAATTAAAATAAAATTAAAATTAAAAACAACCAACAATAGACAATAAACAAAAACAAAAAACATAGAAAACACTCACACATAAAAAAATGAAATAACACAAACAAAGAGAAACCCAAGAACAAGAACGAAAAAAAAACACAAGAACAATAACAAAAAACATGAAAAAAAACAAAACAACAGAAACACAAGAACAAAAAAAACAACACAAAGAACACAAAAACAAAACAAAACAAAAGAACCCACCCACCTTAAAAAACTAAACAAAGAAGACAAAAGAAAAAAAAAAATGAACAAAACAATGACCTATCTAGACCAAAAGACTATTAATGCAAGAATCAACAGAGGAAACAAAATAAAGAATAGAATGAGCTAGGGAACTAAAAAAACTGAATGAACCAAAGAGAAAAAAAACAAAAAAAAAAAACAAGAAGAAACTAGGTACCTTCGAAACTGGAGCCATCCAAAGAAATGATAGAAAGAAGAGCTTCCCTAATTTGAGAAGCCCACATTATAGGAGGGTGGCCATAACAAGTAAGATCACCTTTGTCCAAAGCCCAATTAGCTAAAGCATCAGCACTCTTGTTTTGATCTCTAACCACATGATTGTAATCAACTTTCAAAAATCCCATCTGGATTAACTGAATCTTCTCAATAATTCTTTTTATTCTCCAATCCACCTTATGATTCTTAGAAGGAGTCTTCAAGATATTAATCATAAGTTGAGAGTCAGACTCAACTAACACCTTTTCCCATCCAACCTTAGTAGCCTCCTGAAGGCCTCTAAGGATACCATACCCCTCGACAAGGTTATTGGAAAGAATACCCAAATTCTCGAGCAAAAGTAAAAACCAGGGAGCCATCTGAAAGTCTACCAATTCCTCCCACACTGGATTTTCCGGGGTTCCCTCTAGAGGCTCCATCAGTATTGACTTTTCCAAAATACTTAGGAGGAGGTTGCCAATTTCTAGTCCTATCCATATTACTAATACTCACATTCCCTTTAAGTTGGTTGCCCTTAGAAGGTTTAATCTTCAATCTTTGCATCACTTGATCCCATATTTGGTGGGAGTTTTGGGGGTGATTAAGGAGTTGATGGACTGATTCAACTAAGTTGGCTATGGTATTTTGCCAAATATAGTGAATATCCTTCCTATCTTGATTAAAAATTCGACTATTCCTTTCATTCCAAATATTCCAAAGAAGAATGGTAGAACCCATCCAAACTAATCGCCTAATAAAATGATCAACACCCTCTTGATTAGGCCAATCCCTCCAAAGTTGTTCAAAAGTGAAAAAATTGGACCACTGTAAGCCAAGTAAAGTTGCCATTCTCCTCCATAGCTCAGAGGCTAAAGTACACTCAATAAAAATATGGTTGATATTTTCTACATTCTTTTCACACATTTCACATCTAAAAGGGCCATGAAAACCACGCTTCATAAGTTGCTCACCAGTAAGAACCCTACGATGCAATAAAATCCAATTAAAGAACCTCACCTTAGGCTAGAGATTTTGAGACCACAATTGAGAAAATATGTCAGAAGAATGGTTGGGATTATTATGGCATAAGGTCAAATAACCTTGAGCAACTGAATACTCACCCTTAGTAGTGTTGTTCCATCCAAAACAATCTTTTTCATGGGACCAAGAGAGGGATCTCATATGAAGGATGCCTTGGATATCTTGTCTTTGCCTTTTTGGGATTTGAATAGGCTAGTCCTCAATAGGGATCCAATATCTACCAACCTTTGAATTACCAATATGGTACCGACAGATAATTAGCCACCTTTATCCAATTAGCTCGGTGAAGCTCCTCCATCCAAGGCCTCCAATCAAGAAACTGAGTTATCAAAGGCTTGTGACCATCCCAAGAATCTGTCCAAAAATTTGCATGTTGACCATTATGAATGATCCAAAATAATTTTTTCTTTATCAAATCCTCACCAGTCTTAAGAACTGCTAAAATGGGAGAACCTTTGGTAGGAATTTGATAGCGAACAAGGTCTTCAGGACTTTTGTTCTCGACATATTTAGCACGAAGATTATTGGCCCAAAGAGCATTGGGGTTATGCAACATCCTCCAATATAATTTAGCATCTAAAGCTTTGTTGTTATTAATTGAAGACCGGAATCCTAACCCCCCTTCACTCTTAGGAAGACATAAAGTATCCCATTTCACCAAGGCCCATTTTCTTTTCTCCTTAGTACCACTCCAAAGGAAACGATGAATGATTTGATCCAATTCTTGAAGAACAACCTTTGGGATATTCAAAACGGAAGAAACATAAATAGGAATAGCTTGAAGGACTGATTTTACCAAGGTGATTCTACCCCCAGAAGAAAGCCACTTGTTGGTCCACTTTCCAATTTTCTTCTTGACTTTGTCCAACAACCAATTCCAATATTTATTTTTCTACCTTTTAATATTTATGGGAATACCTAAATAAGTGATTGGAAGAGAGGTCTTCTTATATCTTAATTTATCCAAGACCATGGATTTCTGTCTGGCAGAAATGAAAGAAAATAACTTTAGATTTGTCTTCATTGATCAACTGTCCAGTAGCCTTAGAAAAATAGCTAATGATTTGCTTAATATTAGAAGCTTCCTTAACTGTAGCTTTACCTAAAAGGGTAGAGTCATCCACAAATTGAAGATGAGAGATAGGTCTAGCTCCATGAGCAATGGTAACTCCCTCAAGAGTTTTGTTTTCCCTCTTTTTGGTTATAGTCCTACCTAAGCATTCAACAAGAATGATGAATAAATAAGGGGATAGCGGGTCACCTTGCCTAATACCTCTGGAAGCTGGGAAATACCGAGAAGGCACTGCCATTGATAAGAACTAAGTAGGAAACTGAAGAGATACATCCCATAATCCAATCCATCCAATCCTTAGAGAAACCAAATTGCCTCAAAACTTTGATAAGGAAGTGCCAATCCACTCTGTCATAAGCTTTGGATAAGTCTAACCGGATGAACATAGAAGGAGAATTTTGCATATCCATGGAATGGATGGCTTCCTGAGCAAGAACTACATCATATACTATTTGATGTCCTTCCACATATCCCCCTTGCTCTGGGGAAATAATCTTATGCAAAAGAGGCTTCAACCTTTCTACCATGATTTTAGTAATAATTTTGAGAAGAACATTACATAAAGAAATAGGTCTAAAAGCTGAGATATGATCAACCTCTTGAGATTTTGGAACAAGAGTAATATAAGTTTTATTGATAACCTTCAAAATTTCTTTGGATTTCCTGGCTTCTTCCACCACCTCTAATAAATCAACATGAAGGATATCCCAAAACTCTTGGTAGAACTCAATAGGAAAACCATCAGGACCTGGGGTTTTCTCTTTTTGCATTTTAAAAACTACTTGTTGAAGCTCATTGATAGTAATAGGAGAAGTCAAAATAGAGTTCTCCTCAGAAGTGATAAGAGAAGGGATTGCTTGAAGAACATTTTGTTGAGAAGCTGAGTCAAGAGGAGTAGTAGTAAAAAGATTGGAAAAGTAATCAACAACAATAGATTTCATGCCATCCCAAGTATAAACAACATCTCCAAAATCTGAATTTAAGGAAGAAATAAAGTTGTGAGATATTCGAGCTAGAAGAGATTTTTGGAAGAAATTTGTGTTTCGATCTCCTTCTTTGAGCCATTGAATTCTAGATTTTTGCTTCCATAAGATTTCTTCTCTTTTTTCCCATTCCTCTAACTGAGTTGTGAGTTTAATTTCATCTGCACTTCTCTTCTCTGTGAGGCCATCTAAATGGATTTTCTTATTCAAATTTTCAATATGAGCAATAACTTCATGTTTTTTTTATGAACATCCCCAAACTCTTTCTAGTTCCAAGTCTTGATTTTGGATTTAATGTATTGCAGTCTTTTGGAAAAATAGAACATCTTAGTCCCATGCCTAGGTTTGCCTTCCACCATTGTTGCACACGAGGTCTGAAGGAAATGTCTCTAAGACACATTAATTGAAAATGAAAAGGAGAGAAACTCACATTGGTTTTCCACATTTCCACCATGACTGGCCAATGATCCGAACCAACATTATTAAGAGTCTTCACTTTAGGAATGTGACCATGGATTAAGAAATTTTCAGAGAGCAAAAACCTATCCAATCTCTCCATTATACAAGCTAAGCCTTACCTTCTGTTAGACCAAGTCATAAGGCCATTATCTAGTTGGATATCCACAAGATGGAGGTTTGCAATATATTCGCTCATGAGGTCAGTACTTTTGTCCAAATTTCTATTTCCCCCCTTTTCTCATCCAAAGAGAGGATGGTATTGAAATCTCCTCCGATCAAGATCCAAGATTTAGGAAAATGAGAGATAATATGAGTAATATCCTTCCACTGTGTTCTTTTTTCCTCCAAAGAAGTCGGGGCATAAACGATGAATGCAGAGCATATTCGGTTGGAATGTCTACTTTGAATAGCTATAGCCAACAAACCCCAACTTCCAACCATATGGTGAATAACTACCTATTTTGGGTCCCAAAGACAAGCAATGCCACCCGAAGTCCCTTGGGAACTGAGGGAAACCACTTTTCCAATTGGCCAAATTTTACTGGAAATTAAGTCCATATCCTCCATTGACATCTTTGTTTCTTGAAGGAAAACAAGATGTGGATGATTTATCTGAATCATTCTTCTAATTTCATTTTGTTTTGAAAGACTCCCTTTGAGTCCTCTAATATTCCAAGTGATGATCTTCATTAATACCGGGGCTAAAAATTTTGGGAAGGGCATTAATCTTACCTTCCTCTACAAGCTTTTCACCTTCTTTTACCATATGATATTGATTGGTCTTGCGACCTACTTTTTGATTAGAATCCATCTTCAATTTTTTATCCCTGTTTCTTGACTTATTCCAATTGAATCTGAGATGGCTTTTAACCTTGAATAATATGCTCATACACAACCAAAATTTTACTAGATGGTTCAATGGAGTCTATATTGGGACCTGCATTATTTGAAGTTTTGACATTTGAAATATTGTTTTTCTTGTGTAAATTTTCTCCTTTTTTTTTTGTTGAAAACCTTTTATTTTTTGGTTTGTCTCTGAGTTCTTTCCTTTATATTTAAATTGTGTTTCTAAGATTTCAATTTCCATTATTTCCTCTTCCTCACTTGGGACATCATTTGTGGAAAGGATTTCAAACATATTAGCAAATGACTTTGATTGATCCTTCATTACTGGTTTTTTTTTAGTGTTCTTCTTCTTAGGTATTTGGAAACCTACTGAGTTTATATCTTCTTTCTTTTGATCAGGAATTTTATTTGGGCAAGCACTGGCCAAATGACCATATTCATGGCAAATTCTACAACGAAAAGGAATGTTCTCATAGTCCACTACTTGCTCCCAAGTGTCTTCCCCAAATTGTAATGTGATCTTTTTAGGTAGGGGTTTGTCAAAATCCATTAAAACACAAATTTGAGCATAAATAATATGTTCAAAATTTTGAGTACAATCAATAGTCATCATAAAAGTTCCTAAAGAGTTTCCAATTGAAGAAAAAATAGTAGGATTCCAAAATTCAATAGGGAGGCCAAAGAGTCTAACCCACATGGGAGCTATAGAAGGCATCTCTTCTTCTACTTTAAATTTAGTATGCCAGGGCTTCATGAAAAGCCCTACCCTTCCAAAAAACCAAGGACCCCCTTGAAAAGTTTTCTCTCTATCTTCATTATTAGCAAATAAAACAAGAAAATAACCATTTGGATAAATAGAGATTTGTAACTCACCTTTAGTTTTCTAGATTTTTGCAGCCCAGACTTTGAAAGTAGATAGACTCGGATGAAAACCCACGAACCGACAAATTAGTCCTCTTTTTTCCAAATCTTCAATGCTAGTCTGAATGTTACCCATATCAAGCTTAACAATAGGAGTTCCATCAGCTACTTTAAGACATCCTGACTCCATTTTCCTGGGATCAATATTAGGCATTCTTAGAGGTTTATGAGAAGCCCTAATATTGATATTAGCATTGGGTCGAGGTTGTCCACCACGAAGGGCATCCCTAAAATTCATTTTTGGGACTGATTCTTCAAAATTCTTACCCTTGATAGGGGTTTTCACAAGAGAATTATTTTGTGGGTGCACCTTAGCACCAGATTCACTTGAGATATGAGCCATTTTTTGATCAACTGCTTGAAACTTATTTCGTGGTCTCTTTAATCCTTGCCCTAGATGCCATGGAAAGGTATGGTTTTCACTTTTCTTTTGTGTAGCAAATTGGAAGTCGTTGTCACTCAAGTTCACAGTATGATCTATTGAAAGACAAATTTCTAACCCATATTGTATCCCCTGCAACATTTCCTACTAAAATATTGAGCATAAACCACAAAAATATTGGCCGCTAGGGCCCTAAGGCCCTAAAAACCAACCTCTGGAGCTGCTTGCACTCAACCCAGATGAAACCCTCACATAGCCGCTTGCCAAATATATCATTCACACATATGGATGCACTAGGATCTGTGTTTCTCAAAATGATATGAAAATTTGTGGAGATGTTCTAGGTTTTTTTAGGCATCTACCCTCAAAATTTCAGCTCAATCCGAGATTGGATGAGTGAGATATGGCTGAAATGAGTTCGGTAGTTTGGGCAGTCCTGCAAAAAACGTCTCCTTCAGAATTTGTCTAATAATGACAATATCTCTTGCTTTCACTTAAATGTGTAGTAGAATCAAGTGCAAAAGCACTCTTATTGGAAAATTTTATTGCTTGTTTTTGGTGCATTTTGTGAAGTTTTTGCTATTTTTGAAATTTTTTTGCTCTGTAATCGTCCCTGGGTGAGACGAATACCATTTTTGTATTCTTCCTAGGGTGGGATGAGTGCTAACTAGAGCGCTCATCCCAGGGTGGAATTATTACAGGCCTAAAATCCAATTTAAGGGCCAAAACTAGGGTTTGGGATCATTTGCATTCGATTTTTTTGGCGATTTGGAGCTCTACGGAGGACGAGGTCGATTCTGTGAAGCAAAGCGCTGCTAAATTTTTCCCGACACGGTGAGTTCATGAATCGGATTGAGCGGTGGAGCCGAAGCGAGACCGGTATGTGCTCCTCTCCGTTATTTGCTTTGTTTTATGGTATAGTTTAAAAATTGCAATTTAGTTTGAATTTGTTTTTTCGTTTAAACTAAGGTAAAACCCTAGGCTAAAAAGAAATTTTTTTTATTTTTTGTTTGTAATTTTGTAAGGTTACAAGAAACCCTAGGTTCAAATGCATTTGTTTTTGTTGTTTTTTTTTTAAACTAAAACCCTAGGTTAAACTTAGAGAAAAACCCTAGCTTTGGAAAATTTGTTTTTATGTTGATTTTTGAATGTTTGTTACCTTCAGTTATAAACCCTAGGTTAAAAAACTGTTTGTTTGATTTTATTGTTTTTAATTTATCAGTTTAAACGTAGAGTTAAAAACCCTAGGTACTGACAAACAATTTTTCAATTTTTTTTATTTTTAATTTATCAGTTTAAACGTAGAGTTAAAAACCCTAGGTACTGACAAACTATTTTTCGAATTTTTTTTGTTTTTAATTTGTCAGTTTAAACGTAGAGTTAAAAACCCTAGGTACTGACAAACTATTTTTTGGATTTTTTTTGAATTGTGTTGCTCGTTATTTGTTTGTTTTTAGCTGTACATTGTTTTATGCATTGTTGTATATTCATGTTATTGTTGTACAGTTTAGCATGTTTTTAATGTTTTTGTTTTTTTTTTCTTTTGCAGGTTGTGAAGAACTGGCACCATGTGCCTATGGTTTTCTCTGAAGCATGGGAGGCACTGACTTTGGATGATTGGGAGTGGCTTGATGCCCTTGGGCTCAAGAAGGTGACTCGACTGGAGCCTGTGGTCGGGGATCGGGCCTATCTTACGGCCCTGATCAACTTGTGGGATCCCCGGATCAATACCTTCCATCTCCCAATAGGGGAGATGATAGTGACCTTGGAGGACGTCTATCGAATTCTGTGGATTTTGATATACGGGCTACCAATCAAGATGACGTCGCATGATCAGCAGACAACTGTACTGACGTGATGCTTTGGGCATGGGGAGGAGTTGGGTGTGGACAACCCAGTGGAGATGGCAGAGGGCGACTGCCAGATTGGCAGGATTTTAGTATGATGGTGGCTTGAGAGGGGTGTGTTGGGAGTGAGGCATGCAGTATTGATGGGCCTCATTTCCAACATGTTGCTACCCGAATCTTCGGGCGTGAGGTTCCCATGGAACCTATTGGAGGTGGTCTTCAGGTTGGTGGAGTGTCCGACCACAGAGCCCCTGATTATGAGATGGGGTCAGACACTGTTGGCATAGCTCTACGATGAGTTGTACGAGGTCTATTGCTAGAGGCGGAAGGGTATTGGGTGTAGCTACTTGTTGCAGTGTTGGGCTTGGTAGCACATAGTTGTGGAGATGCCAATGGGGTTACCGTGGATGACTCGGGTGGAGATGGTAGACAGAGAGATCGGGTATGGGGCACTATGGTGGTGGTCTAAGGAGCTAGTGGGCAAGTGTCGTAGGGCACTATGCCAATGCCTTCACTCGTCTTGCTCTAGGGGAGGTGTTTTGGTGCCCATACCATGACTTTCTAGCTTGGCCTGAGGCTGGAGAGTGGCTTCGACGGGTTCATAGGGGGAGGTGGCTGATTGGGTGGCATAGGACCGAGTAGGAGTTCTTCCCATATGGCCGGGTGACACGATAGTTTGGGGTGCACCAGGGGTTGCCTGGTGAGCCCGTGATCTATCAACATCGAGGGGATGAGAGGACTCTGGTCTAGCCAGTCATTGCATCATTGGGTGAGGATTTGGATACAGTGATTGATATCCCAGACATGGATGACATCGGGGTTACCATTGAGTACGACCAGTGGTGGACTTTGTGGCGATGGCGAGGCGAGGGGCCTCTAGGGGGTGTAGAGGCGATAGTAGTAGGCGGGGAGGGTGTAGAGGCACCAAGAGAGGGCTGGGGGGTTCCTCTAGAGGATGCAGACATGGTAGAGGTGGATGATTTTACAGGGGAGGATTTTGGGGTTCTAGGGCAGCTAAAGATGTAGGACATTTTGGAGCAGTGGGAGCTGGAGCAGCTCGTAGTCCCGGATACGCCTATGCACCAGGCTGTCCCGAAGGGTGTGGAGGGGAGGGATCACGTTGAGATAGCATGATTGGAGGATCTACTTCGGAGGTGAGACGAGGAGTTGGGGGAGGCTCTACAGGAGAGGGATCTCCTACGAACTCAGTTGGCTGAGCAGGAGAATGCATTTGCTGTGTACCACTTGTGGGATGGGGACACAGATGCTACATGGGAGAGAGATCTCCTACGAACTCAGTTGGCGAAGCACGATGATGTAGTGGCTACGTATCGGCGGTGGGAGGCAGAGTGGTTTTGACATTAGATGGATTTGGAGGGAGAGATTATCCACCTCGAGGGGTGGTTACCTGAGCTCTCTAGAGGTGGGTCTTCACGTCGGACGAGGGACAACGATACTGAGTAGTCAACATCGTCTCATCGTAGGTGATTGGATGAGGGGGGGGGGGGGGGGGGGAGCAATAGCCACCCTGAGGGGTCCCATAGGACCCACACCACGGGGGGTAGTTCCCGTTGCACCGATCCTACATGATCATGGTGGCCGATGCCCTAGGCTTGGGGGTTTTTGAGCTTTTGCCTTTTTGCGAGGTCAGAGGACCGATTTATTGTAGCCTACAAGCATTTTTGATGATATATATATACATATGACTTTCTTTTGTTTATACACGTGTTGTGATTTGATTTTATGCATAGTGACTGATGTTTGATGGATGTATGTTAATTTACATTATGTATGGATATGTTGTGATGAATGCTAATGTTTCTAATTTATATGATATGCAAATGGAATGGATGAATTGAAATTGTGATTGTTGGCGGTGGCACCATAGACTATTTAGAACTTATGGCTTTTTGTCCTAGGCGATTGCTATGGTAAATGACTTTTTTATGTATACATGTTTTTTTTTTGTATTTTCTGATGGCGATGTAAAAGATATCACAGTTGGTTTAGAATGTAGTTAAGGTTTCTGAGACTCAGGTGTTTTAACTAACTAGCCAAGACTGTACTTTTATCGGACAAGACTTTTGAACAAGGTATGAATCCGACTTGTTTTTGACCAAGTTATTTCACATCCCTATGTGTGCAATTGAGTTCGTTTATGTGGTTTTTGTCAGGATACCGCCAGTGCCAGATAGGCTATCAACCAAACCTATACTGAGGATCACCTAATTAGCTCCACTAACTCCTTTGTTGTATTTAGTCAGATTAATTTGTGGTGTTATCTAGGATACCATAAGCTAGCTCATCCACATGCAAACATTGATCTGCACATAAGTTAATGTGATAGATATATCATCATGCGGGAGGTTTGCCACCAGTGACCGATAGGTTATCCACCAAACCGATACTAAGGTTTACCTCATGACCTTCTAAATGCTGAGAGTTCCAAGGATTCAAGTTTGACTCCCTTATTTTCTTCAATTGTATTGGGATACTTGCTCTTTTGTAGTGATAAAAATCATTGTTTATTTTTGTTTTTTTCTTTTGAGCAAGGGATTTGAATATGGAGTGATGAGAATCACTATTGCCTGTGCTATTTGATGTATGCACTTTGTGGGATTTGATGTCAAACTTTGTAGTATTGACTTTTGCAAATTTTTGATGTTTTGCAACTTTTTGAGAACTTGGGATTCTTGGGGAATTGGGTAGGGAAGATGCTTGTCCTTTTGCCAACTCTCAACATTTTTTGGGTCATTCACAGAGGGGGATGAGCAAGGTAACCTTTTCACTAGATGGTATCCTGGATTGCTTTGTAGATTTCATCTTTCGCTTACACAACTTGGGAATTTTTATGTGTGTTTTAACTTGTGTTGGGATGCTACGTAACAAGGTGTGATCCAAGTAGAACTCTACCTTTGTAAAATCTATCTGACTTTGTACGGTATTTGGCTAGAAATCTAATGATAGCTGAATGACAAAAACTCTAGATACATTAGAAGACAACTGACTATGATATGGTGAAATGGTGTTTATTTTTGATGGACTATTTATAGAGTGGAGAGATGTGGAAAATGATGGATTTGCGAAGTAATTACAGTCTATGGTGCCTTTGACCTGTATGACCAACAAATATGCAATGTATGGATGTGATGCTTAATGCAACTATTATTTTTGTGTTTTTGATGGATTGATTTTTGTGAGTATGAATATGAGATGCAAAAAGAGTTCTTTATTGTTGTGATGATTTTGAATATGCATGGAGATGAGATGCAAATTTTTGTTATTTTTGATGATTTTATTGTTTTTGAATTTTCTTATTTTTGACCAAGCGATTGTGGGAACCCTTGGATCTTTTGGTTTGACCAAAGGGATGATGGGTACCTTTGGGGCATTTGGGGACGGGGTTGGAGTTTTGGTGACCAGAGAATCCTTGAGAGATTTTAGGGGTTGACCAAGCGATTGTGGGAATCCTTGGAGCTTTTTAATTTGACCAAAAGGGGTAATGGGCACCTTTGGGGCATTTTTGGGTGACCAAGCGATTGTGAGAATCCTTGGAGCTTTTGGGGGTTGACCAAGTGATTACGGGAATCCTTGGAGCATTTTGGTTTGACCAAGCGATTGCGGGAATCCTTGGAGCTTTTGGTTTGACCAAAGGGATTATGGGTACCTTTGGGGCGTTTGGTTTGACCAAAGGGATTATGGGTACCTTTGGGGCATTTGGTTTGACCAAAGGGTTTGTGGGTACCTTTGGATTTGGGGGTTGACCAAGCGACTACGAGAATCCTTGGAGCCTTTGGGTTGACCAAGTGATTGCGGGAATCCTTGGAGCTTTTGGTTTGACCAAAGGGATTATGGGTACCTTTGGGGCATTTTGGTTTGACCAAGTGATTGCAAGAATCCTTGGATATTTTTGGTTTGACCAAGTGATTGCGGGAATCCTTGGAGCTTTTGGTTTGGGCTATGGCTCTTTTAAATATGGAATGGCCGCAAATGACCGATGTTCAAGGGTTCTAGTTCCTTGATTCCATCAAGAGAGGCTAGCCGGTATGTTCCAAGTCCTATTTTACTATCGATGACATAAGGACCTAACCATTTTGCCATGAACTTGTCCCTTAGATGGGGCAGCAAGTTAGAATTTTGTTGGTTCTCTTTTAAGACCAAGTCACCAACCTGAAAGTCCCTCAAGTGAACCTTCATGTTGTATGCTTTCTTAAGTCGCTCTTGATAGATGCGTAAATGCTTGAGAGCATTAACGCATCGTTCATCGAGCAACGTAAGCTTGTCTAACCGGGCCTGCCATGCAGTGTCATCATCGATGAAATCTTGCATTGATATGCGAAGGGAAGGAATTTCTAACTCGAGAGGCATGACATCCTCGGAGCCATACACGAGCAAAAATGGAGTTGCCCCAGTGGGTGTTCGAATGCTAGTGTGATAAGCCCATAGGGCAAGCGGGATTTGAATGTGCCAATCCTTATGACTATTTGTGACTATATTTTTGAGGATGGCAACTAGCATTTTGTTTGACGCCTCTACTTGCCCATTTGCCTGTAGATAATAGGGTGTTGAAAAACTATGCTGAATTTTGTACTTTGTTGTCAAAGCACGCACATATTTGTTCTTGAATGACGTCCCATTATCCGAGATGATCTTGGATGGAATACCAAAATGACATATGATGTTATGTAAAATGAACTCCACAATGCGGGGTCCAGTCATAGAGGTAAGCGAAATTGCTTCCACCCACTTGGTGAAGTACTCTATGGCCGTTATGATAAATGTGTGATGACCCGACGATGCAGGGGAGATATTTTCTATTAGATCTAAGCCCCACTACAAAAATGGCCAAGCCGATTGGATCGGTTGCAAGGCCTGAGAAGGTACGTGTGTCAAATTGGCATGGTGTTGACACTTCATGCACTTCCTTACATATGCACAACAATCTTGCTCTAAATATGGCCAATAATAGCCCATGCGAAGAATGCGCTTTGTGATGGCCATACCACTGAAGTGGCCACCACATGTACCATCGTGCACTTGGGTGATCGCCCAAGTGGACTCTTGTTGGTCCAAGCAATGAAGGAGGATTCCTTCATAGCTACGACGGTACAAAATGTCTCCTAACAAGACATGTTTTGCCACTTTTTGTTTAAATGATCTTTTCACGGCGTGTGTCAATCCAAGTGGGAGGTTACCTAGCTTGAGGTAATCCCTTATGGGTGTGTACCAATCCTACTGATCGAAAACCTCGATAGCATGAACAACCAATCCCTCTTGAAGGTCATCCCTAGAAAAAGTTGAGCAGGAAAGAACTTGTAAGAATAGCGTTGTGTTGCTATTAAGGGGAGTAGGGGAGAACAAGGACCCCCAGTTGGCATGATTCAAACAATCATGGATTCGAGAGAACTTGTCTGGGGATGGTTCAATCTAGATTAGGTGGATTCCTGACATTAAGTCAGAGCTTGCACGCTCCATCATGGGTTGCGATAGTGTTTTGACTTGAATGGTTGTCATATCACCAAAAATGTCTTGCGGGATTAGTGACCCCAAGGAGGCCATAGTGTCCACAAAATGATTCGATGATCGAGGGAGTGCCTCGATGTCATACCATTCAAGATTTGCCAAGAATTTGTCCACAAGGGCTTTGTAGGCCTGTAGAACTGGGCATTTACATTGGAATACCCCTTTGACTTGGTTGACAATTAACAGTGAATCACCAAAGATGTTCAATCTTTTGATGTTCATGGTGATTGTTGTCTGAAGACCTATGAGCAAGGCTTCGTATTCGGCATTGTTGTTGGTGCACGGGAAATCTAATTTAAATGATAGAGGCATTGGAGCCCCTTGTAGTGTGAAGAATACAATTCCCATGCCACCCCCTTGCTCACATTTAGAACCATCAAAAAATAGGGTTATGTCGGCCTATGACTTAGGCTCATCAGAATCTGGCGATTCTGAGACATGGAAGACCCCATCATCGGGTAGCTCTATGGTCAGAGGTTGATCATCTTCGAGAGGAGCCTATGCTAGTTGATCGGCTATGACTTGACCTTTGATGGATTTTTGTCCAATGAACTCGATGTCAAACTCCGTCAACAACATGATCCATTTTGTCGTGTGACTACTATGATAAGTATGACTCATCATGTACCATAATGGATTCTCCTTAGACACAACATACGTCGTGTTGCTCAGCATGTAATGGCATAGCTTTTTGGTAGCAAACACCACTGCCAAGTAGAGCTTCTCAATGTATGCATAGTTAAGTTCATAACTGACTAGGGTGCGGCTAAGATAGTAAGTAGCCTGTTCTTTGTGTAGTTCATTTTTTTGGGCTAGCATGGTGCTCAGTGCCACCTCAGTAGCTGAGATGTATAAGTAGAATGACACTCCTGGTCTAGGTGGTGCCAATACTGGTAGAGAATCCAAGTATTGTTTAATATCATCGAAGGCTAACTGGAACTCATCATCCCAATGAAATGCTACCCCCTTGTGCAATAATTTATTCATGGGTCGGCACTTGTTAGATAGCTGCACTATGAAGCGCTTGATTGATGCAACCTTTCCCTGCAGCTTCTGAGCTACTTGATGGTAGTTGGGGGAAGCATTTCAAGGATTTCCTTGACTTTTTTTGGGTCCACCTCGATGCCTTGCTTTGAGACTATGAAACCCAAGAGTTTTCTAGATGTGATGCCAAATACGCACTTCTTGGGATTCAGTCTGACTTTATGTTCCATGAGGCGATCGAGGATCTTGCTTAAGTCATCGAGATGATCTGGGCGTAAAAGAGATTTGGCCAACAAATCATCCAGTAATCTTCCAAATTTTTAGCAGTATCTGGGAAAAAATTTTAGGGGGTGGGGTGGGGGGACCGATTTTTAATGCCAAAGGGCATGACCTTATAAAAAAATGTCCCCCAAGGCGTTGTGAACACCATTTTTAGTTGGTCCTCGGGATTGATACGAATTTGATTGTATCTCGAGAAACCATCCATGAGGGATAGCATTTCATGGCCTGCTGTAGCATCTACCAATGCATCAATGCTAGGCAAGGGGAAATCATCCTTAGGACTCACTTTGTTTAGATCTTGAAAATTAGTGCATATGCGAATCCTCCCGTCAGGATTTTTGACGGGCACCATGTTGGACAACCATGGTGGGTAATCCATGCAGATGACAAACTATGCATCCAACAGCTTTTGTAATTCATCTTTGACCATTAAGGCCACTATTGGGTGCATCTTACATAGTTTTTGCTTAACTGGATTGACTTTCGGATCAAGCGTAATATTATGCATGACTAGCTACGGATCTAGCCCCGGCATGTCTTTGTAGGACCATGCAAAAACCTCCTTCTTTTCTTTAAGAAGGGAAATGTAGTCGGCTTGCTCTTCGAGGGATAGGCTTACCCCCAACTTAATGATCTATGGATTCATTGGATCAGAGCCAATGTCTATGTCAGTCGTCTCCTCGATCGACATGTGGGATCCATCCTCCAATTGGTGTGGAGTTGGGATCAAGTGGATATCATTTGTTGAGTTTAGATCTATGTTGGGAACCTCGGGTTCCTCTTCAGCATGGAAGATATCCTGAGTTGGCCTTGGGGTGAAATGAAGCATCTCACCGAAAGGCCAGTACTCTGATGGGGATGGTGGTGAATTGATGCGATCCCAGTCTATGGCATCTATGTCTAGATACAATGACTGTGTTGGATCGATTGGATTGTGGATGGGGGTGGTTAAGTCAATGGAGATCATGTTGATGAAATGATTTTGGTCTCCATTACTATGGGTGTGGTTACTCAGACATCCTGAATGATTTTTGTGCTCTGGATCTAGCTTTGGAGGTATTGGCATGAATGGATCGGCCCTATGTGCGGGGAGGAGGACAGGGTCTGCCCTCGGCACTGATATCTCTATAGGGTCTCTGGGCGGTAGGTGTTCTCTATATGCCCAAAGTGGCGGATTCAACACTTGGTCCCACTGGGTTTAGGTGCCACTCATGCCCTGGACTTATGTTTAGTTGTTCAAATATGTCATCAATATCTAGGGGGTATTGTTGCTGCATCTATCGCATGTGATTGAGATATGCCATCTCAGTTTCATCTTCATAATCACTATCAGAGATCCAAAGGCCTTCATTGGTTCCAACAATGGTTTACGACATTAGAGGCTCATCTTGCTCGAGCAAATTGATCTAGACCCATCGAGGTTGTTTCGCTCTCTATGGGGGGACTTGATTTTCTTGAGGGGGCACTTGCTCGATTGGAGCATCCAAAGGGAACATTGCCAAGAGGCTTTCTTGATAATCATCCATGGGGGTCACTTGTGAGTGATTGCTATCTAATTCAAAGGGGTCCCATGGTGCTACCTCATATTCTGACTCATCTTCTAAAGATCCTTCCTGACCTTGTCTATATCCCCCTTGTAGGTGAGCTCTTGAGCTTTCTCCTTTCTCGATCAAAGGGAAGGGTTTGTGAAGGTCAACAAGGTTGGTTTTCGATAATGGGAGATAATCCCCCAATGTATATGTTGTGTTAGGATTGGCATATGGATCTAATGCCAACCCATCCTTGTTGCCTATCCCTAGGCCTTGCATGTTCTCTACCAAGATGTCTAAGGGTAGGGGGTGGTTGAACCCTACTCCTGACTTGTCGTATGACATCTGATATCTTGGTTGGCAAAGAACTCGCACTCCTTGCTCATATCTGCCTAACCCATATCCATGCCAATTGCATTGGCCAAGATATCTCAAAGCAAAATCTGGGTTGGACAAATAGTTGACATCTTCAGCAAAGGGCTCTTCATCTTCATCCTCTTGCATGTAAGGTTCAATGCCATTATCCAGGCCCCCATATACAAAGTTTGTCTGGTTTTGCGGGTAGCCTAGAGGAACAATAGTGCCTATGGGGAGGTGAGGTCTCCCCATGTCCTGCATGGACTCAAGTGTAGGTGTTGCTACAATGTTCCACACTAGGTACTCCCCCAGGCCTGTATTGGCCATCTCAATAGTGATTGTTGGCGATTGAGGGGGAGGGAACGGAAGTTCTTCTTGAGTCCACTCCATGTCGGGTGAACTAGGAGCCTCGAATTCCATTCTGCTAGGCATCTCCTTAGTAGAGATGGTTGAGACTGATGGCGGTGCCTCTTCCAGGGGTTTCTTCCCTTTGTCCTTCGGTGTGGCCACCGTAGGTGGTGTCGTTGGTGAAGGATCAGACGATGAAGATGGACCCGACTGGGGATTTGATGGACTTGTCAATGGGGATGCCTATGGAATTAGACCCTGTTTAGATGGATTCAACTGAAAATCCAAATGCATTGATGGAAGGGTTGATTGCGGCATTAGCTACACCGAATTGCAATATTTGAAGGGCTCCAAGTCTGTCGGGACTACATGCACTTGCCCTTCAAATGTATACTTTAAGCACTGATGAGCTATCGAAGGGACACACTTCATGTCCCTGATCCATGGCCGACCCAACAAGATGTTATAGGCCATCTCACCCTCCAATATGTGGCACAATGTAGGTATAGTCTTTTGTCCCACTTGGATGGGTAGGACAATTGTGCCAACTATCGAGCATATTGCATCATTGAATGCTCGTAGTGTATAGGTGGAGGCCACTATGTGAGATGCGAGCAACTTTAGGTGCTTCAAGGCCACTGTTGTAATGATATTATTGGATGAGCCAGTGTCCACCAACACCCTCTTATACGAAATCTCGTTGACCCGTGCGATGACGTGTAGGGGTGGATCCGCCATGTCACCAGCCATGGATTTCAATTTGTCCTCTCAAAAGGTGATGACTGGCTCAGTGCATCGTTTGACATGTCCCACGAAGTTGTTGAAGGATTTTGCTTCATGGGGCTGCAACTCGATGGCTTTTAGTATCTCCATTAGAGCCTCCCAATGGGGTGATGATTGTTGTATGAGCTCGTAGATGGAGAGCCTAGCCGATGTGGTCCTCAAACTCTGGGTGAGTTTGGTTCGAATCATGGCCACTGGTCTAGGCGGAGCAGGTTGCGTAAGGTGTTGTTGTGGTTGTGACATTGTTGGCACCTCTCCTGTAGCTGCCATGGGGATAGCTGTGCTCGGGTACCTCTTGTTTTGAGTCACTATATTGATCATCCCTACATACCCCTGCATGGGGAAGTTCTGTGTTACCTCATTGACTTGTAGGGTCTTTTCCTGTGCATCATGGGTGGGCAAGGGGTCCTTAAAGACCTCCATTTGTTGGTTGCTTGGTGCCACAGGATTATCCACCGCTAATGTCTTGTTATCTATCAGGTCTTGCACCAAGGCTTTAAACTTCCAACATGCATTAAGGTCATGTCCCTTCCGTCTGTGGAACCTACAGTACAAGTCTTCCCTGTAGCCCTTAGGTTTTGGTACATTGGGGTCTATGGGTTGACTCTCGGGAAGGTTGATCAAGTTTACCGCTAACAAGCGGTCAAATAGGGAGTCTCTGGACTCTATGTAAGGTGTGAATTATCACCTAGGGTGATGCTACTAATTTTGTTCTTGCCTCTAATTTTCTCTGTCATAACTGTTAAGAGGCACCGCCTGATAGTTAGCCTTTTGGGGTTGTGTTGCTTGTGTAGGCTTAGGGACATTTATAGCAACCTGATTGACCGCAGTGGGTTTCTGTTGCGTGGTCCCTATTTTGGTATTCTTAGACCATTCTTTCTTCTTTGGCTTGGCTATCTCGCCATCCTGAATCTTGATCTCCTCAATGATTCTGGCTTGCGCTAGAGCTTCCTCTAAAGTGGCATATTGTTGTAGCTACAATAGCATGAAGATCGATCTCAAATAGCTCTTTGAGAACATTTGGGTGAGGTCGGACATAGGAGGGAGGTAGGGCAGCTTTGAAAGCAAAGTCCTCCATCGGTTCCCATAGGCCGCCATGGTTTCTTCCTCATACTTCCTGAGGTTGGCTAGGTCGCTTAGTGATGCCTTCTTCTTGGTGTTGAAGGTGAAGCATTCGAGGAACGCATCCACTAGCTGATCTAAGTTACTAATGCTGTGCTTTGGCAATTGAGTGAACCAATCCGAGGTAGGGCCTACGAACATGGTGATGAATGTTCTTAGCAGCAAAGCATCATTGTCCTGAATGCCAAAGCATTGGCTCAGGAATCTAGTCACATGCTCTTGGGCATCTTCCTCCCCTCTAAAGATTGCCAACTGAGGTAGTTTAAAGTGTTCAGGGTAAGGGGGTGCTAGCACTGATGGATGCATAGGATGACTATGGAGTTGGCATAAAGTGGGATTTTGGGGCCCAGAAGTCTTGGTCTCCATAGACTCCAAGCGCTCTAGCAGTGCTTTATATGCATCGAAAGATTTAATCTCTTCCTCCTTAGTTTGTTCCCGTTGCGGGTTACGGGGAACTTGAGGCCTATAGAGGGGTGGCCGAATAGCACCCCCTCTACCTTGGTAGGGCATTTTTTCCCACTCTTCTTCTTGCTCATACTCCTCATAAGCTTCTTGAGGAGTTCTCGGGTGAGACCCATGACCATGGGTGGGCACCCGTGGAGGGTACCCCTCATTGTTCCTAGGAGTGGCCTCCCGCTCAGGTCTAGGGGGTCTTGGAGGTAGCACTTGGTAAGGTCTTGGAGACCTGTCTTGCACTAGGGGGTTATGCCTCTCGTACCTTTCTACCCTTTATGTTCGAGGGGTTGGAACCCTCTCAAGCACAGTGTTGCGGAGTAGCTCATCTATTTGGTGTCGGATGCACTCTTTGCTAAGGCGATATAGATGCTCTATCTGCTATTGGCCTCGCTCAAGCTGCATGATCTATGCTTGGTGGGTGGCATGTCTAGAAAATTCTAGGTCGATATGCTCTGACGTCTTGAGTCTAGGAGGCCTAGATGCCTCTCCCACACATATGTCTCGGTAGGTCGCTTCCCTCTGTCGAGGTTAGCGGCATTCACCTGAGGTTCTGGCCTCAGTGGGTGACCCTGATAAATAGTAGGTGTGGAGGTGCATTGCTCCTATGTTGTATATTGCTCTTGAGGAATGTAGTGGTCTTCCTCATTTTCCCTTTCATAAATGTGAAAGGGGCGGGTGGAGTTGGCTCGCCCTACCAGAAGAGCCTTGTGCTCTGGATTGGTCCTATTGTTTTTGACAATAAGAGGGGGTAAAGGAGGGATGATGTAATCATGTGGCCCCTCCCGATGGACCCTGTGCTGTCCTAGCACTTCATTGTGTGGTGGCCACTCGTAGCGAGCGTCTAAGGGAGATTTCCCATCTATGTTGAGTGCCACGTGTAGAGACTCCTCCTAAAAGGGTCTGTGCTGAGTGGGCATGCCCCTCGAAGGGGTGCCTCTATAGTCCCATTCCATCAAGGCATGAAGTGGACTATCTCATGGGTCAGGCCACCAAGGTGGAATGACCAAGTCCTTGGGGCTGTAGCGGAGGTGACTTGTGCCCCCTTGTACACTCTCCGTAGCTTCCACCCTTGATTGGGCTTGGCTATGGGTGTACACCATGGTGGTGTCTCCCTACAAGATGTGTCAATTTTTATTTCTTTTTATGATTTTTATGCTACACTAAACAGAAAATATCACACACACACAAAGCAGTGATTATCTCGTTTAAAGATTAAAGGTGTGCCCTAAACCTGGTTTAGTGTGTTTTGATTTTTGTTTTGATAGTTTTGTAAAGAACATTTTGTAGCAAATGCAATATGATGGCTCTTATGACTCCCAAAAATGGTCGCCCCTTCGATATACCATTTCTAGGCCGTTATACCAAACCTCTCTATATACCCGCCCTTACGTGAGGGAAACTATTGGTACGTGAGAGCAGAATGGTACGTGGAACATAGGCGGTACGGAAGGGGGATCACCCTATTTTTGACACCTACCATAGAAGACTTATCCTCATGCACTGGGAATCACCCTAGCTACACTTGGTCAGCTTTCATCAGGATTTACGTCTAGCAACAGTAGCGATCGAGGTTATGGATGCAAAAATTCAAGCCAAGGTGGTGATGAAATCCACCGTTGGTCTTGATCAAGGGTTGGGGTTTTATGACCAGCTCCTTGGTGTTTAAATTGCCATGTGATGTGTGGGGTTATTTTTATTTTGCATAAAATAAAGCAAACATGTAGTAAAAACTTTCCCTAAGCAAGCAAATAACCAGAAAATAGAAAATAAAAAACAAAAAATGACAGAAGGTGTTTAGGACCTCTACCTCTTCTCTGCCCAAATAGGATGCCTCTGAGTTTCTATTCTGAAACTACACAGAGAGCTATTCATCCCTGGGTGGGATGAATAACAGAGTTGTATTCATCACAGGGTGGGACGAATGCCCATTCGCCCTAGGGTGGCATGAATTTCAGCTCTGTACTCGTCACAGACTGGAATGAACAACAGTCCAACGTTTGAAAACTTGGTACCTGCAAGCAAAAACAAACAAGTTTTGATCATATTTTTGATCTCAAAAATAGAGGACAAGGTCCCACCGTGATCACCATTGAAAGCATGAGGATACGGAAACAAAAAGGAAATGCCAAGGTGCGATGCAAATGAAACTAAACTTAACGTTAAATCCTATGAACTGAAATGCATGAAAGGAGAGAAACATAAACGCATTGAAACAAGGTATAAAAGTGAATATGGAGTACAACATTTTTTATTAATGTGCTTTAAAACTGAGTTACAATCTATCTCCTCCCTTTTTAGGGGCTAGGAGCGTTAAATATGTTCTTGTCACATCCACAGATGGTATTCCTTCTTTCGCGTGCCCACATGTAGAATGGGCGGACCAAACATCACCGCCGCTTGCATTGATGAGTCTTGACTCCTTTCTGCTCCTCTAATGTTAAGACCCTACGTTCAAGGAAATAGAAAATAGTTAGTAGCACCTATAGATAAAATGAAACATGCAATCCCCAAGCCTACGATTAGTGCATGCAAAAAATGAATAAAATGATAACCAAATAACATCAGAATGATCTAAAAATTTAATAGAGGCATGAGGACATTACCAGGAGGGCACTGCAAATGGAACAGTCAGAAAATTCGCCACGGATTTCTAATCACCCTGGGGTGGGACGATTAGACCTACAACAAAACGTCAAAAAGCATAGTCCCAAATGTCATGTCCGGGAAGCTCCAAATCACCTACAAAGTTGGGGGTTAGGTAAAACGGGGTATTTTGGGATGACCCAGATGGTCGGATTTTTCCAATTTGGCCTCTATCACCGGGAATTTGATGATGCTACCTGCATGTTAGCAAAAGCAGAAAATGACAAAAACATGATCAAAACAACTCAAAATGATGTGAAATTTGAATGACAACCTATCTAAGCAACATAGAATCAGATGCAAAAATAATACAAAGGAAATCTACTACAGATTTCTAATCGCTCCGGGGTGGGGCGATTAGGACTGTAATAGTGCAGGGGGCACCCGGGGGCAGGACGCCCATCATTTGGGGCTCGGTTTCAGCACCAATCCACTTGGGATGGGTCCAAAACCTCTTGTGGGGTGTTTTCGATAAATTTGGTAGGATGTTATGGCCAAATGTCAGGTTTTGGTTTTGGATTTGCGCTTCCAATAATCACCCAATGACCTCCCTTCCAAAAGAGATCAAGGATGTGAAAGGCATAAATAAAAATGTGTGAGGATGTAAAATGGCAGCACTTCATTGCTCAAAATTCTCCTTCTCTATATATTTTGGGGTGAGAAGACTCACCATTTTATAGACCTGATGGTCTCTTTGGATGAGCATGCAGAGGCGCCACTTGGCAATCATGCCTTCCTAGGGGGGAGAAGATTCCTCCCTGATTAGGGGTTCCATGACTTCCCCTGTAACTGCCTCTAGCACTCAAAAATGCTCACTCACACTCCCATGCAATGAAGGAAGAGTTAAGTGGCGGATATGAGCTGCCATTTGTCAAGATTTGACTTTTTTCCCGTCAAACCTGCTATTCGCCCCACCCTAGAGTGAATGCTACTAATCGTCCCTGGGTGGAATGAATACCAGTTTGTAATCATCCCTGGGTGGAACGAGTAGAGAGTAGAGTGCCTGAAAGGTGCCAAATTGACCTCTAACCTTCCAAAACTATTGTGTGAGTGGTTAGGACCATTGTTTAACCTCTAGGGGCTGCCCTAGGGGTTGTGTGTGTCAATGCGATCAGTGTTTGCAGTCACATAATCAGATTGGTGTTGTTTTGGTGTCTATAGTATTCCAAGCCAAAATTTGTTGTACCACGGACATAATGTAGAACTCTTTTTGCTGCTTTCCAATGACTTACCTTGGATTCCTGCATGAACCATGAAATATAACCCATAGTAAAAATGAGATCAGGTCTGGTATTGGTTAGATATATGAGACTCTCGATCAACTGATTATAGAGAGTGCCATCTACCTGTGGAGATTGATCATATCTAGATAACTTAAGTCTTGCTTCCATTGGAGTAGCTTTTGACTTACAATCAGTCATGCGATATTTATCAATCAAGGTCTTGGCATATTTATTTTGTCTAACTCTGATATGATGTTCCTTTTGAGTTACTTCTAAACCAAGATAGTAGTGCAGAAGCCCCAGAACTATCATTTCAAAAGAAGTGTTTAGATCATTTTTTATTATATCAATCATACTTACTGAACTACTTGTTATGATCAAATCATCTATGTATAGCACCAGAATCACTATGTCAGAACCATTGTTCTTTATATAAAGATTCACATCTAATAGATTTCTTTGGAATCCATGTTGCAACATGTGACTATCAATTTTGATATACCAAGATTGAGGAGATTGTTTCAGCCCATACAAATATTTGATCAACTTATAAAAATTTTGTTCTTGCACTTTGATAACAAATCCTTCAGGTTGGGTCATGTATACTTATTCTTTTAGATCACCATTCATAAAGGAGCTTTTTACATCCATCTAATGTAACTTCCACCCAAAATGAGCTTCCATGGCACACATTACATGAATGGTGGTTATTTTTGTAGTAGGGACAATAATATCTTCATAATCTATGCCTTATTTTTTAGCATAGTCCTTTGCAACCAGACTGGATTTACTTTACTTTGAACACCATATGACTTATACTTTACTTTGAACACCCACTTACATCCAATGGGATTCTTTCCTGAAGGTAGATTTACTAGTTTCCATGTATGATTTTTCATGAGGGATGTATGTTCTGCTTCTATAGCAATATTCCATTGAGGCTTACTAAGAGCTTCCTATGATGTTGTCAATTCATTTTCATCCAATGCTATCAGATAAACCATTTCATCCTCTATATCCATTTCTCTATCTTCCGCTGCATCCATATACAGTTCATAAAACTCGTGACAAATTTCATCAACTTCTGAAGAAGATGCTTTTGCCTTTTTTTCTAAGTGATACTGTGAGTACAAGGTCAATCTAGAGTTAGATCTGGAAGTGAGGTCAATTTGGAATATCTCAATGTGTTGGTATACCATTTTGGAATCATGTTCTGAGGAGGTGTTGTTTCTTTCTTGGGCTCATCATCCTCATGATATACTATTGTAGAGGTATTATTGGATGTGAAAGATTCATAAAATACTACATCTCTACTTATATGTGTTTTCTTGGTTATAGGATCTATCAAGCGATATCCTTTTGAATGCTCATCATAACCAAGGAAGATGCATTGCAGGGTCTTCTCATCTAAATTTTTCCTTATCTATTTTGGAATATGCATGAATGCCTTACATCCAAATACTCTTAGATGAGCAATGGATGATTTCTTACCACTCCATGCTTCTTGTGGAGTTTTACCCTATAGAGCTCTTGTGGATGCTCTATTCAGGAGGTATGATGCAATATTTGTTAGATTGTGAACTCACAAAGGTGGAAAAGTTGGCATGAAATGTCGGCAGAGGCATATTCTATAAATTGTCTCTTTCCAATCCCTACTTATTCTCCTACTTATCCTCCCCTCTTTCATTCTCCTAATCCCTTTATTCTCGTAACTTCCTCTATTTCCTCCTTCCATTTAATTTTATTTATTGCAATGAATCTATATTGTAAGTTGCACAACATTTATTTTCAGGGAGAATAAAGACTTTGATTTTTCACCTCCATATCGATCACATTTTGGTATCATAGAAGGAGATCCATACGAGCAGGAGGTCCACACATTTTCTGATTTCTAAGATCAAGTAGAGGGGTTGACTTGTGAAGGTCCAGGAACATAGTTCAAGGTGTGCACATTAGACATGGCAAGGTATTAATACTATCCAAATCCAAACATGGATATCGAGGTGGGTATGCATAGTAGATTTGGCATGCACTTCAAGATGGTGAGGTGGCATGCTAACAAGGCCTAAATGCAACTGACATGACAACTGACGCGAGACTGAATGTAGGCCAAAGTAGTGACAAACTGATACATAGCAGATATAGACCTGACACCGATGCTGACATGGATCGACACATGACAGCAAATGAGAGTTGGTAACATGGTGGTTGGACACACAACATATGGCAGCAAAGGTTTGGATTACGTGCATGCCAGGAGGGCAATAACGGGTATTAAGAGAGTGCATACATGTCAACATCACATTGGCAATTTCCAATTGGTTTTCAAGTAGCAAAAAAAGGGCAACATGATTACCCAAAGGCAATCAAGTTTCATAATATGCATCCGAGGTTAAAAACTTCATCTTTGATTTTGGTCATGTGCATGTGGTATAAATCCCTATGCATTTTTTTTTTTAATTTATAATTTATGCGTGTATAAATTGAAGGGTGCCCCATTTGAATTCCCGTTGAGTGTGTAGCCCAAGTGGATAAGGTAGTTGTGTGTTGTGTGACATATTTTGGGTTCAAAACCCATCGGGAGGTAAATATCAAAAATTTATATTGTTTTGTTTAGTTTCCAGCACTGCAAAGGATAAAAGGCATGATGTGCCTTGGTGATTTTAAGCATGACAAAAGATGCATTTGCAAGGACACTCGATGATATTCGCAAGGTCACAAGTTCAACTCACGTATTCTACCAAAAATTTAAAAGGTTTTTTTAAGGTTACTTTAATACTTACTAAAGTTTTTGTTATATAAGTTATTTAATAATTTAGTATAAGTTGATTTTTTAATATTTTTTTAAATTTTATTTTAAAAGCAAATTGAAATTATTAAATACCTTTATATTAAAGACTTTAATTTTATTTTAGTAAACCTTTGGTTTAAAAATTTGAACCTATTGCCTTAGAGGCAAACTGTAAAATCGCCCAAGAGGCTTGAAAAACCTTACAAATTTGTGTAATAGCCTAAGAGGTAAGCTTTGTAAAAAGGAAGAAAAAAAGGTGATGGGAAGCCTTCCGGAGTGCCCATTTAGCACTACCCCTTGGAACCCCGTTCAAGGCTGAAAAAATTTCTGTAATAGCCTCAGCAGTTGTAAAGGAGTGAAATTTGTAAGACTTGAAGAGTAAACACATGTAACTGTAGAGGCCCTAAGGGGAATACTTTTGCAATGAAAAACTTTATGATATGATCTATCGGGTGCTATCATGCACTATGCCCTCTTTTACTAAGAGAGAACATCGAATTGTTTGATGAAAGAGTTCAAATATATGGTTTGCACACTATGTTCATCCAGTTACAAAATGTCATCATAGCTCATCAGAGACACCCCAATTTTGGTTACAAGGCAAGTTCTGAGGATAACTCCTTTGGAAACCAAGTTGAGGAGTCAGATTCAATGGAAATCACACCACAAGAACCAACAAACTCACATATCAACAACAATGATTCCATTCAAATACTGGAGCTAGCTTCCCTTGAAATTATCCTCATTAGTGATGACGAAGACATGATCACCAATAAATTTTAGAATCCAATGCTTGGAGAGCCACAGGAATAATACCAAGCTATAAGTGAAAGAGTAGAGAGAGCAAGATTTTATTTAAATTTGTAATTGCTTTTCTTTGAAATTGATTGTACTAGAAAAATAAAAGTTTGTTTCTAGTTTCTTGTTAGTAGCTATGGCCTCGAATGCTAATATACCCATTCCCAAATTTAATGGGTACAATTATGAGTATTGGTCTATAAAAATGAAGACCTTACTCATAGGTAAGGGTTTATGGGACATAGTAGAAGAGGTTTACTCAAAACCCTCCGATTGGACTACATTAAGTGTAGCTAATAAGAAAGCAAAGAAGGAAGCACAAAAGAATAATTTGTTTGCTTTTTTTCATATTCAAGCAGCATTGGATAAAAGTATTTTTCCTAGAATTGCATCTTGTATAACTTCCCAAGATGCATGGAATAACTTAAAAGAAGGTTTCTAAGGAAGTGATCAAGTGAAGAAGGTGATATTCTCACAATGACACTTAGAGGGGGGGGTGAATCAGTGTAGCTATTTAAATTCAAATCTACAACTCTTAAAGCTGAAGCAAAGAGAACTTAAAAGCAGATAAAGCAATTATCACAAGAGAGCACACCACAACACACAATGTAACGAGGTTCACCAATTTGGCTACTCCTCAAGAATGACAGCTTGGACTACGGTCCAAATCCAGCCTTTGCAAAACACCAATTTTACAATCCGTTTACCAAACACCCACCGGAAGGAGCACCAACCCCCGATTTATCCGCACCAACAGAAAGGAGCACCAACCCCTATCCAAGCACCAACTTGGATTACAGTTTTGAAAACTATATTAATGACATAAAAATGCCTTCGCTTTTACAAGACCCTCGACTGGTCTACAATTTATCAAAACACAGTAAACACTTACGGCTCTGCTTGTCGCTTTCTTACAGACACTCTTCTAACCCTCTTTCGGTAGCACTTTCACACATTCAGCGGCAACCTAATTCTCCATGCAACTGCCCTTTTATAACAATATTTTCATCTTGAAACACCTGTTCTTCTGTGACTTCCATAATCCTGCATGCACCCTATTAATAGACACTTCTGAAAGTAACTCCTTTATCACACAGTAATTTGTACATGCATTCTATTAATAGCTCTGTTTCTTGTGTTGGACTTTTAGTATAACTATCGCTTGATGGTTACACTGCTTTACGGGCCCTATAACTATCGTTCTATCTTTAATGCACTGTGCTTATTTTAGCTTGCATGATTTCTATCTGTAACTGCCCCTGTAATTGTCACACTAACTTTAGTTGACTCTTCTTATATTGGCTGCATGATTTTCCTCCTACAACTGCCCCTGTAATTGTCGTTCTACTTCAGTTAACTGTCCGTAATCGTGCTGTTGTGACCTGTCACGAAATCGTGACACTTCTGTCTCTTTGTACTCTTCTCGCCTTTTACCCGTGAAAACATGACATGTCGCGATATCATGACATTTCTGCCCCTTTGACCTTTTCTCGGCTTGCACCCACGAAAACATGACATGTCATGAAATCGTGACACTTTTCGCCTCTTTGTCCTTTTCTCGGCTTGCACCTACGAAAACATGACATGTCATGAAATCGTGACACTTTTTACCTCTTTGTCCTTTTCTTGGCTTGCACCTGCGAAAACATGACATGTCACGAAATCGTGACACTTTCGCTGCCTTGTGCTCTTCTCTGTCTTTCACCCATGAAAACAACATGTCATGAAATCATGACACATTCATTGCCTTGTGCCTTTTCTTGCCTTGACCTCATGAAAATAGAACATGTCACGAAATCGTGACACTTTCGCTTCCATACTCTCCTTCTTTCCTTTTGTCATGATATCATGACACTTTTTCTCCTTGGCGCTTTTCTTCTCATCGGGTCACGAAAACCCGACATGTCACGATATCGCGACACTTTTTCTCTACGAGCTCTTTCTCTCGAACCTGTCATGAAATCGTGACACTTTTTCGTCCGTACAATCCTTCTTGCAAATTGTCGTGAAATCGTGACACTTTTCTTTGCGAGCTCTTTCTCTCGAACCTGTCATGAAATCGTGACACTTTTTCATTTGTACAATCCTTCTTGCAAATTGTCACGAAATCGTGACACTCTTATTTGTGATCTCTTTCTCTCGAACTTGTCGTGAAATCATGACACATTTTTGTCCATACTGTCTCTCTTGCAAATTGTCATGAAATCATGACACTTTTCTTTGCAAGCTCTTTCTCCCCGAACATGTCACGAAATCATGACAGTTTTCTTTGCTTGCACCTTCTCTCCAAACATGTCACGAAATCGTGATAGTTTTCTTTGCCTACGCTTCTTCTTCGAACATGTCACAAAATCATGACAGTTTTCTTTGCTCTTTCTCTCTCTTCCAACATGTCGCGAAATCGTGATAGTTTTCCTTACGCTTTCTAAACATGTCACGAAATCGCGATAATTTTCCTTGTGCTTTCTAAACATGTCATGAAATCACGATAGTTTTCCTTGCACTTTCTAAACATGTCGGATATCATGACAGTTTTCCTTTTCTGGCCAAACATGTCGTGATATCGCGACAGTTTTCTTACTTGTCTTTTTCTTTGATCTTTTGAATGTTGGCCTCTTCTGTCTTCTTGGAAATTCATTGTACATGCTTTGACTGACCTCCGAACTCCTGTCCACTCGCATCAACTGATCTATCTGTCCGTGTTGACAACAATGACAATATCTGTTTCTGCACCTTGCTCAACAATCTCCCCCTTTGGAATTGTTGGCAACACATGTACAATTTCCTGTAATTCTTCTCCCCCTTTGACAATAATACCAAAGGGCTGCTGCAGACTCCCCCTGAGTCTATGCACAACATTCTCGGACAAACATTGTTATAGTTAGCAAAAATCATGAATATGAGCAAAACTATAAACATAGGCATAAATGCTCCCCTTGAGAATGTGGTCCCGATTGCTAGTCAATTCTTGGGAAACGTGACCACTCCCAACTTACTCTGTAGGTACTCAAAAACTTCTTTGGGCAACGATTTTGTGAAGATATCCGCTACTTGCTCCGTAGTTGGAATAAAATCCAATTTAACCTCACCTTCCGCAACTTTATCCTTCAAAAAGTGATACCGGATTGCAATATGTTTGGTTCGAGAATGCATAACCGGATTCTTTGAGATGTTAATAGCACTAGTGTTATCACATTTAACCGAAATTGGCTCTTTGAAGTGAATACCAAGATCTTTCAGGGTTTGTCTCATCCATAATATCTGCGTACAGCACGTTGTCGCTGCAATGTATTCTGCCTCTGCTGTGGATAGAGAGACTGATTCTTGTTTCTTGTTGTGCCATGCTACCAACCTGTCTCCAAGATAAAATGCTCCTCCACTGGTACTCCTTCCGTCATCTATACATCCTGCCCAATCTGCATCTGAATATGCAATAAGAGTGAAGTCCTTACCTTTTGGATACCATAACCCATACTCCATAGTACCCTTGAGGTACCGAAGAATCCTCTTCACAGCTGTCACATGAGTCTCTTTGGGACTAGCTTGAAATCTTGCTACCATGCATACTGCCTGTAAGATATCTGGTCTTGTAGCTGTTAAATACAGCAGGCTCCCAATCATAGATCTGTACATGGTTTGATCAACATCTGGAGATTTGTCATCCTTGCTCAACTTGCAACCTGTTGTCATGGGAGTGCTAACAGGTTTACAATCCTCCATTGTGAATTTTTTCAGCATTTCCTTCACATATTTAACTTGAGAGATAAAAATGCCCTTTTCATTTTGATTAACTTGCAGTCCGAGGAAATACGAAAGTTCACCAATCATAGACATCTCAAATTCTTTCTTCATTTTATTTGCTATGTCTCTACAAGACTCATCCATGCTGCTGCCAAATATGATATCATCTACATAAACAACAAGTACAATAAGATGGCCATTCTCTATTTTGACATACAAATTGTTGTCCACCATACCTTTCTTGAACCCCCGTTGAATAAGATAGTTATCCAACCTTGCATACCATGCTCTGGGTGCCTGTTTCAGACCATACAAAGCTTTCTTTAACTTGCAAACAAAATTGGGATTGTCACCGAGTTGGAAACCATCTGGCTGCTCAATATAAACTTCTTCTTCAAGTTTGCCATTCAGAAATGCTGATTTCACGTCCATCTGATAAACTTTGAAATTCTTGTGTATAGCTAAAGCCAAAAACATTCTGATTGCCTCGAGTCTAGCCACTGGTGCAAAGGTTTCCTCAAAATCAATACCTTCAACTTGAGCATAGCCTTTACAGACCAATCTTGCCTTATTTCTGACAACCTGTCCATCTTCGTTCAATTTGTTTCAAAAAATCCATTTAGTACCGATTATGTTTTTATTTGTAGGCCTTGGTACTAACTCCCAGGTTTTGTTTTTCTCAATCTGATCTAGTTCTTCGTTTATTGCCTTCATCCAACTTTCATCTGTGCTTGCTTCAACAACATTTTTGGGCTCAATGTTGGATAATAGAGAGTAGTTCCTTACTACTTTTCTCCTTGTCTGAATACCAACTGTGGGGTCCCCAATAATTTGCTCTCTGGGATGATTTTTCTGCCAGCTGCCTATTTTGAATTTCTTGTTTTCTTCTACTTCTGAGTCAATCTCCTTATTCTCTTTTGTTTCCTTTTCTTCATCTCCTTCAATAACTTCTTCATAAATAGGGTAGTTTTCTTCATAGCTAATTTCTCGTTCCCTACCTTCATCAACCTTAACATCGACACTCTCCACAATTTTCTTTAGCCTTTTGTTATAGCATGTGTAGGCTTTGCTTTTTGTCGAATAGCCAAGAAAAATTCCTTCATCAGCTCTATCTTCAAACTTACCAAGATTATCTTCAGCTTCTTTTGATGTAGCACTTGCTGCCAAAGACTTTGAAGTATCTTGTTGTTGCATTTTTTTCGAACCATAGCTCATAAGGAGTTTTGCTTTCATGTGTCCTCAACATGCACCTGTTTTGGATGTAAACCGCAGTATGAACCGCCTCTTTCCAGAATCTGTCTCGCTATTTTGTTCTCTCGTCAACATTGTCCGTGCCATTTCCTGCACTGTCTTGTTCTTTCTTTCAACAACACCATTCTCGCTGAGGTGTCCTTGCTGCTGAAAACTGTCTTCTGATCCCATATTTTTGACAGTACTCTGCAAACTCCTCTGAGATAAACTCTCCTCCTCTATCTGATCTTAAGCATTTAATTATTTTTCCTGTTTGATTCTCAACCAATTTTTTGAAAGTCTTGAACATTTCAAAGGCATCTGATTTAAGCTTTAAAAATAGTACCCATGTCATCCTGGAATAGTCATCTATGCACAACATAAAGTATTTGTCACCATTTATGCTTTGTGTTCTCATGGGTCCACATAAATCAGTATGTATTAGCTCTAAAGGTTTGCTGGTGAAGTATTCCTTTGATTTAAATGTGGATCTAGTTTGCTTCCCTTTTTGGCATGAAGCACAGATGCTATTTAATGGTTTGCCAATGGTGGGTATATCTCTTACTGCCATTTTTGAACTTATTTTTACCAGATTGTCAAAGCTAATATGACCGAGCCTCTTGTGCCACAACCAATTTTCATCTACCTGTCCAATCAAACATGCTCCTTCTGAAGTCTCCCGAGAGAGTATACAGGTTTCTAGAAGTCCTCGATCCATTAGCTATCGCCTTCCCACTGTGTGCTTTTCTGACTTCATAGCCCTGCTTCTTAAAAATGACTTCATGACCTCTGTCACAAATTTGGCTTACGCTCAGTAGGTTGTGCTTCAAACCAATCACAAACAGGACTTCTTTGGAATTGATTTTTCCATCACTTATCTTGACTGATCCTTTGCCAACTATCTTGGCTCCATCATTATTTCCAAATTTAACTGAGCCACCTTCATAGTTCTCGTAACTTTTCAAACTTTTGTTTATCGCCTCGTCATGTGACTCGGAGCATCCACTATCAAGTATCCATGGTGCAGATTTGTTCTGTGCTTTGAATGTTGTCTGTACAATCAAGGATTCCTTTTCTTCCTTGGGTCGCTCCTTTTCTTTCCACTCTGGTTTGACTACAGTTTTGGTCACTTGTTTAGACTTTTCTTTGTTAGTGGCTTGTGCATGTTTTTCTGGGAATTTTCTGTTTTGTCTTAAACCATTTGGTTGAGATTTTCTTCCCTGATATTTATTTGCTGCATATGTACTTCTACAATTTCTTGCAATGTGTCCAAAGTTATGACAGTTATAGCATTCTACTGCATAATCCATCAAGGGTGAAAAGACATTTCTATTGGTGAAATTTCTTTGTCCTATATTATAAATGCAGTCTGAAATCTTATGACCGTAAGCATTGCATTTAAAACAATAACCATAAAAGGATTGATTGAACCTGGGAGTTGGTTTTTGCCATTTTGTAGTAGGAGCCACAAATCTTCTTCTCCTTTGATGTGAGACGTTTGTGAATCCATCATTGTCAGTCGCTCTTTTCATGCCTGGCATTATTGCTTTCTTTTGCATGATTTGTTTTTCCTTGATCAACCCTGATCTTATCTTCTTTCTTTATGGGTTCTATAGTTAAGGCCTTTGATCCATTTGACGATTCTCCTTCGACGAAGCCCAAGCCAAATTTGATGCCTGTACTCCTTTGGCTATTTATAATCTTTTCCAGCTTCATAGAGCTTCCTTCAAGTTTGTGATAACAACTCAATTTTTGATTCATCTCTTCTAGCTGAATCCTTAAACCAACAATTTCTTCTTCCAGTTTGTTGCATTCATCTATTTTCACGGTTAATTGTACTTCGAGTTCTTCAGACATTTTCTTAAATTTGTCTGTCTGTACTTTCAAACTGTTTATTATGTCATTGGCATCCTCTAGCTTTCTTGAAACCTTTTTATTCTTTTTCCTTTCTGTACTCAACTCTTTAAGTGCAGCAACCAACTCACCTTCCAGATATACTTCAGCCTCATCCTTAAGGTTTTTATCACCTTCCTATTTTTCTTCTATTTTTTCTTCTTCAAATGCCATGAACAGAGCTTCACCTGTTTCTTCTTCGGAATCCTCACCCGAGCTTTCTTCGGAAGAGCCGACATTCTTGGATATGAAACTTTTCTTCTTGAAGTTGCTTTTTCTAAAATTTGGTTTCTTCTTCCAGTCACCTTTTTCTTGGTGTGACCCTTCATCATTTTTGGTTTTCTCATTCATTGGACATTTAGCTGCAAAGTGCCCGATGCCTCCACAGTTGAAGCACTTAAACGGTAACTTTCCTCTGTATTTTCCTTTTCCCTTTATAATTTTCTAGAACAAAGTTAGCTTCCATTTCATATGATGTCTCTTCATCCTCAGATTCTTGTTTAGTTTTTATATTTTTATGTGCTTTAAAAGTAGCTTCTCTGTCTGTGGGCTTAGCTTGTCCTATTCTCATTTTGTATGCAGTCAAAGAACCATGCATCTCATCCATGCTAAAAGTATTGAGATCTTTAGCTTCTTCTATAGCAAAAACTTTAGAATTAAATCTTTTGTGAAGAGTTCTTAGTACCTTTTTCACGACGACCGCATCTTCCATTTCCTCGTCGAGTCCTCTAATCGCAGTAATGATTCCATTGACTCTCAGCATATAGGCCTCTATGTTCTCATCATCATTCATTCTTAATGCTTCGAACTGAGCTCGATGCGTTTGTAGCTTGGCTTCCTTGATCTTGTCGTCTCCTTCATGAATGCTCTTCAGTTTGTCCCACATGTCTTTTGCCGTTTTACAGCTCATGATCCTTATTAGTTCACTGTCCACTAAACCGCACATTATAGCATTCTTTGCTTTAGAGTTATTCTCAAATGGTTTCTTACCGGCAGCATCGGTTGGAGGTATGGCGGGTATTGTGTATCCACTTTCTACTGACTCCTAGATGTCGTATCCTAGAGCACAAAGATATGTCTGCATCCTGATTTTCCAAAATGAATAATTAGTTTCATCGAACAATGGAGCTTTATTTGATGAGAATCCTTCACCACCTGCCATTGTGTTCCTTCCCAGATCACCTTAGCTGATTAAGCTTGTTCAAGAACCTTGCTTTGATACCAATTGATATTCTCACAATGACACTGAGAGGGGGGTGAATCAGTGTAGCTATTTAAATTCAAATCTACAACTCTTAAAGCTGAAGCAAAGAGAACTTAAAAGCAGATAAAGCAATTATCACAAGAGAGCACACCACAACACACAATGTAACGAGGTTCACCAATTTGGCTACTCCTCAAGAATGACAGCTTGGACTACGGTCCAAATCCAGCCTTTGCAAAACACCAATTTTACAATCCGTTTACCAAGACCCACCTGGAAGGAGCACCAACCCCCGATTTATCTACACCAATAGAAAGGAGCACCAACCCCTATCCAAGCACCAACTTGGATTACAGCTTTGAAAACTATATTAATGACATAAAAATGCCTTCGCTTTTACAAGACCCTGACTGGTCTACAATTTATCAAAACACAATAAACACTTACGGCTCTGCTTGTCGCTCTCTTACAACACTCTTCTAACCCTCTTTCGGCAGCACTTTCACACATTCAACGGCAACCTAATTCTCCATGCAACTACCCTTTTATAACAATATTTTCATCTTGAAACACCTGTTCTTCTATGACTTCCATAATCCTGCATGCACCCTATTAATAGACACTTCTGAAAGTAACTCCTTTATCACATAGTAATTTGTACATGCATTCTATTAATAGCTCTGTTTCTTGTGTTGGACTTTCAGTATAACTATCGCTTGATGGTTACACTGCTTTACGGGCCCTGTAACTATCGTTCTATCTTTAATGCACTGTGCTTATTTTAGCTTGCATGATTTCTATCTGATAACTACCCTCATAATTGTCACACTAACTTCAGTTGACTCTTCTTATATTGGCTGCATGATTTTCCTCTGCAACTACCCCTGTAACTATCGTTCTACTTCAGTTAACTGTCCGTAATCATGTTGTTGCGACCTGTCACGAAATCGTGACACTTCTGTCTCTTTGTACTCTTCTCACCTTTTACCCGTGAAAACATGACATGTCACGATATCATGACACTTTCTACCTCTTTGTCCTTTTCTTAGCTTGCACCTACGAAAACATGACATGTCACGAAATCGTGACACTTTTTGCCTCTTTGTCCTTTTCTCGGCTTGCACCCATGAAAACATGACATGTCACAAAATCGTGACACTTTTGCTGCCTTGTGCTCTTCTATGTCTTTCGCTCATGAAAACACAACATGTCACGAAATCGTGACACATTTGTTGCCTTGTTCCTTTTCTTGCCTTGACCTCATGAAAATAGAACATGTCACGAAATCGTGACACTTTCGCTTCCGTACTCTCCTTCTTTCCTTTTGTCACGATATCACGACACTTTTTCTCCTTGGCGCTTTTCTTCTCATCGGGTCATGAAAACCCGACATGTCACGATATCGCGACACTTTTTCTCTACGAGCTCTTTCTCTCGAACCTGTCATGAAATCGTGACACTTTTTCGTCCGTACAATCCTTCTTGCAAATTGTCACGAAATCATGACACTTTTCTTTGTGAGCTCTTTCTCTCAAACATGTCGCGAAATCGTGACACATTTTCATCTATACAATCCCTCTTGCAAATTGTCGTGAAATCGTGACACTTTTCTTTGCGAGCTCTTTCTCTCGAACCTGTCACGAAATCGTGACACATTTTCGTCTGTACTTTCTCTCTTGCAAATTGTCACGAAATCATGACACTTTTCTTTGCGAGCTCTTTCTCCCCGAACATGTCACGAAATCATGATAGTTTTCTTTGCTTGTGCCTTCTCTCCGAACATGTCACGAAATCATGATAGTTTTCTTTGCTTGCACTCTCTTCGAACATGTCACGAAATCACGACAGTTTTCTTTCTTTCTCTCTCTTCCAACATGTCACGAAATCGTGACAGTTTTCCTTGCGCTTTCTCCAACATGTCGCGAAATCATGATAGTTTTCCTTGCGCTTTCTAAACATGTCACGATATCGCGATAGTTTTCCTTGCACTTTCTAAACATGTCGCGATATCGCGATAGTTTTCCTTGCGCTGGCCAAACATGTCGCGATATCGCGATAGTTTTCTTACTTGTCTTTTTCTTTGATCTTTTGAATGTTGGCCTCTTCTGTCTTCTTGGAAATTCACTGTACATGCTTTGACTGACCTCTGAACTCCTGTCCACTGCATCAACTGATCTATCTGTTTGTGTTGACAACAATGACAATACTGTTTCTACACCTTGCTCAATAGAAGATCAGGATTCAAACATTAAAACAAGATTTGGAGAATCTCAAGATGATTGAAAATGAGAAAGTTGGTGACTATTGTGTTTGAGTTAAAGTAGTCATTGAAAAGATGGTAAAACTTGGAGAAGAAGTCAAACCAAAAATTTTTGTGAAGAAAGTGTTGAGAACACTTCTTCTTAAATAGAATCACATAGCAATCATCATCAAAGAATAAAATAATTTGTCTACACTATCCTTTGATGCTTTAATTGGTTTATTACTTTCACATGAAGAGAGATTACAAGAATCTCTTTCAACTAGTTATGGAGGCGATTATAAAGCCTTTGCATCTCAAGAAGGTGTTGGAAAAGGACAAGGTAGAGTCCAAGAAAGAGATCAGAGAAGAGGCAAAGGCAAGAGCAGCCAAAGAGGTGGAAATCCTAGTAGATAAGGAACTCCTAGTAGAGGTGGAAGTCAAAGCAAAAGAAGTCAGCAAAGCAGAGGTAGAAATCAAGGTCAAGGAAGAGGAAGTGACAAATCCAAAAAGATTTGTTTCAATTGTGGTAAACCAGGTCACTTTTCCAAATATTTTTCGTCCAAATATTCTCAGGGAAGCAACAGTAAAAGTAGTCAGTATGGTCATTTTGGTGAATAAGAAGGGACTTCTAATATTTTTTTTTCTTATGGGCAATCAGATCAAAATCTAAATGATACTTAGATTTTGGATATTGGTTGTTCCAACCATATAAGTGGCAAAGAAGAACTCTTTGCTAAAATCGAGTCCACCTATAAATCCCGAATCAAGTTGGGAAATGATAAAAAATTGCAATTTGAAAGCATTGGAGCCATGGAGGTTCCAAAAAAGTAAGGCCTAAAAAAGGTGAATGATATCTACTACACCACTCAACTCCAACATAATATGTTAAGTGTTGGAAAAATTACAGAAAATAATTATAAACTTATTTTTGATGAGGGAAAATGTGTAATATTTGACAAGAATAATTGTAATAGAGTCATCATGCAGGTACCTATGACCAAAAATAGGTTATTTCCCCTTAATTTTGGACAGTCAGGGGGAGCTCAACTTGCAAATATTGCAATTACAAATTCAAGTGTTCTTTGGCACTTGAGATATGGTCACCTAAATTTTGCTAGCCTAAAATTAGTGACTTCTCAAGCGATGGTGACCGGAATTCCTAAATTTCAAGATCACAAGGAGGTATGTGAAGGATGTGCTTTGGGAAAGCATGCCAGGTCTAATTTTCCAAGAGGACAAGCAATCCACTATAATTAGTGCATTCAGACATCTGTGGTCCAATGCAGACACAAAGTCTTGGTAACAATTCTTATTTTCTCATTTTTATAGATGATTTCTCTAGAATGTGTTGGGTTTATTTACTGAAACACAAAAATAAAGCTTTTGATTTCTTCATTGATTTCAAGAATGATGTAAAGAGAAAAAGTGGATATCATGTAAAATGTCTCAGAAAAGATAAAGGAGGAGAGTACTCTTCCAAAGAATTTTTGCAATTTTGTAAAGAAAGTGGGATAAAAATGCAATTCACCCCTACCTATATTCCACAACAGAATGGTGTGGCAGAGATAAAAAATCACACCATTGTAGACATGGCCAAATCGATGCTTCAAACAAAGCATCTAAGTAATATGTATTGTGTTGATGTTGTAATAACCAGTGTATACATTCTAAATAGGAGTCCTACTTCGAGTTTGAATGGGATCACTCCCTACCAGATATGGTATGGCAAGAAGCCAAATGTAAAAAATTTTAGAATTTTTTGTTTCTTTAGCATATGCACACATTCCTAATGAAAAATGGAAAAAGCTTGATCCCAAGAGTCAAGCATGTATTTTTATAGGATGTTGTGAGTCTACCAAAGCGTATGGACTCTACAATTCAAAAACTCGTAAAATTGTCCTTTCCAAGGATGTGATTTTTGATGAAGGTGAGAATGGGGTCATACAAGAATTTTTGTTGATGATGAATCCCATGATGCAGGTTCTTCACAAATTTAGCAGGTGTCACCCAATAAAGACAAATACACACCCCCTCTAAGCCCAAGCAGAAGTGCTACTTCTAGTACATCAACAAATTTTCCAAGTCCTTCTCTGCAAAAATCATTCAGTTATTTACTAATGGATATTGATTATCCATCAAGAGGTAAGAGAACATTAAAACATCATCCATATTATAAGATGTTGGATAAATTTTTTTAGAGAAGATACACTAGAAGTCAATCTAGTGAAAAGAGTACAATTTTGCAATGACTTGAAAATCTACATTTGTATGGAGATGATGACTCCCAAGATCCTCGGGGAGATGTAGTCAATTATGCTTTATTGACTAGTGTACAACCTAAAACTTCTAGCTATGAGAAGGCTTGTACTCAAAAGGTATGGCAGGACGCCATGAAAAAAGATATGACATTTATAAAAAAAAATGATACTTGGGAGCTAATACAACTTCCTAAAGGGAAAAAATGTGTTGGATGTAAATGGTTCTACATGACAAAATTCAATGTTGATGGGAGCATTGAAAGACATAAGGCAAGTTTGGTAGCAAAAGGCTTCACATAGAAGTATGGCATACATTATGAGGAGACCTTTTCTCCTGTAGCTCAATAGGAGACAATAAAAATAGTACTTTCATTAGCTGCACACAAAGGATGGAAAATTCAACACATGGATGTAAAAAGTGCCTTTCTCAATGGGTACTTAATAGAGGTTGTTTATGTTGAACAACCTCAAGGATTTCAAGAACAAGGTAAGGAACACATTGTTTATAAACTAGAAAAAGAATTGTATGGCCTCAAGCAAGCACCAAGAGCATGGTACTCTCGTATTGACAACTATTTCAAGGAATATGGGTTCACCCAGAGCAAAAGTGAACCAAATCTCTACTACCTGAACCAAGGGAAAGACATCCTCATAGTATATTTATAT
This sequence comes from Wollemia nobilis, assembly GCA_028583015.1. Classification (NCBI taxonomy): domain Eukaryota; kingdom Viridiplantae; phylum Streptophyta; class Pinopsida; order Araucariales; family Araucariaceae; genus Wollemia; species Wollemia nobilis. Next base: position 10,402,530 of record JAQPPZ010016934.1, read on the forward strand.
GTGGATGATATCATATTTATGGGTAGTAATAATAAGATGAATATGGAGTTCAAAAACTCCATGATGAAATAGTTTTAGATGAAAGATTTGGGATTAATGCACTACTTACTAGGCATAAAATTTCATCAGACATATAGAGAGATCTTCATCTATCAACACAAGTATGCTCAGGATATGATCAAGAAATTTGCTATGGAGCATTGCAAAGCAGTTGCACCTCCAATTGGACATGGGATCAAATTGAGCAAGAATTATGTAGCACCGAAGTTTTACATGACCACTTACAGGAGGATGGTTGGGAGTTTGATGTTTCTCACCAACACAAGACCTGACATTCAGTAAGCTATTTCTCTTGCCTCAATATTTATGGCTAATCCATCCGAGCTGCATTTGCAAGCAACTAAAAGAATTCTCATATATGTAAATGGTACTTGGGATTTCGAAATCCATTACCACAAATGTAATGTTGTCAAATTAGTTGGCTTCAATGATAGTGATTAGAGCAACAATATAGATGATAGGAAATCTACATCAGGGAATTGTTTTAGTCTAGGATCAAGACTAATTACATGGAGTTCCAAAAAGAATACTGTTGTAGCATTGTCATCTACTAAGGATGAGTATATAGCCATCACATATGCTAGTACTCAAGCCCTATGGTTGAAAAAAGTCCTGGAAGATATTGGAGAATAACAAAGTGGTCCTACAAAAATATATTATGATAAAATTAGTGCCATTGAGTTGTCATATAATATTATCCACCATAGCAGTATAAAACACTTTGATATGAAGTATCACTTCATTTGAGACATGGTGGAACAAGATATCATTGAGCTTAAATATTGCAGCACTTTGGAAAACATTGCAGAAATTTTCACCAAAGGCATGGCTAAAGCTCAATTTATAAATCTGAGAGATTGTATTGTCAGTCCTCTCAACTTTAAGGGGGAGAGTGTTAGAGTGTGAAATCACAAAGGTGGTAAATTTGGCATCAAATATCAATAGAGGCATCTTCTAGAAATTTTCTCTTTCCTATCCCTACTTATTGTTCAACTTATCCTCCCCTCTCCTATCTCCTAATCCCTTTATTCTTGTAACTTCCTCTATTTTCTCCTTATGTTTCATTTTATTTGTTGCATTGAAGCTATATATTGTAAGCTACACAACATTTGTTTTTTAGGGAGAATAAAGACTTTGATCTTTTACCTCCATATCAATCACAATATTTACTGCTTCTGTCCAATGCTGGTCCTCAATATGTGCCTCTTTTAGCACACATCGAACGATTTCCATAATGGAATGATTTCTCCTCTCGGCAACTCCATTATGCTAAGGTGTATAGGTCGTTGTCAATTGTTTCTTAATCCCATGTTCTTTCAAAAATGATGAAAATTCTTTGTAAGTATATTCCCCTCCTTGATCGGAGAGAAGATACTTGATAAAACATCCAAACTCTTTTTCAACAAGTTTCTTGAAGTGTTGAAAGTAGAAAAATACCTCTAATTTCAATTGAAGGAATAAAACCCATATCTTTCGAGATTAATCATCAATGAACAATTGAAAGTACTTCTTTTCACCATAACTAGTTGGCATGGGACCACACAGATCAGTGTGTACCAAGTACAAAGATTTCTTAGCTCGGGAAGAGGTAGATTCAAAAGGTACCTAGTGTTTCTTCCCTACTAAGCAATCAGATCAAACTGGTAAGATGGAGGAAATGTGGGGAAATCCTCTCACCATCTCATATTTGTACTCTTGTTGCAAATATCCTGAACTTAGATGCCCATATCTTCTATGCCAAAGAGATGTAGCCTCCTTTGTTGTTGTAGCCAGAGCAACATGAGATGTTGAAAGAGCATCTATAATGAACAAGCCATCTTGTAGGAGCTGGTTGCAACATGTTTACATTTTTGGGTTATAGATCATATCTTATTGCCCATTTTTGGGTTATAGAACATATCTTATTGCCTTTCACAATGCGGAACACAACATCTATATTTCTATCCAACATCTACGTAATAGAAAATAGATTATTTTCTAATCCAAGGACATAGAGGATCTTCTGTATATGATATTCACCATCTAGAAGAGAGACAGAAACATCCCCTTCATGCATCATCTGGTAGACTTGATTATCAATAATTTTGATGGGATTACCTTCTCAAATATTTCAAACTATGATTTGTCCCCTTTCATGTGCTTACTAGCTCTTGAATCAATATACTAGACATCATCTATTTGGGAAGATGAAGTATGGGTCATAAGCACCTTATGTGCTCTTTCAGAGTCAAAATCTGAATCAGATGCAGGGGAATCTGAGTCTGATTTGGAGTTAGCATAAGCAATATGGCCCTTAGCTTTCTTATGTTTCTTTTTATATTGCTATTTTTCTTTGCCTTTCTTCTTATGATATTGGTCATTATGTTGCTTGTTTTTTAACCAACACCTGTTGGTGTCTTGGTTGTTCATATCGCAAATATTGCAATATTGTTTATCTTTCTACTTATTTTGTTTTCCTTTTCCCTTGGAAGAAGAGACCCATTTTTGAAACTGACCTTGTTTCATACTCCTTTGTTGAGTGGAAAGGGCATTATCTCACACTTCATATTTTTGAACCTAATTTGCCTCCTCAATCTGACGCAAATTTTCTAATTCCACAAAAGATACTTGTCTACCAGAAATGTTGAGGGAAGTGATCAAAATATTGTAGGAATCTGGCAATGCTCTCAAGATGACAAAGTTCAATATATCATCATTCACTGCTTTACTCATAGCATTCAATTTTGCTTTCAATTCCACCACTCTACAAAGGAATATGTCAAAAATATACCTAGAATTCATACTAAGGGTGTGTAGTTGAGTTTGAAGGTTTCAAATTATGGATTGATTATTTTCTTCATACATAGTAATCAAAGCATTCCAAGCCTCCTTACTAGTTTTGACATCACAAATATGAGGTTGGACCTCATCTGTAGTAGAAAGTAGGATAAACATGAGACCTCTTTTGTCCTTCTTATCTCAAGCTTCTGGATCTTTTCCTATTGTTTGAGGGTATGGTGTAATGCCAATCACTACATCCCATAAATATTCCACCTGAAGAATAGCTCTCATCTTTGTATTCCATGGAATAAATTTAGAGCCTTTCATCAATTGAAAATCCAAGAGATACTTGTGAACACTGGCCATTATGAAGTTTCCTTATATCACCAATTGGTATCCCTCCTTTTGTCTTATAATTTTGAAAAAAATAATACGGTGATCCCCCCTTCTGGTTGCAAAATAAAAGTGTATCTAGACATTTCAAAAATACATTGGGACCCTTGAAAAAGAAAAAATCCTTTTCATACGTCAAAAAAAACTTCTTAGGTGTCAAAAATAGCTCTCTGGGCATCAAAAAACATGCTTTGGGCATCAAAGGACTTCTTAGGGCATCAAAAAAAATATTTTGTGCGGTATCCACAGGGTTTGAATCATGGACCTTGTCCACACAACATGGTGCACATAGCTAATTATGCTATCGATGTTGATGGAAGGAAGAATCCATGTCATATATCTATTCATTTGCTACCTGTAGGAGTTTAAAAAAAATTACGTGGGATAAATCCCACATGCATGCCATTGATGCTTTTAAGATGTATAAAAACAAATAGTCGTATATAGAAGCTATTATTTTGCCACCCTTGAGCGACGTGTCTGATCCACCCTAACCCTTAGCCATGTCACCCTCAAGCCACATGTCAAGTCTACCACATCACCCTCAATCCATGTGTTAGGTCTGCCATGTCACCCTCAGCCATGTGTTAGGTATGCCATGTCACCCATGAGCCACGTGTTAGGTCTACTATGAGATTTGTGCATAGGAGTAGAGTCCAAAAAATCCTTGGGATTCATGTTGGTCTACTAGTCTGGTCTGCTTGCCTCGCATTGTGTGCTAATATACCTACCTCTTATCCTATGCTAGTCTAGTCTACCTACCTCATGTCGTGTGTTGGTCTACCTACCTCACGTCGTATGCTGGTCTGCCTCCTCGCTCTGGTACCATAAAATAAATAATACCTACAATAAATAAACTCCAAAGCAAATAAATCATTGTATTGAATGAAGGTTATATACAAATTGAAAAGTAGTTTGGGTGGTTGAACCACCCGAATGGGTTTGTTAACCAACCCATTAATTGGGGAGTGTTAGAAAGTGCATTTTTATTATAATTTCCCATAATGAAATATAACCCTATGCATGATATGCTAACAAATTTTAAAGTATCCCACAGCCAAACAATTATGATAGTTTATAATAAGGCTAACAAGATAAAAGCACTAGTCAGGCTTATGCATCTTTGAAGAAATCCAAATTTATTGAACACTTTTAGGAGGAAACTTTACGAAACCCTATCATATGCTTTATTTATATAGAGCTTGAGAAAAATTCAAACTCTCCCTATCTTGTCCATAGTAATGAATGAGTTCATGAACTAAAATAAGTCTATCCAAAATATACCTTTCTATCACAAAAACACTCTGACTTGGTCCAATAATTCTAGGAAGAAGTAGTTGAACCCTATTACCCAGAAAAAATATCAAAAACTTGTAGATGGTACTTCAAATGCTAATAGGTCTAAAGTCACTAAATACCTTAGCTCTTTGGAATTTTAGAACAAGAACCAATAAGGTGGTGTTTACATCTCTGGTAATGGTTCCAAATATTTGAAACTCTATTAGGGAAACACCTATTTATTTCCTCACCATGTGCTATATTTTTTGGAAGAAGATTGGGGTAAATTTGTCTAGACTAGGGGCTTTGAAAATGCCCATTCAAAAACTACTTTTTCTATTTTTTCATCCTTAAAGGGGTTCAATATAAATTATTTCATGTTCAAAAAAATCAAGGTTGGGATATTTTGAAGTGATCCTCATCCTAGGAGTCATCATCCTCAGTGTCGTAAAGCAAATATTAAAAAAAAATAACAACCTCTAACCTGATTTCTTGAGTATCATATTTTTTAGATCCATCAACCTTTAAAATTTATCTAGTTGTATTGAAGACATTGTATCTTAGAGTAGACATGTGGAAATATTTGATATTTTGATCTCTTACTTTGAGCCATAGTTACCTTGACTTCTATTTCCAAATAATTTCCTCCTTAGCTAGAGTATTATGGAGCTCAAAAAGCACCATTTTCTCTCCTTCTCTAATGTCGTGAGATTGGTCCCCAAAATTGACTACTTTAATTTTCATTATTTGAGATCATAGGTAATCCTTTGTTTGGAAGATCTAACCAAATATGACATTGTTCCAAATTTTTATGTCTAACATAACTGACCTAATATAATAAGCTATTTAAATAATTATGGGGCTCGATAAGTCTTGGGACCACGAGTCCTTAATATTTTCTTCTAGATTAGGGTGTTAGTACCATATCACCTCAAATATGAAGGGCCTTGGGAACCTTTTAGAAGGTTGATCTAAATACATCAATAGAGGGTTATGGTTTGATCCCACTTTAGGGAGAGAGCATAGAGAAGCATCTTTAAAAATGGACAAGGATTTCTTAGAAATTAGGATTCTATCTAACCTAATCTAAATTATTTGTTCCCTAATTATCTTGTTATTCCATGTATACTTACTGCCTTTAAGATGAATATCCATTAATTTATTTTTATTCAAAAATAGAGAAAAATCTTCCATATCTCTCAAAATGTCTATAGTTATCCATTTCTTGTCATACTAGAAGAGAGAAAAGTTGAAATCTCCAACCAAAATCTAGATTTTTCCTTTGAATGCTTCTCTCATAGCGCTCAACAAGTCCCAAAGCAAACTCATATTAGTATATGAGTTTGAAGCATAGATATTATAAATGACCCACCGATTATTGGAATCCTTATATCTAAAAGGGATGTTAATAACTCTATCTAAGGATGATAACATTGAGCCTACTAGTTTCTCCCCATCCTAGAGGTATAGAAGCCCCCTTGAAAGCCCTTGACCTAGGTTGGCCACAAAATATGCACTCCTCTAAATAGTGTTTTTTACTGGATCGATCCTCCTCTTCTCCAACCTCATTTATTGATGTATGAAAATATTAGGTAATTTTTTTTCCTAAACCCCAACACACATAGCTTTGTAAGGCCATTTAAACACTTTATATTCTAGAATAAGAGTTTCATTATTATGATATTTAACTAAGGGTTTTCTTCCTCCCCTGTTATGATGGGGGAAAGTTATCCAAAGGAGGTGATCTTCAATTTATTTTCACTAGAGTTTTTATCTTCTTTAAATTCCATTAGGACATATTCCATCCACTCTTTCCAAATTTCTCTCCTTCTTGAGGTCCCTATTAAATGGTTTCTTAGGACTTCACTCTACCCCCACCTTGAAACATCATTTCTAGTTATAATGAGCTCTACAAGAGGAATCTCTAGATTGGAAGTTACTATTGTTCCTAAATAAATCTAGAAATTAGCTTTCAATCCCAACCAATCAAAAGTATTTTTCACCTTCAACAAGCATAATGAAAGGGAATAGCTAACTAGAGGATAATATAAACCCCTATCTTCCCTTGAAATGTATATCAAAACTAGGTTCACAGGAGCAAGAATAGACTCCTCCTACTCCAAAGCAACTGAGTCAACAAAAGAAGGAGTCACGACCAAAGGTCCAATTGCCTCATCTCCTTGAGCCAAGGGTCTAGGTCCCTTCTCTAAAAGGTACTTCTTGTATTTGGGTACAATATTAGTCCAAGATTTTGTTTTGACTTCTTTATAGGGAAATTCGTAGGGATATGCCCTAATTTTATATAATTTCTATACAAAATTGGTTGATTTTAACAGAAAATGGACCAAGTCCAAGAGCTTAAACTTGATATAAGTTTGATGGACAATGGTAATTCTGCTTCCAATTTTATCAAAATTGTAACTATTTTATAGGTAGGATATTCTATCTTGGGTGGTATTTTGAGTGTAATTCAACCTTGAGTGTTAGGTGGTAGATGAAATATTTAAAAATAAAAAGAGTATGAATGTATGTATCTTCTTGCATGATTAAATGAAAGTATTGAAAGAGTTTTCCCTCTCAAAGTGGCCTACAATTATGTGATTAGTTTTTGATATTGTTATATTTCATATTGTAATGGTGTGTGTTTTAACCATTTATGTTTATTTCTAGTATTTGTGTGTGTGTTTTTTTAAATAGTAGGATCCTAATATATGGACATTATAATAGTTCTATCTATTCATATATCTCCCATCAATAGAATTAATCCACATTTCCCTTTTATGGATCATCCAACATATGCATCCCACTATCATATTAAATATATAAATTTGGATGAGAGTATTGACTCCCATGGATATTGCATGAAGCTAGAGAAAAAAATCTACTATGACTAAAAGATAAAATTGAGTGGTGTAGGTGTAATACATGATATTTTAATATACGATTTTGTATCTATATAATATGTTATAAAGTATACTTGTATAGAAACGTTAAATTATTTACTTTCATACATTGGTGTCAAAGAAAATGTTAAATATAAGTTCCCAAACACCCATAAAGTATAATTGTAGATAAACATTAAATTATTTGCTTTCATACATTGGTGTCAAAGAAAATGTTAAAGATAAGATTCCAAACACCTACAAAGTGGATCAAGAAAAATGTTAGATTAATGAGCAAAAACACAATGCATGTAAACCCTATATTGAAATCACAAACTAGTCCAAACAATGACCAAGAACTTAATGGTAATGCAATATCAATAAATAAAAATCTTAGATTTAATTCATAACTAATTCATACACTAAATAAGATATAAGGGTTGAAATAATAAAATTGAATAAAACAATAATTGTAACCAATCCTAAAATAAAAAGGTTGAACAATCAAGTTGTTTAAAGAAATTTTACTAGAGAAAATAATACATATAACAACAACTTTATATTCTAAAAAAAGCAAGAAAATAAACCTCAAACCTGGTAATCCACTTTATTAACCCTTATAATCAGATTGATTATCTGTGTGTAAACTAGTAGAATGGTAAAGTTACATAAGAACCCTTTTATTTGAGTCATCTAGATTTGCAAAAAAAAATCAACAATCAAATAAACTATTCAAAATTTTAAAAATGTAGGTATAAAAATTGGGTAAAAACTCAATAAAATTATTTAAAGACATATAAAAGTTTACGTGTAGTACTAAGATACATGCATACAATGGAATAATGAAAAAGTCTTTCTTATTAATAAAACAAATTGTTAGTATTATAATAATTATATATTCAAGTTTTCTTTTTTCATTACAATTACATTATTTTATTTTTTATAATTAACAAATATAAATTCAAACCATATCAACATATCCTTTTCATAAAATATCTTATATGTGTATCATCTTTCCATAAAATATTATGGAATTAAATGACAACATTAACTCTCATTGTACGAAATTTTTTTATTATTATATATAAATGAGCGATGCTTGATCTTAATTTAAAATGTAAATGGTGTTTGATCTTTGTTTCTGCATAAATTTGTGTCTATGTTATCTATTAGAAGAATTAGGAAGTTATATGTCAATACGCACGAAAGGATATATGTATATGCATATGTTTGCCTTTCCAAAGGCGAGTTTGGTTTTAACTAGAAGTCCATGGGTGAAGGACATAAATTTTTTTTTGTTTCTTTTCAGATAGTGGTGTATTCAAAAAAAAATTTGTGGCATCCTTCTAGATAGTGATATACTTAAATGGTATGACATTGCAAGCTAAGTCATAGAGGATCTATATATATATATATATTTTTTCTAACCTAAAAGTTTAGCCCTTAGTGCTTATATCTCGTCAGACACTTACCAAGAAGACATACAAATTCAAACTTCACGGGCAGTCTATATGCAAAGGTAGTAGTCTGATCTAAATCCTTTGAGTGTACTCTAGGGACAGTGTGTTTGCAAAAGTTATAGTCTAATCTAAATCATTTAAGTGCATGTAATTTTATTTGAAAAGGTAGTAGTCTAATCTAAATCCTCTAAGTGCACGCCAAACTGATCATGACTGCCACCAAAAATAACTAGGTGAAATAGATTTGATGAAAGTAACCCCTTTGATTTGAACTCTGAACTAAGTTACTAAAAATAATGTGGTTGTTACCAACTCTTATGTAACCAAAAAAATTATTTATTCTGAAAATAAAAAAACAATAATTCACATAAAATCATTAAATCATGAGACTAAGTATGTCATATCATATTGTAATAGTATAGAAACTGCAACCCGTTCATATCCATCAAGACAGATGATCTTGGGAAGAGAAATTCAAAGATAAACCAAAATTTTGTTATGAAATCCTGACCATTAATATGAGACTAGGTATGGCATATCATATTGCAATAGCATAGAAACTGCAACCCGTTCATATACATCAAGAGAGATGATCTTGGGAAGAGAAATTCAAAGATAAACCAAAATATTGTTATAACTTTGTTTCATATTTAATGCATTAAATTCCGGTTGGATTGCGTAGTGAGCTGCGAGGATCAGGCTCTTTGTAAAATTACCTCATGGCACAATTTGCTAGAAAACAAAAAAAGAGGACCATGCTCTATAAGCTATAAAATTTCCATCGGTAAATTCGAATTCAATTTAGAGACATACGCGAATTCAATTTGCGACTTTAATAATGTTACACATATAGGATTTCAGATAACCTGGAATGTTAAGTATGAAGGGATAGTAACCTTTTATTTCTTAGTAAAGATTTCTATTCTGAAAAGTAATTTTTTTTTTTTGTTTTATAGAAACTTGAAATTGATGATAGCTTAGAATTTTTCATTTTTGGCGAACGGGGCAGCAACATGCCCTCCAAATCCATGAAGTAGTTAATCCTCGTAGCAAACAGTAACTTTGGACATGTTCTTGTACGGTTATTTGTGTCAACAAAAGTTTGAAATTTTTAAATTATAACAGTTTGATTTATAATTTTGACAAGACAAAATGGTGAAACGTGTTAATTATTATAATATGATAATTATAATTAAAATGTTTATTTATTGATTAATTTTGATAAAGTGACATTTAAAATAACATTCGCTACAGTTTCGTACTAATAATGAAGAGATTATGACATGTTTATAACAATCATATATAATTTAAAAAAATAAACATCTCCCAGTCCGACTTTTATTGCATTGGGTGGAGAACACGAACAGGATCTTTCAATGAAATAAATACGGCAGTCTGAAGATCTGATAAAAGCCCACGTACATATTAAAACCTAGCATGTACCCTCTTCGAAACCCATTATCATCAGGTCCCTTTCACGCTTCACGTGAATAATGGATAGGTACCCTTTCTTCTGTTCCATTTGGAACTGCTTCTAATATCGCTTGTGAAGCCGAATCACCAAGACTAATACTGTGGAATGTTGGCATTGCCAGGCCACAACCATCCTACACGAATCACATGGGGATTTATTAGTACACACTGATTTATGTCTTATACAAATATAAAGCCTGTTGTCTGAAACGAAGTTAGTGGCATTGAAAGATACTGTCGTGCCTTCATCTTCTCATCTGTTCCCCAAGGCCTTCAAAATCACCTCTTAACTTATTCCTTTTGTCTCCTAGGTCGTCTTTGTCTTTCGCAGCTCCTCTAACATTTCCTCTGTCTCTTTTTATGTCTCCTGAATTTCTTTCTCATACAATGGTGACTTCAAAGAACTTGAACGCTTTCAATTAAAAAAAAATTATTATTCAAAACCTCGGTCATTGCTCTGCTGAAACCTCTTAAAAATTATATATAAGATTGGCAGTTTTTACAATGTAAATCGTATTACGCATGTTTTTGTTATTACCAGCGAATAATATTTAAAGAACGTATATAGATAGAAATTTCTGGCTGTCAGATAGATACTACTGATAATACACAGAAATTTGAAACGAGAAAGAAGTATTGTAATGTGAATTTCATAGCAGTGACCGTACAGAACATCTATTAAACGCCTAGGAATATATTTTACTGATGTGCTATGTCACTGTAGTTTCATTATAGAAACCGAACATCTTGTTGAGTGTCATCATGTGGAATCGCAGTTACTTCGTCACTTCGTCGGATGCTTTGTTTGCTTACGTTGTACGCTTGAGCCGATGTAGTAATTCAAGATCTTTGGCATCCGAATCTTATAATTTCTTCTCTTCCCGAGTGAAAACATTAGACCGACAATCTAATCTTATTGTAGGCTTCTGAAAAGCAAGGTATGAAACATACCAGTCCGATAAAAAAGATATGGATGTGTTGGTAAAAACAATTAGTGTCTAATGAATTGAACAAGAGATTTATGAGTGAGCTGAGTTAGCTGAAATTAATGTTAAGAAAACAAAATAATTAATTGATTGTCATGCATAGTTTGCATAGCTAGATAAAAGTAAGACACCAATAATATCTATATATATATATATATATATATATTTGAAAGGACAAGGATATGGAAGCAAACAAAAGGGAAATGTAACGTTAATTCCTACGAACGAGAATGCATGAAAAGAGGGAAAACAAACGAACTGAAACGAGATTTAAAGCAAATGTAAAAGTGAAGCCCTTTATTTTATTAATTTACTCGAGATCGGGTTACAGTACATCTCCTCCCTTTTCAGGGGCTAGGAGTGTCGGACATAGTTTGGTTACACCACGAATGATACATTCCCCTTGGGGATCTTCCGCGTGCCCACATTGAAAATGGGCAGATGAAACATCATCGTAGCTTACGTGAATGAAACATCATCTATAGTTCCTTGCTGCCCCTCCGGTGTCGAGATCTTGCGTTCAGAGAAACAATGAACGATTAGTAGCACCTGCAGATGGAGGGAAACATGCGATCCCCAAGGCCTACGGTTAATGCATGCATAAAATAATTAAAACAATAACTAAAACATATCATAATAAGCTAGAAATTTCACAGGAGCAAGAAAACATTAGCAGGAACACACTGCAAAAGGAACAATTGAGAAATCTACCACAAATTTCTAATCGCTCTGGGGTGGGAAAATTAGGACTATCATAAAACGTCAGAAGGTGACCTCCTAAATGTCTCATCCAGGAGCCTCCAAAACACTTGAAAAGTTGAGGTTAGGCAAAACGAGGCATTTTGGAACGACCTAGAAGGTCAGATTTTGCAAATTCAGCCTCGATCGCCCTGTATCTAATGATGCTCCTTGTATGTTAGCGAAAGCGAAAAATAATAAAATCACAGCCAAATATCATCATAATCACATGAAACTTGAATCGAAGCATATGTAAATAACCTAAAATCAAATGCAAAATAAATAGTAGGGAAATCTGGCATAAATTTTTTATCGCTTCGGGGTGGGGTGATTAGGACTACAGCAGTGCGAGGGGGCACCCGGGGGCAAGACGTCCACCGTTTGGGGTTCGGTTTCAGCACCAATCCACTTGGGATGGGTCTAAAACCTCTTATGGGGTTGTGTTGGTAAATTGGGTGGGGTATTGTGGCTAAATGTTCAAGTTTTTTGTCTGGATTGCACTTCCAATAATCACCCAATAACCTCCCTTCCAAAATATAGATCAAGGATGTAAGAAGCACAAACGATGGGTGAGGATGTAATGCGGTAGCACTTCGTTGCTCCAAATTATCCTGTTCTATCCTTTTTTTGTGATGAGAAGACCCACCATTTTATAGACCTGAGGGTCTCTTGTGAATGAGCATGTAGAGGTGCAACTTGGCCATCATGCCTTCCCAAGGGAGAGAATATTCCTCCCTGATTAAGGTGTTCATGAGCTTTGAAACACTCACTCGCACTCCCATGCATTAAAGGTGGAGTTGAGTGGCAGATCTGGGCTGCCATTTGTCAAGGTTTGAACTTTTGCCCATCAAACATGCTATTCACCCCACCCTGGAGTGAATACTGCTAATCATACCAGCGTGGGATGAATACCAATTTGTAATCATCCCAGGGTGGTATGAATACCAATTTGTAATCTTTGAGCTTTGAAACACTCACTCGCACTCCCATGCATTAAAGGTGGAGTTGAGTGGCGGATCTGGGCTGCCATTTGTCAAGGTTTGAACTTTTGCCCATCAAACATGCTATTCACCCCACCTTGGAGCGAATACTGCTAATCGTCCTAGTGTGGGATGAATACCAATTTGTAATCATCCTAGGGTGGAAAGAATAAGGAGCAGGGTGCCTAAAAGGTGCCAAATTGACCTCTAACCTTCCAAAATTGTTGTAAGAGTGGTTAGGACCACTGTTTAACCTCCAGGGGCTATCATGGGGGCTGTGTATGTCAATTTGGTTAGTGTTTGTAGCCACATAATTAGATTGGTGCTATTTTGGTATCTACAGATGACCATTTTTGGGATGCACTATGCATGGTGCAGTGCTAAGAAAAAATAGATAACCAAAGCACTAATGATTAGGGTTTCTTAGTAACCTAACCAAATTTTTATGCCCAAAGTATGAAAATGGCACACATTATTGAATCCTTGCTTCTAATGAGCTAAGGAACTTAATTCAAGTGTTAACCTTTTTTGGTGAGGTGTTACTCAATCTTGGACATTGTTCAGTCATGAATAGGCAAAGGATGCAACCGTTTGTCTATGGGAACCTGGAGTTCATGATTCTAGAATACCAAGTGTTTGATCATCTTGTGATTTTTGCTTGTTTGCTACCCCAAGCAGGAGCATGATTGTCTTTGTCAATGATTCTTTGAATGCATGCCATTTCTTTGATTGGGTGTGTGTTTGTTGGTTGGTGACTAAGTGTGAGTCTAAAACTCTCATATGCAAACAAAGAAATAGGAAATGACAGAGATAAAAAATAGAAAATGACAGAGGATGCTCAGAACACCTACATCTTCTCTGCCCAAACCGAATGCCTCTAAGTTTCTACTTTGAAACTGCATAGAGAGCTAATAATCTCAAAGTGGGATGAATATAAGAACCGTATTAATCACAGGGTGTAATGAACGCCCATTCATCCTTGGGTGACATGAATTCGAGCTTCGTACTCGTCATAGGCTGGAACGAGCAGCAATCCAGTGCTTGAAAGATCGACACCTGCAAGAAAAAACATACAACTTTTAATCAAAAATTTGATCTCAAAATCAAGGGAAATCGTCCCACCATGATCGCCACTAAAATCATGAGGATACGAAAGCAAAAAAAAGGGAAATGTAACGTTAAGTCCTACGAACGAGAATGCATGAAAAGAGGAAAAACAAATAAACTAAAACAAGATTTAAAGCAAATGTAAAAGTGCAGCCCTTTATTTTATTAATTTGCTCGAGATCGGGTTACAATACGTCTCCTCCCTTTTCAGGGGCTAGGAGCGTCGAACATAGTTTTGTTACACCATGAATGATACATTCCCCTTGCGGATCTTTCGCATGCCCACATTGAAAATGGGCAGATGAAACATCATCGTAGCTTACGTGAATGTGTCTATAGTTCCTTGTTGCCCCTCTGGTGTCAAGATCCTACATTCATAGAAATAGTAAACAATTAGTAGCACCTGCAGATGGAGGGAAACATGCAATCCCCAAGGCCTACGGTTAATGCATGCATAAAATAATTAAAATGATAACTAAAAAATATCAGAATAAGCTTGACATTTGAAAGAAGCAAGAAAAAATTATCAGGAACACACTACAAAAGGAACAGTCGAGAAATCTACCACATATTTCTAATCACTCCGGGGTGGGACAATTAGGACTAGCATAAAATGTTAGAAGGTGACCTCCTAAATGTCCCATCCAGGGGCCTCCAAAACACCTAAAAATTTGGGGTTAGGTAAAACGGGGAATTCTGGAATGACCCAGAAGGTTGTATTTTGTAAATTCGGACTCAATCACCCTGTATCCGATGATGCTCCTTGTATGTTAGCAAAAGCAAGAAATAATAAAATCACAGCCAAAACTCATTAGAATCACATGAAAATTGAATGGCAGCATATGTAAATAACCTAAAATCAAATTCAAAAGAAATATTAGGGAAATCTACTACAAATTTCTAATCACTCTGGGGTGGGGCATTTGGGGCTTGGGTTTGGCACCAATCCACTTGGGATGGGTCCAAAACCTCTTATGGGGTTGTGTTAGTAAATTGTGTGGGGTATTGTGGCAAAATGTTTGGGTTTTTGGTCCAGATTGCACTTCCAATAATCACCCAATAACCTTCCTTCCAAAATAGAGATCAAGGATGTAAGAAGCACAAACAATGGGTGAGGATGTAATTCAATAGCACTCCATTGCTCCAAATGCTCTTGATATGTCCTTTTTGTGTGGTGAGAAGACCCACCATTTTATAGACCTGAGGGTCTCTTGTGAATGAGCATGTAGAGGCACCACTTGGCCATCATGCCTTCCAAGGGGAGAGAAGATTCCTCCCTGGTTAAGGGGTTCATGACTACCTCTTTGAGATTTGAAACACTCACTCGCAGTCCCATGCATTGAAGGTGGAGTTGAGTGGTAGATCTGGGCTGCCATTTGTCAATGTTTGACCTTTTTCTCGTCAAACCTGCTATTCGTCCCACCCTAGAGCGAATACTACTAATTGATGAATACCAATTTGTAATCATCCCAGGGTGGAACGAATAAGGAGCAGGGTGCCTGAAAGGTGCCAAATTGACCTCTGACCTTCCAAAACTATTATGGGAGTGGTTAGGACCACTCTTTAACCTCTGAGGGGCTGCCCTGGGGGCTGTTTATGTCAATTTGGTTAGTGTTTGTAGCCATATAATCAAATTGGTGTTGTTTTGGTGTCTATATATATATATACTTTGTTAGATGTTAAATTATATATTATATATGAGAGCAATAAAAAGGTTAGGGTTAGATGTATATCATCATGTGTAAGTGAGTGTCTTCAAATCATGGATGAGTGTAATTGTGTATTAAATAAAATAAAATAAAGTAAATTAAAATAAGCAAATAAATAAATTATTATATAAAAGAAGTTTTAATGGCATGCAATAGAATTACATAAGATATTTTATTATTAAGATATTATTTAAATGTTCTTATATGATACTGCTTATGACATGTGATTTAAACTTGTTCATATGATAAGTATCAATTAATTATAATCATATGACACGTAAAAGATGTCAAGATAACTTGCCTACTTTGAGGTGTAGAAGAAAGATTCATCTTCTAAGTATTGTTTTTATAAATGAGAAGAACAAATACTTATCAAAGATTAAGACAAGCTATAAGAAAATATATATTCTTTACAATTTTCTTAGTATTTATTCAGGTATTATAGTAAATATTGGCAAATGATATTTAATCTTAATATTTTTATTTTTAAAATAGAGAATTACAAGATATATATGCATCTAAATCATAGAAAAATATGTGATTATATTACCCCATAAATATATATTGGGATGGATAGTTAAAAGATAGATGTATATCCAAGGGGATGTCATTACCTTAACCACCCAAATGATAACTCCCAAGATATTTGGTTATGAAAACAACGGTTTCTTTAATAAGTTATATGTGTCCTTAATTGGAGGTCAATCCTATCAAAACATCAAAATATTACATATGTTGCTAGGTATATTAAACCACATCTGACATACTTTTTTATGACAATTTTTTTTCATTTTTTTCTATCAAATATATTCTTCAACATCCTCAAAGTGTTATTTTTCAAGAATTAGCTCCTTAACATCATTTTGATTAAGAGATAAAATCTCACTTTGCTAGTTGCCTTCTAAAATTTAAATTTCACCATGATAAATATCAACACCGTGATTAGGTAAATTGCCTATCACTTAATTTCCTTCTCTATAGATATGCTCATATTTTAAAGATATTGAATCCAATAATAGGTGATGAACATAAGAAATAATATTACTTTTTTATCAAATCCCCACATCCATTTTTGTTGATATCACTAATGATAATTTTTGAATCCCCTTCAATTAAAATACATTTTTACCCTTTTTTCTTACGTAAAGTTAATCCCTATGTGAAGAGTTCTATCCTCTACATAGTTTTTTTCATAAGAGGTTAAAAAGTAGGAAAATATAAAGGGATACCCTTTCCATGAATTGAACTTGGATAACTATTAAGATATCCCAATGACTTTTTCCATTGCATTATCCCTATTGGAACTAATTCCTTTTAAATAGGTTGAAAACATGGAGGCGTATTGGGACAATCCTTCCCATGAATTGAACATGGGTCTTGTTAGGAGATCCTGCTACCTTTTATCATTTGGTGTCCATGTGGGGACTACAATAAAATCCTCTACATAGTTGTTATTTGAAGTTACATATGATTATGAGTGAGGATAATTTTACCTTCATTATTTGGAAAAATACCTCCTCAACCAATTTTTCTTAGATTCTTTTTAGATACATATTCAAAATTATTTTTGATAAAGCCAATGTCTAGACATTTCTATTTTACCCTAGATCAAATTAGATCCATTATTTTGATAATATTATCATAAATAGATTTTTCATGTATTTTTAAATCCTATAACCATATTTATATCACCTCTTTTTCCACACTTGAGACTCTCCATGATGATGGCCATATCTACAATAATTCTACAGGAGAGGCAACAATATAGTCCAAACATGGGGATGATTTTAAGATTTATTTTAAAAATTTTATAATTCCATTCAAACGATAAATTCTAACAAATTATGGTAGAAATAATACTCATAAAATACACAATAATTTAGCTTTGAAATAATTAATTCAATATTTCATCAACTCTTTAAATGTTATGGAGCTACCCAATATAGTTTCATATTTTTAAAAAAGTAATCCCAAATGGTGTGAGCAAAGGGATAGTAAAGAAGTAAACGGTGTTAAGTTTATCCTTCTTATATAAAGTAAATTTAAATGGTCCATAATATCCTCTTCCTTGTAGGCTCTCTCCTATATGAATCTTACTTTCAAATACTAACTAAATGAATATAGAGATCTTAGGAAGAGTCTCTAGTGACAAAATATTCATCAAGGGAAAACATTATAAGTACATAATTTTGATTACTCTAAATCCTCAAATTTTAATTTGATTTCGGATCCACCATGTTTTTATAGATTTCAAACCAACTCATCCTTTCTTGTAAAAATTGGTAAATAATACTCTTGAAGTGTATTTTAAATTATTTACCATTTGTTTGAGTTCCTATCCATTAACTAGGTTACTAATAAAAATCCATGATTTGGAGTTGTTGCTCATATTAATATAGTCTTTGATCTTTCAATATTTACACATTAGGCATGCCCAAGCTAACATTTTCCATTTTGAGGTAGATATAATAGGATAAGGCTTCAACCAAGCATCTAACCATAACTTTACATAATTTCCCTCATTGAATGACTATCTAATATGTTTCTTTACCAATTATAAACATATGGTATGAAGTTACATGTTGATGATCCTATCTTAAGGCCAAACTCATAACTCTCTTATTCTACAAACATACTCCTCCAATATTATTTCATTTATAAACCATGTCCCACTTACAAAGAGGAAACCTAATTTTTTCCTCACATCCCTTATAATAAAAATCTCTTAAAATTTTATCATTTTTTATGCTATACCTACTCATTATATTCAAAGTGACATCATATAAATAGGGACAAATTGTAATGTAGTATTTATGTGTTGTAGCATATATTCCATGGTTGAGAACTAACTTTTCTAGACTACCAAACAACCTTTCATTCTATCCAAACAAGAGATCCAAAGCTCATTTTTAATTTCTTTATGATAAAAAGGAATATAGAAGTAGGTTGATCAAAAGTTTTCAAATTTCAACCTTAAAACATTCGTAATATTTTTCTATAAATATAGGGTTTTGTTTTTAAAATATCTTAGATTGTATAGCATTAATAAACTATAGAGTAACATTCTCATAATATGATAAATAAATTAAAATTGTATAGCCTCACTAATTGATGGATGATCCATAAGAAAAGTATTATCAAAAAATTAGAGATGAGATTCAAAGGGATAATTTTTTGGAACATGAATAGCTTTGATTTTTTCTTCCATTTTTACCAAAGCTCCCCCTAATGCCTTTATAATAATAATAAATAGATAAGGAGATAGTAGATCATATTATTAGGGTCCTTAGGATGAATTAAAGTAACTAGTAGCAGAATCATTGATCAAAATTGATTGTTTTATAGTTCTATAAAAATATTTAAACCAATCATATCAACTATAATTAAACCATTTTTTTTAAATATTATATTGAAAACTATAGGAAACATAATTATATGCATTTTTCATATCAAATTTCATAATAATACCTAGATTTTTTACTAAAATTAAGGTCACAGCTCCCATGCCCAATGAACTTGAAGCTCACATCTGGCCAACCATACTAGAAGTCCACCATAGCAAAATTTCCCTGTTCTCATTAAGGGTGGTCTATTACACCATATTCTTCCCCTTACGTGTTTGCTTGTGGATGGGATTTTTCTCCTTAGAGCACATGATGGGGCGTATCTAGTCAAGAATAGGGTTGGTACTCCAAGTCATGTGCCCATTTATTTATGTATATTTATTTTGGATGGGAGACTACACCTGCAAATCTTGACCACCTTCCTAGGTGGGGTAATATTGAAGATAAAGATACTCGTCCTACTAGTGGTGCCTTAGCCACTGAATTTGTGTTGCTTTGGTGTATCTAGTTATCTCTTTATTGCACTATTAAATTTGTTCTCTACTATTTCTAGAGTACTCTACTCCTACTTTATATTGCTCCTTAGTATGAATTTTTGGGGCATGAATTTCTTTTTTTACCCACTTTTTTTTAAACAAGTGTAATATTAATTCTAATAAAAACTAAGAGCACTTTTTATCAAAAAAAACTCTATATAATACTATTATGTGTCCCGTTCATATCTAATTATGTAAGCATACCTGGTTTTCTTATGAAATGAATATTTTGTATGGCATCCTATGCAATGATTATCCCACCAACAATTTGTTCACCCATCAAGATAACACAAACTATAATACTTTCAAATTTGTTTATCATAATTTTTTGAATAATATTATAAATCATACTACAAAGGCTTATTGGATGAAAAGTATAAAAATATTTTGTCTTTAATTTCTTGGTAAACAATGTAATAAAAATAGCATTGATATTAATTGTTATATCCTTTCTTTATTTGGTCTTTTCAACTACAACTAACATATCACTCTTTAATAAATTCCAAATTTATTTAAATAAAATTGTAGGAAATTTATCATGACAAGGTGCCTCATTAGGATTGAAAGAGAAAAATAATTCATGAAGCTCTTCCATACATATAGTATTCATCAAGAATTCATTTCATTCCTATGTAATAACTAATAGAATATTTTTTAAAAGCTTATCATGCACCTCATTTTGCCTAGTATCTAACCAAATACATTTGAAATAATTAATTGCTTCCTTCCTTATATCTTCTTCTTCCTTATTATTTTTCATTTGGAGTTAGCATATTTTTTATGTGAGGGAAATAATTTATTTTCCTGTCACATGAAAAAAATTGTATTTCTATCACCATCCTTGAGATATTTCTTCCTATATTTTTGGAACCTATATGACTCCCTCTTTAGTGCTTTATGATGATTAGAAAGTAATTATTTTTATTTCACACAAGAATTATAATCCATTCCAATTTTTTTTCACTATCTCTTGTAAACTTTTGATCTTGAATTCAATTTGTTTCTATTCTTTACAAATGTTACCAAAAATTTGGGTATTCCAAATATTCATTTGATTTAATAAATATTTTATATTTTGAAAAAAATTGTACATATATGATCCTTAGAAAATTATTTTATCCCACCATAACATAATTAGATGGAATAAATTAGGTCTTGGAGCTGTAGTGATTCCTTACTACTCACCTGTGACTAAGGAAAAACCTCAATCACAAGAAATAAAATATTTCTAGATTGAGGAGGCAGTTGAAACAAGTCTCAACTATCAAAAGTTATAAAAAATATTCATAAGGAAATCCCAAAAAATAAAGTGTTAAAGGGTCACCAAGATAACTTTACTTTTAAAATAAGTTTTAATATTAGAGGTTTTGTAGTTCCCAATGAAGTTCCAACTACAACAACCTTGTCCAATCTGTAAAATAACCCTAGGTCAAAAAGAGGTATTGAAAATTCAAGCAAGCATTTATACCTAAGTTAAATCAAATGTGATAGAGGTAGATGAGCTAAATTAATGATTTTCTAACCAAAGAGATAAAGATAACCTACTATAAGATACCTTGAGTAATTTTCTCAGATACTCATTCAAGATAATGGATGGCAGTGAAAGCATTAATTTTGATAGTTATTATGGTAAAAAAGTACTTCATTTAATGACTAATATGCCTAAGAAAAGTAGATGAGATTTCCATGATCATTTATAGATAATTTTACAAAGGCTTATTCCCCTATTGTAAATTTGTTAGGAGCCCATCCTAATATTATTTTTTGTAATTCTTAATTGATTATGTAATGACCCACATCCAACTTGGAGTTCCCATTATAATATTTTTTTGTAATACATTTGTAATGATATGGGGTAAGTAAGGCACCCAAACAAGTAAGGCCATTTTATGTAACTGTTATCAAGAATGTAATTGATGTTTGGTAGAAGATTCTAGAATGAATGGCATGTTGCATGTAAGCCAAATCTTCTTGAGCTTAGGATTAGGGTTGCATGAAGCTTTTCTTTAAAATATATGAACCCATTTATGAATGTATTTTTTTGCAATTTAATAAAATATTGAAGGAGGTTGCCCCCTCGAAGATCCCTACAATACTGATTTATTTAGTGAGATTGTTTCAATTCTAAAATTACTTTCTGCATAGTGTTACTATGTTATTTGATGAATTTAATTTTATTGCAATATTTTGTGTGAGTTACTTTTAATAGAAGGTTTCTAAAAAGTGGTATTATAGCACTTTCTAGGGTCGATTTCTACTATCACTACGATAATTATTACCCATCAATTCTTATTGTAAGGTAGAATTTTCTTACATTTTCATTTTTTGTATCCTCTATTTAAAGAAATATTATAGTCCTTTCTTTTTCTACAATAGTTGAGTAGGCTAGAAATGTTATGCTAGGTATTTTAAAATATCATGGAGGGGCAATCATTATTGGTTAAGCTAGACATCCCATAAAACCTCTAGTGAAGTGAGTGGCAATTAGTATCCAATACCCAAGCCTAAGATAATGCCCACACATAGAATCAAGCTCCCACATATCTTTGGGTATATAGGGAGACCATATAGGGTTAAATAAAATTATATCCATTAAGAAGCCTTTTAACCTTGTATTATCCATAGTATACAAGACACGACATCCTAAAATATTAACCTCCCATACTATCAAAGAGGTAGATAGTGTGCTCAAGGGTATGTGTGGAATTTTCTTTGGGTAGTGGTCTAAATTATTGATCTAAGAACTAATTTTCACCACTAGAATATAACAGAGGACCTATAGGTATTACATACTAATTTACATAGCATACCCTAGTTCTATAAAAAAAAATTAACCTGTAAAAACATAGCCTTCCTATACTTCTAAAACTATAATTTTTCCCACAAGATTGAGCATGCATAGGAGACTTTCCTATCACAAAATACAAAATTGCATGCACCAAAAAATCACGGCTAAGTGTATAAGTGTCTATGATACTCAGGAAGTATTTTAGTAACATTCAGGTAAGTGGTAGTAATATTTTTGTCAATGGTAGTAATAATAAAGTTGATAGTGGTAGTAACATTTATCTATAATAGTCAGTAAATACAAGGTAGTAAGTGATAGAAACAAAATAGAAAGTGTTAATAACTACATAGTATAGAGAGTCCCAAAGTTAGTCACTAAATAATATCAATGGTCATAGTACAAGTTGAAAGATAGTGTCAAGAGTGGTCAGTAGTCAGAACAGATAGGGAAGAGTTAGTTGACATAGTACCCAACTTTTGAATCCAAAATTTGGAGGAAAAATGACCTCACTAGTAGACTCATCAAAATAGCAAATAAAATTTTCGGGTGCCCAAAACTAGTGTTGTGTGATATAGCTCATTGTGATCATATTTTTGACCTGATCATTTTTATATCTAGCACCCAAGCACATTTTTTGGACTTATTACTAAAAATAGTAACCCCTAAAAGCATTTTTTTTGACTTATTACCAAAATGGTTGTTGGTACTCATCAACACCAAAAAGTGATGGAACAAATTATATTAACATTGGAAACCATAACCAGACAACTTAGTTCCATTATCTAATATGATAAATCAATATGGGATGACATCTAGTGCTTCAAAAGTGAATACATTACCTCCAAAATAAAAATTTAAGAACAAATTCAAGATGGTGAATCTAAGCTTTAGGATACATAATAGTTAGGGCAAAGAAAAAGACCCCATGAATAAATGGAATGTTCTCACACTAATTTTAACTGTGATCCTATATTCAAGATGACTAAATTAAAATTTCCTAAGTTAAATGGGAAAGACACAAATGGGTGGTTATTTCACATAGATTAATTATTTCAAATCCACAATGTCACTAAATATTATTGGGTAAATATGGATTCTTTCAATGTTGAATTAGAATATTTACAATGGTACCAATGGTTCCAACATACCATTACTAATCCTTCTTGGGATTTTTTTGAATCTCAACTACTCACTCACTTTTTCCCTAGCAAGTATGATGATTTTCAATAAGTACTACCAAAGCTAATATAAACTTCTATAGTTTGAGACTACAAACCCAATTTGAAACATTAGCTAACAAAACCAAGTATTGAATAAAGGGTTTTTTATGAGTTATTTCATTGGTGTCTTAAAGAATGATCTTTAAGCTAAGGTTAATATGTTCAAACCACAAATAATGATGCAAGCCATAAGCCTAGCACATTTGGTTGAATCCATATTTTTAGATTAAAGGACATCTAAATTTCAACCAACCAAACCCTCTTTTCCTCCCAAGTTCACAAGTAATAATGAAAATAAATATATCCACTCAAAATGCTTGGTCATCGAGGAAATGAATATGCTATGAGCCCAAGGGTTGTGCTACAATTGTCATATAAAATATGTTATAGGACATAGGTGTGCCCAAAAGTAGTTATTTCTAATAGATGTAAAGGAACCTATAAGTAGTGACCATAGTGATGGAAGTAGAAACAACAAAAGAACCACCTCAAAATGAAGAGGAAGTAGATAAAGAACCCCAAGAAATTTTCTTTTCCATGCTCTTTTCGAGATTACTACTCCACATACCATAAAATATATGGGTTTTTTAAAGGCTAATACCTTACAATCCTTATTGATTCAGGTAGCACACAACTTTATTGATCTTTGAATTTCCAAACATACCTATTATTACACACACACATGCAATTCATTTGAAGTTATGGTGTAAATTAGAAGGTCCTTACCTTACAAAGGTAAATTTTATAATGTTAAATTGAAAATAGAGAATATTATATCAAAAAATATACATTTGCTCTTCAATTAGGAGGATGTGATATTGTGTTAGGAGCTTAGTGGTTGGGTACCTTGGGCACCATCGCATGGATTTTTATAGAATTATGAATGTAGTTTTCATAGAATGGATAGTCTTACACTCTTTAGGGTTTAAAAGTAGGGCCTCTTAGATTATAAACTCAAACCATATGGAGAAGTTATTAAAAAAATATTTTCATGGGATCATCGTATAGATATTTACAATCCAACTACATACTACATCAGTTCATAATGATACCTTCATATCTTTAAGTTAGAGATAGAGAAGTTAGTCCAAGAATTGTTAAAATTTGAAGTCATTCGCTCAAGTAAAAACCCTTACTCTTCTTTTGTATTATTGGTACAAAATAAATATGGATCATGGTTATTATATATTGATTTTTGTGAGCTCAATAAGCTCACCATTAAGGATATGTTTTCTATTTTAATGGTGGATGAATTACTGGATAATTTGCATGGGACTAATTTTTTATTCAAATTAGATCTTTGTTTTAGGTACCATTAGATCAGGATCAAGGATGATGATATTTCTAAAACCACAATAAGTACTCATGAGGGTCATTATGAATTCTTAGTTATGTCATTAACCTTCATCAATGCACCTTCCACGTTTCAAAGCCTCATGAACAATATTTTCTATCCCTTTCTTCATAATCCATTCTGGTTTTCTTTGATGACATATTGGTTTATAGTCACTCTTGGGAAGAACACCTCTACCATGTGAATCAAACTCTACAAATTTTGGTATAACATTAACTTTATGCTAAGTGGACCAGGTGTTCTTTTGGGTTGATGGAATTGGACTATTTGGGACACATTATCATCAAAGATGGCATTAAACATACCCATAGGAAGATTCAGGTGGTTCAAGAGTGGATGAATCCTTAAAATCTAAAAGGTCTTTGTGGATTTTTAGGACTTACAAGATATTACCACAAATTCGTCCACAATTAAGGAAAAAGTGCCACTCCCTTAACATCCATGTTAATAAAGGATTATTTTACTTGAACTGTTCCAGTTGAATAGGCTATCCTAGAGCTAAAGCATGCTATGAAAACCATTATATTCTTAGGAATACATATTTTTTCAAACCTTTTGTAATTTAAAGTGATGCTTTAGGCAATGGTATTGGCATGGTGTTGATGTAGGAAGGGTACCCCTTGGATTTCACTAGTAAAGTACTTTCCAGTTGTAATCTAGGCAAATCAACTTATGCTAAATAAATGCTTACCATTTTGCATATGGTCACTCATTTTTGACCTTATCTCATTGGACATCATTTCTCAATTAAAATAAATCATTGAAGTCTCAAATATTTCTTAGAGCAATGGGTTTCCACCCCTGAACAATAGAAGTGGATCTCTAAGCTAATGGGCTATGGTTATGATATTAATTATAAAAGGGGAAGGATAATATTGTTGTGGATTCCCTATATCATCAATTTGAGGCTCATAGTATACTATGTGTTATTTCTTCATCCATTCCTTGGTGGATAAATTCTCTTCATGAGGAAGTATTTTAATAAAATTCAGGTAAGTGGTAGTAATAGTTCGATTAATGGTAGTAATAATCAAGTTGATAGTGGCAGTAACATTCATCTATAATAGTCAGTAAATACAAGGTAGTAAGTGATACTAACAAAATAGATAGTGTTAGTAACTGCATAGTATAGAGAGTCCCAAAGTTACTCACTAAACAGTATCAATGGTCATAGTACAAGTTGAAATATAGTATCAAGAGTGGTCAGTAGTCAGAACATATAGGGAAGAGTTATTTGATACTATACCCAAATTTTGAACCCAACCTTTGGAGGAAAAAATGATCTCACTAGTAGACTTATCAAAATAGCAAATAAAAGTGTCGAGTTCCCAAAACTAGTGTTGTGTGATATAGCTCATTGTGACCATATTTATGAGCTGATCATTTTGATATCTAGCACAAAAGCACATGTTTTGGACTTATTACAAAAAATAGTAACCCTTTAAATGAAACTTATATTTTTACTAAAAATAGTAACCCCTGAAAGTACTTTTTTGGACTTATTACCAAAATAGTTGTTGGTACTCATCAACACCAAAAAGTGATGGAAATAATTGCCTTAACATTAGTAACCATAACCAAACAACTTAGTTCCATTATCTAATGTGATCAATTAATATGGGATGACATATAGTGCTTCAAAATTGAATACATTACCTCTAAAACTTAAATTTAAGAACAAATTCAAGAGGGTGAGTCTAAGATTTAGGATATAGAATAGTCAGGGCAAAGAAAAAGATACCATAAAGAAAAGAAAAGTTCTCACACTAATTTTAAATGTGATCCTATATTCAAGATGCCTAAATTAAAATTTCCTAAGTTAAATGGGAAAGACACGGATGGGTGGTTATTTCACATTGATTAATTCTTTCAAGTCCACCCTAAATATTATTGGGTTAATATGTATTCTTTCAATATTTAATTAGAATATGGAGTGATAATTTATTCTCTATTAATTAATTTTTTTAGTTATTTCAAGTGTTTTACAGCTTCTTTAGATAGAATTAAGTATTTTCAAATTTTGAGAAAATTTGAAATAGGAAAAATTAAATCATATTAGATGTTTTTGAAATTCTAAAAATTTTAAGTACGAACACAAGGTTTTCAACTTCAAAGGAAATTATCATGGATTATTGGTACATTGAATCAGGAGAATGTAGACATATGACTGGAAATAAACAATAGTTTAATACTCTTGGAGAGAAATATGAAAAACCAGTTTTTAGAACAAATAGTATGACTTATGAGGTTAAAAAAGTAGGAAATATTTTAATTGATCTATCAAATGGAAAAATAATAATTAGAGATGTATTGTATGTACTTGAATTGATTATTAATCTTCTTTTAGTATCTCAGATTATGGATCAAAATCTAGTAGCTGAATTCAAAACTATTAGGGATAAAAATATATATGTTATTACCAAACAAGGAAAAGTTATAGCCTCAGGTTCATATAAGAATAGATTTTTTACTCTAGATACATTAAGGCTTTTTCAATGGGAATTTCATAAAATAGAGAACTTTCGCATAAAATACTAGGACATATAAGCACATCTTCATTAAATTAAATGAGTAAACATCAAATGGTTAAAGTATTTTCTAAAATTTCTTGGGATTCTACTATATTTCTAGAAATTTTAATAGAGAAACAACATAGAATTCCTCTTGAACTCAGTCAACATAGAACTCAAGAACCATTGGAATTAATATATATTCATTTATGTGGTCCAATGAATGCCACTAGTATTAGAGGACATAGACATTTTCAAATATTTATTGATGATTGCTCTAGAAAAATGTGGGTGTATTTTATGAAATTTAAATCTAAAGCATTCAATTGTTTCAAACAATTCAAAATGCTAGTAGAAACAAAAATAGAAAGAATAATAAAGAATCTTCACTTAGATAGAAGAGATGAATTCTTGTCAAAATAATTTAATCTATTTCTAGAAATCAATGGTACAAAAGGACACATTACTACAACATATTCACCATGATAAAATGGTATTGTAGAAAGAAGAAATAGATCAATTATAGAAATGGTTCACAGTATGATAAAAGAAACTCATATTGATCATCAATATTGGTAAAAATTAGTAAAAATAGATGTATATTTATAAAAAATATTACCTACAAGAATATTTAAGTATGTCACTTTTGAAGAAGTATGGATAAGACAAAAACCAGTAGGAAATAGTTAAGAATATTTGGTTGTAAAGCATTTATGTAAATTCCAAAGCAAATAAGAACTGAACTAGATGATAAAACCATGTACAAAATATTTCTTGGTTATGACGATGATTCAATAGGCTACAAAATAATTGATCTAATAACAAATAAAATCTACATAAGTAGAGATATAGTATTTTTTGAGGGAAAAAAAATGTTATTAAGGAACCAAAGTTGATTAAGAAGCAATTGTAAGATTTTTAAAAGACTCATAAAGCAAAGACTAAAAATTAGATATACATGATGAACAAATTGAGAACTCATACTTCTACAATCCCACAAAGAAAAGAACCAATATATCTTAGGGATACATAAGGATTCAAAACTTGAGCAAATTCCATATCTTACTAGTATAATACCCCAAACTCATACTTTAATGAGAATGAAGAGGGGATTGATAAGTTCTATAGTAGAACCTACAATGATACTAACTACTTTAAATCATCCAAAATAAAAGACAACTATGGATGTTAAATTAAAACATAGAATCTAATTGATTTACCTCAAGGAAAGAAAATAGTTGGATGTAAATATATTTACAATATCAAATATAAACTAGATGGTTCACTTCACAAATAAAAAGCTCATTTGGTTATGATATGATATACTTAAATAGAAGGAATTAATTATGATGAAACTTTTATACCAACCATAAGAATGACTACTATTCAAACAATGTGTGCTCTAGTAGCACATCATATATGGAAGGTACATCAGATGGACATAAAAAATGCATTTCTTAATGGTGATATTGAAGAATAAGTATATATGTTATAACTAGAAGGGTTTGTAAATAAAGGACAAGAACATAAAGTTTGCAAAATAAAAAAATCCTTGCACGATCTAAAGCAAGCATCAACAACATGGTATATAAAGATTACTAATCATTTATAACAATATAATTTCAAAATAATTTTGTCATATACAAATGTTTTTACAAAAAAGGTTGGGCATGACATAATCATACTTGTAGTATATGTCTATGATATACTTTTTAGAGTATATTACATCATTTGGTTCATCTAAATTTACCATATTTGGTACATAACTAGAGTAGGAGTTTACTTTAGACTAAGGTTATGTAGTTACTTGGGGAAGAAGTAATAAATGCACAAATGTTAGAATGTGCAATGATGTAAATGCACATGTAATCCACATGTACATGAGTCTTAGGATATAATCATGGGATGAGTAAATTCTAAGGAACTTATCTACTATATATGCGTATATTGATCTATAGAGTGGTGAATGGAAGCATGCACCCATAGCATGCACAAATACATTAGAGAAAGGGTTTCATATGTTGTAACAAGTTTCATGAGTTTATATCAATGGATATTTTATAAGTGGTTTCAAAAGTTTCTTGTGATATTTAATTATTTCTTAAATTATCATTATCATAGTTATAATATTGGTTGCTTATTTCATACTTGTGGTTACATTTACTTTAAGTTTAAAGCTTCAAAAGCTAATCATGGTATCAAAGCTATGATAGATCAAAGGAAAACCACAATGTGTCACCATTGATATTATTGTGTCTTTGCAAACCAAACCTGCCATTGAGCATCGTTGCATGCAAACATCACCATAATAGATTGTTTGATAGAAGGCCTTATTGCTGAAGCTGAAAGTAGTGATTTTTGAAGGAGGTTTGAAGGAGAGTTTTTTTAGAAGATTGTGGGTAGAAGAAGCTCATTACAATGAAAATTGGGATAATTTATTCCATACAAAACAAGCCCAAGGGAGAAATATTTTGTGAGAATAATATCAAATAATTCATTGAAAAGCTTGGATTAATGATTGTGAAAGTAACCAAGCAAGGTAAGGATTACCAAAAGTTGAAGGTAATGTTGTGACTGTCACACAACTCACCCCAAAATTGGGGACCCACCTTTTATTTTGGTATTTGGATGTTTGCATTTTTTTTAAGTGTCTAATGCTTTGCTTTGTTATGGTTTTATAGTCTTCACCCATTTGTGGTTGATGATTTTTTATCGTGATTTTGTTGTCGATAATATTTTTATCATAAATTTATTGTCAATGATATTTTTATCGTCAATTTGTTGTCGATGATTTTTATCATAAATTTTGTGTCGACGATATTTATCTTCAATTTGTCATTGATGATTTTTATCATAATTTTTTTATGCATGATTTTTATCATCAATTTGTTATCGATGATATTTATCGTTCATTTCTTATCGATAATTTTTATTGTCATTTTTTTGCTCATGATTTTTATCATCAATTTTGTTGTTAGCGATTTCAATGTTAAATGTGGTGTTTGCTTTCATTTGCATGTTCCAAATTATGTTAAGAAAGCTATATATATATATATAATTATAATAAAAAGATAAAATATTTCATATGATATATATCATATGAAGTACATAAAAAAAATAATAATAAAATAAATTTGACTATTATAACTTGATTATAGTTTTATTACCTATATATTTAGGAAGAAAAGAGGCCATTGGGATCATCTCTTTTTTCGTAGGATTTTAAATTAATATAAATTTTGGTATTTCATAATAGTTTGAAATAGTTAATTTAGATTTTATTGATAGGAAATTCATTAATTTTTTTGTGTTGTACGTAGGCCACCCAAGGCAGTGATAATAAGACAACAAGGAGGAAGCGTGGAAAGCCAACGATGTTTTAATATGGATCCCTATTGCAGATGATCCATTCAACATTGGGTAGTGAGATGTGCACACGTGGCAAGGGTGAATCAGAACAAGGATCACCAGGATAGTAGCACCGATTGATAAGGTGAACACACCAAAGAGAAAGCTATGTGTGGATGATCCCAAAAATGATATGATGATAACACCCAATAGTAGAGATTTTTTTAGCATTATGAGGGTAGGATTCACCCTAAGTATTGCAATATATGAAAGCTTGGGTCATAGGGAGTAGTTTTTTATAGTGAGGCATGCACAATAGTGCATACTGAGAACAACATGAATGGGCGGCGATGATGTGTCCAAGCTCAAAAACTTGATAACATTTGAAATGTGGCTTGAAGTAAAGAAATAAATCACATGGCTGACTCCTATGATTGGATAAAACTCATTTTTGATGATGCTGACGGGATGTATTATCAAAGGCTCCATTGATAGATGGGGAAAGTGGTCAAGTGTGATCTACCAAGGTGGAAGGAGGCATCACAGTGATGTCCATCGACTACCATGGAATCACCAGGACAAGAGTAAATCATGGAATCAATGCAAGAATAATTTTAGTCCCATTGTTGGAGGAAGCATCGACATGAGAAATATAGAAGGTTTAGAGGATCATAGCAATAGCCAAAGTCGTTAGATGGCTAATTATATGGTGATATCATATGAAATGGAAAAATAATGTGGATGATGTGGTAATTGATACATACCCACATGGCAATATTGACAGTGGTCAAATTACAGAGGTGATGTAGCATGGACATAGATCCATCCAAACATGGTGATGTGGTGGTAGCATACTAGTATAGTGTTCAAAATAGTGAAACTTTCTTTATCTGGCAGTGGATTTAGAACATCGATGATGACATCGAGTAGCACAAAATTAAATAAATCATAGAAAATAGGGATGGTGATTTCAACATTGAAGAATTAAATGAGTAGCATTGTTAGAGGAGGATGAGAATCTATTTGAAAGTCCTTAGCAATTTGGTAGATAGGCATGGACAATGAGAAGGTTGCCATAGCGGGAGTTGCAAAGAGACATAATCACCAAATATTTAGACATCTTATTTCGAAGTAGGGATCATTAAGGGGAACTAAGATAATCATGTAGGTGATTGGGACATCTACGAATGTCACAGTGATGATAGGACCCTGATTGCCATTTGATAGCTAAATTATAAATGACAGCATGGATGTTTAAGATGCCATATCATGGGCTAAACACCAAGTATGCAGATTCAAGAACATTGTGAACAATCCTATGTAAGAAAAAATTAGTGTAAGTAGGGGATATTATTTTTCGTGGATTTTTTCGATTCGCCCAAGGACGGTGAAGCCTCACTTTTGACTGTTGATGAAAATAGTGATTCGACATGGTGTGTTACAGGGATATGATGTGGAACCATAGTGGTGCGGGCCAAACAAGGTTAACTTATTTCCTACTTTTGTCACATGCCCGTGCATTTAATTTATCAACCTAGGGAGCTTCGTAAACTTGTGAAGGGTCTTGAACAAGATTACTCACAATACCACTTGAGATGAGTCCGCTAGTTCTACTATTGGGGGGTGTTTCAAATGGTTGTCAATCATTCATGCACTCCTCAATAATTTACATAAAAACAATTAAATCTATAGAAAGGAAATATTCACAGATTCTTGGAAATGAACCTACTGCAAATACTGGAAATAGCAATGCATAACAATCTTATAAAAGTGGTAAACTAATCTAGAAAACATAGGAAAAATAGGGGAACAAATACTAGCTTGGAGTGGGCCCATGCTCCAGCAGCTTCCTCCCAATTGAACACGCACTTAGAAACTCTTAGAACTGTATTATGATTATCAAAGTATTACAATGCTTCTTTTGTATATCTCTCTATAATTACTATCAAAATATTTTATATCCCTCAATCTCCTCAGAGAGGTCTTGGTGTGTTTATATAGCACACCCACAAAAATTATGTTACAAAGAAGTTGTAACAGTCGATTCATTCCAGACTAAACTAAGACAGTCTGGTAAATGTGATCGACGTCTCCTAAAACTAGCATTCGATTCTAACGGTGGCATGTTCACTGATTGGTTTGTGCTTTGCTTGGCATTGGTAGGATGTTCTCATACATAAGTACAATCCCCAATTTAGCTGTACATGATGTAGAGTTGGAACTACACCAGTCACTATTTTCCACGTCATTCTTTTTTGGTCAACGGGCGAAGAACAGGGGTGCCTTCCCTATGAGAAAGGTGCCTAAGTATGTCAGGCACTTTCTCTATGCAGAAGGTGCCTTACTACCATTAGCACCTTCATGAAAGAGGAAGATGCTTATCTTCTATTGGTGCCTTCCTGTGAGAGGAAGGCACTTGCCTTCTAGTGGTGCCTTTCTATCGGTGCGTTCCTTATGAGAGGAAGGGTTTTGCCTTCTAGTGGTGCCTTCCTTATGAGAGGAAGGCACTTTCCTTCTAGTGATGCCTTCCCATCGATGCCTTCCTTTGGTGTCTTCCTAGAAGAGGAAGGTGTTGGCCTTCTATTGGTGCCTTCCTGGGAGAGGAAGGCGCTTATCTTTCCTTGGCACCTTCTTGGAAGAGGAAGGCACCTACCTTCTCTACGTCAATTCTGAAAGAAACAAAGTTCCAGGTCCATAAAAAGACCTCGACTGATCCAAATATAACTAAATCAACTGCAATTCCACAAAAATGCACTAAAAATACATGAATTAGATAACATGCATAATTTCATCAAATAATTATATAATCATTCATAAAAATATGCAATCCTTATTATACAGTTGCATAATAATCATGAAATTGTATACAAAATATGAGCATTTTTTATGCTCATCATTCCCACATGCCTGACATATGCCATGCCCTCGTGGCATAAAAAGTCCAGGTAGCCCTACTGACCCCTCATAATTATCATTTCTTAGTGGATCCAACTGTACCTATGGCATGTATCTGCCTCTTCTGTGTGTTGGCATCTAGATGTGTGGCTCTTCTTTTTCTACACAAAGCTAAGGGTGCGGCTGTCGGTTGTCCTTTCCTCGTTCTAGCTACTATTGGTGGTGATATAGCTAGCGTCATCTCTACTAACTGGAATTCAACTTTTGTAGCTTTCCATAGGTCAGCATCCAGAGGTCTGACCGTTGCAAGAGGAATATCTGAATTATCCCTCCTAGAATGAACTACTTAGGCTTTGTACAATCAGGCTACTTGAGGAGTAAGCCCTGCCTTCTCCCTTGTAATGGCTATGGCCTCCAATTCGGGGCCATATACCCCCCACCATTAAAAATACCTTCTTATCATGGAGGTTCGTCCCCAGGATGACCCATAAATATCCCAGAATTGGTTGTCCTCTATTGTATTGACGTAGATACTAGAGTCCCCCTGCATCCTCGATGTTGCCTTCCTAGTATCCTTAGTTGTTGTAATCTCTTTGAGTAGTTATTCAAACTATTTTTCCTCTTCACAAATGGCTGCATATCCCACTTGTCTTCCTCTGGCTTGGTGAAGGTCACCTTAACCTTCTTTCGAGCCATCCTAGGCCCTTTTCCTCTAGCCTATATAGAAAATGTGGTGGCTCGAACAAGAGTTTTCCCTTTCTCCCTAGAAATAATATTCTCACTCCGAGGGACCTACTCTATTGTCCCTTGAGCATTCTCTTCACTTTGTGCTACCATCCCTAGGGGTGCTTCTTCCTCCCCCTATCTGTCCTATGTTGACCCCTCATGTTCTTCTCTTCCTTCCTTAGGTTCAGGGAGTTCTTCCTTATTCAACAGTCATGTCTACTGCTACTGGACCTCGTCCTGATCTGTATCACTCAGGATGATGATAGGGGGTGTTGTGGGACTTCTTTCCCTTTCACTCCCAAAAATAGAGGAATTATCCCTTGCCTCTAGGCTGCTTTGTCGGGCGTCCGATCGAATTTCTCCCAAAGAGAATACTCGTTCTATAGATGTGGGAGAATTCATCGCGACCTCTTTTGCCCAATCAATTTGGGTCAACGCATCCCTTCTTTTTATTCCCCTATCTTGGAGTAGCTGGTTCTCCTCCTGCAACTGTAAGACCAGCTGCTCGAGCTAGGTAATTCATCCTTCTCTTTCTTTCAACTCCCCTCTATGCTTGTTTTTGCAGTCCTCGAAAATTTTTTGGGCCACCTAGCAAGTGGTTTGCCATTCAATGCTTACTCCAAGGCTGTGTCGACCTGATAATTGCTCCTAAAAGTCCCTGCATCTTGTGGGCTCCAGTTTGTCAATTTCTAGAGGGTTTGGGCTGCAAAGTTGACTTTTGGGTCACTTTGTTCTTCTTCTACCAATAGTAGGAGTCATCGTAGGTGTTTCCTCCTGGGGATTGGTTTTTGTAGCTAAAACTTGGCCTCATTGCTAATAAGTGGTGCTCCTTCCTCTTCACACTCGAGCACTGGGGAATGCCCTCTTTCCTCTGTTTGTTCAAGAACTGTTGAATGCCCTCTTTCTTGCATAAAATAGGGCAATGCCAATTTCCTGATACTCACAATTTCTACTGTAGGGCTTCCATATTCTTGCCATGTTTTGGTAATAGCATCTTGTTGCCCTTCTTGGCTACCATCTCCCTCTGCGTTGGGGTTCTGCCTCTATGCTTCTGCATGGCTGACCAATGCTGATATAAGCCCATGGTGGGCCAAGGTGGATGATGCTCCCTTCTTGTACCTATATCCTTCATCCCTTAAATAATTTGCTAGGTAGAAGGGAACATTCAACTTCCTTACATGCACCATGTGATTGAGAAACTACACATGGTTAGAGTACATATGGGTATACTTCCCAATGCATGTAAATAATAGAGTAACCTGCTTGAATATCTTTCGTAGATTCATGGGAAGGCTAATTTTGGGTAACCCTTCCTTATCTATCTACATATTTTCCCCTAGCAGTAGCACTTTGGCATATGACTTTAGCAGTCTGCCTTTGTATATGCATTCCCCTATGAAGGGCAATCTAGTCGCTTGCGAGATGCATTTGGGGGTGACTATAATTTCTACCCCTCATACCTGAGCTACATCACCCCTCAAGGAGGCAACAAATTCCTTGGCTGCCTCCATATCCTGGCCCTAACTAACCAAGGTACAGTATTCGAGCCATCCCTCGACCTCGAACTATGTCTTTACCACTCTCCTGATTCCTTCTGTATCACTTAGTTCATTCTTCTTCATCGCGTGATTCTTCGACCTTCCTCCTATGGTGCCTTCCCTTATTACTATGTTTTTTCTATCCTTCCTTCTTCATGAAGGTGCCTTATTATAGGGAAAGCACCTAACCTTAGCATTAAACCTTTCGAGACATATCATTGGCACACGGTTCTAGCTATGGGGGATATGATTTTTATGACAATGATATTTTTTTGGTACTGCATAATTTATAAATAATTATATAAAAAATTGAGTTAGTATGCGTATACCTTATTCGACATTTCAAGAGTCGTGAAGATCATTGATTCAATGATTCGTGACATGGGGGAGGGGTATGGTCATCTGGTGCCACTCGTTCATGTGGTGATTTCATTCTGATCGAGGTGTTCGAGAGACGTAAGTTTTGGTTGTATGTGAAAGGTGCTCTTTGGTACCTTACCCATGTGGAAGGCACTTATGTGGCACCTTCCTTATGTGGAAGGCACTTATGTGGCACCTTCCTTATTTGGAAGGTTCTTATATGGTGCCTTCTTATATGGTGCCTTCCTAATGTTGGTGCTCTCTAAATGGATGCATCTTTCAGTGGTGGAAGACACATTTTTGATTGGATGCGCCTTCCTGTGGTGGAAGGCACCTTCTTGATGATGACGCATTCCTACTATAAAATGTGCTTCTGAATGGGTATGCCTTCTCGATGTGGAATGCACCTCGGTCTGTATACGCCTTCTCGATGTGGGATGCACCTCGATCTATATGAGCCTTCTCGATGTGGAAGGCACCTCGATCTGTATGCACCTTCCCGATGTGGAAGGCACCTCGGTTGTATGCGCCTTCCCGATGTGGAAGGTGCCTCAAGCTTCCCATTTTTTTTTTATTGTGTGGCACATTCCAGCCACAGAAGGCGCCTATATATATTTTTATTTTATTTAATTTATTTATTTAATTTATTTATTTTGTGCGCCTTATTCATACGTAAGGTGCCTTCTTCTAGCGGGTGCCTTCTTCATATGGAAGGCACCTTCTTCTGGCTGGACGCCTTCTTCATATAGAAGGTGCCTTCTACACCTTCTCAATGTGGAAGGTGCCTTATTCTCAGCAATCATGTTGTGATTGACTAGGAAATGGTGATCAAGCCTTCTATGTCTTGCTTCGTGTTGCCTCAACTTCTACCTATGAGTGCCGATGTCAGAATGCTGAGCTAAATCAGGCCTAGTTTCCCAGATACCTATTCCTTGTGTTGTCAGGTCCACCTGCAAAAAGCAAATGAAAATAAAGAAAAATAAATGCAGTTAGACGCATTCCATGCCTGTGAGGTCCTGGGTTAGGATAATTGTAGCTTGCATGCAGGCGTCATCCCTGCAAAACACACTGTAAGAAAAAAAACCTAAATTAACTGATTTTGGTGAGCACCTCCATGCCCACCGTTTTGCCTATTAAAATTTTGGTCCAAATCTAACAATATGGGGTCTACCCCATGTCTATTCTGGATTCCACCTCTAAGGTGTCGAATGTGTTATAGGGGTACAGTCAGTGGCCATTTACCGTTAACATAGTGTTGTTGTCATCAATTATTCTAACGCACACTACCCAATTCTTGATGAGTTCTACCACCTCATACGATCCCATCCATCTTTGCATTAATTTACCTTTTATTTCCTGGAATCAAGAATCATACAATAGCACCCGTTCTCCTTCTTGGAACTCCTTCATTTTAATTTGGTGATCATGCCACCACTTTCTTTTCTTTTGTATGATTTTGTTCTCTGTAGAGCGTCCATTTGGATTTTTTCCAACTGATCTAGCTGCCACATCCTTTCTTCTTGAGTGTCATCCAAACTCAAGTTCAATTCTGAATCCATCCTCAATGTCTTGATTTGAAATTCAATGGGAATCATCACACTCTTCCCATAGACCAGTTGGAAGGGTGTGAAGCCTGTGGTGGATTTCCATGTGGTATTATATGCCCAGACTACCTTCGACAACCATGTAGCCCAATCCTTTCTGTGTTGATGCATGATCTTCGTTAGGATGTTCTATATTTCTCTTTTCGTCACTTCCACTTGCCCATTTGCCTGCGGATGGTAGGGTGTAGTTTTATTGTGTCGAACTCTATATTGATCCATCAGCTCTTTGATCAACTTGGAGGTAAATTGAGGCCCTTTGTTTGTTGTTATATCTCTAGGTACCCCAAATCATATAAAAATGTGGGAAAATAAGAAATTAGTGACTGTTCTTTCTTTTGAATATCTCAACGCTTGAAATTTAACCCATTTGGTGACATAATATGTACAAATCAAAATAAACCTCCTCCCTATTGAAGGTGGATTAATTTTTCCCATGAAGTCCATGCCCCACTTATCGAAGGGTTCTAGGTGTACCTGAGGCTGGAGGGACATTTTCTCTTGATGGGTTGGTCTGCCCATTCTTTGTCATTCATCGCACTTGCTGGCGTACGCAGCTACATCCTTGAATAGAGTGGGCCAAAAGTAACCATCCTGTAGGATTTTATATGCAATTCATTTCCCTGCAAAGTTTCATCTGCATGGTTCGTCATGACACACTTTGAGTACTTCTGAGAACTCCTATTCTGCTACGCATCTCCTTATAATCTGGTCACATCCTATTTTTAACAAGACACTATCAATCCATATGAATGATGCACTTTTCTCTATGACAACCTGCTTTTCTCAAAAAGAGAGAGCAGGTGAGGTTCTTCTGGTGGCCAAGTAATTGGCTATATCTGTGTACCATGATATTTGCTCACTAATGTGAACAAATGTTCAAATCCATTGTCTTCCACTGTTTTATGGTCTTCTGGTATCAATCTGGATAGAAAATTTGCTACGACATTGTCCTTGCGTAGTTTGTCAACTATTGTGATGTCAAATTCCTGCAGTAACAAGAGCCACCTGATAATTATTCTGCCAATGGCCAGATTGCTCATCAATTATCTAATAGCCGCATGGTCCATTTGGACAAATACCTTATACCTAATGATATAATAGAAAAATCTATTTATGGCATGCACAACTACAAGGAACTCCTTCGTCACCGTGTAGTTGAGCTCGGCTCCTGCCAAGTTTTTGTTGACATAGTAGATGGTGTAAAATTCTTCTCCATCCTTCTATCTGAGGACTACTCCAATCGCATTGTTGGATGCATCATAGTAGATATGGAATGGTATGGCATAATTTAGTCCTCTTAAAATTTGTGTGGATATCAGTTTCTCTTTAAGCAACTAAAATGCTTCCTCGCAGTCTTTCATCTAATTGAACTCCACATCCTTAGATAATAGAGTGTGTAGTGGTTTTGCAATTTTTCTAAATTAGACAATAAATCATCGATAGTACCTGGTTGATCCAAGAAAAATCCTCACCTCTCTCTAAATTATAGTGTTGGATAGGTCTTTGATGACCTCAATTTTTCTTTTATCAACCTTTATTCCTTCTACGAAGAGGTGGTTTCCCAGTACGATGCCTTCTTGCATCATCATTTAGCATTTCTCGTTACTCAGGGACAAACTATTTTCCTTGCTTCTTTCAAGCACTCTTTCCAATTTTGTCATTGCCTCATCAAATTTTTCTCCATAGATGGTGAAGTCATCCATGTATATTTCGATCGCGTCTCCCATCATGTCAAAATATGCTAAGCACCACCCTTTGAAATGTGGCAGGTGTGTTGCACAATTCAAAAGGCAATACCTGATAGGCAAATTTTCCCCATGGGTAGGTGAACATTGTCTTGTCCTGATCCTCTTCTCCTATATGGATTTGGTTGTATCCACTAAATCCATCCAAGAAGTAGAAATACTTCCTCCCTAAGAGTGTATCCAAGACTTGATCAATGAACAGGAGCGGGAAGTGGTCCTTCTTGGTCACTTTTTTTAACACTTTGTAGTCCACATGGATTCACCATTTCCTATTATTTTTAGGGACTACCACTAATGGTGATACCCACTCACTATCAAAAACTAGATAGATGAATCCGACAGTCAAGAGTTTTTGCAGTTCTTCCTTGACAATGCCTTTCATTACCTGATTTATTCTTCTTTGTGGTCACCTACTTGGAGTTGCTTGATCATCTAAGTATATACAATGGGTATAGATCTCTGGGTTGATACCCTTCATATATGAGTAATCCCATGCAAATGCCTATTGGTGTCTAACCAGGATCTCTTCTACTTTCATCAATTGTGTGGGAGTCAAACCACTACTGACATTCAACGTTCTTCCTGGCCCGATGTACATCTGCTAAATGTGGTGATCCTAGGCACCAACCAATGGTGATCCAGGTATATATATGGATGACTCCCCATGGAGGAACTCCACAATAGCACCATATTCATCTTTTTCTATCAACTCATCCAACTTCATCACCGGCTGGATCATGGATAGCTCAATATTTTTATCCTCGATCAACATGGGTTCTCCTACTAAGTCAACAGACTACGAGGGGGGTGAAATAGTCAACCTTTTAACATTTTGTCCATCGAATATGGTCATCAGCCCAACCTGGAAGTTGATGTAAGCATCAACTATTTCCAGCCATGGCCTTCCCAAGATGTGAAGGTAACTGTCCAACCTAGTTTTATATTGCAGGACTAAAAAGTTGGCTGGGCATTCCCATGCACTGACTATCACTATTATGTCTTCTAGCATTCCTTATGACACCATGATCGATCGATTGGATAGCTATGGCAATGTCGTAGTGGGTTTTAGGTTCAGAGCTATAGCCTCTGCATGGTCTCTTGAGGCATTACATTGATGGCTGCTCTGATATCGACCAACATATTGGAT
This sequence comes from Wollemia nobilis, assembly GCA_028583015.1. Lineage (NCBI taxonomy): Eukaryota > Viridiplantae > Streptophyta > Pinopsida > Araucariales > Araucariaceae > Wollemia > Wollemia nobilis. The sequence continues at coordinate 10,443,471 of JAQPPZ010016934.1, forward strand.
AGGAAATGTCCCTCAATTTTTATAGTCAGCATCGGGCTGCCTGGGTCTACATACTTTAGATGGCACATTTTTCCCATCATCAAATATACTAGTTTACCCATGACATTGATATTCTAGGTTGCTCTTCATCCTGGATTCCTTAGACACATCTCTCTTATCGCCTTGGTATATACTTAAACATCTTGGATGGCTTGAAATAATGGAATTGTCATTGTGAGGTTCTTCAAGCTAGGCAAGATATCAAACTTTAGCTATGTTAATTTCCTCTGTTATTGCAACCATTTGGAAAATAGAGCCTTTGCTCTCTCAGGCATTTCTTGTATCATCTCTTCTACAAGAGGTGTTTCTCCTACATTTTCCTCCTCTTCTACTAGTGGAGGCGTTCCTACTCCTAGATGTCTACCAGACCTAAGCTAAATATGGTACATCATAAACATATCACCCTCCATGTTGTATGCTGGCTGGTTCACCCTGTTATTTAGATTTTCCATCGGTTGTGCGGGTAGCTGCATAGGTCTCACTATTGGAAACACCGATAAATTCTGTTGGGGGTGAGTTGGTGCTATGTTCTATGGAGCTTGATTCCACAGAATGTGGCCTCTCCACTGCTGCCTAGGATATGGATATGGCATCCATGGCTGCTAGTGTGGGAATGTTGTTGGGGGTGCATTAGACTAGGGTGATGGCACACACCACCCCATGTTAGGTGGTTAAGGCGGACCTTGGTGCATGTATGGTCCTCCCCCATATGATGACATTATAGTTGGCATATTCCCCATATGGGGTTATGGCCAACCCTTTTCATTGCCTATGAAATAGGCATCTACGCTTTCAGAATCCTCCTGATTACTGGGTAGTTGTGGGCATAATTGATTTTTATGTTTTAGCCTGCAAATTGTGCATACTCTGAATTTATTCTCTAGGTATGCATTCTTTGCATGCTTCCCTCTGCATTTTGGACAAAAATCATCCAATGCTACTTCATTTTATTGCTTCTTTTCTCTAACAGCAACGTATCCATTTGTAATGCTATAGATGAGAGCATTTCGCTCTTTAAATATTCCAACATGTTACCCATTTTTTTCTTTGTAACTAAAGCAGTCACTTTCATGGTTCTAGAAGTGGTCTTGTCTCTCCTTATTGAGTAGTTCTAGCATAGTTGTCGGATGTCTTCCATAGCATGCTAGTATATGTCACCTCCAAAGATCATGTTAAGAGCCTCCAATGATTCATTGGTAAGTCCTCTCAGAAAGATGCTTTTGAGGGACTTATCAGATAGTTTCATGTGAGGAGATCATTGAAGATTGAAGTTGAATCTCTCTTAGTATTCCTTGAGAGACTCATATTCTTTTTGCGTCATGCTCAGGACCTCTTCTTTGGAGTATATTGCTCTCCCAAAATCTTGGTATTGCTCTAAAAAGAGCTTCTTCATTTGATACCAAGTGGCAATGTATTTGTTTGCTAGACTGATGAACCATCATAGAGTTGCATTATCCAATGTGGAAGGGAAGAGTTTCAGCTTCTACGTATCATATTTGTAGTCCACAAACTTGCAAAAGACATCAAACTTAAAAAATAGGTCAGGTTCCTTAGTTGGGTATCCTTTGAAGGTCAAAAGGTGATCAGGGGATATGTTTTTCATTTTGGTATCTCCTACTCCTTCTTCAATCGAGAAACTAAATCTAGATGAGACTTCTTTGTTGTCAGCCAATTTTTCAAAAAATGTGGTCTCTAATGCAATATTTATGGCCTTACAGTCGTTTAAGACATTTTGATTCAAGGCTCTAAGGTTTTCAGGTTTTATCATTCGATCTTCTATAGCTTTCCATAATAGGTCTTCCTCTAAGGGTGTCCTATTAAATAGGGAATTTATGATGATTCGTTCTTCCCCACATTGATGGGATGAGAAGGCATTTTGCACAAAGTGCGGATCCTCACTCCAATGGATTGCTAGAGATAGGTCAAGCGAGTCTAATTCAAATTTAGAATGTTTGGCTGACTCAGGTTTTGATGGATTGGTTTTTATAAACCGATCGTTAGGTCCTCTTGTTCTCGAAGAACTCATACAAGGTCATATGGAATGTTTTCAGGTATTGTAGATAATCTAGATGAGACACTTCCCTGACAACGATGCCAAAATTTTGTGGGCCAAACAAGGTTAACTTCTTTCCTACTTTTGTCACATGCCTATGCATTTAATTTATCAACCCAGGGAGCTTCCTAATCTTGCGAAGGGTCTTGAACAGGATTATTCACAATACCACTTGAGATGAGTCCGCTAGTTCTACTATTAGCGGGTGTTTCAAATAGTTGTCAATCATTCATGCACTCCTCAATAATTTACATAAAAATAATTAAATCTATAGAAAGGAAATATTCACACATTCCTAGAAATGAACCTACTACAAATACTGGAAATATCAATGCAATAAACAATCCTATAAAAGCGGTAAACTAATCTAGAAAACACAGGACAAATAGGGGAAGAAATACTAGCTTGGAGTGGGCCCAGGATCTAGCAGCTTCCTCCTAGCTGAACACACACTTAGAAACTCTTAGAACTGTATTATGATTATCAAAGTATTACAATGCTTCTTATGTATATCTCTCTATAATTACTATCAAAATATTTTATATCCTCTATATCCTTAGAGAGGTCTACGTGTGTTTATATAGCACACCCACAAAACTTCTATTACAAAGAAGTTGTAATAGTCGATTCATTCCAGACTAAACTAAGATAGTCTGGTAAATGTGATCGACGTCTTCTAAAATTGGCATTCATTTCTAATGGTTGTGTGTTCAGTAATTGGTTTGTGCTTCACTTGGAATTGGTAGGACGTTCTCATACGTCGGTGTGATCCCCAATTTAGCTCTACATGACATAGAGTTAGAACTGCACCAGTCATTGTTGTTCACGTCATGCTTTTTTGGTCGATTGAAGAACAGGGGCACCTTCCCTATGAGGAAGGTGCCTAAGTATGTCGGGTGCCTTCTCTATGCGGAAGGTGCCTTACTGCCATTGGCACCTTCCTAGAAGAGGAAGGTGCTTATCTTCTATTGGTGCCTTCCTATGAGAGGAAGGTGCTTGCCTTCTAGTGGTGCCTTCCTGTCGATGCCTTCCTTATGAGAGGAAGGTGTTTGCCTTCTAGTGGTGCCTTCCTTATGAGAGGAAGGCACTTGCCTTCTAGTGGTGCTTTCCCCTCGGTGCATTCCTTTGGCACCTTCCTGGAAGAGGAAGGCATTGGCCTTCTATTGGCGCCTTCCTAGGAGAGGAAGGCGCTTGTCTTTCCTTGGAACCTTCCTGGAAGAGGAAGGTGCCTACTTACGCTTGGTGCCTTCCTGGAAGAGGAAGGTGCCTACATTCTCTACGTCGATTCCGAAAGAAATAAAGTACCAAGTCCATAAAAAGGCCTTGACTGATCCAAATCTAACTAAATCAACTGCAATTCCACAAAAACACACTGAAAACACATGAATTAGATAACACGCATAATTTCATCAAATAATTATATAATTGTTCATAAACAAATGCAATCCTTAATATTCAACCGCATAATAATCGATAAATTGTATACAAAATATGAGCATTTATGATGCTCATCACATAGGATTTGGCCCGAACTTGTCATAGTTAAAGTATAGTGGATACCTGAGTTTTAATGGTTGATGTAGATTCAATGATAATGTGGAATATCCAACCATAACTATGAAATAGATGTAATTTCAATACGAGTCACAGCGACCGTTACACCTGCAATGTCCTAATATGTGTAACAATTACATTTAGGTGATGACAAAGATAATCATGTAGACGCAGACTACAGAAGACCATGATGGATGTTATTGATGCAAGGGTGAGATTTCATCTCTATGTCTTGGGCCATAAAAAAAGTGTGAAGATGTGGTCGAAACCCTCATGGTAGTAGCATGATGAATACGGTAGCACATGTATGTTAATGGTCACACCATTGAATGTTTAAACCCTTAAATTTATTTTCTATGTCCTTAAGAGCTAGCACTTAATTTATTTTGGAATATAAATGCAGGTTAAAGTAGATGAGGTTGCATGCAAAAGTTTCTCACATCTTTGGTTTTGCAGGATGGGGTGCCATCAAAATGTTAAAGCTTTGAATATCTGTATTTTCAGCATTCAAGTTATTTCCAGATTTTCATTTTTTTAATTTTTGAACTTTTTATTTTGCAGATTTTTTTTTTAAACTTCGAAGATTAAAATAAAAATTAAAAAATTAAAATGACAAAAATAAATACATGGGTGTGAAGAATGAACTACAATATTTCATCCAAAATAAATTTCAACTCATTTCGAAGTCATGACGATTTTATAAAAACTGTTGAAAATTGTTATTTTATACAGATTTTATAATTTCAGAATTTATTTTTTTCACATTTTGAGGGAAAATCAATTTTTTTTTCTGCTTTATGTTTTCATTTTCAAGTATAAATGAATTTCCCTTAATAAAATTTTTAATTTCATTAAAGGGGGGTGATTTTTTATGGTATTCCATAAGCCATCATTTTTGGAGCAATAAATTTACCTTTCTTTATGAAAATTATGATTTCATTAAAGAGAGGTAATTTATACATTACATCAAATATTATCATTTTAAATAAATCAATTATTTCTTCTTTATGGAAATTATGATTTCATTAAAGAGGGAAAATTCATAATGACATTTTGAGGACATTATTTTAAAGCAATAAATTGGTGTCTCTCTATGAAAAATAATTTCATCAAAGAGGGACAATATATTAATTATATCAAAGGCTATCTTTATCTTCATGATAGAAGCTACATTTAATGGATATTTTTGTCATTTTAGATTCACATTCATAGATAGGTTTTAATATTCTACTTCATGCTTAAAGTAGGATTTAATACAAGAACAAACTTGTTTCAAATCTACTTAATAAAGGAAGATAAAATTTACCTAAAAACATTCAAGATAAAAAAGAATTAAGCATACATCATGGTCATATGAGGGCAAATTCATATTTGCATTTACGTTTCATGAACAATCATTAATATGGCATAATAATATAAACCAACACATGCCCCTTGTTAATAGTTACTTGCAATCAGTAAGGTATTCCTAGTGTTGAATTGGTATATCTTCATTGAGATTACTAATACACATACTTATATAGCGGAACCTTAGAGAAGTTGTTTTTATTTCTATGTTCTTTGCAAGATAAGGTTATGTGATCAAAATTCTAAGGTGAGTGTGGTTTTGCAATTGGGTAAAATTACCACTCAACATTTTGGTGCTAGAAGGAGGGCCTAAATTGGTGTTATTTTATTTATGCTAAATTATTCATTGTTGTTTTAAATGCATTGACTTATTTATGCAATGAATAATGTGATATTGTTGTAACTTTCAGAATTTTGAATTGCTAAATATTTTAAGTTCATTTGACTAGCATCTTTGGCCTCTTTTAGTACTCAACACTTTGGGAGTGAACAGGACCTAAATTGATTTATTTTATTGCTATTTAGATGATAAATTATTTGTGTTACTTGAAAGATTTATTCAAAGAAACTCATCTTGACTAACGAGGTTTTGTTTCCATATGATCACTTTCATTGATTCTAACATTCTCCATTTTGATGATGCATTGATGCTAACCTTTTTGTAAATTTGAGAATGTTCTTTAATGTCATGGTTTAATTGATGCATATATTTTGGATGATGCTAACATGATGATTCATTTGTTAAATATTTGATTTTTTTTGGTCATTTCATGCTTTCTTGCAAGATATTTTTATTTGACTAACAAAAATGGTTCAGAAGTTATTCTTTGAGTTTCACTAATGGCTACATTTGATGAACTAAGAGCAAAAATGGTATCTCTAAAAGCAGAAATGGTATCTATGTTAGGGGATTATTATAGTATTTTAAAAATACCTGGAATACCCCATCAAATTCTTGAAACTATATTGGAGTTTCTACCATAGTTTAGTCAAAATGATACATTAGAATACATATAAAAATTGCATGTCTACAAGAGCATATTATTTCAATGGTAAATTCTCCATGAGGATGTTGCTTGTAGGTTATTCTCTTACATACTGGATGACATAGAAATCGATTGGTATGCCCAATTACCTTTTGAGGTTAAGACTTATTGGGGTCAACTAGAAGCAATACTTTTTGACCATTTTAGAAAATAAGTGGACCTAAAAAATCAGTTTGACTCTATATGCAAAGAACCTAATGAATCCATGAGCCAATTTAATAATAGGTTCTATGGGTTGTGCAATGAAGTGTGGGAACATTACGACATAATAGAAGATAAATCTATTCAAGTATACATGGGAGCCATACATTCTACACTTGCTACATTATTGAGGGAAAATATTGATGACCCATATTTGCATAGAATCTATGAGGTTGCAAAAATGGTAGAACAATGACAAGTGGAGGTACAACATGTTCTCATGAGATATTATTCTTCTAGAGTTATCGATGCCAACCTACACCAACCATTGAATATAGAACCCTCCACTCTAATGATACCTAAGGTGAATGATTAAGGGGATAAATTTAAATGTCCAAATATTATAACCACCTTAGATATCGTCCAATAGGAGGTGCAATTTTCCAATCCAAAATCCACCAATCAGGGTTGTGTAGAGATGGGTTCATTTCTAGAAGTGCATGAGTATTCAGATAATGGAGGTGTCATAAATTTAACTAGTTTTGAGATATGTGATAGGACGGAACCTTCCATAGAATTGAATAAAGTGGTTGAAAGTTAAATTGAAAGAGAATCAATAAATGAATTCAAAGATATAACATAATTTCATCACTTGTTCTCGAAAGATGCTTTAGATGAGATTGTTGAAACTAATGGTCAAGAAGACCCACACCTTCCAAATTGAGATAAAATTGAATTATGGGTTAAAAATGTGCATTATGATAGTCTTACAAATTTGAATACAAGAAATTACCCACTTTTGGAAATAATTGAACCATCTAAGGAAGGTGAAGATAAATTTGATAAAAAATACCTTGATAAATTGGAAGATGTCGAGGAAGTAGTTGATCATCGCAAATCAATATTGGAAGATGATTACTATGGTTCTTGGAAGAAATTGGATGAATATGCTCACTCTAAACCTTCTATTGAATCCTTTATGTCAATTAATATGCAGGATAACACAATTGCTTTCTTGCAGGAAGATATTACAAGTCCTATACAATCTAAGGATGTTGTGGAAAAATGGTTGGAATCTTATCAAGTGTTGGAAAACGATGGTGATCCTACTACCATGCATAAAGAGGAAAAATAATTGATAGAAGAATCAAAATATAAGACAAAAGATACAATGGAGTTTCATCCCATGAATTTAAATGATAATTTTTACAATGGCTAGGGAAAATATGAAGATGTAGTGTGTTCTCACGCTCCTATTGATGAAACTTCTATTCCTATTGATATGCAGGAAGTTGAAACTTCTAATTCACATGAAGATATTACATTTGCAAGAATAGAGAAGGTTACAAAATTTGATCATGTTGGATATGAGTTTATTGAAGATTTTGTTGAAATTGAAAGGGAAGAAATGGTAAATGTTTCTTATGACTCATCGGTTTTGGATGAGGAAGAGGTAAAATCCTCTCTTTCATTTTGGAATAATGAAAATTTGGATACGAATTCACATGATTGTTTTAAATATTTGGATGAAGAAATACCACGGGTGGTTAGCAAGGAGGAAGAATTCACTTCTACTATTTCAAGTGATGAAAATATGGCTTTATTTGAAACAACTCAAATTATTGATCAAGACGATGTGTTATGTGATACATCCCTACATAGACAAGACTTATGGTTTAGAAAGGATGGTCATATCTTCTATTGGGTGCCTAACTTTGGTATTTTTGAACAGGTGTTTGACGTTGATGAAAATCATGATAAGAATTAAATAGTTACAAACGTTCATCAAGTTTTGGTAAATTCTAACCAAATGGGTTGAGTATGGATGATAATGTGAAATATTTACCTCTATAAGTGACTATTAAAATTTCAAGTGATGGATTACATGATGTCCATTTGGATGCTAATTCTATTTATGATGAAATGCCATTAGAGGTGAATGAAGAATTAAAGTTGATTTCTACTCACACCACTAATGATATTGCTTTGATGAATGAAAAATAAATTGATGAGCTTGAAGTGTTAAATCAAGTTCATAATCAATTAATTAAATCTAGGATAAATACTTATAATGAATCTCATTTAGTAGACATCCTAGATGCTTGTAAATTGTTACATAAGTTTGATTGGCCTACAAAAATAAAAAATAATTTAGCTTTGAAAGTTCTGGAAATGGGTTTTTGTTTGAAAGATATCATATTTGAAAATGAGAGCCTAGTTATAAATCAAGAATTGAATTGTGAAATTGATATCTTAAAGAATAGACAAGAAAGAATTGAAAATCAAATTTTGTCTAATCTATTGAATGATTTGAAGCTCACATATGGAATGGTTAATGAAACTAAATCAAATTGGTGGGGTGCGAGAGCTAAGATGAAGATTGATGTATTTTTTGGATTAATCTTGCTTTCATTGGATTCCTATAAAACTTGGCATGCTTATCATGTTATATATTTTTTGAAGTGTGCTAATCATGTTTGGGATCCAGGGAAGTGATAACTCAAACTTTTCACCATCCTGTACCATATTGTACATTTTTTTGTGTTTATTTCACATTCTTGTTAGTTTGCATTAAGTTATATTTTGGTTTGTGGTTTTTGTAGCTTTGTGTTTTGGGTTGTTCCCTTGTTTTGAGGTGATGTTTCGTGGTCGTCAACTTATGGTCTATGGCCTATTTTTTGTGTTTATTTGCTTAGTATGTTGGAATATCTAATCTAAAAGTAGGTGAACCCGAGAAAAGGGGGATAAGTTATTTGGGGATCATGCTCAGATTTTGGGGACTAAGGTGGTGGAGAGTGAACAATGAAAGATTTTGCTAGAGCTCCACATGTAACTCACATACATTAAAGGGTATTTCTAGAAATTATGAAGGATGAAGTTATCTTGATTTGTAATCTTAGGATAAAATCCAATATGATCCACTTGTAGGCTTTCTAATGCCATTGATGCTTGAATATTTGCAAAGTTTTTCTTTTGCAAAAAAAAGAAGAAAAAATAGAGAAAAATGATCATTGAAAATCTTGATCAAATCAGTCACAAGATCTATATAAACTCTACCAGGGCTATGGACACCTGACCAATAGTAGGGATCTATCTAGACACAAATCGAGTAAAAATAAAGGCTTTGCAAAGTATTGACCGAACACAAGGGTGAGTTGGATAAACCCTATCAGGGTTATAAACGCCTCACTGGAAGTGGGGCTCTATCTGTAAAAGTTTTAATTTTATAAGATGTATCTCATAGACTAATGCAAAACATATGATGGAATCTAGAGGGTTTTTAGAGATACAATACTGAATCACTTTTTCACACACTAAGAAAAGGTAGATGGATTAATTGTTTTTATTTAAAGTTGTTTATCCCCACCTTCTAGGGACATTGCTAAATAATTTATGTTTCGTTGATCTTGTGTGTTCTCATTTTAGATTGGGTTCTTCACTCGAAATGCTCAAGAGCATTTCCTAGCAGAGTTGTCATTTCTTGTGACTATCGCACAACTCACCCCAAAATTAGGGACCCACATTTTGTTTTGGTATTTGGGTGTTTGCATTTTGTTTTAAGTGTTTAATGCTTTGCTTTGTTTTGGATTTGCAATTTTTGCCTATTTGTGGTCGATGATTTTTTATCGTCAATTTGTTGTCAATGATATTTTTATCGTAAGTTTGTTGTCAATGATATTTTTATCGTCAGTTTGTTGTTGATGATATTTTTATCATCAATTTGTTGTCGATGATTTTTATCGTCAATTTCGTGTTGACGATTTTTATCGTCAATAATTTTTATCATCAATTTCTCATCAATGATTTTTATCATGAATTTATTGTCGATGATTTTTATCATCAATTTCTTGTCGATGATTTTTATCGTCATTTTTTTGTTGATGATTTTTATCGTCAATTTTGTTGTTAGCAATTTCATTGTTAAATTTGGTGTTTGCTTTCATTTGCATGTTTCAAATTATGTTAAGAAAGCTTTAAATATATATAATATAATATTATACTATATATAATAATGATAATAAAAAATAAAAAATATTTCATATGATATATATATATATCATATGAAGTAAGTAAAAATAATAATAAAATAAATTTGACTATTCCAACTTCATTATAGTTTGGTTACCTATATTTTTAGGAAGAAAAGAGACCATCGAAATCATCTTTTTTTCTGTAGACTTGTAACTTAATTTAAATATTGGTCTTTGATAATAGTTTGGAATAGTTAATTTAGATTTTATTGATAGGAAATCCATTAATTTCTTGTGTTGTCTTCAAGCCACCCAAGGCATCTGTGATAAAACAACGAGGAGGAAGTGCAGATAGTCGATAATGTTTGAATGTGGATCCCTAATACGGATGATCCATTCGACATCGATAAATGATCTTTGCACATGTGACAAGGGTGAATCAGAACTATGATCATCAGGATAGTAACACTGACTAATGAGGTGAACATTTTGAATGAAAAGGTATGTGTGGATGATCTCGGTAAACGAGATGATTACAATAACCAATAGTAGAGATTTTTTGGAATTATGAGGGTAGGATTCACCTCCAGTATTGCAAGCTTCAAAATTCAAGGTTGCAAGGAGCCATTTTTTATAGTAAGTCATGCACAACTATGCATACCAAGAACAACATGGATGCGCAGTGATCATGTGGCCAAGATCAATGACTCGATAGCATTTCGAAGGTGGTTCAAGGTAAAGAAATGAATCGCATGGCTAACTCCTATGATTGGACATAACCCATTATCGACAATGCTTATGGGATGTAATATCAAAGTTTATATTGAAAAATGGATAAAGTGGTCAAGTGTGATCTATCAAGGTGAAATAAGGTATCACAAAAATATCTGTTGACTACCATAGCATCACCAGGGCAAGAGAAAATCATGGAATCACTGCAAGAACAAGGTTAGTCTCATCATTGGAGGAAGCATCGACATGAAAAATATAGAAGGTGTATAGGATCACAACAATGGTCAAAGCCATTTGATGTCCAATTATATGGTGACATCACATGAAAGGGAAAAATGATGTAGATTATGTGGTAAAACCCACATGGCAATGTCAATGATGGTCATATTGTGGAGGGGATGCAGCATGGACATAGATCCATCTACACGTGGTGATATGGTAGTATCATGGTAGTATGGTGTTCAAAATAGTGAAGCTTTTTCTATGTGGCAATCGATTGGAAATAGCGATTATGATGTCGAGTAACACAAAAGTAAGCAAATCATGGCAAATAGGGATAGTGATTTTAACATTGAATAATTAAATGAGTAGCACTATTAGAGCAGGATGGGACTCTATTTTAAAGTCCTCAACAATCTGACTAACATGTACGAATAGTGAGAATATTATCGTAATGTAGGAGTTGCAAAGAGAGAATCACAAAAAACATCGATATCTTATTCCAAAGTAGGGATCGTTAAGGGGAATCAATATAACTATACAGGTCATTGGGACATCTGCACATGTCACAGCGATGGGAGGACCTTGATTTTATTGTGATAGATAAATCATGGACAATATCGTGGATACTTTAGATGCTACATCATGGGCCGAACACCATGGACACAAATTCGAGTGCATTGTGAAAAGTCCTATGTCAAAATATTTCGATGGAAGTAGGGGATCTTATTTATTGTGAATGGTTTCAATTCATCCAAGGACGATGAAGCCTCACTTTTGACTGTTTTCAAAAATAGCGATTAGACGTGGCATGTTACAAGGATATGACATGGAATCATAAGATTTATCCTAAACTTATGATAGGTAAAGTCTAGTGGTTTCTTGATTTTCGTTGGTCAACGTAGATTCAAGGATAACATGGATTATTCCACCATAACCATGAAATGAACATAATTTTGAGACGGGTCACAGTGATCATTAGGCCTATGACATCCTAATATGTGTAACCATTACATTCAAGTGGTGATAGATATTATCATGTGGATGCACACTACATAAGACCATGATGGATGTTATTGATGCAAGGGTGAGATTTCACTATTATGTCTTAGGCCATAACAAAAAGTGTGAAGATGTGGTCAAAACCTGCATGATAGCGGTACGACGAATACGATACCATATGAGAGTAGGAAATCACAATGGAATCATATTGTCATCTATACCAAAATCCACTAATGATAATATATATCAAAAGGAATGCAATGACCATCAAATGATAAGGTCATTATGCTTTCGATAGCGTTCCATTTACATTGATAATGCCTCCTTCATGAATCTCGAAAGGCTCGAGTACAAAGTATCCTCTCAAGACTTGGCCTATCGTAGGTCAAGTTTAGTGTGCTAGATTTATACCACTATGTGGTTAATAAGCGACGTGGAAAGTAAAGCATTTATGGCTCGCCTAGCACAAATCCAAGGGTGTCAAAATGTGAACAGGTATGCATGGTTATGTGAAGGTTACAAGAGATATAAATTGGTAAAATTTTGCTATCATGGCAATTATTACAAAATAAAGGAAAGTTATGTTGTTACGACAAGCCGAATGTAGCAAAAAACAAAATAAACGAACATGAATATGAAATGGAAACAAAAAAAGAAGAATGAAAGTGAAATGCAAAAGGGCAGAAGGTGAATTTTAAATATAGCATTCAAAAGCTGAGAAAAGGGCTGGTTTTTTTTGCAAATATCAAAAATATTGTTGGAAAATAGATGTAAAAAAGAAAAAAATATTTTAATGCAACAAGTTTTTTTCAAAAATTTATATTTTGATAGTGAAATATGCGGAGAAAGTGTTTTGCATGCTTGGATTTAATTTCTTATTTTTACCATTTTCAGGTTTTGGACTTATAGATGATGTTTGATGCATGTTAATGATCACACAATTGATTTTTTAAACCTTGGAATTTATTTTCTGTGTCCTTAGGATCTAGCACTTAATTTATTTTGATTGTGCAAATGCAAGGTTAAAATAGATTAGGTTGCATGCAAAAGTTTCTCACATCTTCAGTTTTTGCAGGACCGAGTACCATAAAACTAATAAAGCTTTGCATGTCTATGTTTTTAGCATTGAAGTTATTTCCACATTTTTTTTTTTTTTTTCTAACTTTTTATTTTACAATTTTTTTTTGAACTTCAAGGATTAAAATAAAAAGTGAAAAAAAAATTAAAATGACAAAAATAAATACATGAGTGTGAAGAATGAGGTACAATATTTCATTTGAAACAAATTCAAACTCATTTCGAAGTCATGTCGATTTTATAAAAATTGTTGAAAAATGCTATTTTATGCAGATTTTTATAATTTTGAAATTTTATTTTTTCATATTTTGAGGGTAAATTAGATTTTTTTCTGCTTTATGTTTTCATTTGCAAGCATAAATGAACTTCCCTTAATGAAAATTTTAATTTCATTAAAGGGGGGTTATTTTTAATGGCATTCTATAAGCCATCATTTTTGGAGCAATAAATTTACCTTTATGAAAAGTCGGATTTCATTAAAGAGAGGTAATTTATACATTACATCAAAACTTATCATTTTAAAGCATTAAATTATTTCTTCTTTATGGAAATTTTGATTTCATTAAAGAGGGATAATTCATAATGGCATTTTGAGGCCATTATTTTAAAGAAATAAATTAGTGTCTCTTTATGAAAATTAATTTCATAAAATAGGGATAATTTATTAATTATATCAAAGGCTATCTCTATCTTCATGATAAAAGATACATTTAATGGATATTTTCATCATTTTAGATTCACATTCATAGATAAGTTTTAATCTTCTACTTCATGCTTAAAGTAGGATTAAATACAAGATAAAACTTGTTTAAAATATGCTTAATAAAGGAAGTTAAAATATACCTAAAAATACTCAAGATAAAAAGTAATTAAGGATACATCATGGTCATATGAGGTCCAATTCATATTTGCATTTAAGTTTCATGAACAATCATTAATATGGCATAATAAAATAAACCAACACATACCCCTTGTTAATAGTTACTTGCAATCACTAAGGTGTTCCTAGCATTGAATTGATATATCTTCATTGAGATTACTAATACACATGTACAAAGATTATATAGTGGAACCTTGGAAAAGTTGTTTTTATTTCTAGATTCCTTGCAAGAGAGGGTTTTGTGATCAAAATCCTAAGGTGAGTGTGGTTTTGCAATTGGAAAAAATTACCACTCAACAAGTAAATCATATGTAAAAGGAGATTGAACACTTACCAAGACTTTGCAAGGAGAGTGTCACTTGGTACAAGAAAAAAATAATAGCATAACACCCACACCCAGGATGAAGGGTATCCATTCGAAGTAACACTGTTAGGAAACTAGTGAAGAAACATACGAAGGGAAGAAGACCATTGCACATAAGATCAATAGCACTTGTCTTATCTTTCTAGAAGCTTGTAACACCTCATATTTGCACTCAAAACAAATTTGGTACCATTTATCTTGATTCCTACTTAGCTAGTAATACCTAGAATAAAGGAACATTCATCACCTTGGAAGAATGTGACATTTAGTATCTTCAAGAACACATAATAGTAAGCAAGAAGAAGAATGCATAGCAAAGTTAAGAAAAATTTAAGGATCTAAGGTATTCATAGAGAAGATTATAAAGAAACTCATTAGTGAAGAACGTCATTGATAGGAGATAGCAGTAGCATTAAATAATATGAAGCCATAATAGGAATGAGCGTCAGTCAGCCTACTATTGTTGGAGAAGAGAACAAGGTGATCGCAGGCTTAGTTGAGCATATCACAAAGTGAACAACACATATTATAAAGGTAATATTAAATTCTTATTACTTTTACAAACCTTTGAGTATTTATAAGTATATACATATATTTCATAATATAGGGATATTTATTAGGAGTTATAAGGTAATAAAAGGTACCCTACTAAGTACATTTATTATCTTCAGAATAAAGAGTGAAATTAGAAGCATTAAAATACTTATTACTATTGCTTCATACATTTTCAAGTTTCTAAAATAAGGGAGTTACAAGTAAAATTTAATTTGTGAATACATACTCTTTCCAAAAACTTTCAATTTGGGAGATTTAAGGAATTCTACTCAAAATTTAGAGTTAACTTTTTGAAAATAGAAACCAAAACTTAGAAGATTCAATTTTTGTTTTTGAAAATCCTGGTTGAGAATCCAAATAAGAGCAAACTTTTACATTTAGCACTTAAATTGTGAAATATTGATGATCGGTATATTAATTCAAGATCAAGCAAACATATGACTAGAAATAAATATTGATTTGATTCTCTACAAGAAAATATTGAAAAACTAGTTGCCATTGCTAATAGCAAAACATATAAAGTAAAAGGAGTTGAAATATTTTGATCAATCTAATGGATGGAAAAGGGATAATTAATGATGTATTGTATGTCCCTACAATAACCACAAATATTCTTTTAATTTCTCAACTTATGGATCAAAAATTGACAATAGAATTCAAAGTGATTAGTGGTAGAAAACAATGTCATATTACCAAAGAAGGAAAAATATTGCTACAAGATCTTATAAAACTGGTTTATTTATGTTGGATACCACTACACAATCAGCACTCTCGGTACAAACTTCAATTTTATGGCATAAATACTTGGGTGATACTAGTATATCATCCATAAATGAAATATGCAGATATCAAATGGTACATGGAATACCAAACCAATCCTTGGAATCTACTATTTTTCCATAATGTTTAGAAGGAAAACAACATAGAATTCTTTTTGAACTTCGACAACACAGAACTCAACAAACATTAGAATTAATATATACAGATTTATGTGGACCAATGAATATCACTATTATTGGATGACATAAATATTTTCAATTACTTGTCAATGATCACACTAGGAAAATGAGGGTGTACTTCATGAAGTACAAATTAGAGACGTTTAGTCAGTTTAAATAATTAAATATTCAAGTAGAAAAATAATAAGGAAAAACTATAAAATCCCTTCATTTAGACAGAGGAAGTGAGTTTGTATCTAAATAATTTAATTTTTTTTAGAATAAAATAGAATTAAAATATAACTCACTACATCATATTCACCACAACATAATGGAATTGTTGAAAGAAGAAACATATCAATAATGGAAATGGTGAGATGTATATTAAAATAAGCTCATATTGATCATCAATACTAGGAAAAAATAGTTTAGAAAATGCTTTACATACAAAGTAGACTTCCCACCAGAATACTCAAACATATTACAATAGAAGAACCTTGGTTAGGACAAAAACCAAACATTGTAAAATTAAAAAATTTTGGATGCAAAGCATATATGCATATTCCAAAATAAAAATAAGGACAAAACTATGGATGGAACATTTGTTTGATATGATGATGAATCCATAGGATATAGAATAATAGATCCAAATACAAATAAGTTATACATAAATAAATATGTGATTTTTGATGAAAACTTCATTGTCAATAATGAGGAAAAAGATAAGACTATAGAAGTCATATTACACTTTCCAGAGGAAGAATAAAAAAATGTAGACACAAAGTTAAAATTCAATAATTAAGAAAGTGAGCATGAATAGTTATCCATCATTTCCCAAATAAAGAATCCTATATGGTATAGAGATACTCTAAGAGGAGAAAATTTAAAAAAAATGTCTGATCTTACTACCACAAGATCTCAAACTTGTAGTAAAACCAAAATAAATAGATGTCTACTAAGCACATCAGAAGAATCAACATTAAAATCGTAAGCCTTAAATCAACCCCACTAGAAGGAAGCTATGGAATCTTAATATTCATATCTAAAAAAAACAAAACATGAAATTTAGTAGAGTTACCTCCAAGTAAAAATGTTGTGGGTTGCAAATGGATTTACAAAATTAAATACAAAGGAGATGGGTCACTTGAAAAGTACAAAGCTTGATTAGTAGCAAAAGGATATACTTAAATTGAGGTAATGAATTATGAAGAAACATTTACATCAACTACCAATATGACCACTATTAGAATAATATGTGCAATAGAAGCTCATCAAGGTTGGAAACTTCATCAAATAGATGTAAAAAGTGTCTTTCTTAATGGAGATCTAGATGAAAATGTCTACATGTCACAACCAGAAGGATTTTTTTTTAAGGGGCAATAACTAAAAATTTTCAAATTAAACAAATCCTTGTGTGGCTTAAAACAAGAACCTAGGAAATGGAACATAAATATTAACAATCATCTATTACAACATAAATTTGAATGAAGTACATCAGATCCTAGTTTATATACAATGAAAAATGGAAATGATATACAAATATTTATAGTATATGTTGATGATATAGTGATTTCTGGAAGCTCATAAAAACTAATTTGTGATATTAAAAATGATCTAGATAAAGCCTTTAAAATGACAAATTTAGGATTGATTAACTATTGTCTTGGTCTAGAAATTCATCAAAAGAAAGATAATATCAATATTACTCAATCAAAATATGAAAATTATCTACTAGAAAAGTATAAAATGAAGAAGTGTAAACTGAAGGATACACCCATGGAACAAGGTATTCAATTATTTAAAAATCGTGGAACTCCTTTAGTTTTAACTACACAGTATAGGCAATTGATTGGAAGTCTTATGTACTTAACAAATACTCGACTTGAACTAGTCTTAACCGTAAATTATCTTTCAAGATTCATGCAAAAATCAACAGAGTCATTGGAAAATTTCAAAAATAATATTACAATATGTTAAGAAGACTACAAAATATGGACTAACGTATATGAAAAATATAAAATATTTTTGTCTACAGAGTTATTCAGATACAGATTATGTCAGTTCTATCAATGATAGAAAATCTACTTCAGGATACATCTTTTTTCTTGGATCAGTACCAATATATTTGCATAGTAAGAAACAACAAACAGTAGAACAATCATCCATTAAATTAGAATACCATGCAACCAAAGATACAACTTGTGAAGAATTATGATTATAGTACATATTATCTGACATTGATGTCAAAAAAGCACCAGATCTAATACATTGTGACAATCAAGGAGTACTTAATCTAATCAAGAATCCAATTGTACATGAAAGAACCGAACATATTGTACTTTAGAGTAAGGTTAAGTAGTTACTTGAGGAAGAAGTAATAAATACACAAGTGTTAGAATGTGCAATTATGTAAATGTGCATATAGTCCACATGTACGTGAGTCTTAGGATAGAATCATGGGATGAGTAAATCCCAAGAAACTTATCTACTATATATGTATCTTGAGCTATAGAGTAGTGATTGGAAGTATGCATCCATAGCTTGCACTAGTAGAATAGATAAAGAGTTCCATATATTATAACAAGTTCTAATTTTTGTAAATTTATATTAATGGCTATTTTATGAGTGGTTTTAGAATTTTCTTGTGCTATTTAGTTATTTCTTAGATTTACATTATCATAGTTATAATATTGGTTGCTTATTGCATACTTGTGGTTACATTTCCTTTAAGTTTAAGGATTCAAAATCTAACAATACTTATTACAATAAATTTCAAAAAATTTATAAATAAAGTTAAAAAAAGAGCCAGAGAAGGATTTTGAAATTATAGGTTTGGGGCTACTTCATTATTTTCTTGGTTTATAAATTCATCAAAATGAAAATAATATCACATTAACACAAACAAAATATGTAAAAATATTACTTGAGAAATATAAGATGAAAACATGTAAGTCCAAGGATACACCTATAGAACATGGCTTACAATTGTCTACATATGATGAGACACATCTAGTATCATCCACTATTTATCATCAATTAATTAGAAGTCTTCTACATTTAACAAATACTAGTCCAGATATATTTTTTTCTATAAATTATCTTTAAATATTCATGCAAGGATCTAGATAAAATCACTAGAAAGATACAAAAATAATACTATAATATGTTATCAAAACTACAAAATATGGACTAAAATATAAAAATGATGATGATAGATTCTATTTATAAGGATATTCATATTCTTATTATGTAGGATCTATCGATAATAGAAAATCTACATCAAGCTATGTTTTGTATCTTGGTTCTGGACCTATTTCTTGGTACAATAAAAAATGAGATGCAGTGTCACTCTCATATATAGAAGCAAAACATCATACAACGAAAGATGCAGTCTATGAAGCATTATGGTCACAATATATACTATTAGATATGGGCATTAGAATAACTCCTATACAGATAAATTGTGATAATAAGGAAATACTAAATTTAATAAAAAATCTAATTTTACATGAAATAACAAAACATATTGAATCTCAATACCATTTTATCAGGGATCATGTTCAAAATCATCATATTTAATTAAAACATATTTCTACTAAAGATCATATTATAGATATTTTTACAAAATCACTTCGTAAAAATAATTTTAAATATTGTAAAATCTAATATGTGCATCAAGAAAATTATATATAAAATAATGTAATATTGGGGGATGTTAGATGATATTATATTATTTGATAATTAGGATGTGCATAATATGCACATGTGTCATGAAGAAGGCTAAAATTATTTTATACAAGAGGTAAATTAGGAATTTTAAGGTCACATGAAAGGTAAAAATCAAGAATCTGAAGAGTTTTTTTGTAAATCTATATTATAGAGACAAATATCCATAAAATGCATCTCTCTCTTATCTAAAACTATTCAAGTGAAAGAAATTTAGATTGTATTGTGAGTATTTGTATTATTATTTTTATTTGAGATTCATTTCATATTTTCTCACATTATTATTACTTTGACCTTTAATATTGTGGATATTTTATATTGGGACCTATGTTATGTGATATTTTGTGGTAGTAAGGCTTAAAAGTGAACATAAATCTTGTTATAGACAAATATGTATAGAAACATATATAATTTTGGAAGAAAGTATTGTTATTCCAAGAATATCCAAAGAAAAGAAAATCTGATTGAAATCTGAAAGCTATATTTTGATGGTTCTCAAAGCATGATATAAGTTGGGGTAGAAATATGTCTTGTTTTACCATAAGGTTCAAAGTATTTTTATGTGTATAGGCTATAGATAGCTTGTTAAAACAATAGAGTTGAACAGAAAGAATTGGATTTGGGTCTCCAAATGGTAGAGAAAAGAGGAAACGAGATTCTTTAGATGTTTAGCAACACCAAGCTAATTGTTAGATTGGTGAAAAACCAATGGTTAGCGAAGAATTTGTTGATGAAATATTATAGAAGTAGAATTTAGGATTTGATGGAATATTTTGATACTATAAATATAAATAATTGCAAGAGAACACAATGCAGATGCAAAAAAAATGGAAACTATTGGTTTACAATTCAGCTCAATCAATGATGTATGGAAAAACCATTAACTTGTAAATATGATAGTAAGGCCAATAATACCTAATATCCTAGAAAAATATAGGTGTTTGATAATTATGAACAAATTTTCTGATTCCTATAATAGAAATATGAATATACTAAAGAATTTTCATCGAAAAAGAGCAAATATATGAATATTAAATCATTTAGCTAAGTTCAAAAAAAATACCAAAGGAAATATTCATCCTAGACTCCTCATTTAGCTTAGATGATAAATTTAAGGGAATAAATGGGTTTACTACAAAAAGGAAGGATTATCAAGAAATAGACGTATCTCTTGGAAAGACATTAAAAGTAGGAAAAGTGGTCACATTAAAAGAAAAATAATAACTTATCAAGTTGTGCCAAAAATACAAATATGTGATGGCCTAGACTTATGAAGACCTCAAAGGATATGATAAAAGTGTTATTCAACACATAATTGAGTTGGACCCTCAAGCCAAAATAATCATATAGAAACAAAGACCAATCAATCCAAAAATTGAACCCCTTATGTAAAAGAAATTCAATAAATTGATAGAATAAAAAATCATATACCCAATCAAGCATACCACTTGGGTGTCTAACCTAGTACCAATGAGAAAGAATAATGGTGAAATTATATTATGTGTGGACTTCAAGGATCTAAACAAATCTTCTTTAAAGGATAATTATCCTTCACCTTCAATGAGGTATATTCTTTAGATGGTAGTAGGATGTGAAATATTTTTATTACTGGATGGTTTCTTTGGATTTAATCAACTTTGAGTAAAATATGAATACTAACATAAGATGAAATTCACCATAATGTAGAGCTTATGCATACCAATGAATACCTTTTGAGTTATCTAGCACTAGAGGAACATTCCAAAGGGCCATGGATATTACCTTTCATGATCTAATAAATAAGATGATACCAGTTTGTCTAGATGATATCACAATGTTATCTAAAAGAAAGGAGGACCACTTGGAGTACCTTGAAAGGATTTTCCAATGATACCAAGAATTTGGGGTATGCTTAAACCCAAATAAATGTATCTTTTATGTGCCACAAGGAAAATTATTGGGGTATGTGGTTTTTTAAGGTGGTATTGCTATAGATTCTAGCGGAGTTAAAGCAATAATGCATATTTCACTACCAAGGCACAAAATGGGACTACAATATTTTTATGGATAAATAAATTTTGTTAGAAATTTTATACTAGATTTTGCAACAATAGTTAGGCTCATGACACTTATGTTAAAAAAGGATCACCTTTTTTTATGGATTTAGGATGGAAGATAGGCATTCCAGAAAATTAAAAAAAGCTATTGTAGATGCTCTAGTACTCATCAACCTAAATTTTATCAAATATTTTATTATTTATGCATATGGCGGAGATATTAGTATAGCATCATTGATGACACAAAAAATAAGGACTAAAAAGAGCATATAGTGGTAATTTTAGTCAAACCTTGAAATAATATGAAGAAAAATATAATCTTGTCAAAAAATAGGTGTATGCATTAGGGAGGGGACTAGACTAAAGCATTTAGACATGATATTCAAAAACAAAATCACTGCTTTTATTATACATTCTAGAGTTAGAGATTATATAATATATGGAGACAATAAAAAAATGGTCCAATGGATTACTAAGATTTTTTAATGTAATATAGAAATTAAGGGTACTAAACTACTCAGATAGATAACACTTTTCTTGTAGCTGGCTAAAGATGTGGTTATGAAGAGGAACTATTTAGGAGAAGAAGACGAGATAAACTCATAAGAGTGCCTAATGAATAATGAACAGGAGGAAATAAAATTGGTTGAACAAAGAATCAAATATATACAAACATGAAAATATCCCCCAAATCTAGATATAACTCATTGAAGAGAATTTCACTTGTAAAATATTCCTTATGCAATTGTAGAATAAATAATGTTAAAAAAAAAACTTTGATGGTGTATTACTCGGATGTGTTAAAAAGGGAGAAGCCAAAAGCATACTACATGAATTTCATTAAAAAGTGGGTGGTTGACATTTCTTAGCCAAAACAACTATAAACAAAATTATGAAAGTGGGATATTATTGGCCTAACATGTTTATAGACACTCTTAAATGGGTTAGTAATTATCAAAAATGTAAGTTATACGTAGGGAGAACAAGAAATATTCCCATGCCTTTGACACCTATAACAACAGAAGAACATTTTACACAATAGGGATTATATTTTATTGGAATGATTAATCCACCATCCAGTGAAGGAAACAAATGGATTCTAACAACTATAGACTACTTTTCTAGATGGTTTGAATCATTCTCTTTAAAGGAAGGTACAAAAATATAAATATAGAGTTATTAGAAGATATTATAACCAAACTTGGTGTTCCAAATAGAATAATAATAGACAATATCAAGGCATTCATAGGCTCAAAAGTCACTCAATTCATATTCCAACATGGTATATATTTAAAAGCTTCTACCAACTACTATCCTCAGGGTAATGGTTTGGAAAAATCAACAAACAAAAATTTACTATGAATATTAAAGAGAATCAAATAAAAAACCAACAACAATGATATCTTCATATAAAAAGGTCTCTTTGGGTAGACCATATTACTCCAAAAAGAGAACTAGGTTGTTATCCTTACATTTTGGTCTAAGGTAAGGAATATTAGTTACCTATTTCCATAAAGCTTACTACACTCCAACTATTGCATTAGCCTAAGCTACAGGAAAATAATCCAATGATAGCAAGAGTGGAAGAAATGTTAAAGCTTAAATATTAGAGAAAACCATCTAGGTAGTAATTACAAAAATATAAAAATAATCAAAATATAGTTTGATAAAAGGGATATCCCACAAAATTTTTAATTGGGTGACATGGTCCTCAAATTGGGTGAACATAAAAATAAGAATGGAAACCATACATATCTTGATACATTTTAGGATGGACCATATATTATCTTTGGCTATAAATAGGGCAATTCATTTGATTAGGTGAGTATAGAAGAAGATGCTCTCCCTATACCTATGAATGGAATTCACCTAAAGAATTACCCTTGAATGTAGTAAATCTTAAATGCTAGTTCAATAAGCTAAATATAATATCAAAGCTTCTCGACCCCAAGAAGTGAGTTGTTAATCTAATAATACTCATTTTTCTTCTCTATGTTTATTTTCCATATAGACAAATATTTGACATTGTGCCCAAGGATAAAGGAAACGTTGAGTTCCCCCTCAAGTAGGCTAGAACACCCTTATGAGTAGCCAAAACTTGATGGCTTTTGAAGCCTTGATATTAATGTAAACTCATCGAATAAATTCCATAGAATAAAATATGAGATAGCCAAATTATAGTAAGATCAAAAAAATGATGTAAGAAAAATAAATATGAGCAAACTAATATGTGAATCAAATATTATAATATATCAACTTACATTCATTGATGAGAAAAAATTATGAATGTAAATAGCCTATATCATACATGTTCAAAGTATGTAGTACAACTTATTACTCCTTTTTCTCTTAAAGAAAATAGTACTTGACTCTTGATAATGATATCTATAAGTTCTTCTCTATGCTCACTATGTTTGCTATGCTTTCTATACTCACTATTTTTCTTCATGGAGCAATATATAGCCATTGTAGAATGACTATTTGGATACTTGACTATTTATTTCCTTATGCCAAGTCTCATGACTCTTGGTATCTGTACTTGACACTTGCATACACATGATTATATTTTGAATGCACACATAGACATGTCTCTTCATTTAGCACACTATAATTTAAAGACACTTGTGTACACTTACACATACGATACTTGTGCACATATACTCACATTACACTTGCACACTTAAATGACACTTGTGCATTTCCTACACATTATTACATTACATAAAATATTACTCATACTTTAATATAATATTCACTCCTAATATAAAATTTACAAGATGTACCTTGAAGGTACCATGGGGTACATTATTATGTACCAAATAATGTAATTTATGCCAATAAAACTATAGTGATACCTCACTACACGAATATGACTAAGAAAATTTCCAATCATAGAAAATCAAATATTTTTAGCTTGAGGAGGAGGAAGCTAAAATAAGACCCAAAAATTGGAATATGTGGAAAAATTTAATCATAAGAATGTATTGAAAAATAATGTGATAAGAGGAGTGTCAAGAGAACTTCGATTTTGAGACAAGTTTTTGATATTGAAGGCTTTAAAGTCCTTGGTGAACCACTGACTACAAAACTATTGACTAGTCTATAAGATGACCCTTGGTCCAAAAGAAGCATAAGAAATTCAAGCAAGGATTGATATTTGAGTCAAATCAAAGGCACTTGAGGTATATTGCCTAAATTAATGCTTCTCCAACCAAGAAAAAAACGATCACTTACCAAAAGACCCCTTGAATAAATGTGTCAAATATTCATTCAGGACAATGTATGGCAATAATAGTATCAAGTCTTATAGTTATTATGGTCAAAGAATACTTCATTCAATGACCAAAATACCTATGAAGAGAAGATGATATTGCCAAGGTCATTTACAAATGTTTTTGGAAGGAAGTGTTCCCCTATTGTAAACTATAAATAACTATAGTTTAGGTTGTAGAAAGGATCGACAAGTTTCCAATTGTATTATCTTGTAGGCTTTCCTTTCATTTCTTTTTGTAAAAATAGTCGACTCTTAAGCAGTTTGTGCATAATGTCAAGCCCTTGCTCCTAGCACAATCTCTATAATTGTACTAGTATATATATATATATATATATATATATATATATATATATATATATATATATATATATATATATATATATATATATATATATATATATATATATATATATATATGGGAACTACCCCTTTATGCATACATATAACTAGTAACTATCACTTATGTTTTACCGTGCCAAGGAGAGGAAGTGTTCACTGTTAACACATAAAATTTACACCTATTTTTGTATAAAGATATTAGCATATTTCTTAGCACATCACCATCCATTTTATTTTATTGAGTTATTTTTATTTTTATTTCTTACACCCTTTTTCCCTTTGTTGAGTCCAAGTGTACCTTGAGTATTACATCATAACAAGGAGCTAACCTTGTAACTACTTTTAAAGGCCCCTCATTGAGACAAACCTTATTCTATCAACCATATTCCTACTGTGTCATTCTTTACGAGTTGTGATCATTCCCACTAAGAACAATCAGAAATGATAATAAGAGCCACATTGAATAAAAGTAAAATAACCTTGATTGACCATTATTAAGTAAGTTACAAGTCAATAGAAAGGGCTTGTGATTGGATCTTGCTCCTATTAATGTCTAAAGAAATTATATTATCTATTTGTAACCATGTGTTGTATGAGTAAAATTATTTCCTTAGAGGAGATGAATCACTAGAACCACTTGATCTATATAGTGCACCATCCCGTTATCTACAAAAACATATATAATGTAAGTAAAGCGTGATAAATTATAATGTTAAAGTATGGTATTTACGTATACACATATGATGTTATTGGACTCATGTTTACTTTCCCTCCTATTTTTGAGCTTCTACTTATGGTGAGCTTTGTGATTTTGGAACCAGTAGAACAATTTCTTCCTTTATATATTTCCATACAAGGCCAACAACGTTGTGATTTTTTGTATCTCTTGGGCATTCGGTGTTTGATTTTAATTCCTATACATATCCTCTAGTGTTCTTTACTTCTCTCTTGTAGGATTCCACCGCATGGACTTCGAGTAACATAACACAGAATGACCTCCTGCAGGTCGAGTTCTTGGAACCCTTCCTTTAAATAAAAACAACTTCATGTTAGTAGCAACAACACCCCCTTTGAAATTTGAAGAGAAAATATTGCATGGTTAGGCAAGTATATAACCAACTCCAACTTCGTATAAATTGTAGTAAACTATAAACAAAATCATGAAAGTAAGATTTATTGGCCCAACATATTTATAAATTCTTATAAATGGGTTAGTAATTATGAAAAATGTAAGTTCTACATAGGAATAAAATAAACACCCTCATTCCTTTGAGACCTATAACAATAGAAGAATCTTTTGCATAATATGGGCTAGATTTTATTGGAATAATTAATCCACCATCCAATGAGGGAGCCAAATTGATTGTAACAACTACATAATACTTTCCTAGATGGTTTGAAGCATTCCTTTTAAAGGAAGCTATAAAAATACAATCATAGAGTTCATAGAAGATATTTTAACCAATTTTGGTGTTCCAAATACAATAATAATAGACAATACCAAGGCTTTCATAGGCTTAAAAATAACTCAATTCACATTCAAATATGGTTTATATTTAAAATCTTCTTCCAACTAATATCCTCAAGGTAATGGTTTGGTTGAATCAACAAACAATTTTTTTTCGAGAATATTAAAGAGAATTCAATAAAAAGCAACAACAATGACATCTTCATATAAAAAGGGCTATTTGGGTAGACCATATTACTCCAAAAAGAGAACTATATTGTTCTCCTTACAATTTGATCTATGGTAAGGAAGCTAAGTTACCTATTTCCAAAGAGCTTCCTACACTCCAACTATTGCATTAGCATGAACTATAGGAAAATGATCCAATGATAGTAATACTGGGAGAAACATTAAATATTGAAGAAAAGTGAAAAGAGTCTAGGGAGTAAATACAAAAACATAAAAAAATAGTCAAAAGATAGTTTGATAAAAGGGATTTCCCACAAAAATTTTAAGTAGGTGACATGGTGATCAAATGGGATGAACACAAAAATAAGCATAGAAGTCATACTAATTTTGATACATTTTGGGATGGATCATATAATATATATGACTATAAATAGGGCAATTCATTTGAGCAAGAGACTATAGAATAAGATGGTCTCCTAATACCTGTGAATGAAATTTAGCTAAAGAATTACCCTTGAATGTATTAAATCCTAAATTTCAGTTTGACAAGAAAAATATAATATCAAAGTTTGATGACCCCACAAGTAATTTTTTAATCTATTAATACTCCTTTTTCTTCTCTATATTCATTTTGCATATAGACAAGGATACTTTATGCCCAAGGATAAAGGTAATATTGAGTTTTCCTTCAAGTAGGATAGAAGGCTCTTACGAGTAGCCAAAACTCAATGGATTTTTAAGCCTCAATATTAATGTAAACTCACTAGATAAATTCCAAAGGATCAAATCTGAGATAGCCACAATATAGTAAGATCAAAACAATTATGCAAGCAAAATAAATATGAGCAAACTAATATGCAAATAAAAGCTTATAATATACCAACTAACATTCATTAATGAGAAAAATATTATGAATGTAAATAGCCTCTATCATATATGTACAAAGCATATAGCACAACTTAGTAGTTCTTTTTTCTCACTCTTGATATTGATATTGATAATTACTTCCCTATGCTCACTATGTTTGGTATGCTTGCTATGCTCACTATATTCAATATGTTCCTCCATGGAGAAATATTTAACCATTATAGAATGTTTCTTTGGATAGTTGACTATTTCTTTCCTTATGCCAAGTCTCATGACTCTTGGCATATCTACTTGATACTTGCATACATATGACTATATCTTGTATACACACCTAGACATGACTCTTCACTTAGCACACTCTAATATAAAGATACTTACGCACACTTACGCATAAGACACTTGTGAACATATACTCATATTACACTTACACACTTACTCACATGACACTTGTGCATATTATACACATTATTACATTACATAAAATATTACTCACACTTTAATCTAAGACTCACTCATAATATAATATTTACAAGATGTACCATGAAGGTACCATGGGGGTACATTAGCATGTATGAAATAATATAATTTACTCCAAAAAAATTGTAGTGATTCATCACTACATGGTTGTGACTAAGGCAAAACCCCAATCATAGGAAATCATATCATTTTATCTTGAGGAGGAGGAAGCTAAAATAAGTCACAACAATTGGAAGATGTGCAAAAAATTACTCATAAAAAAATCTTGACAAATAATGTGATAAGAGAAGTGCTAAGAGAACTTTGCTTTTGAGATAATTTTTGACATCAAAGGCTTTATAGTCCTTGATGAACCACCAATTACAAAATCCTTGACCAATCCATAAGATGACGCTGGGTCCAAAAGAAGCATCAAAAAATTATAGGCAACAAAGGTAGATGAGATAAATTAATGCTTTCCCAACCAAGGAGAAAAAGATAACCTACAAGAAGAACCCTTGAATAAATATCTCAAATATTCATTCAATACAAATTATGGCGATGATAGTCTCAAGCCTGATAGTTATTATGGTCAAATAATATTCATTTAATGACTAGAATTCCTAGGAAGAGTAGATGAGATTGTCAAGATAATTTACAAATGTTCTTGGAATGAATTGTTCCCCTATTGCAAACTATAAATAGCTATAGTTTAGGTTTTAGAAAGGATTGGTAAACTTGCAATTGTATTATAATGTAGGCTTTCCTTTCCTTTCTTTTTTTAAAAATAGTTGGATCTTGAGTAGCTTGTGGGCAATGTCAAACACCTGCTCCTAGCACAATCTCTTTAAATTTTGCTCGTGTGTGTGTGTGTATATATATGTATGTATATATATATATATATATATATATATATATATATATATATATATATATATATATATATGGGAACTACCTCTTTATTCATGCATATAACTATTAACTATCATTTATACTTTACCGTGTCAAGGAGAGGAAGTTTTCACCGTCACAACATAGCATTTAGGCCTATTTTTGTAAGAAGATCTTAGCATATCTCTTAGCACATCACCATCCATTTTCTTTTATTGAGTTATTTTTATTTTATCTCTTACACCTTTTTTTCGTTTATTGAGTCCAAATGTACCTTTAAGATTACATCATAACAAGGAGCTAGCCTGTAACTACTTTTAAAAGCCCCTGATTGATACAAACTCTATGCTCTCAACCATATTCCTACTATGTCACTATGTTTGAGGTGTGATCATCCCCACTAAAGAAAATCAGATACAATAATAGGATCCACATTGACTAGAGGTAAAATAGCCTTGGTTGAGCATTATTAGGTAAGTTACATGTCAATAGAAAGGGCTTGTGATTGGATCCTACTCATATTAATGTCTAAATAGGTTATATTATCTATTATTTATCTGTGAGTAAAAATATTTGCCAAGAGGAGATGAATCAAAAGAATCTCTTGATCTCCATAGTGCACCAACCCGTTAACTACAAAAACATATATAATATAAGTAAGCATGATAAATTATAATATTAAAGTATGGTATTTATGTCTACAAATATGATATTATTGGGTTCATGTTTACTCTTCCTCGTGTTTTTGAGCTTCTACATATGGCAAACTTTGTGATTATGGAACCAGTAGAACACGTTCTTCATTTATATATTTCCATAAAATTCCATCAGCATTATGATTTCCTATATCTCTTAGGTGTTCGGTGTTTGATTCTAACACCTATACATATCTGAAGTTTTAATTTTTAATTTCCGTCCATTTGAGCGTAGTACGAAGGAGGGGCCCGAAGTCGGGTTCTGCAGCGGAAGGCTGGCTGTGCTTCCAACTATGGCACAATCGGGTTGTGCTCCCAAATACTACATAATCAAGCTACACAAGCACAGTCGGGATGCACATGGGGAAATGTGCACAATTGGGTTGCGCACAAAAAATGTGCACAATCAGGCTGCACACGGAGGAAAATGCTAAGTCCGGGAAGTCACTGGTCAATGCCCGACTGTGTTGGTCAAAGGCAGAAAATTTTGAATTCATTGCGCAGTCGGGTGGATAGATCCATACTTAGCTAAATTTCTATCGTGCAAGATTTTGCCATCCGAGGGCTTGCATGGCTTTCTCGACGGTTTCCTTGGCTTGGCAGGAACTGTATGGGAGGAGAGAAACACTGAATCTGAATGCAACATTTCAGATCTGAGCTCAAACTTATAGAACATGATATAAAATGCTTTGAGGTGATTGTACAGACAACAACATATTTGTACCAACAAAGATAACTGCAAACCCTTCAGATGCCTTAAACAACAACAAATTTTATTCATATAAGATGAGGGTTACAAAAGTCCTCAACTGAGGAAATCCTAACATCTGTAGACTAAAGCTGTAAGATAAACTGAAAGGGAAAATGAATTTTGAGTCTGCTACTCGGACATTAAATAGATGAGCTACATTGCTCACTAAAAAATAGTCTCATCTGCTACTCTGCGAATGACTACTTTTCTCTTGCCTATTTCCTCAAATTTCCCCCACTCTCCTCTCTTTTCCATTCTTTGTCTGAAGACCCAAACTACCTTATATAGCCATGGGCAGAGGAAGATAGAGGTTATCCTCTAACAGGTTCTGATAGAACCTAAACTAGGGTTTCTAACCAATCGCCAAACTGGCATTAACTTTTGTGGTGATCGGATCTGTTAGACATCACATATATCAGAATCATCGACTAGGAATTAACTTCTATAACAATCAGATCTGTCATACGTCACATCTGTTAGAAGGCATGTGCGATGTCAAGTCAAAAAAAAAATTGGGATCCCCGACTACGCGAGCGCAGTCTGACTTCACCCAAGTTCAGAGCATAGGTTTGTAGAGGCATGAAATTAGGATTAATATTTCTAAAACCCTCCTTTAATCCTAATTTCATGAGCGCTTTAACTCCAATATTCTCTCGCAATCTACTGAAGTCTTCCTCCTTCAAAGGCTTCATGAAAATATCTTCCAACTGCTCCTTGGATCTGCAAAACTATTGTTGAATTTATCTAGACTTTACCAACTCTCTGATGAAGTGATAACAAATATTGATGTGCTTCATCTGACCATGGAACATGGGATCCTTTGAAATTGCAATGGTTAAACTATTATCACAAAAAATTATTGTTGTGCCTTCTGAAGGATAGTTCAGTTCACTCAAAATTCTTTGCAACCAAACTGCTTGGCATGTGGCTGACGTGGTGGTGGCATATTTTGCTTCGGCTATGGACAACGCAACTATGTTTTGCTTCTTGGATTCCCATGAGACTGCCCCTGATATAAGATGGAAATCATACTCGAAGGTGCTCTTTCGATCATTGGTGCTGCCAGCCCATTCATTGTCTGTGAAGCCCATCAGTTCTAACTGGTCCTGTCTGACATAAAATAGGCCATTGTTTCGTGTCCCATTGAAATAGCACAAGATACTCTTGCCTACTTTCCAGTGTGTGTCCTTCAGAGTCTCCATAAAATGGATGATCAGACTGAATCCAAACATTAGATCTGGTCGAGTTGCAGTCAAATACATCAGACTGCCAACTAGCCTCTTGAATAGCATTGGATCTACATTCCTCCCTGAATCCAGCTTGCTTAGCTTCCAACTTGTGGCTACAGTTGTGATGGCAGGTTTGTTGTCCTCCATCTTGAACCGCTTCAGGACATCCTTCGCATACTTACCCTGAGAAATGAAGATGCCATCTATCGATTGGTCAACTTCAATACCGAGAAAATACTTCATCAGCCCTAAGTCCGTCATCTCAAACTCCTCCTTCACGGCTATTATGAACTGGGAAAATAGTGTTATGTTGTTGCTAGTGTAAATTAAATCTTCCACATATAGGTAGATGATTATGAGCTCACCTACATAATTTGTCTTTGTGTACAGGGTGTGCTCATATGGGAATTTTACAAACCCATTTTCTTGAAAATAATTGTCAATCTGGCTATACAAATCCTGAGGTGCCTACTTCAAACTGTATATGGCCTTCTTCAGCTTTAGGACTTTGTCCTCCTGGCCTTCAATTTTGTAACCTAGTGGCTGGTCTATGTAGACCTCTTCCTCTAACACTCTACACGATTTCTTTGTTCAACCACATCTGGTTGATAATGTCCATCATCTAGGTGAAGAAATCACTCATGTACTCAGACTCACTCATTTGGAGATTTTCAAACTCCCTCCTGAGCATTTGTAGCTTCACCAACTTTACCTTATTAGTGCCTTAGTACGAGCTGGCCAGAATATCCCAGGCCTACTTCGCCTTGGTGGCTGATGCGATCTGGGGGAAGATGGACTCCTTGATCACTTGCATGATATAGAAGAGGACCTTTTGGTCCTTCTTCATGTTCTCTTTCAACAGGTCCATGTCTACTCGAGAGACGACGGCCAGTGCTGCTGCATCTACTGGTTCTAGGTAGTCGTTATCGACTAAGTCCCATAGCTCTTGAGATCCAAACAAGATCTTCATCTAGATGCTCTAGTAATCATAATTCTTCCCATTGAAGCATGGGATATGCAACTGCAAGTTGTTGCTACTATAAGCCATTCTGCTTCGGTCTTCGCATCAAGGAATCAGTGGCTCTTATACCAATTTGAAGTTTTAATTTTTAATTTTCATTCATTTGAGCGTAGTGCGAAGGAGGGGCCTGAAGTCGAGTTGCACAACTGAAGTCGGGCTGCGCTCTTGACTATGGCTCAATCGAGCTGCACTCCTGACTATGGCATAATCGGGTTGTGCAAGCGCAATTGGGTTGCGCATGGGGAAATATGCGTAGTTGGGTTGCACACAAAAAATGTGCGCAATCGGGCTACGCACGAAGGAAAATGGGAGGAGAGAAACTGGTCAACACCACTGGTCAAAGGCGCGACTGCACTGGTCAAAGGTAGCGAAGTTCGAATTCACTGCACAGTCGAGTGGATAGCTCTAGACCTAGCCAAAAAAATTTCGTGCAAGCTTTTGCCATCCAGGGGCTTGTGCGGCTATCGCGATGGTTTCCTTGGCTTGGCAGGAACTGTATGGGAGGAGAGAAACACCGAATCTAAATGCAATTTTTTAGATCTGAGCTCAAACTTATAGAACGTGAAAGAAAATTCTCTAAGGCGATTGTACAGACAGCAACAAATTTGTACCGACAAAGATAACCGCAAACCCTATAGATGCCTTAAACAACATCAAATTTTATTCATATAAGACGAGGGTTACAAAAGTCCTCAACTGAGGAAATCCTAACATCTACAGACTAAAGCTGCAAGATAAACTGAAAGGGAAAACAAATATCGAGTCTACTGCTCGAACATTAAACATATGAGCTACACTACTCACTGAAAAATAGTCTCGTCTGCTACTCTATGAATGATTGCTTTTCTCTTTCCTGTTTCCCCAAATTTCCCCCACTCCCCTCTCTTTCTCCATGTTTTTTCTGAAGACCCGAACTGCCTTATATAGTCGCGGGCATAGGAAGATAGAGGTTATCCTCTAACAGGTTCTGACAGACCATGAACTAGGGTTTCTGACCAATCGCCGAACTGGCATTAACTTCTGTGGCGATCGAATCTATTAGACATCACATCTGTCAGAATCGCCGAACTGGCATTAACTTCTACGGCGATCGGATCTGTCATACGTCACATCTATTAGAAGGCACATGCGACGTCAAGTCAAAAATTTTGCAGGGATCCCCAACTACGCGAGCGCAGTCCGACTTCGCCCAAGTTCGGAGCGCAGTCCGGCTTCGCCCATGTTCGAAGCGCAGTTTAGTGGAGGCATGAAATCAGGATTAATATTTCTAACAATATCCTCTAGTATTCTTAACTGCTCTTTTGTAGGATTCCACCGTATGGACTTCGAGTAATGCATCACAGAAGAAACTCTAACAAGTCGAGATCTTGCAACCCTTCCTTTAAATAAAAACAACTTCATGTTAGTTGCAAGAGCACTCCCTTTGAAAGAAGAGAAAATGCTGCATGTTTAGGCTAGTGTATAACCAACTCCAACTTCGTATAAATTATAGTAATAGAAAGTAGGATAAAACAAACACAATTATGTTATGAGTATTCATGGACTCTTTGTTTTTCTTTGTATTGAGAGTGTCCAAGTTGTGTGAAGTCATTATTATATGAGAGAAACTCTGGAGAAACAAAATGACAAACACGAAAGGTTATGGGATCTGCATAAAGACAAAGAAGACTTTAGAGACAAATAGAATAAATGAGGAGGGGATTTTAAAGGCCTTGGGAAAGCAGATGAAAAGACGATGACATTGACAATATCTCTGAGCACCATTAACTTTTATCTAGGTAATAACGTTCATATTCGTATAAAACATAAATCAGTGTACTAATAAAGCCGATGTGATTTTTGTATGATGGTAAACTTATTGCTCTCATACAGTAGCGCTAGCAGTTATCCAGTATATTATTCGTGGTCATTCCGTTTCATCAGAAACACCTCCAGAGGTAAGGGTACCAGTCCACCACATGGAGACTGAAATTGACCTGATCATAATTTATTTCATCGTTTTAACTAGTTTACAAGGTTATAGTATATATCAGAAAGATGTCTAGGTAATGTATGGTTGTTTAATTAGTTTGGATTACTTAACAAAACTCAAAAATTTAAAATTTAAACCTTTTATTTAAAATTTCAATATCGTTATTAAACTATCAGTGAGTCACTCTGCAGTTCGTCAGATCTTAAGATTCTCTGCTGCATTATTTCACTGAAAGCTCGTCTTCGTGCTCTCTGCCCCATATTTACTTAGAAAGAGAAGTTGGTCTGCAAGATTCGTTCAGACTGATATCTCTTTTTCCTCCGTTTGTACTGTCCCGTGCTTTACACGAGATAAATAACAGAACAACTCATTTCTGTGAGAACTGTTAGTCCATAGCAATTTAGTGAGGGATAGGATCGAATTGGAGGACTCTCAACATTTGTTTCATTTGACAAAAGGTAAGAAAACAAATCGTGCTGAACAGACGAAGCTGAATTGTAGGTGATTAAAACAAACAGACTTGCAGGAGGGCTTATGCCACTTTTTCTGCATAATACAGAAACTGAAAAGCCAGGGCTCCATGGATTACCGAGAGCCGTACTTTCTGTAGGTCATGAAAATGTCATAGTTTTGGCAGGGATTGCTGATGCCCAGTCTTGAATGCCACCGTACAGAACATGTTGAGGAGTCTCAGCCATATATTCGATCTGCAATGATGCCCGTTTAAATCACCAGATTCATTAGTGTTACAGCTTTTCTGGGATGCAAGGCTATGCACCTCCCTGTATTGAATTCGAATTAACCAATGGAAATTGTATATGGATCGTTGACTTTTATGCCTGCATATAAAATAAGAATCAAAACAATGTACTATATTGTATTAGCAAAGATCATTCTACCGTGATCTCCTGACCATCCATTACGAATGGCATGACAACTAACTAGTATTTTAGTTTTTTTTTTTAAAGAAAGGTACGTTATATTAATTTATTAATTAAAATATTATAATATTAATATTGGAAAACAAAATTTAAGATATTTTTTTTTTTTTTTGGTTATATAAGAGTTGGCTTGAGATGGGGAAGTCTCGGTCGCTCGGGTTCGTACCATCTGCGGGTAGTCAAAGGATTCAGACTGCTTCCTTTGCAAACTGGCACCACCAAGGGTAAACTGGCACCACCAAGGTTTGTATCCAAATCTCTTCTCAGCAAGTGCCCATCCAACTAGCACTTACCAATCTATCTAACCCTTAAAACTAAGATACCTAAAAATTAACTAAAGTATCATCATATTTTTGGGGAGTACTCTTATAGCTAGTTAGAAGGCTAGTTAGAAGATTGAACTCCTTTAGTCATCGAAAGCATTATTTATTATTTGCATGATGCCTTATCTTTTATTTTAGTTTCTCCTTAATTGAATATCATTTTGGAAAAGAGAATCAATAATATGAAACATGATTACCCTTCTCTAGTTATTGTTTTAATGAGTTTTTTTTAATTTTATAAAAGTTAAATATTATAATTTTTTTTTAATGTTATAAAAGTGAAACATTATTTGAAGTCGTTTATAAAATTTTTGAATTAACGATTAATACTTCACTTGACCTAGTTTTATTAATCAATAAATAATAATAATTATGACATATTTATTTATAACTTACTCAAGAAAGCAAAATATGATTTTGTTGCGAATAATTTTTTTACGATCTTTACCATGACTTTCGTAAGAAACATTGACGTTAATTTTCATATTACCTTAAAAGGTCACGTCTAATAAAATTATATATTTTTCAATTTAGGTTTAGTATAAAAATATTATTTATTATTAGTATTTTTAATATAGGAGAGTTGGTTACAATTATATTATTTTTAATAACTATCAAGTACACGGTTTAAATTATAGGGGTTGTTTCCACTTGTTGCCTCAGTATGGGAAACCACATGTCACTCACATGCTCAGGATACATACTATTGTCATCGATCTAGCACGTACTCATAGGATTCAAATCTACCTTTGCAAACAGGCTGCCCCCAAGGTTTTAACCTTGGTTTCTTCTTGGTAAGTGTATGACCAGACAAGCAACTACCAATCCACCTAACCCTATAAAAAGATTTAAGTTCTTATCATATTCATGGTAAAAACTATTTAAACTTTTAATATCAAAAAACTAATATATATAATAAAGTTATCTCAAATAAATATTTAAAAAATAACTTTTAATTATAAAATATTTGTGTTAATTATACATTTAGTTATATAAATTATATTTAATATTTTTCAAAAAAAAATATCTCACTCTATCACTTCAAACTTGTTAAATAATGGTCATTGAGTTTTCCTTTTTATTTCAAATTATTTAAGAACTAATATTAACTTTTGTTAGAGTAAATCACTATATAAAATATATTTATATAGAAAAGCAATTATAGTGTTTCAAACTTTAACGGAAAAATTAAAGAAAAATTAGACAAACACACACAGAAGAAGAGACAACGATTTTAACGTGGTTCACCCAATATGGGTTACATCCATCGAGAATTTTCAGTCCTTCATTTTCTCAATCCAAGCAATAGAGGGTTACAACCTACAACAAACATCTGCTGTAATTTCCTCTCTATATTTCCAAGGAATCAACACAGTAATTTTCTTTGTCATCATACTCATCTCTGTTTTTCCTCACAACTATATATAAGAAAAAAACAGAAAAACAAACTGCTTTTCTTAATACATTCCAAGATTAACATTGAGTTCCCAACATCTAATTTTGGGATAAAAGCAAAAAAAAATTTCCTTGGCTGTCCTGTTGAAAATTCGGAAACTTTCTCTGGTAGACTAACAGACTGTAAATCTGGAAACTTTCCCTGCCCATCCCGCAGGTAAATCCGGAAACTTTCTCTGTTTAGCCTCCTCATAATTAGGCTCCATTCCTAACAATCTCCCACTTGGAGACTAATTCCATTGCACCATACCGCAATCAAGGATCGAAAAATTCTCATCATGGCCTCTTATTCCTTAAGGCCAAGCGAAGTTGAGCAAAAGCTCAACTTTTCTCTTGACACCACTTTTGTAAGCATATCAACAGGATTTTGTGATGTGTGAACCTTCCCTAATTTCAAATATCCATCTTCCACTACTGATCTAATGAAATTATACCTGAGTTTGATGTGTTTAGTTTTTGAATGGAATGTTGAATTCTTCGCAAGGTGTATAGCACTCTGGCTATCACTCCACAACCTATTATCCTCTTGCTTCTTCCCCAGTTCTTCCATTAATCTTTGCAACCAAACCATCTCTTTGTTCTTCTCCACCCACCACGACCCGGGCACCAGAAACTCATCCGTTAAGAATTCACACGACTTGTTCACGAGCGCCACGCTAAGATTCACTCGAAGCTCGAAGGGTTTCTCGGGGCCCTCTCACACGGACATGATGTGCAGCTACGCCTGCAGGTTGTGCCAGTCGCTTAGATTCTTTGAATCCTGCAGGTATCACGACTTTCGCGTGTCGATCTCCAGCCTCTCCCCGACATGTTCGACATGTTCGTAATGCATGAGCTTGTCGGGGTAGTGAGGGATCACATCAATCACATTCACGATATGCAGCACCCGTAGCTCCGAAAGTGCCTCGAAGCGGCGCTTGAACTCCACGTTGCCCATGCCTGGGCACCCCACCACGAACGCCGCCACCGGCACGGTCGGTCTCCCAGGCACAGATGAGGTCATCCCGTTCGTCACGATGTCGAAGGCGCTGAGCACCGACAGGGCTGCACCGAGGCTGTGGCCCACCATGGTTATGCTCACCTCCTCGTCCTTGTACATCCATTTATTGGTCAACGCTCTTTTACCTTTGGGTAGCTCAACCAAATCCCAAGTTTGGTTGTGAAATAAAGAGTCCATTTCTTCATTCATTGCAAGCTCCCACTTATTCCTGGTATCCATTTGTAATGCTTCCGAAAAACATTCTGGCTCACCAGCATCAGTATACAAAACATAATCAGAGAAACGTTGAGGAATTTTACTTATCCTGGTAGATCGTCTAACAACACTTTCTGGAGATTGAGGTGCTTGTTGTTGCTACTCTACATTTTGATCTTCTACCACTTTTGGAGTTACCTTTTCTATGTGTCCATCAAGGTCTATGTATTCAACAATTTCCTCTTTCTGTTTCTTTCCCTGCAATCGATCTTTATACAAGTTTTTTTCATTAAAAA
This sequence comes from Wollemia nobilis, assembly GCA_028583015.1. Lineage (NCBI taxonomy): Eukaryota > Viridiplantae > Streptophyta > Pinopsida > Araucariales > Araucariaceae > Wollemia > Wollemia nobilis. The sequence goes on from JAQPPZ010016934.1 coordinate 10,482,492, forward strand.
TGACATCCCTACTTCTAATGACTTTTCGGTTATCACAATCCCATAATCTGTAACCCAAGCCATCAATACCGTAACCAATAAAATAGCACTTTTGGGCCTTAGCATCTAACTTATTTTTGTTCTCTTTGTCTATATGCATAAAAGCCTCACATCCAAATACCTTAAGGAAAGAATAATTTATTGGTTTACCTATCCAAAGCTCTTCCGAAATTCCTCCATCCAAGGCACTAGACGATACTCTATTAATCAGATATACTGCAGTATCAACAGCATGAGCCCATAAAAATAATGGTAAGCCTGCATGTATTATCATGCTCCTAGAACGCTCCATGGTGGTTCTATTCATTCTTTCTGCAACCCCATTTTCTTGAGGTGTTCTTGGAACTACCTTGATTCTTCTAATTACATTTTTAGAACAAAACACATCAAATTCTCTACTGCAATATTCTCCACCATTATCCGACTTTAGACACTTTAACCTTTTTCCAGCTTCATTTTCAACTAATGCTTTCCAATTCTTAAAGGTATTAAAAACATCACTTTTATTCTTAATGCAATATATCCATGTTTTCCTTGTTGCATCATCAATAAAAAGTACATAGTAAGAGGAACCTCCAAGAGAAGTTACCTGAGATGTGCCCCAAACATCTGAGTGCACAAGCTCCAATTTCTCTTTCTTCCTTTCCTTGCCATCCTTGAGAAATCTAACTCTCTTTGCTTTACCATAAACACAATCCTCACAGAATTCCAAATCAATCTCTTTTAACTTAGGCAATAACTTTCTTGAATGTAAAATTTCCATACCTTTTCCACTCATATGGCCAAGTCTTTGGTGCCACAAAGATGCACTCTCACATGTAGAAACTAAATTCATGGAGCAGTGAGAAAAATCAGTAAGTAAATAAAGAGTACCCACCAATTTACATCTAGCTACTATCAATGAACCTTTAGTAACTTTCCAAAAAATTTCTCCGAATGCAACCGTGTATCCTTCACCATAAAGCTTACTTGCCGATATAATATTTCTCTTTAAATCTGGTATGTGTCTCACCTCTTTAAGAGCCCATTGACATCCATTTGGGGATTTAATCAAAATCTTTCCAATACCCATGATTTTACATGGTTGGTCATTTCCCAACAGAACCTTTTCATAATCTCCAGAAACATAATCTATGAAGTATTCCCTATGTGAGGTAGCATGGAATGAAGCACCACTATCAATTACCCAATAATCACTATTTCTATCAAGAGATAAGATTAAAGCATCTTGTAGAATTTGTCCAAGAATATTGGCTTCGAAGTGTTACCATTATTATCATTACCTTCATTTCCATCACCCTTTCTTTGCCAACAATCCTTCTTGAGATGACCCTTTTTGCCACGAGTGCCAACACCGTAGCTTTCCTTTTCCACATGATTTGGATCTGCCTTTGGATTTGCCATGATGTGAACTCTTGCCTCTTTCTCTTCCTCTTCCTCTATTCTCAATAGTTAAGGTGGTGCTAGATGATTCTCCTGTGGTTTTTCTTCACACCAACCACATCATCAAATTTTAATTTATTTGAACTCGAAGCAGAGTTACTTACCGCCATTACCAAACTGTTCCAACTTTTCGGAAGAGAGCATAAGATTAATAAGGCCCTAAGCTCATCATAAAAATCCAATCCCACTGAATGCAATTGATTAGTGACAGTATTAAATTCATTTAAATGATCATGCACAGATCCTCCTTCACTCATTTTCATGTTAAATAACCTTTTCATTAAGAATACCTTATTTGATGTTGATGGTTTCTCATACATCTTGGCCAACTTATCCATGACTCCCTTGGTAGTCTTTTCATCAGAGATGTTGAAGGCTACGGTGGCTCCCAAGCACAGCCTCATAGTACCCAATGCCTTTCTATCAAGGATAATCCACTCCTCATCATACATAGATGAAGGTCTCTTTGTTTCCCCCTCAAGAGGTAAGTAAAGATCCTTCTGGTACAAGTAATCCTCCATCTGCATCTTCCAGAATTGAAAGTTCTGGCCATTGAATTTTTGAACTCTAAACCTCCCTTCTTCCGCCATTGCTCCCACTTGATCCAGAAATTCTCCTTCTATCAAGTGCACCCAACAAAACAACTGCTCTAATACCACTTGTTAGAGTAAATCACTATATAAAATATATTTATATAGAAAAGCAATTATAGTGTTTCAAACTTTAACGGCAAAATTAAAGAAAAATTAGACAAACACACATAGAAGAAGAGACAACGATTTTAACGTGGTTCACCCAATGTGGGTTACATCCACCGAGAATTTTTAGTCCTTCATTTTCTCAATCCAAGCAATAGAGGGTTACAACCTACAACAAACATCTGCTGTAATTTCCTCTCTATATTTCCAAGGAATCAACACAGTAATTTTCTTTGTCATCATACTCATCTCTGTTTTTCCTCACAACTATATATAAGAAAAAAATAGAAAAACAAACTGCTTTTCTTAATACATTCCAAGATTAACATTGAGTTCCCAACATCTAATTTTGGGATAAAAGCAAAAAAAACTTTCTTTGGCTGTCCTGTTGAAAATTCGAAAACTTTCTCTGGTAGACTAACAGACTGTAAATCTGGAAACTTTCCTTGCCCATCCTGCAGTAAATCCAGAAACTTTCTCTGTTTAGCCTCCTCATAATTAGGCTCCATTCCTAACAAATTTAAAATGTTTAAATTATTTTTCCATTGCTTATATTTCATTTGGGTTATAACCTATTACCTACAAGCCACAACCACTATATGTAAACTATATAAATATGTTTTATGTTATTTAATATTTTAAGGTAAACTATTTAATTTTAGATTTTTGTGTGAAGAGGTCCCATGAAAATCCTAGTGGGTCCTTTGGGACTAAAATCCTAGCATGGATGTCCTCCCTTCAACTATAATATTTTTTGTTTGAGGGATTCACCATGATTTTTTTTAAGAATCACTCCAAATTCTTTTTTGGGCTTTGATGTGTATTTTAGGAAACATTGTAAGTTTTGATTTTGAAAACTAAATACTAAGATTATGAAATTAAACTAGAATCTAAATATGCATAAAATAAGTAATGCAAAATACAAAAGCTAACCTATGATGACTCTTTATTTTAAATGAAACTAGTTGTAGGGTACAAAAAAATAAATATTTTCCATTTAAGCAAGGGATAAGATAATGCACATACAAATATAGCCTAAATGCATATTTATATGCAATTCAAGTTTGGAATACCTAAATAGGTGAGAAGAGATAAACAAATCAAAGTGAAACTAGACTTCTTGATTGTTCCTTTACTTAGTGATCTAAAACCTTGAAATAAACTAAGCAATCTTTAATGGATTTTTCACTTTTTATATGTAGTCTATAGGAGATAGCAAGTAAATACAATTCCTAACAAGACTAATGAGAGTAGATACCTACATCAGTGGTTGTCATAATTTTATACCCTACAGATATCGACTACTAATATGGTATCATTCCCTAGAAAGCCCAATTGTGAATCCATCAAACCTACAAAATAATGAACTTGAAACAGGGTGGTCAGTTTTTAGGGGTTTTCTTTGGTAATCAAACCCCCTTTGGTCCTTTTAGTTGACCAAAATAAAATTATGAAATAAATGACCTTATTTGTATGGACAAATTTATGGTTAGAAAAAATGGAACACAAAATTGATCATAGTACAAAAGAAAAAAGAACAAATTATGGGCTCTAGTATATCAGTGATTAGAATGATTTTATGACCAATAAGGATGAACTACAAATTTATTCTATTAGAGGTGGTTAAGGATATAAGGTATGCATAGAGCATGAAACTAAGCTTAACCTACAAATAGAGAAGCAAATAATAAAGGAAAGGTGAGAATAAAGGTCAGGCTAACGGGAATAGAGTAGAACCTGCCCCCAAGTATAATTGCATGAATTTATGGTTTATAAGACTAGATCATGAAATCACTTTACTCTAAACATAAGGTACAACACACAGTAATGATGGGTTTTATTTGGCTAAATATGGATGAGCTAGGGTTCAAGAAGCTAATAATAGATCAAAAGGTCATATGGGATATAATGGATTTGGACTCACTTTGGCTCAAGATAAATACATGCCTTGTAAGAGTAGGACACACAATTACTCTATCAAAAGATAAAAGACAAGAGAAGTGAAGCTAGATTCTAAACTACCTATAAGGTTGGAACAATATAGTGATGGTTAAGGAGAACTAAAATGAGTAGGTACCCAAATAGGTTCTACCCTATTTTGATTTATCAACTAATTCATGGCCATTACTGGCCAACTACGAAATCATATTGTGTGAAGGGCCAAGGAAGCAATCTAGCAATAGAGAAAGTCTTAAAGTTTGGAGAGGTAGGAAGAGACCAAGCTATGCTTTTCTTGTAGTTGCACAATGACTAGAGATAAAGGTTATAACAAGAAAATAAATTTAAATGATAAAATATGGAATAAGATGCAATCTAACTAGTTATATAAAAGAGTAAATTTTGAAAAGATAACAAAAGGGGAGAGAGATGTAACCAACAGGGAATAAATTCCCTTAAATATTGGCCTAGTAGACCCTACAAAAGTTATCCAAAGGGCAAGTGCACTTGATAATTTGAGCTATAAATTTGTAAGGAGTTTGTTATTGTGAGAGAGTATTATGAAAATAGAGACCCAATGCCTCTATTTATAGATTTTTAAGGCATAGAGGAAGAGAAGGAAGATCATTTATTGCAATGAGGAGGTGGTGGTTGAATTTGAAATTCACCAAGGCAAGGGGTAGGCACCTATAAAATGTAAATATGGAAGATATATTTGATGGGTGGCACCATAAATTGACCAAAATCTCTAGGTAGATATAGAATTTAAGGTTTTATATTTAGCCTTGGGGATGCAATTTCATGGTTGATCTTAGTCAACCATGAATTTTTAGATATCATCATTGAATGTCACATTGGGTGGTGGCAAATAGTGCTAGGTAGCTTTTTGAAAACTAGGTAAGAAGTGACCAAAAGGTGATTTTGTAGTCTATCAAGGAGGAGCATGGAATCACTCATAATGGAAACAACTCAAAAATGGATGATATTATTCCATGGTCCATCAAGAAAAAGCACAAAATCATTGAAGATAAAAAAAAGATCTCAAAATTAAGAGTTGAAGGATACTAAAATTGCATTTGGTAACTTTGAAGGGTTACTTAGGCTTCTAAGGGAAAATTGACTTATTTGGTTGGGTCAATTTTTGTTATCTATAATATATATATATATATATATATATATATTTAAACAATATATTATTTAGAGGACTTGCCTACAACACTTATAGAAAGGTTAATGTTTTAATTTTTTAATATGTAATTTTTTATTATCTCATAAAATTGATGGTAAATTATCTCATTAAATGAATAATGTTTACAAAGTGGGTTGTATCAAAACTTATATAGAAAATCTAGATTTAATTTTTATATTATTATTTAAAAAAATAAATAATTATTAATTATTTTACAGTTGGTAGTTTTTCAATTATAAGGTGAAGTGAATACATATTATATTTATTTTCTTCTATTATAAAATTTTGTTTTTTTGATATAGCATATAAAAAAATATTCATGAAAATATATTTTACATTAGAATATTTGTTGGGCTTTTTCTAAAAAAAAGAGTGATTTTGTAATAATTTTGTTTTATTAGTTAAATAATGGGTTTTGAAATGATCCCAAACCTTTTAAAAAGGGAAAAATGCTATAGCTAAAAGGCCAACATACGGCCCTACCCTTAACTAAAACTAAACTAAACAACCACAAGGAAATTGGATACGAAAAGAGACCCAAAAAATAACCACCCAACCATGAGACACCAACTACAACCTATATCTATAGAATAACAAGGAGGAACTAATCAAGAAGGGGGAAAGAACAAATTATCACCCTCTCAGACATCTTATGTATATCATATGTTGTAACATCCCACTGGTCCAAGTCTAAGACAACATTTATCTCCTCAATATCCCAAAGTATCTAAAAGCATATTAGTGTCAACCAACTTGTGATACAAACCTACCAAAAATACTAGTTTGAGAACCATATGGAATGTTACCACTTTTATCCAAGAAGAGATATAATCCAACTCATTTTTTGGGTAGTATAAGGATACCACATTGGACCTGCTTAGCCAATTAAAATAGGGATAAACAATAACTTGTATAATGGCTTCCATAGAAACCAAAGAGAAGAAATATTCTGCCTACAACTCTCACAACCAATCAGAAAGCAAAACTTGGGAGAGTAATGAAATAGTTGGCCATCTAGCATGAATGCAAGCAACCTATGCCAAGTCATCAAGGACATTGATAGGTCGGTCATCATTCATCGATCTAGATTAGGCCTTTTGGGAGATTATACCTCTAAATGAATAACTCAGATTGGATCAACCCTAAATTGATGAGGAATTCAATCATATTTTTACCTTCCCTATATGTATGTCTCACCTTTCCATATCTTAAAGAATCCAATTAGCTTCCTCAACAATATTAGCAATATTCCTACTAGGGAGTTGCAATCTAGATATCATATTGACAATATTTAATGATTCACCTTCAATAATAATTTTCCTACAACTAGTTTAAGGGAGAAGCACCACCCCTTGTAATAATGCTCTAGATTTCACAAAGTGGCAGGTTTAAGACACAATATTTTTAGCAAAGGCCAAAATGATATCGTCGCTGTGATTTTGAAAAACACCTCCTAAACCATATTTCTCAAAGTTTCCTTTAAAGGTACCATCAAAGTTAAATTTAATCTATTTAGGGGGATGGTATCCACTTGATTAAAGCTTTGGTATTCCTTGTGTTCTAATCAGTTCCTCTTATAGATTGCTAGAAATCAAGATTAGCTTCAATGAGATATTTAGCCTCTAGTACACTAGGATCATCTTGAGATAGGATAGACACATTCTTAGAAATTGCTATCAATAATTTAGCCCAAATAAAAGTAGCTCCTCTAAAAACTCCCCTAAAAAACTTTATTGTTTCTCTCCTTCTAGATATCCTAGAACAAGTGAGAGAGAGTAAATCACCAAAGGGCACACAACCTTGGGCTAACAAAGGATGGATACCATTTATCAAAGGTATTAAAAAAATAGTTTAAGATAACCATACATACCACCAGGGCATTTAAAAGTAGATAGAGGACCTTAAGAAAAAAGGGACAAATGAAGAAAAGGTGGTTAATAGATTCAACACCACATTTATAAAGATGTTACCTATTAAGGATGGTCAAACCTCTATTTTTAAGGTTTTCATAGTGAGAATCATCTTTTGTATAGCAAGCCTCATAAAAATGTTCACTTTAGGAGTAAGAAATGTATACAAGGTATTTTTAAAAGGAGACAGGTCCATAGGTTTAACTTCAAAAAGTGTAAGTAGATAAAATTCACCAAAAAGGAGTTGTCCTTCTCCCCCTTCTATAGAATATAATACTCAATATCAAAATATCTAATGACCTGTAAGCTTAGAATGTGATTGATATAGTCCATAACATTTCTTTCCTCCTAGAATAGATTTGGGAAATTGAGATTCCTTTGAGACTTCATCCTATTAGTTACTTGAATAAAGTATACAACTTTAGCTCCAAAGTAGACATAAATTATGGGTTTCATAATTGCAACCTGGGGAATGTGAGCTAGACGAGAATCACCCACCCAAGTTACTTTCCATAAATCAATACTTTTACCATTTCCCAAATTCCATCTATGGCCCTTTGAAATGATATGATGAATCCTAGTGATACCAATCCAAAAAGTGATCTTGGAGAAGGGGTAGATCAACCAAAAAGTTTCTATTTTGAGAAATATATATGGATGATAGAATGTGGATCCAATAAACATTATAATTCTTGAATAACTTCCACTCTTTATAGGCTAGTAATATGATGTTCATGCTCTTAACTCTTTTGAGGCCAATACCACAAAATTTTGTTCTAGTGAATACTTATTCCTAGGGAACTAGGTGAAACTTTTTCTTCTCCTCATTTATAGACTAGATATTGAACTTACGGAAGAGTTAAATTCTTCGAATAACTTTAGTTAGGTACTTTAAAATTGAGATAAAGAATATAGGAATGCTCTAAAGGGTGTATTTGACCAGTTGGGCTTTACTAGCCTAGTTGAGAAGATTCCCCTTCCAACCAACCAATTTCCTTTGCATCCTTTTGATGACCAAGTCCCAAAGTTTCTATTTCAATATCACCTTAAATAAGGGCACCCCAAGGTAGGTAGAGGAAAATTCAACCACCCCATAACCTAAAATCTAGGAGATTAATATTTGCCTTCTAGGGAATGTTAAGGAAGAAGATTAAAATTTTAAAAAAGCTGATCATTTGCCCAACAACCCTTTCAAAGGATGTTATAATCTCCTTAATATTCTTTTCTTATGGAATGGAATTTGATGTGGCTATAAGAGTTTCATAAATGAACTAGTGGTGGGATAATGGATCCATTGAAATAGTTGGCTTTATATCTACTATGGTTGGTTCCACTTTATAGATATACCCAATGCTTTAGCCATAATGATAAAGAGGAATGGCAAAATGGCGTCACCATATCGTAGGCCCATGTAAATTTTAAAGGAAATAATACCTACAATAAATAAACTTCGAAGCAAATAAATAATTGTATTGAATGAAGGTTATATACAAGTTGAAAAGTAGTTCGGGTGGTTGAACCACCCGAATGGGTTGGTTAACCAACCCATTAATTTGGGAGCACTAGAAAGCACTTTTTTATTATAATTGCCCATTATGAAATATAACCCTATGCATGATATGCTAACATTCCCCTTTATTACATTAATGGTAAATACCAAGAGTATTGCAAAACAATTCAAACTTGACACGTGCAAGTGCCTTAGTGAAGATATCTGCAACTTGTGCATCAGTGGGAATGTATTTGAGTTGTATATTGTGCTTTGGAACTTCATCATGAATAAAATGACAACAAGTGTCAATGTGTTTGGTGTGATCATGAAAATTTGGATTCTTGAAAATATTCAAAACACCTTGATTTTCACAAAACAAGTGTAGTGGAATATTCTTTGGAAGGCCCATGTTTGTGAGAATGCGATGTATCCATATTATCTTGTATACTACTCCACTAGCTGCATGATATTATACCTCTATATAAGAGATAGCAACTACAACTTCTTGCTATGCCAAGAGACAGGCCCAAACCCAAGATGAAATATGTATCCAGATGTTGACTTTCGATCATTAATGGATCCAACATAGTCAGAGTCTATGTATCCTTTTAGATAGAACTTGTTATTCTTTTTGTATTCCAAGCCAAAATATGTTGTACCACGGACATAATGTAGAACTCTTTTTGCTGCTTTCCAATGACTTACCTTGGATTCCTGCATGAACCATGAAATATAACCCACAATAAAAGTGAGATCAGGCCTGGTATTGGTTAGATATATGAGAGTCTCGATTAACTGATGATAGAGAGTGCCATATGCCTATGGAGATTTATCATATCTAGATAAGTTAAGTCCTGCTTCCATTGGAGTAGCTTTTGACTTACAATCAGTCATGCGATATTTATCAATAAAGGTCTTGGCATATTTCTTTTATGTAACTCTGATATGATGTTCCTTTTGATTTACTTCTAAACCAAGATAGTAGTGCAGAAGCCCCAGACCTATCATTTCAAAAGAATTTTTTAGATCATTTTTTATTGTATTAATCATACTTACTAAAATACCTATTATGATCAAATCATCTATGTATAGCACCAAAATCACTATGTAAGAACCATTATTCTTTATATAAAGATTCGCATATGATAGATTTCTTTGGAATCCATGTTGCAACAGGTGACTATCAATTTTTATATACCAAGATCGAGGAGATTATTTCAGCCCATACAAATATTTGATCAACTTACAAACTTTCTGTTCTTGCCCTTCGACAAAAAATCCTTCAAGTTGGGTCATGTATACTTCTTATTATATATCACCATTCATAAAGGCACTTTTTACATCCATATGATGTAACTTCCACCCAAACTAAGCTTCCATGGCACACAGTACACGAATGGTGGTCATTTTTGCAGTAGGGGCAAAATTCTCTTCAGAATCTATGCCTTCTTTCTGAGCATAGTCCTTTGCAACCAGACGGGCTTTACGCTTATCAATAGTACCATATGCCTTATACTTTACTTTGAACACCCACTTACATCCAATGGAATTATTTCCTGAAGGCAGATTTACTAGCTTCCATGTATGATTTTTCATGAGGGATGTATGTTCTGCTTCCATAGCAATATTCCATTGAGGCTTACTAAGAGCTTCATGTGCTGTTGTGGGTTAATTTTCATCCAATGTTGTCAGATAAACCATTTCATCCTCTATATCCATTTCTCTATCTTTCGTTGCATCCATAGATAGTTCATCAAACTCGTGACAAAGTTCATCAACTTCTGAAGAAGATGCTTCTACATTTTTTTCTAAGTTATACTGCAAGTACAAGGTCGATCTAGAGTTAGATCTAGAAGTGAGGTCGATTTGGAATCTCTCAATGTGTTGGTATACCATCTTAGAATCATGTTATGAGGAGGTGTTGTTTCTTTCTTAGGCTCATCATCATCATAATATATTGTTGTAGAGGTATTATTGGATGTGAAAGATTCATCAAATACTACATCTCTACTTATATATGTTTTCTTGGTTATAGGATCTATCAAACGATATCCTTTTGAATGCTCATCATAATCAAGGAAGATGCATTGCAGGGTCTTCTCATCTAGCTTTTTCCTTATCTATTTTGGAATGTGCATGAATGCCTTACATCCAAATACTCTTAGATGAGAAATGGACGATTTCTTACCACTCCATGCTTCTTGTGGAGTTTTACCCTCTAGATCTCATGTGGATGCTCTATTCAGGAGATATGTTGTAGTACTTGTTAGAGTGTGAACTCGTGAAGGTGGAAAAGTTGGCATCAAGTATCGGCAAGGACATCTTCTAGAAATTGTCTCTTTCCTATCCCTACTTATTCTCCTACTTATCCTCCGCTCTTTCTTTCTCTCCCTTTCTTCTCATAACTTCCTCTATTTCCTCCTTCTGTTTCATTTTATTTGTTGCAATGAAGCTATATATTGTAAGTTGCACAACATTTGTTTTTAGGGAGAATAAAGACTTTGATTTTTCATGTCCATATCGATGATATTTTAGTATCATAGAAGGAGGTCAACATGTTTTTCAATGTCTGATATAAAGTAGAGGGGTTGACCTGTGAAGGTCTAGGCACATAGTTTAAGGTGTGCACATTAGACTTGGCAAGGCTTTAGGACTATCCAAATCCATACATAGATATCGAGGTGGGTATGCATAGTAGATCTGGCACACACTTTGATATGACGAGGTGGCATGCTGACAGGGTCTAAATGCAACTTATGTGGTAGTTGATGCGAGACTACACGTAGATCGAGGTAGTGACAAACTTACACAGTGAATATCCACTAGACGTAGACCTGACACCGATGCTAATATGGACTAACACATGGCAGCAACTAAGAATTGGTAACGTGGCGGCTGAACACGCGGCACATGGCAGCAAAGGTTTGACTTACGTGGATGCCAAAAGGGCAACAATGGGCAGTAAGAGATTGCATACATGTCAACATCACATTGGCAAGTTTCAATTGATTTTCAAGTAGCAAAATAAGGGCAACATGATTACCCAAAGGCAATCAAGTTTCATAACATGCATTCGAGGTTAAAAACTCCATATTTGCTTTTGGTCGTGTGCATGTGGTATAAATCCCTGTGTAATTTTTTTTTAATTTATAATTTCAAAATGTATAAATTGAAGGGCATACCATTTGAATTCCTATCGAGCATGTAGCCCAAGTGGATAAGGAATTTGTGTGTTGTGTGACATATTTTGGGTTCAAAACCCGTCGGGAGGTAAATATCAAATTTTTATATTGTTTTTTTTAGTTGCCAGCATTGCAAAGGAAAAAAGGCATGGTGTGCCTTGGTGATTTTAAGAGTGACCGCGAACACATTGGCAAGGACGCTTGGTGAGATTTGCAAGGTCACAGGTTCAACTCACGTATTCTACTAGAAATTTAAAAGGTTTTTTTTTAAGGTTACTTTAATACTTACTAAAGTTTTTGTTATATAAGTTATTTAATAATTTAGTATAAGTTGCTTTTTTAAAATTTTTTAAATTTGATTTTAAAAGCAAATTAAAATTATTAAATACCTTTATATTAAAAATATATATTTTATTTTAGTAAACCTTTGGTTTAAAAATTTGAACCTATTGCCTTAGAGGTAAACTATAAAATCGCCCAAGAGGCTTGAAAAACCTTACAAAATTGTGTAATAGCCTAAGAGGTAAGCTTTGTAAAAAGGGAGCAAAAAAGGTGATGGGAAGCCTTCTGGAGTGCCCATTTAGAACTGCCCCTTGGAACCCCGTTCAAGGCTAAAAAAAAATTGTAATAGCCTCAACGACTGTAAAGGAGTGAAATTTGTAAGACTTGAAGAGTAAACATATGTAACCTCAGAGGCCCTAAGGGGAATATTTTTGCATTAAAAAACTTCATGATATGATCTACCGGGTGCTATCATGCACTATGCATTCTTTTACTAAGAGAGAATGCCGAATTGTTTGATGAAAGAGTTCAGAGATATGGTTTGCACACTATGTTCATCCAGTTACAAAATGTTGCCATATCTCATCAGATACACCTCGATTTCAATTATGAGGTGGATTATAAGGATAACTCCTTTGGACATGGAGTTGAGGAGTCAGATTTAGTGGAAATCACACCCTAGGAACCAAAAAACCCACATATCAACAACAATTATTCCATTCAAATACTGGAGCCAACTTCCCCTAAAATTATCCTCATTAGTGATGACGAAGACTCGATCACCAATAACTTTGGGAATCCAATGCTTGGAGAGCCGCAACAAGAATACCAAGCTATAAGTGAAAGAGTAGAGAGAGCAAGATTTGATTTAAATTTGTAATTTCTTTTCTTTGAAATTGATTGTACTAGAAAAATAAAAGTTTATTTCTAGTTTCTTGTTAGTAGCTATGGCCTCGAATGCTAATCTACCCATTCCAAAATTTAATGGGTACGATTATGAGTACTAGTCAATAAAAATGAAGAACTTACTCATAGGTAAGGGGTTATGGGACATAGTAAAAGAGGTTTACTCAAAACCCTTCAATTGGACTACATTAAGTGCAAATGATAAGAAAGCAAAGAATGAAGCACAAAAGAACAATTCATTTGCTCTTTTTCATCTTCAAGCAGTGTTGGATAAAGTATTTTTCCTAGAATTGCATCTTGTATAACTATCCAAGATGCATGGAATACCTTAAAATAAGGTTTCCAATGAAGTGATCAAGTGAAGCAGGTTAGGCTTCAAACACTGAAATGAGATTTTGAGAATCTCAAGATGATTGAAAATGAGAAAGTTGGTGACTACTGTGTTTGAGTTAAAGTAGTCATTGACAAGATGGTAGAACTTGGAGAAGAAGTCAAAATAGAAACTGTTGTGAAGAAAGTGATGAGAACACTTATTCTGAAATGGAATCACATAGCAATCATCATCTAAGAATAAAAGGATCTATCTACACTATCCTTTGATGCTTTAATTTGTTTATTACTTTCACATGAATAGAGATTACAAGAATCTCCTTCAGCCAGTTATGAAGAAAATGATAAAGCCTTCGCAGCTCAGGAAGCTATTGGAAAAGTACAAGGTAGAGTCCAAGGAAGAGGTCATAGAAGATGCAGAGGCAAGAGCATCTAAAGAGGTGGAAATCCTAGCAGAGAAGGAACTCCCAGCAGAGGTGGAAGTCAAAGAAAATGCAGTTAGTAAATCAGAGGTAGAAATAAAGGTTGAGGAAGAGGAAGTGACAAATCCAAAAAGATTTGTTTCAATTGTGGTAAATCAGGTCACTTTTCCAGAGATAGTTGGTCCAAATATTCTCAGGGAAGCAATAGTCAAAGAAGTCAGTATGGTCATTTTGGTGAATAAGAAGGGACTTCTAATCTCTTTCTTTCTTATGGGCAATCGGATAAAAATCTAAATGATACTTGGATTTTGGATATTGGTTGTTCCAACCATATGAGTGGTAAAGAAGAACTCTTTGCTACAATCGATTCCACCTAGAAATCCTGAATCAATTTGGGAGACAATAAAGCATTGAAATTTGAAGGCATTGGAGCCATGAAGGTTCCAACGAAGGAAGGCCTCACAAAGGTGAATGATATCTACTACACCCCTCAACTCCAATATAATATGTTAAGTGTTGGAAAAATGATGAAAAATAATTATAAACTTGTTTTTGATGAGGGAAAATGTGTAATATTTGACAAGAATAATTGTAATAGAGTCACCACGCAGGTACCTATGACCAAAAATAGGTTATTTCCCCTTAAGTTTGGATAGTCAGGGGGAGCTCAACTTTCAAATATTTCTATTACAAATTCAAGTGTGCTTTGGCACTTGAGATATGGTCACCTAAATTATGCTAGCCTAAAATTGTTGCCTTCTCAAGCGATGCTGACCGAACTTCCTAAAATTCAGGATCACAAGGAGGTCTGTGAAGGATGTGCTTTGGGAAAGCATGCCAGGTCCAATTTTCCAGGAGGACAAGCATGGAGGGTCAGCTATCCACTGCAATTAGTGCATTCGGACATATATGGTCCAATGCAGACACAAAGTCTTGGTAATAATTCTTATTTTCCCATTTTTATAGATGATTTCTCTATAATGTGTTGGGTTTATTTCCTGAAAAGCAAAAATGAAGCTTTTTATTTCTTCATTGATTTCAAGAATGATGTAGAGAAACAAAGTGGATATCATGTAGAATGTATTAGAACAGATAAAGGAGGAGAGTACTCTTCCAAATAATTTTTGCAATTTTGTAAAGAAAGTGGGATAAAAAGGTAATTCACCACTGCCTATATTCCACAACAGAATGGTGTAGCGGAGAGGAAAAATCACACCATTGTAGACATGGCCAAATCGATGCTTCAAGTAAAGCATCTAAGTAATATGTATTGGGATGATGTTGTAAGAACCAATGTATACATTCTAATTAGGAGTCCTACTTCAAGTCTGAAGGGGATCACTCCTTACCAGGAATGGTATGGCAAGAAGCCAAATGTAAAACATTTTAGAATTTTTTGTTTCTTTAGCATATGCACACATTCCTGATGAAAAAAGGAAAAGTTTGATCCCAAGAGTCAAGCATGTATTTTAATAGGATATTGTGAGTCTACCAAATCCTATAGACTCTACAATTCGAAGACCCGTAAAATTTTCCTTTCCAAGGATGTGATTTTTGATCAAGGGGAGAATGGGGTCATACAAGAATTTTTGTTGATGATGAATCCCATGATGCAGGTTCTTCACAAATTTAGCAGGTGTCACCCAATAAATGCAAAGACACACCACATCCAAGCCCAAGAAAAAGTGCTAATTCTAGTACATCAAAAACTTCTCCAAGTCCTTCTTCGTAAAAATTAGTCAGTTATTTACCTATGGATATTGATTATCAATCTAGAGGTAAAAGAACATTACAACATCATCCATCTTATTAGATGTTGGATAAAAATTTTCATAGAAGATACACTAGAAGTCAAGCTAATGAAATGAGTACAGTTTTG
Source organism: Wollemia nobilis (assembly GCA_028583015.1). Taxonomy (NCBI): domain Eukaryota; kingdom Viridiplantae; phylum Streptophyta; class Pinopsida; order Araucariales; family Araucariaceae; genus Wollemia; species Wollemia nobilis. Next base: position 10,498,202 of record JAQPPZ010016934.1, read on the forward strand.
CAACGACTTGAAAATATGCATTTGTATGGATATGATGACTCCCAATAGCCTCGATGAGATGTAGTCAATTATGCTTTATTGACTAGTGCACATCTTTAACCTTCTAGCTATGAGAAGGCTTGTACTCAAAAGATATGGCAAGACGCCATGAAAGAGGATATGACATCTATAAAAAACAATGATACTTGGGAGCTAATACAACTTCCTAAAGGGAAAAAATATGTTGGATGTAAATGGGTCTACAAGACCAAATTCAATGCTGGTGGAAGCATTGAAAGACACAAGGCAAGGATGGTAGCAAAATGCTTCACACAGAAGTATGGCATACATTATGAGGAGACCTTTGCTCCTGTAGCTCGGTAGGAGACAATCAGAACAATACTTTCCTTAGCTGCCCATAGAGGATGGAAAATTCAACACATGGATGTAAAAAGTGTCTTTCTCAATGGGTACTTAACAGAGGATGTTTATGTTGAACAACCTCAAGGCTTTCAAGAACAAGTTAAGGAACACATTGTTTATAAACTGAAAAAAACACGGTATGGCCTCAAGGAAGCACCAAGATCATGGTACTCTCACATTGATTGCTATTTCAAGGAATATGGGTTCACCCAGAGTAAAAGTGAACCAACTATCTACTACCTGAAGCAAGGGAAAGACATCCTCATAGTATATTTATATGTGGATGATCTCATATTTATGGGTAGTAATAATAAGATGAATATGGAGTTCAAACACTCCATGATGAAATAGTTTGAGATACAAGATATGGAATTAATGCAATACATCCTAGGCATAAAATTTCATCAGAAAGATAGAGAGATCTTCATCTATCAACACAAGTATGCTCAGGATATGATCAAGAAATTTGCTATGGAGCATTGTAAATCAGTTCCAACTCCAATTGGACATGGGATCCAATTGAGAAAGAATTATGTAGCACCGAAGGTTGACACAACCACTTACAGGAGCATGGTTGGGAGTTTGATGTTTCTCACCAACACAAGATCTGACATTCAGTATGTTATTTCTCTTGTGTCAATATTTATTGCTAATCCATCCAAGTTGCATTTGCAAGAAGCTAAAAGAATTCTTAGATATGTAAATGGTACATGGTATTTCAGAATCCATTACCACAAATGTAATGTGGTCAAATTATTTGGCTTCAGTGATAGTGATTGGAGCAACAATATAGATTATAGGAAATATACATCAGGGAACTATTTTAGTCTAGGATTAGGAGTAATTACATGGAGTTCTAAAAAGCATATTGTTGTAGCATTGTCATCTACTGAGGCTGAGTATATAGCCATCACATATGCTAGTACTCAAGCCCTATGGTTGAGAAAAGTCCTGGAATATATTAGAGAATAGCAAAGTTGTCCTACCAAAATATATTGTGATAACATCAGTGCCATTCAGTTGGCATATAATTGTATCCACCATAGCAGAACAAAACACTTTTATATGAAATATCAATTCATCCAAGACATGGTGGAATAAGATATCGTTGAGCTTAAATATTGCAGCACTTTGGAAAACATTGCAGAAATTTTCACCAAAGGCATGGCTAAAGATCAATTTATAAATCAGAGAGACTGTATTGTCAGTTCTCTCAAATTTAAGGGGGAGAGTTTTAGAGTGTGAACTCACGAAGGTGGTAAATTTGGCATAAAATGTTGTCAGAGGCATCTTATAGAAATTGTCTCTTTCCTATCCCTACTTATTCTTGAACTTATCCTCCCCTCTTCCTATCTCCTCTTCCCTTTATTATCATAACTTCCTCTATTTCCTCCTTCTATTTCATTTTATTTGTTGCAATGAAGTTATATATTGTAAGCTGCACAACATTTGTTTTTTAGGGAGAATAAAGACTTTGATTTTTTACCTCCATATCGATCATAGTATTTACTACTTCTGCCCAATACTGGTCCTCAATATGTGCTCCTTTTAGCATACATCGAACGATTTCCATAATGGAACGATTTCTCCTCTCGACAACTCCATTCTGCTGAGTTGTATAGATTGTTGTCAGTTGTTTCTTAATCCCATGTTATTTCAAAAATGATGAAAAATATTTGTAAGTATATTCCCCTCCTCGATCAAAGTGGAGATACTTGATAAAACATCTAGACTCTTTTTCAACAAGTTTCTTCAAGTGTTGAAAGTAGAAAAATGCCTCTAGTTTCAATTGAAGGAATAAAACCTACATATTTTGAGAGTAATCATCAATGAACAATTGAAATTACTTATTTCCACCATAACTGGTTGGCATAGGACCACACAGATCGGTGTGTACCAACTACAAAGGTTTCTTAGCTTGGGAAGAGCTAGATTCAAAAGGTACCTAGTGTTTCTTCCCTACTAAGCAATCCGATCAAACTGTTAAGATGGAGGAAATGTGGGGAAGTCCTCTCACCATCTCATATTTGTACTTTTGTTGCAAATATCCTAAACTTAGATGCCCATCCATTCTATTCCAGAGAGATGTAGCCTCCTTTGTTGTTGTAGCCAGAGTAACATGAGGTATTGAAAGAGCATCTATAATGAACAAGCCATGCTTGTAGGAGCTGGTTGTGAAATGTTTACCTTTTTGGGTTACAGAACATCTCTTATTGCCTTTCACAATGCATAGCACAACATATATATTTTTGTACAACATATGCAAAATAGACAATAGATTATTTTCTAATCCAGGGACATAGAGGACCTTCTGTATCTGACATTCACCATATGAAAGAGAGACATAAACATCCCCTTCACGCTTCGTCTGGTAGACTTGATTGTCAGTAATTATGATGGGCTTACCTTCCTTATCCTCAAATGTTTCAAACTATGATTTGTCCCCTGTCATGTTCTTACTAACTCCTGAATCAATATACCAAACATCATCTATTTGGGAAGATGAACTATGGGTCATGAGCACCTTGTGTTCTCTTTCAGAGTCAAAATTTGAATCAGGCGCAGGGGAATCTGAGTCTGAGTTGGAGTCAGCATAAGCAATATAGCCCTTATTTTTCTTATGTTTCTTTTTATATTGCTATTTTTATTTGCATTTCTTCTTATGAGATTGGTCATTATGTTGCTTTTTTTTTAACCAACACCTGTTGGTGTCTTGGTTATTCATATTGCAAATCTTGCAATATTTTTTATCTTTCTGCTTATTTTGTTTTCCTTTTCCCTTGGAAGAAGAGATCCCTTTTTGAAACTGACCTTGTTTCATACTCTTTTGTTGAGTGGAAAAGTCATTATCTCGCACTTCATATTTTTGAACCTAATTTGCCTTCTCAATCTAAAGAAAATTTACTAATTCCACAAAATATACTTGTCTACCAAAAATGTTGAGGTAAGTGATCAACATCTTGTAGGAATCTAGAAATGCTCTCAATATGACAGAGTTCAAGATATCATTATTCACTGGTTTACCCATAGCATTCCATTTTGCTTTCAAGTCCACCACTCTGCAAAGGAATATGTCAAAAATATACCTATAATTCATACTAAGGGTGTGTATTTGAGTTTGAAGGTTTCAAATTATGGATTGATTCTTTCCTTTATACATAGTAATCAAAGCATCCCAAGCTTCCTTACTGGTTTTGGCATCACAGATATGAGGTTGGACCTCATCTATAGTAGAAAGAAGGAGAAACATGAGACCTATTTTGTACTTCTTATCCCAAGCTTCTTGATCTTTTCCTATTGTTTGAGGGCATGGTGTAGTGCCAGTCACTACATTCCATAAATATTACACCTTAAGAATGGTTCTCATCTTTGTCTTCCATGGAACAAAGTTAGTGCCTTTCATCAACTGAGAATCCGAGAAATACTTGTGAACACTAGCCATTATGAAGTTTTCTTATATCACCAATTGGTATCCCTCCTTTTGTCTTATAATTTTTTGCAAAAATAATATGGTGATCCCCCCTTCTGGTTACAAAATAAAAGTGTATCTGGACCTTTAATAAATGCATTGGGACCCTTGAAAAAGAAAAAAAATCCTTTTTAGACGTAAAAAAATAACTTCCCAGGTGTCAAAAATAGCTTTCAGGGCAACAAAAAATATGCTTTTGGCATCAAAGGACTTCTCAGGGCATCAAAAACCATGTTTTGGGCATCAAAAAAAACATTTTGTGTGGTATCCACAAGGTTCGAATCATGGACCTTTTCCACACAACGCGGCGCACATAGCCAATTGTGCTACCTACGATTATGGACAGAAGAATCCACATCGTATATCTATTCATTTGCTACTTGTAGGGGTTTAAAAAAAATTACGTGGGATAAATCCCACATGCATGCCATGGATGCTTTTAATATGTTTAAAAAAAAATAGCTACACATAGAAGGTAACTGCCTTTGGGCAGTTACTCCTTTCTATTTTTTTTCCACCCTTGAGCCATGTGTTTGATCCACCCTAACCCTCAGCCATATCACCCTCTAGCCACATGTCAATTCTTCCACGTCACCCTCAATCCATGTGTCACGTCCATCACGTCACCCTCAGCCATGTGTTAGGTCTACCACGTCACTCGTGAACCACGTAATAGGTTTGCTATGGGATTTGTGCATAGGAGTAGAGTCCAAAAAATCCTTGGGATTCATGTTGGTCTACTGGTCTGGTCTGAGTGCCTCGCATCGTGTCCTGGTCTACCTACTTTGTATCCTATGCTGGTCAAGTCTGCATACATCATGTCATTTTTTGGTCTGCCTACCTCATATCGTGTTCTAGTCTGGTCTGCCTGCCTCGTATCGTGTTCTAGTCTGGTCTTCCTACCTTGCATCACATGTTGGTCTGCCTCCTCGCTCTGGTACCATAAAAGAAATAATACCTGCAATAAATAAACTCTAAAGCAAATAAATCATTATATTGAATGAAGGTTATATACAAGTTGAAAAGTAGTTCGGGTGGTTGAACCATCCGAATGGGTTGGTTAACCAACCCATTAATTGGGGAGTTCTATAAAATACTTTTTTATTATAATTTCCCATAATGAAATATAACCCTATGCATGATATGCTAACAAATTTTAAAGTATCCCATAGCCAAACCAATGATGATAGTTTAGAATAAGTCTAACAAGATAAACGCACTAGTCAGGCTTATGCATCTTTAAAGAAACCCAAATTTATTCAACACTTTTAGGAGGAAACTGTACGAAACCCTATCATATGCTTTATTCATATAGAGCTTGAGAAAAATTCCAATTCTCCCTATCTTGTCCATAGTAATGAATGAGTTCATGAACTTAAATAATTCCATCCAAAATATGCCTTCCTATCACAAACACACTCTGACTTGGGCCAATAATTCTAGGAAGAAATAGTTGAACCCTATTACCCAAATTTTTTATCAAAAACTTGTAGATGGTACTTCAAAGGGTAATAGGTCTAAAGTCGCTAAATACCTTAGCTCTTTGGAATTTTAGAACAAGAACCAATAAGGTGGTGTTTACATCTCTGGTAATGGTTCCAAACCTTTGAATATCTATTAGGTAAACACCTATTTCTTTCCTCACAATGTGCTAGATTTTTTGGAAGAAGATTGGGGGAAATTTTTCTAGACTAGGGGCTTTCAAAATTCCCATTCCAAAACTACTTTTTCTATTTTCTCATCCTTAAAGGTGTTCAATATAAATTATTTCATGTTTGAACAAATCAAGGTTGGGATATTTTGAAGTGATCCTCAGCCTAGGAGTCATCATCCTCAGTGTCACAAAGCAAATATTCAAAAAACTAACAACCTCTAACCTAATTTCTTGAGTATCATCTATTTTAGATCCATCAACCTTCAAAATTTATCTAGTTGTATTGAAGACTTTGTGTCTCAGAGTAGACATGTGGAAATATTTGATATTTTGGTCTCTTGCTTTGAGCCATAGTTACCTTGACTTCTGTTTCCAAAGAATTTCCTCCTTAGCTAGAGTATTATGGAGCTCAAAAAGCACCATTTTCTCTCCTTCTATAATCTCGTGAGATTGGTCCCCAAAATTGACTACTTTAATTTTCATTAGTTGAGATCATAGGTAATCCTTTATTTGGAATATCTAACCAAAGATGACATTGTTCCAAATTTTTATGTCTGACATAACCGACCTAATATAATAAGATATTTAAAAAATTATGGGGCTCGAGAAGTCTTGGGACCACGAGTCCTTAATATTTTCTTCTATATTAGGGTGTTAGCACCATATCACCTCAAATATGAAGGGCCTTGGGAACCTCTTAGAAGGTTGATCTAAATACATCAATAGAGGGTTATGGTTTGATTCCAGTTTAGGGAGAGAGCATAGAGAAGCATCTTTAAAAATGGGTAAGGCTTTCTTAGAAATAAGGATTCTATCTACCCTAATATAAATTATTTGTTACCTAATTATCTTGTTATTCCATGTATACTTACTGCGTTTAAGCTCAATATCCATTAATTTATTTTGATTCAAAAATAGAGAAAAATCTTTCATACCTCTCAAAATGTCTATAGTTACCCCTTTCTTGTCATACTAGAAGAGAGAAGAGTTGAAATATCCAACCAAAATCTATATTTTTCCTTTGAAGGCTTCTCTCATAGTGCTCAAAAAGTCCCAAAGCAAACTCATATTAGTATATGAGTTTGAAGCATAGATATTACAAATGACCCACTGATGATTAGAACCCTTATAGCTAAAAAGGATGTTAATAAGTCTATATAAGGATGATAACATTGAGCCTACTAGTTTCTCCCCATCCTACAGGTATAGAAGCCCCCTTGAAACCCCTTGACCTAGGTTGGCCACAAAATATGCACTCCTCTAAATAGTGTTTTTTACTGAATCGATCCTCCTCCTCTCCAACCTAATTTATTGATGTATGAAAATATTAGGTAATTTTTTTTCCTAAACCCCAACACACATAGGTTTTTAAGGCCATTTAGACACTTTATATTCTAGAATAATATTTTCATTATTATGATATTTGACTGAGGGTTTTCTTCCTCCCCCGTTATTATGGGGGAAAGCGATCCAAAGGAGGTGATCTTCGATTGATTTTCACTAGAGTTTTTTTCTTATTTCAATCTCATTAGGACCTATTCCATCCACTCTTTCCAAATTTATCTCCTTCTTGAGGTCCCTATTAAATGGTTTCCTAGGACTTCACTCTACCCCCATATTGAAACACCATTTCTAGTTACAACGAGCTCTACAAGAGGAATCTCTATATTGGAAGTTACTATTGTTCCTAAATAAATATAGAAATTAGCTTTCGATCCCAAGAAATCAAAAGTATTTTTTACCTTCAACAAGCACAATGAAGGGGAATAACTAACTAGAGGATAATATAAACCCCTATCTTCCCTTGAAATGCATTTCAAAACTAGGTTCACAAGAGCAAGAATAGAATCCTCCTACTCCAAAGCAATTGAGTCACCAAAATAAGGAGCCATGACCAAAGATCCAATTGCATCATCTCCTTGAGCCAAGGGTCTAGGTCCCTTATCTAAAAGATACTTCTTGCATTTGGGTACAATATTAGTCCAAGATTTTGTTTTGACTTCTTTGCAGGGCAATTCGTAGGGATATGCCCTAATTTTTTATAATTTCTATATAAAATTGGTTGATTTTAATAGAAAATGGATTGATTCCAAGAGCTTAAACTTACTAAAATCTTGATGGACTATGGTAAGTTTGCTTTTAAGTTTATATTAATGCACATACATGTAAAATAATTTTGGACTTAGATCTTGTATCCAGGTCAATTGAGACTAGGTCCCCCACCACTTTAGCTATCCCCCATAAAACATCATCATGCCAATATTGGAATGGTAAACCTAATAGCTTCACCTAGAAGGGATAAAATTTAACGTTTTGGAGATCTGGGCTAAAATTTAAATTATCATCGATGAAGTAAGAGACCTATATTCATGAAAAACCAAGGGTTGTTATCCAAAATACACCTCAATTCTTCCCCATAGTTTAGGTTGAGTAGGAATAATACCTTAAGAAGAGCCAAAACCTCTAGCTGACCTAGGGACCTCCATTTAATAAGATCCTATATTATCATGACATCCAACTCTAGCCTCACCCCTAAAACTTATCCACTATATTAGAAGCTCCTTGGTTCATAGTAAGTTTCACTAGACTTTCAAAAATAAGAAGCTTATTATGCTCCAAAGATAATTAAAAAAAAAACTCCAAACTCTCAAAGCCTCGAACCACTTGATACAACCACCACATAATATAACGCACCTAAATTAGAAGGTTTGGACCCTAGACGTGGGTACCTAGAGCCCACGATTCCAAGATCCATCATAGTGGTAGGAGAACTGATGATGTCCTCAAAAGCCAAACCCTAACCTTGAGAACTAATGGATACAAAATTTGGATCAAGTGCACCATAATCCATCAACTTATTGACCTAACTAACTTTTGAACTACCACCCAAATCCTCAATTTGACCACCCCTTCATCCTACTAACCCTTATCGTCGTGATTGGTAGCCTACTCACCCTTCTTGCCCTATAAGTTAACCTACTTGCCCTTTCTACCCTAACCAACAACCTACTCACCCATACTTGGAAACCCTAATATTTTTTAACTAAAAAAAAATTATATATTATTAATATCATATCAAAATGTTTGACTTACAAAATAAATAGACAAAAATTCTATATTTTGAAATTTTATAATTTATCAAAATCAATTCTAAAAACTAATTATGTTGTTTGAATTTTAATTTAATAATCCTAAAAACACATTTAAATTTCAAAATAATTAGTTGAGTAAAAAGATATTTATCTACATAATACTTTTTCAATGGGTTATATGGGATTGAAATGGTCCCCACTCATATTACATCATCACCACATAGTGGTATTACAACAATGCTTGGATATTGTCCTTGTATTGTTTTGTAGGATTTGAACCTCAATCTCCTACTTGAAATATTGAAGAATTTAAATTATTGAGCTAATGCCACTTGATATTCATCTACATAATGAAACTGGAGGCCTCAATATAGATTAAAAAGTTAACTAAAACTAATTCAAATCTTTTGAATCTATTTTAAAAACCAAAGAAATTTTGTGTTAAAATTATGTCTAACTAAAAATATATCTCGATTTTTTTGCAAAAGATATAATTATGGAAAATCTAGATTGATTATGCACCTAAAAATAATTATTATTTATTTGTGATTTTAATTGTAACATGCAATTTCTAATTGTAATTGGAATTTAATATAACTTAACTACAAAGGATGTAACTTAAACCTTATAAATATATAACAAAATATAAATAAAGCTACATGTATTTATGTAATATTTGTGGTTTGGTCAAACTTTGAATCATAGAGAATAACAGTCTTTAATGTTAAGTTTTATAAAGTCAATAATTGTATATAAGTAAACAACATGTCATATAAATTACCAATCATCTACAATCATATTAATTATATATTTTTCATAATTTTAATGATATTTGTACTTCAATAAATCAATTATGAGCATATAATTTAAATATCATTATTTTTCAATGAACTTTTAAATTTTAAAATAAAACCAATTAGTTAGATTATGCTCATAAATACATATAAAAAATTATCTTCTTTTGATATAAACTAAAACTATAATAGTTACCATAATATTTATATTTTACTAAATGGATAAAAATTATTAGACTAATATTTTGATTATTTATGTTGTAAAAAAATATGCTTATTAAAAAAATTCAACTTTTAATTCAAGAATTTAAACAATACCTATAATATATTTATGGATATAGGAATACAATTATAGATAATATAAGGACATTATTGTTGGTTTAGAATTGGTGGAGGTAGATAATTATGCATATGGGGCAAGACCTTCAAGATTTTGTCTATTAGATAGTGAAGGGGATGTTGATGGTGGAACCCAACAATTTGATGCACAAACATCCCTTGACAAGGGTAAATTTTTTATTAGTTGAGTTGATAAGGCCAACATGAAATATTTGGTTTGTATATAAAGATATGATATATCTCCCTTTTATGGAGAAGGGGTTCTTTGTTTGTAAGTTCTATATAAGCTCACAAAAAGGTCGATTTCTCAAAAGGCTAACAGTATAGTTAGAAAATTTATAGGAATTCACCCAAATCTAGACTCTATAATAAAGTGGGTAGAAAGGAAATGGAAACGTCAAGGATACATGGGGATAATAGCTCTTCTTAAAGTTATTTTCCTCATCACCTAACTATGAGGACTATGTTAAAACTTTTTTGGGAGGACCCTAGTTTTCCTGGGGAGAATGGATATTTTTTTTAGAAGGTGAAAACCGGGTTTCAATCCAAATATGAAAAAAAAAATCTTTCCTTAGTCTGGGTAAGATTTCTAGGATGAATATATTATTATGGAAATCATAAAATTTAAAGGTTGGATTTTAACATATGACTTAGCAACTAAAGCTCGAACTAGGCTAATTTTTGCTAGATTCTATGTCAATGCTAACATGGGAAAAAAATATTGATGTTTAAAAATATTATGTCTAAATCTAGGTTTTGGGAGGAATATATTGAATATAAAAACTTGTTGGATCTATGCAAAGTGTGCAATATAAATAAACATTTCGCTAATAAATATCCTTTGAAGAAACCCTTGAATAAAGTTTGAAGGAAAAAATTTTGAACACGGAGAAAGATAAGAAGGATGGGGAAGGTGTAGGAAAAATCCCTTATATAAAAAGTACTAAAAACTTTTATCTAGATAAGGAGAGGAGGAAGGATAAATATCACTATAAATTGAGAACAAACCAAATGTGGAGAAATAAATAGGTTGTTATCCTGATAGCCTGATTAAAAACTAAATCCAATGAGAAAAAGAAAAAAATAAATCTAAGACTAAGAAGATAAGGTTAATTGTACAAAAAAGAGTAAGCAAATATCAATTCAAGATAAAATTAACACATGCCAAAATACTTACACAAGGTCCAATATTCTTCCAATTTAGTTTGTTACAAGTGCATTTTGGGAAATTTCCTTCTGGAAATGTGCCAAAACTAAGTCTTCCACTTGGAATTCTTATGTCCTTTAATTTTTATTAGCATGTTGTTTGTATTTTATGGCATTCCTTTCTAAATAATCTTTTACTTCCTAATATAAATTTTTTATGTAATCAACGAATTCCTCTACTACTGCACTATGTCTCTTCAAATCAATTATGTCCCATAACTTATCTACCCCTTTTAGATGAATTCCATACACAATCTAGAATGGATTTTTAGTAGTACTTTTTTTTATTTAATTGTTATATGTAAACTTTGTATATGCTAATTTGGTATCCCATAACTTCAACTTCTTGCAAAATAGATACTGTAGCAAATTCCTAATAATTATTTTTATAAATTTAATTTATCCCTTTATTTGTAGGTGATTAGTGAACTCAAGTTCAATTTGGTACCCAACTTCTTTCAAAAAGTATTCCAAAAGTAGGTTTATGCATAAGGGGTCAGCCAAAAAATGTATTTATAAAAATTTGGTGAATCAGTTCCAAAATCCAGGTAAATAGTGTCCAAACGCATGTAGAAGGTTCACTATTGTTAGGAGTAATGTTGGAAATTTAAACTTAAAATGATCAAATTATTATAAAATTGGGGGGAATTGACCCAAAAAAAAATTGCACCCAAAAGTTTTTGGCTAATAGGCCCTAGTCAAGGGTCCCAAATTTTAGCCAATTCCAAATTTTAAAAATCCTAATTTTAGTCAATTTGGCGATAAATAGTCGTTATGTATAACCCTGTCCAAAAGTGACCTAAAAACTTTTCATCTCTATCTAAGATAATGCTTTTCAACAAACCATGCAATCCTACAACTTCTGAAAAGAATAAATTAGCAATATGAATTGCATCACTTATTTTCCTGCAAGGTCTAAAATATTCCATATTTGAAAATCTATCAACAACAATAAAAATTTAATCATACTCCTTTTATATTCAAGGTAATCCAAGGACAAATTTCATACTTAAGTCTTCCCATGGTCTTTCTAGTATTAGTAATAACTTATACAAGCTAGTATTTTGGCTTCTCCCCTTTTCATGTTGACAAACTAAACAATACTACATAAATCTTCTTCCATCTATACTCATTCTAAAACAATAATAAATTACATAAAGCTTTCCCATTGTCTTATCTACTTCAATATGTCCAACACATCCTCTACTATGATTTTCTCTTATCAAGTTTTCTCTCACTCCATGGTATGAATAATTATTGTCCCTAAAATAATAATTCTTGTTGGATAAATAATATATCCATGGTGTTCTATCTCCTATAATAGTGTCAATGCAAGTTTCTCAAGATTCCTTGAAGTCCATGTCATCAATATAAACCTCTTTCATAGCATCAAAACCTTTAACTTATCTATTTGAATTTCAATAGTTTTCTTCTACTCAATGCATCAACTACTCTATTTTAAATTCTATGTCTATGCTTAAAAATAAATGAGTAACTTTAAAGATACTTCATACATTTAATATGTCTCTAGTTCAATTTCTCTTGGTTGTTAATGAATTACAAAGCATGGTAATATTTGAACACCACAAATTTATTTGGTAATAGATAATACCTTCATATGTTGAGTTCTTGCACAATGGCATAGAAATCATGATAATAAAAAAAATATTTATTATTGGCTTCATTTATATTCTTATTGAAGTAAGAAATGAGTCTCCCTTTTTGACTCAAAAATCCTCTAATGGTAGTTTTGTGTTGGAATATATTACATTTTTTGGTACATGTCAATGTACCACCATGGGTACATGGTTAATTAGCTTAAGTATCTTAAGATAGTATTTGATTATTTACTTTATGCAATATAATAAATGCACAAGTGTTGTTAAAATGTGCAAAGTACTTGATGATGTAAATGTGCACGTTATCCATGTGCACATGAGTCCATATAATAGGATATGAAGATTCATAGGTAGGTGAAATGTAAAGAGACATCTCATTATATAGTGTAGAGGGTTAATAGATTCAATGTATAGCATGTATGGAATATGGAGTGTTTAAGACCTCTATTTTATCATTGTACTATTTTCATGAGTTCTAAATAATGGTAGTTTTATGAGTTATTACAAAATTTTCTCATGAGTTTTACATGCTTAGTATATTGTAATTATTATATATTTAATATTGCATGCTAATTTTATATCTTGTGGTTGATTTCTCATTAAATATCTAGCATCAAAAGCTAACAGTGGTATTAGAGCACAAGGTAGATTGAAAGGAGATAGGGATAGCTATAAGAGAGATATAGAGAATATAGAAAATCTCATTTTCAAAAAATTTAAAGTTATTTTTTTTCCTAGAGTCTTTCCACAGGATTGCAAGAAATCTCATGAAGACTAGGACTCAACAAATATATATTTCCACTAGATTGAAGGATAACTAGTGAAGTTTATTGATTTTTAGAGATCTAGAGATTTGCATGTATTTGGTTGATTTTGTCTAAGTTTTTTTGTTATAAAACATTAGTTCTCAAAATTTTAGAATTATTCTTCAATGGATAGAGAAGAGTCTCATATTTTATTGCCTACAAATATTTGTTTTATTGTGCAACAATTAGTTCTTTGTTGTAGTAAAAAAAGAGCCATATTGAAGATTGAAGAGGTCCAAATAAAAGGCTCCATTGGATATTGAATACTAAGGAGACCCAAGAAGGAGATCTTCATAGAATATTGAAAATTATAGATTGAAGATTGAATAAAGAAGAAAGCAACACTATTGAATATTGAGAAGAGGCCAAGAGAAGCCCTATTGAATATTGGAGAAAGAATATATCCAACAGAAGAGATCTATTGAAGAACTTCTATATTTAGAAGATAGAAGATACAGGAGGACTATGAGAAGTCCTATTGAATATTTGATATTTGAAGACCCAAGAGAATAGGTTTCAAGTAAACTTGGAAGGATAAAGAAGAATAAGGATAGATATGCCCTATTGAAGAAGTTTAACAAGTGGATATTGGAGAAGATTTGAAGAAATCTCAAGGTAGAAGATTGCAAGAAGGAGTAGATCTTGAAAAGAATAATTTAGGAAAAAAATTTCCATCTGAAAACAAACCTAAAAAGGAAGAAGGATTTGGCAAGAATTTTTGTAAACTTTGGAAATAATGTTTCAAGATCTCAAGAATTCAAATTCTTGATAAAGAGGCCAAATTTAAAGGCTAGATTTGAAGTAAGCATATGACAATAATATTGGAGGATAAATAAGCTAGAATAGGACACAATATTTGAATTTTTTGAATACAACCATAGAGGATCTGAAGGCTGATTTACAAAGAAAGATATTTTTGATTTTGTAGCAGAAATTGAAGAGTCATAGGACAAAAACTTTAAGGTAACATATAGCTGCAATTTGAAGAAGATTTGGGCTGATTTCGAAGTGCCCTAGAACAACCAATTGAAGGAAGGATTGGCCACAAAAGAAGGAAACAATTTGGAGAAGTTAGGAGAGATTATTGGATAGTAAGATAATAAGAAATCAGAATTTGGAAGTAGCCATTTAAAGATATTTGGATAGTAAAATTTGGCAGCATTAGGAGGAAAGAGATCTATATTTTGGGAGAATTTCGAGGCAGATTTGCAAGGAGAATTGGACAAAATTTGGTCAAATAAATTGCTGAAAATTTCATAATTTGAAGGAATCATTTTGGACAGCGTTATATCTATAAAAATTATACATTCTTGGAAAGCATAGTTGAAGGAGAAATAGGCAGAAATTTAAGATAGAAAATTGGAACAAGTTTAGGGTAGCAAAGCAAAAGTAATTGGAGCTGCAAATTTTACAAATTTGAGGAAAAAAAAATGTGAATCAAATCACCAAAAAAATATGCTACAAAACTTTAGTATTCAAGCATTAAAATCAGTCTTTTATAAGTTTTTAAGAGCACCAAATTAGAGCTATTAAAATCAGCAAGAAGTAGTTTAAGAGAAGAGTCTTCAAGCCAACGAAGGAGGTAGTTTTATTGTCTAAGGAAAGGTTGAATAAGTACCCAAATATAGCATGATCAAGGTGTCTAAAGACACCAAGTAAAGGCACAAAAACTTGGAGAAGATAACACTCGCATTAGACTAACATCTGCAGAAAAAATAAAAATTTAGAGGATAGATCAAAAGCAAGGATTAAGGTGCAAGTTTCTTAGGAGAAATAAATTAAAAAGAAAAGGTTTTTATCCAAGTTAATAATATTGCATATCTAGTCAAAAATTGTTAAAAATCTATCAATAAAAGGGGTAAAAATACCACCAAGGAAGAGATATTGGTGTGCTGCCAGAGGAGGAGCCACCATTGAGTTGGATTAACCACCACAACTCAAATAAAACACCTACATTCAAAGAATCCACCACATAGCCACCATGGAAGAGAACCATGCCTATGTTGGAAAAGAATCATTAAGGTAGAGCCACCAAGGAGAGGAGGAGAAACAAGGAATCAACATCATTAGCATTGTTTAAGAAGAACAAGAAGAGCATATGAAGAGGTAGCCAAGAATACATTTGATGAAGACAAATTTTGGTAGGTGTAACATTGAAGTAAAGTTAGATTGAGTGTCAAGGAATCAAGTATCACACAAGTATACATTGGGAGTGCAAGTGATAAGCTGCCACATGTTGATGGTAATATTAAAGATAATGTAACACCTTGGAAATACATCAAACCAAGTATTGATATGTGTTATACAGTAATAAAGGTTGTTAAAGAATCAAGGTGCACTAAATAACATCTTGAATATGAATATAAAGAGCACCACATGTTAAATTAGGAGGAGCTACGACCTTATTTTAAGAATATTGAAATATCCCAGATATTAATAAATGCATGGGAGTTGAACTTCATTGAAGATAGCCTATTATTGAACATCAAGCCTAGGCATAGAAGGAAGGACCTATGTTGAGTACAGGGTCCAAGTGCAACGGAGAGAGAAAGGAGTTAATGCTCAACACAGTGAATATAGAAGACATGTGTATAACATATATGAGGTATTTTCATGAAGCAACACCATATTAGGGAAGATCAAATGCCCATGACTAAACACAAGCAGAAGGATGACAAAAAAAGTCTAATAGAGCACCATAACAAGGAAGAGTGTTGATTGCAGTGAAAAGATATCGTCTAAGCATTGAAGACTAAAATATAGATAACACCTCAATTAGAATTGCAATTTGTAGTTAGAGGAGTAGCAGACCAAATATGTAGCACTCCATCTCAAAGAGGGTATATTATTATTCAAATATATTTGCATTTTATAAATGTAAAGGAGGTATTAATATTTATGAACACTAAGGTTAAGCTTAGTTAGTTCATATTGCTTGAGATTAACTAGATGAATGGATAAATAAGGAAATGCATTTATGAAGTATAACCATAAATGATTTATTGAATTATTTGAAAGTTTTTTGAAGTAACGAGGATTTAATTTAAAAGCTTTTGGAATTATTGTATTTGAAATTCAAGCATAGAAGTATTTTCAAATAATTTAACTTGGAGGAATAAGGTTTCTATATCAAAATTGAAATATTAAATTTGCAAATACCTTTATTTTCTAAGTTTCTAATTAGGGAGTTAAAAGGAGTTGAACACCAATTTAGTTTCTTGAAATTTAGAAGCCTTACTATTTAAAATTGAAGCACAACATAGAGTTGGTAGAAAGTTGGAAAAATACATTGGAATTAGTCTCTTGCTAAAAATTAATGAATCATTAGAAATCCAACTTAAAGAACTTGAAGATAGAAAATCTTATCAATTGAAATTTCTTCAATATTATCTTTAGCTTTCCATTTATAAATTGATTTTCTTGAAGTTGGACATTGGGGATACAAAAGGGATTCAACTCAAAGGAAATTTAGAAAGCTAAGTATCTAACCAAAGTCATATTATATTCACAACATTTGGTTGGTACAAGGTATTCTACAAAACTTAATAATTAAAAAAATCATATCAAATTCAAAACACTAGGGATCTAAAAGGAATTCTACCTAGAAATTTGGAAAATTAAATTGGTTGATCATTAGAAATTACAAAGTATATTCAAAAGTAGAAGAATTGAAAAACTAGTATACTTAAATTCAACTTAAAATTTAGAAGATGAAAAGATAGGGAGATATAAGATTTACAACATAATTGTTTGAAAGGTTGAAAATTTGAAAAGTATTCGTAGACTATCATATAAAGACTAAGGAGGAATAAGGAATTCTATTTCAAAGGTAAAAATAAATATGGATGAAATAGTGAATAATGCATGTAATGATGAAGAACTATTTCATGAACTAAAGTATTATTCACAAAACTTAATAGATACTTTTGATGGATACAAGAATTTGTCTACTAGTTTAAAAGAAAGATTTTATTTGTTTCCCAAGGAAGCAAAAGAAGAAACATTTATGACATTAATTGGTTTTCTTTATGAAGTACTTTTCAAATCTTACTGGAATACTCAAAACATATTTATACTTACTTCAAAAGAATTTTTGATGATATATCTATCACTAATTATTTTTAAATTCTTTCAAGGGATGAAACAAAAGAAAGATGAACATATTAGCAATGAAGTACTGAATCTTGATCAATACTATTGTGATGATATACTAACTCATCATGTTGAAGATATATCACTAGTACAAGTGTAGAAATGAAGAATAAAAAGAAGAATTAGGAAGATTAAGTATGACAAATAGGAAAAGACGAAGATAGAAGAAAATACTTTCAAGATGAATCCAGATATCAATTTCCAATAGAAGATAGATCAATGTGAACTAAATGAAGAATACGAAGACCATATTGAATACTAAAGTATTCAATAACCAAATAATGTGATACAAGGGGGTGTTGGAATATATTACATTATTTGGTACATGTCAATGTACCACCATGGGTACATGGTTATATTAGGTTAAGTATCTTAAGTTAGTATTTGAGTATTTATTTTATACAATGTTATAAATGCACAAGTGTTGTTAGAATGTGCAAAGTACTTGATAATGTAAATGTGTATGTTGTCCACGTGCACATGAGTCCATAGAATAAGAAGATGAAGATTCATAGGTAGGTGGAGGGACAAGAGTCACATATCATTATATATAGGCTTTTGATAGTAGAAAAAGGTAGAAACAATATGAGAATATAGAGAGCATAGTGTAGAGGAGTAATAGATACAATGTAGAGCATGTATGGAATATGGAGTGTTTAAGACCTTCATTTTATCATTGTACTATTTTTGTGAGCTCTCATTAATGGTAGTTTTATGAGTTATTACAGAAGTTTCTTATGATTTTTACATGCTTAGTATATTTCCATTATCATATATTTAATATTGCATTGCTCATTTTATATATCATGGTTGATTTCTCATTAAGTATCTAGCATAAAAAGATAAAATTTAACTAGCATCATGATCTACTTCGAAAACCTTGTTAAAGTATGGCAATACCAAAACTAATTGATCTATGAATTTCTATTTCAATATTTGAAATCTTCTTTCTATTGTATATGTCCCTTTGAATTCATGTCTATCTCCTTTTTTTTTTTATGATTAGAGCACAAATTCCACTAAATTTTTTAATGAACTTTCTATAAAAACCTGCCAAACCATGAAAACTTGTAGATTAAAACATACTCACTGGCATGACCACTTCACAATACCCTTTATCTTTGTTCAATACATTTTCAAACCATCCTTAGATATAACAAAACTTAAGTATACCAATTCTTTCTTCATAAAACTACATTTCTTCAAATTGATCAACAATTGTTCTTCTTTATGAAAGCATGAGATTCCGAAAGAAAACAATACTGAGATGCAATATAAACAAAAACTAACTCGATGCATGAAATAGGACGAACATAATCAAATCAAGACAAAACATAAAGATAAAGTAGGAGCACAACCCTTTTATATTAATTCTAAACTCGGTTACAATCCATCTCCTCCCCTTTTTGGGGCTAGGAGTGTTAGCATGTTTTGGTTACAATTGTGATCAATACTCCTTCTGCATGCCCACATGCGAAATGGGCGGGCCAAAGTGTTTCCATCGCTTATGTTGATGAATCCTCGCTTCTCGCTACTTATCCTGCGTTCAAAGAAACAACGAAAAGAGTTAGTAGCACCTGCTGCAAATAGGAAAGTTTGTTCTTTGAAATTAATAAAAGATGTATGCCTAAAGCTGACTAAAATGATATATTGAATTGATCCTAAATGACTTGCAAATCTCACAGAGGTCAGAAGACATCACCAGAGGGCCACTGCCATTGAAACAGTCATCCAATCTACTTTCAACTGTAATTCGTCCCTGGGTGGGACGAATTCTGCTGTTATTCGTCCCCGAGTGAGACGAATTCTACTGTGTTAGGAAAGCCGAAATGATCCTTCTAAATGTCGAACTCCGGGGTCTCCAAAACACCTGCAGACAAAGGGGTTAAGTAATTGGGGCCATTTTGGGATGACCCAAATGGTCGGATTCTCCCAATTTGGCCTCTATCCTCGAGAATTCGATGTCGCTACTTGCAAGTTAGTGGGACAACAAAAGCGACAAAGCATGATAATGTTTGATCAAAATCTTATGAAATTGAAATTAGAGACTACTTAAATAGCATAGCATGGATTAGAGATAATCAAATGATCACTAAAATGAAACTTTAAAGAAAAGTGTGGGGTGCCCAAGTGGGCCGCCCACCGTTGGAACTTGATTTCGGCGCCAATCCACTAGGGATGGGCCCAAAATCTCTTGGGATTGTGTTGTCGGAAAATTGGTGGTTTAAGGTGGTCAAATGTTGGATTTGGGTTTGGATCCACGCTTCCAAAAGCCACCCAATAACCTCTCTTGCGAAAGAGATTAATGGATGTGAGAAGGTGAATCAAAAAGGATGCAAATGGGTGTTCAATTGGGCAGCACTTCGTTGCTTGAAAATGCCTCCAATCTGTCCTCTTTTGGGTGGGAAAGTCCACCATTTTATAGACCCATGGGGTCTCTTTGGAGGGGCATGCAGGGATGCCATGTGGCGGCCATGCCTTCCCAAGAGGGAGGAGACTCCTCCCTGACTTGGGCTTCCATGATCGCCCTTGTGCCAGTCCACTAACTACCAACCTACCCACCTACACGTGCATGCACGGCAGGAGGCAATAATTGACTGTCCTTGGCTGCCACTTGGCGGCATTTTTCTTTTTGCCCGTTAAACCTAGAATTCGTCCTGACTAGAGATGATTTTAGAATTCATCCCTGGGTGAGACGAATCCCAGTTAGTATTCGTCCCTGGGTGAGACGAATACTGGGCAAAGTGCCTGAATGTGCCAAATTGCTTCTTGACCTTACAAAATTGCTATGAAAGTGGTTAGGACCATTGTTTAACCTCTGAGGGCTGCCCTAGGGGCTGTGTGTGTCAAAGTGATCAGTGTTTGCAGTCACATAATCGGATTGGTGCTGTTTTGGTGTCTACAGATGCCCCTTTTTGGGATGCGTTGTGCATGGCGCAACGTCGAGCAAAAATAGATAACCAAAGCACTAATGATTAGGGTTTCTTGGTAACCTAACCAACTTTTGATGCCCCAAGCATGGAAAGGGCATGCATTCTTGAATCCTTGCTTCTGACGAGCTAAGGAATTTGATTTCAAGTATTAACCTATTTTGGTGAGGTGTGACTTGAGCTTGGACATTGATCAGTCATGATTAGGCAAAGGGCGCAACCTTTTGTCCACAGGGGAACCTTGTGTTCATGATTCATGAATGCCAAGTGTTTGATCAATTTGTGATTATTGCTTGTTTACTACCCCAAGCAAGAGCGTAATTGTCTTTGTCAATGATTCTTTGAATGCATGTCGTTTTCCTTAATTGGGTGTGTGCTTGTTGATTGGTGACTAAGTGTGACTACCCCCTCAAGCGACGAATCGATGAGGGAATGACCTTCATGAGAAAAGCGACGAGTCGCTTGACCCAAGATGACTTGTGCAAGGGTGCCTTTAGATGGTTTATCGTTAAGCATGTGCAATTTTTCCAACATTTGGACCTATTTTTGGTGGGTGTTAACCCTTTTTGCGACGTTGTTTGGAGCTGAAATTGGCAAAAATCCGTCTTCCCATGGAGCGGTCCGGCTAAGATAGCCTTCTTAGGGAGTAGGATAATGACAATTTGTGACCCCAATGTCTATTTTGTATGCCCGGGATGTCAAGTGCAACAGCACTCACATCGGGCAAATTTATTATCTATTTTTAGTGCATTTTTGTTCATTTTTTGATGTTTTTGAAGTTTCTGGCCTGAATTCGTCCCAGGGTGGGACGAATTCTAGCTTTAGAATTCGTCCCTAGGTGGGACGAGCGCTAACCAGAGTGCTCATCCCAGTAAAGGATGAATTCCAGCTCAAAGGCCTATTTAAGGGCCAAAACTTGAGTTTGGGCTCATTTGTGTCAAATTTTTCTTGCGATTTGGAGCTCTGGGGAGGAGGAGGTAAATTCTGCGAAGCGAAGCACTACCGAGATTTTCCTTGCATCATGAGTACACAAACTGGTTCGAGCGGCGGAGCCGAAGCGAGACCCGTAAGTGCTCCCTAGAGTTTATTTTTGTTTTTAAAACTGTAAGTGTGTTGTTTTTCTGTACAGTTCTTTTTCATGATTTTAATTTTTTTTGTTGAATTGTTTTCTTTTGCAGGTTGTTAGGAGCCGGTACCGTGTACCCACTGCTTTCACTGAGGCACAGGGGGCGCTGAATGATGCTGATCGGGAGTGGCTTGATGCCCTTGGGCTCAAGCAAGTGGCTCGACTGGAGCCTGTGGTCTCGAATTAGGCCTATTTGACGACCCTGATCAAACTTTGGGATCCGTAGACCAACACCTTCCATCTCTCGACAGGGGAGATGACTATGACTCTGGAGGATGTCTATCGACTTCTTCAAATTTCGATAGATGGACTACCCATCAGGACATCGCCGCGTGATCAGCGGACTGCTGTACTGACGAGATGCTTCGGGCATGGGGAGCGGTTGGGCATAGAGAGCCCAGTGGAGACGACCGAGGTGGACTGCCAGGTTGGTGGGATTTTGGTTGGATGGTGGCAGGAGAGGGGGGTGTTAGGAGTGAGGCACGCATTCCTTATGGGCCTCATTTCTAACATGTTATTACCTGACTCGTCAGGCACGAGGTTCCCATGGAACCTGTTGGATTTGGTGTGGCAGTTGGTAGAGTGCCCGATAGAGGCACCACTGGTCCTGAGATGGGGACAGACACTATTGGCACAGCTCTACGGGGAGTTGTATGGGGTCCGCTTTCGGCAGTGGAAGGGGGTCAGCTGTAGCTATCTCATCTGCGATGCTGGGGTTGGCAGCACATAGCAGTTGAGAGGCCAACCGGGTTACCATGGATGACTCGGGCGGCGATGGAGGATAAGGAGATAGGTTATGCAGTTTTGTGGCGGCGGTCCAGAGAGCAGGGGTAGAGTCGACGGTGGGCAGGTGTCGTAGGGCACTATTTCGATGCCTTCTCTTGGCTCACTCCAGGGGAGGTGATTTGGCGCCCTTATCGAGACTGTCCAGCCTAGCCAGAGGCTGGAGAGTGGCTCCAATGGGTACGCAGGGAGCGATGGTTGATTGGGTGACACGGGACCGAGCATGAGTTCTTCTCATATAGCCGGGTGACACGACAGTTTGGGGTGCGCTAGGGGTTTCCTGGTGAGCCCGTGGTCTATCGATGTCGGGGAGATGAGAGGACTCTAGACCGACCGGTCATCGTGCCACTGGGCGAGGATTCGGACGCGGTGATCGATGTCTCGGACGTGGATGACGTCGGGACTACCACTGAGTATGACTCGTGGTGGGTACTATGGCGATGGAGAGGAGAGGGGCCACTGGGAGGCACAGAGGTGGCAGTGGAGGGTGCTGAGGCACCAGGGGATGATTGGGGAGTTTCATTGGATGATGCGGACATGGTGGAGGTGGGGGATGAGGATGTAGATTTTGGGGCTCCGGATCAGCCGAAGATGCAGGACATGGCGGAGCAGTGGGAGCCAAAGCAGGTTGCTATTCCAGAGAGTCCTATGCCTCAGGCGGATACGAAGGAGATGGAGTCTGGGGTACATGCTAAGAATGTGCGGTTGGCGGAGCTACTATGGAGGCGAGATCAGGAGCTGGAGGATGTGGTGCGGGAGCTGGGGGATGCGCTACGGGAGAGGGATCTCCTACGGGCTCAGCTAGCAGAGCGAGATAGGGTTTTGGCACAGCGTGATGATGCAGTAGCTTACTACCATCGACGGGAGGCAGAGTGGTGTCGGCACCGGCTAGATTTGGAGAGGGAGGTCATCCACCTCGGCGGGCGGCTACCTGAGCCATCGGGAAGTGGATCTTCATGCCGAATGAGGGACAGTGCTACTAAGCAGTCAGCATCATCTCGTCGCAGGTGATTGGATGAGGGAGGCGATAGTAGGCATGATGTGGGGGCTAGTAGTAGCCGTCCTGAGGGGTCCCATAGGACCCACACCATGGGGGGTAGTTCCCATCGCACCGATCCTGCATGATCATGGTGGCCGACACCTTAGGCTGGGTGGTTTTTGTTATATGATTGCGGGGTCAGAGGACCAGTTTTGTAGCCTACGGGAATTTTTTTGACGATATATATATATATACCGATTTTATTGTGTTTATGCACATGTGATGATTTGATCTTATGCATGATGGTTGATGAATATGGATGTATGCATGTTTATTTATTTTGATGGATGCATATGCTATGATGAATGCAAATGTTTTTTATTTATATGTGATATGCAAAAATAAAATGGATGGATGGGATTTGTGATGTTTGGCTATGGCACCATAGACTGTTTAGGACTCTGTTTATTTTATTTTTAGGCGATTGCTGTGGTAAATGACTTTGTATGTATACATGTGGTTTTTCTCTTTTTTTTTTTTGTATTTTCTGATGGTATTGCAAAGATGGAAAGTAGCGCAATTGGTTTAGAAATGTAGCTAAGGTTTTCTGAGACTCAGACGGTTTTTAACTCACTAGCCATGACTGTACTTTATCTTACAAGACTTTTGACCAAGGTATGAATCGAACTCATTTTTGACCAAGCTATTTCACATCCCTGTGTGTGCAATTGAGTTCATTTATGTGGTATTTGTCAGGATACCGCCAGTGCCAGATGGGCTTTCAACCGAACTTGTACTGAGGATCACCTAATTAGCTCCACTAACTCCTTTATTGTATTTAGTCAGATTAATCTATGGTGTTATCCAGGATACCATAAGCTAGCTCATCCACATGCAAACATTGATCTGTACACAAGTTAATGTGACAGATATATCATCATGCGAGAAGTTTACCGCCAGTGACCGATAGGCTATCAACCAAACCGGTACTGAGGCTTGCCTCATGACCTGTTAGAATGCTGAGAGTTCCAGGGATTCAAGTTCAACTCCCTTCTTTTCTTCAATTGTATTGGGATACTTGCTCGTTTATAGTGATGAAAATCACTGTTTATTTTGATTTGTTTTTCTTTTGAGCAAGGGATTGGGGATATGGAGTGACGATAATCACTATTGTTTGTGCCTTTTGATGTGTGCACTGTGGGATGTCAAATTTTGGTGTTTTGACTTTTTGCAAATTTTTGATGTTTTGCAACTATTGAGAACTTGGGATTCTTAGGGAATTGGGTAGGGAGGATGCTTGTCCTTTTGCCAACTCTCAGCATTCTTGGGGTCATTCGCACAGGGGGATGAGCAAGATAACCATTTCGCTTATGGTGAACTGGATTACTGTGCAGGTTTCATCTTTCGTTCACACAACTCTGGAATTGTTTTATGTGTTTTAGCTTGTGATGGGATGTTACGTAACAAGGCGTATTTCAAGTGTGACTCTACCTTTGTAAAATCTGTCTGACTCGGTACATTACGTGGCTAAAGAGCAAAATGATGACTGAATTACGAAAACTCTTGATACATTAGAAGACCACTGACTCTTAGTGTGGTAAAAAGCGGTAAATGGTGTTTGTTTGCTGTTTTGTAAAATGGAAAAATGTGGAACAAGATGGACTAGCAGAGCAATTACAGCCTATGGTGCCTTTGACCTATACGACCACAAATATGCAATGTATGGATGCAATGCTTAATGCAGCTATGTATTTTTGTATTTTTGATGGATTGATTTTTGTGAATATGAAGATGAGATGCGAGAAAAGCTCTCTATTGATGAATTTGAGCATGCCTAGAAATGAGATGCAAAATTTTTGTTGTTTTTGATGATTTTTGGATTGTTTTGAGTTTTTGACCAAGCGATTGTGGGAATCCTTGGAGCATTTTGGGATTGACCAAGCGATTTTAGGGATCCTTGGAGATTTTTTGGGATTGACCAAGCGATTTTAGGGATCCTTGGAGCATTTTTGGGATTGACCAAGCGATTTTAGGGATCCTTGGAGCATTTTTGGGATTGACCAAGTGATTTTAGGGATCCTTGGAGCATTTTGGGATTGACCAAGCGATTTTAGGGATCCTTGGAGCATTTTTGGGATTGACCAAGCGATTGTTAGAATCCTTGGAGCATTTTGGGATTGACCAAGCGATTTTAGGGATCCTTGGAGCATTTTGGGATTGACCAAGCGATTTGAGAATCCTTGGAGCATTTGGAAGGTAACCTGGAGTAATTTGGAGTTTGTTGACCAAGCGATTGCGATAATCCTTGGAGCTTTTGGGGTGACCAAGCGATTACGATAATCCTTGGAGCTTTTGGGGTGACCAAGCGATTTGATAATCCTTGGAGCATTTTGGGATTGACCAAGCGATTACGATAATCCTTGGAGCTTTTGGGGTGACCAAGTGATTGTGATAATCCTTGGAGCTTTTGGGTTTGACCAAGTGATTGCGATAATCCTTGGAGATTTTTGGTTTGGACTATGGCTCTTCAGGGGATAGAGGTACCCCCAACTTGATGGTCTTTGCGCTCCGGATCTGGCTCTGGAGGTATGGGCATGAATGGATCGGCCCTATGCACGGAGATGAGGGCGGGATCTACCCTCGGCACTAATATTGCTATGGGATCTCTGGGCGGAAGTTGATCTTTGTATGCCCAAAGTGGTGGATGTAACACTTGGTCCCACTGCGGTGGGTTAATGCGCCACTCATGCCCTAGTATTATGTTTAGCTATTGAATTGCTTCCTCGATTTTTATGGGATGTCGATGCTGTCGCATGTGATTGTTGTGGGCAATCTCTGTTTTATCCTCACCTTCGACCAGTGAGTATAGCTCATCAAAATCTGGAGATTCTGAGACATGGAGGACTGCATCATCAGGTAGCCCTACGGTTAGAGGTTGATCCTCTTTGAAAGGAGCCTCATGTAAGTTGGGCCTTGGGAGCTCCAAAATCTTGGTCTCTCTCGACTCTAAGTGCTCTAGCACTTTGCACGTATCAAGGGATTTGAGCTCCTCCTCTTTGGTTGGTTCTTGTTGAGGAACTTGGGGCCTATGGAGGGGTGGCTAGATAGCACCCCCCATGCCTTGGTAGGGCATTTCATCTCGCTCTTCTTCTCACTCTAATTCCTTAGAGGCTTCTTGATGAATTTCTAAGGGTGGCCCATAAACCTAAGTGGGTTCCTGAGGAAGGCGCCCATCATTGGTTATAGGAGTAGCCTCCCATTCATGTCTAGGAGGCATTGGGGGTGGTGCTCGATAGGGTCGCGGAGACTTGTCTTGCACCCAGGGGTTGTGCCTCTCATAATGTTTTGTCTTATGTGTGTGAGGGGTTGGAGTCCTCTCCTGCATAGTGTGTTGGAACAACTCATCCTTCTGGCGATGGAGGTGCTCTTTATTTAAAATATACCATTGCTCTAACTATTGTCATTCTAGCTCAAGTTGCGTGAGTTGCATCCGATGTGCGAAATGCTCGACAGATTCTAAGATAGTTGGTCCTACCGCCTCATGTCTAGAAGGCCTAGATGCCTCTCCTAGATATCTATCTCGGTCGTAGTGATCCAAGATCTCTATAGGCCGCCTCCCTCTGTTGGGGGTAGCGGCATTCCCCCGAGGCTTTGGCCTCAGTAGAGTGGTCCCGATAGATAGCATGTGCGGAGGCGTATTGCTCTCGCGATGTATATTGCTCTCGAGGAAGGTAGGGATCTTCCTCGTGCTCTCTTTCATAAGTGAAAAAGGGACGACGGAGTTGGCTCGCCCTGCCCGAGGAGCCTTGTGCTCTAGATTTGTCCTTGTAGTCCTGACAACTAGAGGGGGTGAAGGAGGGATAGTGTAATCATGTGGTTCCTCTCGTCGAACCCTATGTTGACCTAGCGCTTCATCGTGCAATGACCACTCATAGCGAGCATCTAAGGGAGCTCTCCTACGGATATACCCCTCATGGAAGGGTGTGTGTTGGGTGCTATGCTGAACAGGAGTGCTCCTTGAAGGGGTGCCCCTATAGTCCTTTTCCGTTAAGGTGTGGAGAGGTCTTGCCTTGTGTGTCAGGTCACCAAGGTGGTATGACCAAATCCTTGGGGCTATACCGGAGGTGACTTGTGCCTCCTTGGATATTCCCCACAACATCCGCCCGTGATTGGGCTTGGCTATGGGTGAGCACCATGACGATGTCTCTCTAAAAACCCTAAAATTGAAAATGAGTCATATGGGGCCCAAAATTGGGGTGCGCATCCCTCTTACAATAGATAAGACAAAAATGAAGTTTCAAGTCCTACCTCTAAATACATTAGGAGATATTGACCTTCAAACAACTCAAAAAGCATAAAAAATTAGGTGAGCAATTTTAAAACCTAATTTTGGGGCCCTAGATGATGGAATTTGGCCCCGAAAATTATCCCAACTAACTCCCTGTAAAATTTCGTGTCAATCGGAGCTACGGTTGAGAAGTTATGGCCCCGACAAGATGCACTAAAATTTAGGGAAAAATATAAGATTTCCCATATTTTGTTGGATGCTCCTGCATCACTTATGGGAACCTTTGGGGCGCTTTTGGGTTGACCAAAGGGTTCATGGACACCTTTGGGGCATTTTGGGGATGACCAAGCGATTGTGGGAATCCTTGGAGCTTTTGGAGCGAGTGACAAAATGCGTAGATTTTTATCTTTTGTTTATGATTATTTTTATTTTTTTTGTTACACTAAGCAAAAATGAACACACACATACACAAACAGTGATTATCTCTTTTAAATATTAATGGTGTGTCCTAAACTGGTTTAGTGCATTTTGATGTTTTGTTTTGTTTTTGCAAGTTTTGAAGAACGTTTAAATGCATAATGTTGGCTCATATGACTCCCATAAATGGTCGCCCCTTCAATATACCATTGTCGAACCGATATACCAACCTCTCTATATACCCGCCCTTATGAGAGGGAAACTATAGGTACGTGAGAGCAGATGGTACGTGGAACATAGGCGGTACGAAAGGGGGATTGTCCTGTTAATGACACCTACCATAGAAGACTTATCCTCGCACGCATGGGAATCACCCCAGTGACACTCGGTCAGCTTTCAGCAGGATTTACGCCTAACAACAAGTGACAATCGGGGAAATGGATGCAAAGCTAAGCCAAGGTGGTGATGAACCCACCGTTGGTCTTGCTCAAGGGCTGGGGTCTTACGACCAGCTCCTTGGTTAAAAATGTGCCACGTGATGTGTGTGTGGTTTATTTTACTTAAAATTGAAACATGCAAGCAACCACTACTTTCCTTAAGCACGCAAGAATTGACAGAAAATGAAAGCAAAAAATCAGAAAATGACAAAGACAGTTTTGGAACCTTACCTCTTTTCTGCCCAGACTTGTTGTTTTTGATCCTCGGCTCTAAAAATTTATAGACAAGAATTCGTCCCTCTATGAGACGAATTACAGAACAGAATTCGTCCCTGCTAGAGACGAATTTAAATTCATCTCAGGGTCAGACAAATTCCAGTAAAGTATTCGTAACAGCCAGAGACGAATAACAGTTTGCTTTAAAAAAAATTGTACCTGTCAAGCACAAAACACAGAAATGGATCAATTATTTGATCTTAAAAATTAGGGGACAGGGTCCCACTATGATCGCCACCGAAAGCATGAGATTCCGAAAGAAAAACAGTATTGAGATGCAATATAAACAAAATATAACGCTTAACTCGATGCCTTTGAAATAGGATGAACGTAAACAAATAAAGGAGACAAAACATAAAGAGAAAGGGTATGGAAAGCACAGCCCTTTTATATTCAATTCTCAAACTCGGTTACAAAGCCATCTCCTCCCCTTCCTGGGGCTAGGAGCGTTAGCATGTTTTGGTTACAATTGTGATCAATACTCCTTCTTCCGCATGCCCACATCTAAAATGGGCGGGCCAAAGTGTTGTCGCTACTTAAGCCAATGAATCCTTGCTTCTCGTTGCTTATCCTGCATTCAAGGAAACAACGAAAAGAGTTAGTAGCACCTTCTGCAAATAGGAAAGTTTGTTCTTTGAAATTAATAAAAGATGTATGCCTAAAGCTGACTAAAATGATATATTGAATTGATCCTAAATGACTTGCAAATCTCACAGAGGTCAGAAGACATCACCAGAGGGCCACTTCCATTGAAACAGTTGGCCAATCTGCTTTCAACTAGAATTCATCCCTAGGCAGGACGAATTTCGACTGTTATTCGTCCCCGGGTGGGACGAATTCTTTTGTGTTAGGAAAGCCGAAATGATGCCTCTCCAATGTCAAACTCCGGGGTCTCCAAAACACCTGCAGACAAAGGGGTTAAGTAATTGGGGCCATTTTGGGATGACCCAGATGGTCGGATTCTCCCAATTTGGCCTCTATCCTCGGGAATTCGATGTCGCTACCTGCAAGTTAGTGAGAGCTACACAATCGACAAAGCATGATAATGTTTGATCAAAATCTTATGAAATCGAAATTAGAGACTACTTAAACAGCATAGCATAGAATAGAGATGAACAAATGATCTAGAATACTTTAGAATGAAACTTAAAAGAAAAGTGTGGGGTGCCCAAGTGGGCCGCCCACCGTTGGAACTTGATTTTGATGCCAATCCACTAGGGATGGGCCCAAAATCTCTTGGGAGTGTGTTGTCGGAAAATTGGTGGTTTAAGGTGGTCAAATGTTGGGTTTGGGTTTGGATCCACGCTTCCAAAAGCCACCCAATAACCTCTCTTGCGAAAGAGATTAATGGATGTGAGAAGGTGAATCAAAAGGATGCAATATGGGTGTTCAATTAGGACAGCACTTCGTTTCTTGAAAATGCCTCCAATCTATCCTCTTTTGGGTGGGAAAGTCCACCATTTTATAGACCCATGGGGTCTCTTTGGAGGGGCATGCGGGGATGCCATGTGGTGGCCATGCCTTCCCAAGAGGGAGGAGACTCCTCCCTGACTTGGGCTTCCATGACTGCCTTTGTGACAGTCCACTAACCGCCAACCTACCCACCTACACGCGCATGCATGGCGGGAGGCAATAATTGATTGTCCTTGGCTTGCCACTTGGCGGCATTTTTCTTTTTGCCTGTTAAACCCGGAATTCATCCTGACCAGAGACGATTT
Organism: Wollemia nobilis; assembly: GCA_028583015.1. Taxonomy (NCBI): domain Eukaryota; kingdom Viridiplantae; phylum Streptophyta; class Pinopsida; order Araucariales; family Araucariaceae; genus Wollemia; species Wollemia nobilis. The sequence goes on from JAQPPZ010016934.1 coordinate 10,528,689, forward strand.
TAGAATTCGTCCTGAATAGAGACGATTTTAGAATTCGTCCCTGGGTGAGACGAATCCCAGTTAGTATTCGTCCCTGGGTGAGACGAATACTGGGCAAAGTGCCTGAATGTGCCAAATTGCTTCTTGACCTTACAAAATTGCTATGAAAGTGGTTAGGACCACTGTTTAACCTCTGAGGGCTGCCCTAGGGGCTGTGTGTGTCAAAGCGATCAGTGTTTGTAGTCACATAATCGGATTGGTGCCGTTTTGGTGTCTACACTTTAAAAAATTTAAAAACTAACCTCAAATGCATTGGATGTTTTTCCTTAATATTACTAAACACAAAAATATCATCCAAGTAAACTACCACAAACTTACCAATAAAAGGCTTCAAGAACTCATAAAAATGTTAGGGGCATGCAGCAATCTAAATGACATGACTAGCCATTCACACAAACCTTATTTGGTCTTAAACATAGTCTTCCACTCATCTTATTCTTTGATTCAAATTTTATTATAGCCACTCTCCAAACTAGTCTTTGTGAAGTACTTTGATCCACTAAAATAATCTGTCAAGTCATCGATACGAGATAACGAAACCTATATTTTATTGTAATATTGTTGATTGTTTGGGAGTCTGTGCACATACATCCTCCTCATTTCTTGGATGCTAGTACAACTAGTACTAGATATTAGATCCATATTTCCTTGACCAGCCCCTTGTCCAGTAGTTATTGGACTTGTCTCTTCATGTCTTCATTCCCCACATGTGTCATCCTATATGTTACCTTGTTTGATAAACTTAATCCCAATATGAATTCTATTTGATGATGAATTCTTCTTATGGGTGGTAACTCATTTGGTAAGTGTTCTAAAAGGATCTTCCCATATTATTCCAATAAATCCTTCACTTCAGGTGGAATGTTGACCAACTTATTCACTATCCCATTTTCCATGGGTTTAGAAATTATGGCTAAACATGCTTCTCCTTATTCATCTCTTTCAAGAATTTTTTTTAAAAATTAGGTAAACTTTAGAACTATCAACCACTTCATATCTTTTACCTTTCATTGGACTTAATGCATAAAATTTTTCATCCTTGGTAATTGAATAAGTCAATATATCATCATGTACTACTTTTTATCAATTGCCATGGTATTCCAAATAAAATATGATACACATCCATCAACATGATATGACATAGAATTTCATCCTTATAAGATATAATATAGAAATTTTCATACATTATTGTATTACCGAAGGTTGGTGTTCTTTTCATAACCATGGTAATTTGTATGGATTTAGATGCTCAATTATTTTTAATCCCAACTTCTCTAGAATCTCTATTGACAGTAAATTATTTATTCTTCCACTATCCACAATCACCTTACAACAATTTTCTCCTAATTTACAAAGCATCCTAAACATGTTACTTCTTTGATTAGGTTCATGCACCTCCTTTGTTGGTTTCAATAATACCATTTTCATCATAAGGAATTATCCTTCCTCTAGTTATTCCATGTGATTTGGTGAGGATACACTTTCTTGATTTACTTATCTAAGATGGCTATGGGCTTCCTTTCCATACCCACTAGTTTGTTATACCTAATGGTATTCATAAGACTAATGACTAGCTTCTCCATATTTTTAATAATTTTTAGGAAATCATTTTCTCCTTCCTTTACCATAACCTTCCTTTCCTCTCAAGAAATATCTATTATTTAGAGAAGTACTAGATTTTCCCTCCTACCTACGTTATATTTTATCCTTCCCTTTTCATTGTCTCTTGATTTGGACATGATCCTATAAATTGAAGCATGTTCATTCAATAATGTACATGTAAATTTGACCCACTTTGGATCCTCCATAGATTCATAATCAAAGAATCTCTCCATGTTCATTATCCAATCAATCAAATATTTTAGGTTTAAACTTCCATTAAAATTGGGAGTATCCATATTTGGTTTACTTCCCATATTTGAGATTGTCCGAATCAACTACTGCTCTAGTTTTTCTCCTTGATCTTCACCTTGAGCTTTTGTGTGACCAATTTTTTCATCTTCATTATCACTAATCTCCTTAATATGAATATCTCTCCTTTGGAAAGTCTCTATCACATCTAACCTAGAAATTATTTTTTTCAACATATTTGTTATATCCACTGGTTGGGGTCCCATACCACATGGTCTTTCTCTTCCTCATTGTGTCCATATTCCTATAATACATACTCCAAACCTAGTCTGATACCAAATTATATAGAGTTCACAATAAGTCAGAGTAAAAATGATGGTAAGGTATTAGTATGGCCACTGGCAACATGTTGAGATGACAACATCTAAAATAGTAGTCCTACAAGACTATAAATATCTTGAGATGAAATGATATAAATGGAATGAAATGAAGGATTCAAAATGATGATAAAGTCTGTAAGACATAAACGTCTCAATATGAAGATCCTACAAGACTGTAAAGTTCCCTTGTACAATAACATTTTTAAAAACCCTCTCTATTGTATGAAAATATTCAATTGAATGAAAATGATATTAGATGGTGGTGACAACATTCCTCAACTCTTTGCCTCAATGAATCTTAAGGTAATGTTCCTCACAAAAATTTCCTTCAAGAAAGTCAATTTCTCTTTGGTGATAAATATTTCCTCGATAGCTTTGTACTTCATATAAAATTGAATGGTGCTTATTTCACAAATGAACAATAATCACATAATCATGGTTCCATACGATTTGAGTCTTTTAGAGTCTGCACGTGTGTGATCATATCTGATATAGTGATCCCTTGATTCTTATTCAAATAGCACCTCCTTCTTAGAATACAACCATGATTTATTATTCCTACAAAATCATTACTTGCATATCTAGCAAATGAGGTTTTATACAATAGACATGCCCACCATACATTCATATTATATGCAAAAAAAATTGTTTGGAGTGGAATATGAGTTGTATTGCATTTATAAATCAATGGTTACAATTTGTAATGTATTATGTTATTCTTGGTTCAATAGTCTCTAGCACTCAGACATAAACTCAAACATCTTCCTTCCTCTCTTCCTACCAATCCTTATCTCTTATCCCTTTTATATTTCCTCTATTTTCACATTTATTTTTCTCTTAATTTTTTTTTTCTACATTCTGAAGAACACAAGCTTATACTGAGAGGGGGGTGAATAGTATAAGACCACTTTTTACTTTTTCTCTCAAACCAATATATGCAATGTAAAGATAGCAATATCAACAGCAGTAATCAAAGCAATGTACACAACACCACACACAATAGAGACACCACAATTTACGTGGTTCACCCAATGCGGGCTACTCCACGAAGAAAATATTTTACTAAAACTTTCTTAGTTAATATCTTGGGAATCCTTTCCCTATTACAATGTTTATGGACCTCTGTCCAAAGGATATGTTGATCCCCTAAATCTGGTTTGTGGATCTCTATCCATAGGAGAACTCCTTCTCCTCTACTCTTGATGGTGATCCTCTAGAAGACTACTACCTCCACTACACTGGCTTGTGGATCTCTCTCCACTGAAGACTCTTGTCCCCACTCAGAAGACCTATCCTCACTACCCTAGTTGATGGATCTCTATCCACTAGAGACTACTATCCTCTCTACTCTATCACCTCCAAAGCTCTATCTCAATTCTATACTAAACATAGTCCATTCGATCTAGCACAACTCTTCTCAACTCTTGTACTAAACATAGTCCAATCGATCTAGCACAAGTCCACTCAAATATACACTAAACATAGTCCAATCGATCTAGCACAAATCTGCTCAATAGGTCCAACCTGTTCAAATCTACTCAATAGGTCCACTCAAAACCTGCTCAAATCTGCTCAATAGGTCCACTCAAAACCTACTCAAATTTTATCAATAGGTCCACTCAGAACTTGCTCAAATCTAATCAATAGGTCCACTCCTGCTCAAATCTTCTCAATAGGTCCACTCAGAACCTGCTCAAATCTTCTCAACAAGTCCACTCAAAACCTTCTCAAATTTTCTTAGTAGGTCCACTCAGAACCTGCTCAAATATGCTCAATAGGTCCACTCAGAACCTGCTCAAATATGCTCAATAGGTCCACTCAGAACCTGCTCAAATATGCTCAACAAGCTCACACAGAACTTGTCCAAATTTGCTCAATAAGTCCTCTCTAGGACTTAACCAAATATGTATTGTAAGCTTCCACAAAATCTCACACAAAATTAGTCCACAAGTCTTCTCAAATACTTACCTCAAATCATCTTAACAAGTCCACACAGAACTTGTCCAATCTCATAGAAACATAGAGAGAATTGTTAGAGACTCAATATGTTCTATACTCAATGCTCAATCACTTTCTCAACTCAAATCAATCTCATAGAAGCATAAAGAGAATTGTTAGAGACTCAATATGTTCTATACTCAAAACTCAATCACTTTCTCAACTCAATCTCATAGAAGCATAAAGAGAATTGTTAGAGACTCAATATGTTCTATACTCAAAACTCAATCACTTTCTCAACTCAATATCATAGAAGCATAAAGAGAATTGTTAGAGACTCAATATGTTCTATTCACACAACTCAATCTCTTTCACAACTCAAATCAGAATATAGAATAGTTTGTTTTATGGAACTTGAACAATCACTTCATTCATCCACTTGACTAGGCCCAATCAACTCTACTCAACCAATCACTCAAGAAACAACTCTTGCTCACAAACCCTAGTACAAGCATGTATCATCCAACTCAAAATGTTTCCAACAATGCTCAACAACAAATCTCACATAACAATGATACTCATGATCTTTTCTAACTCAAGTTCAAGTTCTTTGCACAATCCAATGGCTTCAACAACAATGCTAATAAAACAAGGTTTTAATCACAACACTTAATTCCAGAAAAACCTTGAAGCATTAACTCAACACTTTCAAAAAGGAAACCCTAATCAAATCCTTTTCACTCCAAACTTAATTTTCAAGAAAGCCAATCAACCAACACAACCAAAGAAGAATTTGCTCATACCTTTTTGCTTGACAAGGAGTTGATCTCACAGATCTGCCACACTCACAATTTCTTCTTTGCCAATCTCAACAAGGGTTAGAGGGTAATAATTTCTTCAACAAAATACAATGCAAAATAATACCAAAATAACACCTTATCACTCCAACTCAAATAATATTCAAATACCCTCACAATAATCTTCTTTTAACACAAACCCTTTAAAGATCAAACAACACTCAAAAAGTCTTAACCCTTCAATATTTGCAATATAATAATTTAAGACTTTATTAAAAATATTAAATACCAAAGCTTCCTTATTACTCCAAGTAATACCTTCAACTACCAATGTTATTCACCAAACACTCTTTAAACAATTTCACAAGCAAACCTTATACCTCCAAACACCTTGTATTGAAACCTTAGGCAATAAAATTAATTAAAAAGCTTTTACCTTGGCCACCGATGGGTTTTGACCCCGTTACCTCTACCTCCATAAGAAACCTACCACGGGCTCCATGACCACGTGCTCTATGAGCACATTTAAGAGCCAAAAGGCTCTTTCTCCTCCTTAGCTTTTGTGCTCAATGAAAACATATGAAAAATGTTTCCCTTTGGCGCTCACCACCACGAGTTTCGAACACAACACTTGCTTCCTCCAAACGTCTGTGCTTTGCCACTTGGACCACCATGTCCAATGTGCTTTGAAGACTCCAACCTTTCCACTTTATCCTTGGCGCTAAAGACAAAAATGTTTTTCATCTTCTTCCTCAACGAATCCTTTCGAAAATGCAAACGAAGCTCTTTTACCTTGGCGTAAATATTCTTCGATCGAGGGATAAACTTTGCAATGTCTTTGAGGCCACCTTTTATACACAACCATGTGTTTTCTTCAAACGTCGGTGCTTCCTTGTTTTAATGACGTCGGTGCCTTTAAACACTTTATAATATATGCAAAGTGCTTAAATTAAATTTGATGATGTCAGCATTATAATTTATAAATATTTTAAATTCAAAAGAATTTAAATTTTATAAATTATAATTGTAAGGTTTAATTTTTAAACCCTTCTTTTACTTTGCATTGAAACTCTTGACCTTTGGCCTTCTTCCTGGATATCAAATAGCAACTTTGACAACTTCGTTCCTTGACAAAAACCTTGATATTAATGTTAACTGCATTTCTTGACATCAATGACAATTTTGGCTTAGGGACTCAAAATGTCCAACAATATCCCCCTTTGTCATTGATGGCAACCCACATTCTTCTTACTGAAACCTGACCTTTCTTTTTCTTCTGCTCCCCCTGGGACATTGCTCCCCTTGGCTCAATGCTCTCTCAAATATCAAATCTCTCCCCATTACACAAATCTCTCCCCCTTTGACATCAATGGCAAAGGGTCACCTTTGGGGCTCGGGGCTAAGAATGAGCCTCTTAGCTTAGCCCCTCCCCCACCTCCTTTTGAGGTGGTTAATTCTGGGGTGGGAGTATTTCTACTCCCAAAAGGCATTGTTCTTTGCCTTTATCCTCTTCCCTTATTTTCTAAATTTTTTGATTCCTCTGACTGTTTCTATCTGTGTTATCATTCATGTTCCTATTCTTGTTCACATCCATGTTCCTATTCTTGTTCACATCCATATTCATGTTCCTATTCATATCCATGTTTCTATTTTTGTTCCTATTCTTGTTCATGTTCATGTTCCTGTTCTTGCTCATACCTATTTTTGGAATGTCTGCTCTACACCACTTTGTTGTGTGACCATTATTATTGCACTTATAACACTTAATGATATTATTCCTTGGAGGTGCAAATATCTTAGGATTTTTCCTAGTGAAGTCATATCCTCTTCTTTCATGAACCCTGCAATTCATTGCCTTGTGACCAAACTGATTACATGAGTAGCAATACCCATGGAAAAGTTATCCATTCCCATATTCCTATCTTTCATGTGTCCTGCATTGTGAAGCCATGTGCCCAAACCTGTGACATGAAAAACATCTTCCATTGAAGCTTCCTTGTTTTGACCTCATTGGTCTCCTGTTCTGATTGATGTTCCATCTGTATCTTCTTTGTGCATTGTTCCTATCTTCATTGAACTCTCTATTGTCCAAATCTTCCTCTAATGTCTGACTTTCTTTTACATTATCTTCTTCTGAAGTATCTTCATCTGAAGTTTCCTCTTCATAACTTGAAGTTGACTCTCCTTCCTATTTCTTTTGAGTTTGTTCAAAACCAAGACCTATTTTTGTTTGTTGACCTTCTTTGTACCTTGACTATCTTATCCATAATATTTGAGCTATTCTTGAATCCTTTCATCTTGATCTTGGAGTCCTCTAAATATTCTTTTAGTAGTGCCACTTCTTGTGCTAACTTCTCACATTCCAAGATCTTTGCTTCTAACTTATCTTTGAACCTTTTTGCCTTAGCCTTTGATTTTTCTAAATCCTCTATGAGCAATCTTCTCTCTTCATCACATTCTTGAAACTGAATTTCAAGTTTAGAGTGTTGCTTCCTTACCTTATTTACCATGTCAAGGGCATAGATAAGTTCTCCCTTGAGATCATATCCATTCTCTTCTGAATATTCTTCTATTTGTTTGCCTTTATCCACATCATTAATTTCTTTTGGCTTGTCTTCTATAGGATCACTTACTTCTTCTTCTAAAGCCATTAGAATATTTTCATTTGGTCCTTCAAGTGCATTCTCATATTCATCATCACTGAAACTATAACCATCCCTTGTACAATCATCTTCAAGATGTCCAAAGTTACCACATCTAAAACATTTGAGAATAACTGGAGTCTTTTTCTTAACTGGTTATTTTTCTTCAATCATAAATAGGACTTCATATCTATCATTATCTGAAGAACTAGCATCACTATCATTTGAGTACTTACTTGCATTATCCGCATAGTAGCTCTTCTTTTTTCTTTGGAAGAACTTATTTCCTTGTCTGTTTTGTCCATCCTTGCTTTTCTTTTGATGCCTATATCTTTCTGATTCCATGTACCTGTGATCCTATTTTTCTTCACCATTGTTGTTCTTTGGTTCTTTACAATCTATTGCAAAATATCCATACTTTCCACAATTGAAACACTTAATAGATCTTAGATCTATGGGTCTTCTGGAACCTTTATCTCTTCTACCATAATTGGCTTCTTCATCACTAGAAGACTCATTGCTTGATTCTGACTTCTTACCCTTTGTTTCCTTGTTTGCTTTGAATGCAACCTCCTTTGGAGGGATAGGATATTTTGTTCTTATCTCAAAGGTTGTAAGCATGCCAAGAAAAGAATTTCTTGTCAGACAATCACTATCAATTGATGTTTCTATAGCAGAGACTTTTTCACTGTACCTTTTTGGAAGAGTTCTCAAGATCTTATCACAAGCATCAGATTCATCGACCTTCATTCCAAGTCCTCTCATATCATGTACAAGTTCATCAATCTTACTGAGATAGTCATGAATGTTTTCATCATCCCGCATTCTTAAGTTTTCAAATTCTCCTTTGAGATTTTTGATCTTAGCTTTCCTGACACCTTTATCTCCTTCATATATGTTATGCAGTAGTTCCCACATTTCTTTTGCTATTTTACAATCCATAACCTTCATAGATTCTGATCTATGCAACCCTTTTATAATTGCATTCATAGCTCTTGAATTTTCATGCATTAGAAGCTTACCTTCCTTATCTATAGGAGGATTGATTGTTGGATCATATCCAAATTCCACTGCATCCCAAACTTCATTTCCAAGTGCCATCAGGTGAAATCTCATCAGCATACACCAATACAAGAAGTCACTTCCATCAAATACTGGTGTTGTATTATATGAGGACCCATCCCTTTGATCCTTTTGATCCATTGTGTTCTTGACCACTTTTCCTTCAAGCTATCAAACTCTTCTGAAGGAACCCACTCTGATACCAATTGAAGAACACAAGCTTATACTGAGAGGGGGGTGAACAGTATAAGACCACTTTTTACTTTTTCTCTCAAACCAATATATGCAATGTAAAGATAGCAATATCAACAGCAGTAATCAAAGCAATGTACACAACACCACACACAATAGAGACACCACAATTTACGTGGTTCACCCAATATGGGCTACTCCACGGAGAAAATATTTTACTAAAAATTTCTTAGTTAATCTCTTGGGAATCCTTTCCCTATTACAATGTTTATGGACCTCTGTCCAAAGGAGATGCTGATCCCCTAAATCTGGTTTGTGGATCTCTATCCATAGGATAACTCCTTCTCCTCTGCTCTGGTTGGTGATCCTCTAGAAGACTACTGCCTCCACTACATTGGCTTGTGGATCTCTCTCCACTGAAGACTCTTCTCCCCACTCAGAAGACCTATCCTCACTACCCTGGATGATGGATCTCTATCCACTGGAGACTACTATCCTCTCTACTCTATCACCTCCAAATCTCTATCTCAATTTTATACTAAACACAATCTAGTCGGTCTAGCATAGCTCTGCTCAACTCTTGTACTAAACATAGTCTAGTCGGTCTAGCACAAGTCCACTAAAATCTATACTAAACATAGTCCATTTGGTCTAGCACAAATCTACTCAACAGGTCCACTTAGAACCTGCTCAAATCTTCTCAATAGGTCCACTTAGAACCTACTCAAATTTTCTCAATAGGTCCACTCAAAACCTGCTCAAATATGCTCAATAGGTCCACTCAAAACCTACTCAAATCTGCTCAATAGGTCCACTCATAACCTGCTCAAATCTTCTCAATAGGTCCACTCAAAACCTGCTCAAATCTTCTCAATAGGTCCACTCAAAACATGCTCAAATATGCTCAATAGGTCCACTCAAAACCTGCTCAAATCTGCTCAATAGGTCCACTCAAAACCTGCTCAAATCTACTCAACAAGCTCACATAGAACTTGTCCAAATATGCTCAATAAGTCCTCTCTAGGACTTAACCAAATCTATATTGTAAGCTTCCACAAAATCTCACACAAAATCAGTCCACAAGTCTTCTCAAAGACTTACCTCAAATCAGCTTAACAAGTCCACACAGAACTTGTCCAATCTCATAGAAACATAGAGAGAATTTTTAGAGACTCAATATGTTCTATACTCAATTCTCAATCACTTTCTCAACTCAAATCAATCTCATAGAAGCATAAAGAGAATTGTTAGAGACTCAATATGTTCTATACTCAAAACTCAATCACTTTCTCAACTCAATCTCATAGAAGCATAAAGAGAATTGTTAGAGACTCAATATGTTCTATACTCAAGACTCAATCACTTTCTCAACTCAATCTCATAGAAGCATAAAGAGAATTGTTAGAGACTCAATATGTTCTATTCTCAAAACTCAATCCCTTTCACAACTCAACTTAGAATATAGAATAGTTTTTTTTATGGAACTTGAACAATCACTTCATTCATCCACTTTACTAGGCCCAATCAACTCTACTCAACCAATCACTCAAGAAACAACTCTTGCTCGCAAACCCTAGTACAAGTATGTATCATCAAACTCAAAATATTTCCAACAATGCTCAACAACAAATCTCATATAACAATGATACTCATGATCTTTTCTAACTCAATTTCAAGTTCTTTGCACAATCCAATGGCTTCAACAAAAATGCTAATAAAACAAGGTTTTAATCACAACACTTAATTCCAGAAAAACCTTGAAGCATTAACTCAACACTTTTGAAAAGGAAACCCTAATCAAATAATTTTCACTCCAAACTTAATTTTTAAGAAAGCCAATCAACCAACACAACCAAAGAAGAATTTGCTCATACCTTTTTTCTTGACAAGGATTTGATCTCACAGATCTGCCACACTCACAGTTTCTTCTTTGCCAATCTCAACAAGGGTTAGAGGGTAATAATTTCTTCAACAAAATATAATGCAAAATAATACCAAAATAACACCTTATTAAAATACCAAAATAATACCAATATAATCCAAAATAATACCAAAATAACTCCACTATTTATTAAAAAAAATCCTTAAAAATCATTAATTTTTATATTTTTTCTAAACTATGTGACCCATTACGTTGACTCTAAAGTTTTTTTTTAATAAAATCAATTAATTTAAATTTATTTTATTTAGATTTTTTTAATTTCAAATTAAAAGCCTAAATGAAGATGAGGTTCTTTAACACTTATTATTTGTATATAGTAAATAGTTGTTATATATTTAAATTTTATTTAATGTTAAATATTATATATTAATATTATTATAATTTAAATATTTTAAATGTAATGGTAAATTTAATTTTAAGTTTTTTTATATTGATTTTTTTTTTGTTATTTTTATTTTGATTTTGTTTAATTTAAACTTGAATTTAGTAATATTGGATCAGACTGGTCTACCAGTTGTCTCTTTTATGCATGGTTAACAATGATGAGGAAGAATAGATTTGGCGGGAGCAGTCCCTATGAAAACCCTGTATTTGTCAGTTCCTAAAAACAATAGTGTTGTTGTGACCAACTCTCCTATGTAGCCAAAAAAAATGTATTGGATAATAATTTAATAAATAGTATTTTATAAGTGTAGCATACATAGAGTTGAACTAGATAATTTATATTATATTTACAAAGGTAAAATAATTAACTTGCAAAAATATTATCTTGAAAATGTTAAAGAGTGTGTCTACGAGAACAATGATTATGGCTTTAGCTTCGTTTTAAGATATTAAAGATTCAAACCATAATATAGGCTGGAGCTTTAGTTTCTCTTTAGAAAATTAAAGATTCAAACCATGACATATATATAATGATATACATGTTATATGTGTTTATAAAAATAAAAATTAAAAATTACTATATGAAATGATATGCATGTTATATGTGTTTAAAAAAAAAAATTACTACAAATATTGGTGAAAGAAAATTGAAAGAATATTCATGCCAATTAAATAATATAAGTTTAAAAATAAAATTTATTAGCCTATGTTTAAGATTAAAACTAGAATAAAGTACATGTAAAGTTAAAATCTATATAAAATGTTGAAAACTTTTTATACATATATGTTTTTAGCATTATGTGGTTTAGAAAATATTTATTTATATTATTATAATATATTTTTTATATGTTTTAAATTTTTTAATAAATGTATTATTAAAATTACCCTAAACACATTGAACACACCCTCATAAACCATAAATTACCCTAACAAACATAATATGAATTTTGATTTCGACCATATACAAATCTAAATATCCAGTCGAACTTCTGTCTATTCTCCGTCCTCCGTCTGAGCTTTTGTCTATCTCGAGCTTTGTGATCCTGGAACGAGTTAAACACATTCTTCCCTTCTATCCTTCCATACAAGGCAAGAAGCGCTGTATGTCTTTGGCGTTTGGGATTTGAGTTTAGTGTAGTGTATTTGTGAATAATTTTATATTAATTTTGTTGTAGGATTTGAGTGGTTTATAAACTCCAACACTTATCATATTTTTTTGTTAATAAGGTAGCTGGTTTAAAGGTCCAAGTCCTTAGTTCTACTTTGTGGGATTGTCACCCCTATTAACATTAGGTTTGGGTATGTGTGTGAGGGATTAGCCCTCTTGCTCTTGCTTTCTAATGGGTTAATGTAATGAATAAGCTTCTGTCTATGCGAACTTTGCCATTCTGGAATGAGTTAAACACATTCTTCCCTTCTATCCTTTCATACATGGCAAGAAGTGTTGTATGTCTTTGGCGTTTGGGCTTTGAGTCTAGTGTAGTGTATTTGTTAATAATCTTATATTAATTTTGTTGTAGGATTTGAGTGGTTTATAAACTCCAACACTTGTCATACTTTTTGTCAATGAGGTGGCAGGCTTAAAGGTTCAAGTCTTGGGATTCTCACCCTATTAATATCACATTTGGATATGTGTGTGAAGGGTTAACCCTTTTTATCTTGCTTTCTAACGAATTAATGTAATAAATAAAGATAACGTGATGAATTTCTTCCACGCTAATACTGTCCAGTATTGTCAACTCCTCTCTTGTACGACAACCGCGTAAACTTCGAATGAGGCGTAACCTCTCTTGTATGACAACGGGTAAACTTCGAATGAGGTGTAAGTTAATGACGGAATGCTTGCATGTTTAGACTAAAATATAACCAAATCACGGAATGCTTGCATGTTTAGACTAAAATATAACCAAATCACGGAATGCTTGCATGTTTAGACTAAAATATAACCAACTCCAACTTGGTACAAATTACAGTCATAGAAAGCACAGATAAAAATTGTAGTGTCTTATTAGTAATTATGGACTCTTTGTTCTTTTCTTTCGTTTACAAGTTGTTGTGGATGATAATATATTCGATGATAAAATTAGTTCCACTTTATCATCTAATGTGTATTGAGAGCGTCTAAGTTATGTGAAGTCATCTTACTATGGAGAGAACGACAATCAGGAGGAACCAAATGAGACAAAGGAAAGGTTAGGGGAGCTGCAGAAAGATAAAGAAGACGTAGGAGACAAATGGAAAAAGTCAACAGGTGATTTTGAAAGTCCGGGGAGAGAAGATGAGAAGATGAAGACGTGACAATATCTCTGAACACCATTAACTTCTTTTCAGAAAACCTGTTTTATATCTGTATTAGACATAAATTGGTGTGCACAAATAAATTCGCCTGTGATTTGTGTATGTGTCACTGCAATCAGTTTCAAGTTTTAATTAATAAAATGGTCAGTCAGAGAGCTTTGTGCCATACTGTCGTTACTTTCAGCATAACCAGACCTCAAATACCATGAGGAACACGGACAAAAAAGCTTTTCTGGCATGCATAGGTATGTACTTCCCTTAATTAAATTCGAATTAACCAATGGAAATTGTATAGTCTATAGAGCATGATCGTTCCCTTTCATATCAAAGCTTGTGCGAACGGCACATTGTTTTTTCAGTTACAGAAGAGTTAGTCACAACACAAAGACTGCTTTCCTCAAACCATTTCGTTATTATTGATCTTATTATTACGGTTCATACTTTCCTGACTTTCAGAATAACAAGAACTCAAATACCATGAGGAACAGGGACTCAAAAGCCTTTCTGGCATGCATAGGTATATACTTCCCTAAATTAAATTCGAATGAACCCATGGAAATTGTATAGTTTATAGAGAATGGATCGTTTCCTTTCATATGAAATCTTGTGCGAAGAGGTGCTTTTGTAAACGGCATGTTTGTCAAATATCACCACATAGTGGTGCATTTGAACCAAAATTATGGACTATATTTTTCTTTCAAAACTTTGGAAACGATCATGAAACATTTTATTCTTTACAAGTTTAATGGTATTCTATTTATCACAATGCAATATGACAGGTTGTGTTTAGTGCTGCTATAATTTTGGAGAATGTTTCTTAGGCACGTTATCTCTTTGGTTGCTTTGTTAGTTGCTATGTATTCAGTTTTTCTTGTAGATAATACAATTATAGTTTATTTTCTATTATATTAAGATATGAGACCAAAACCAATATAGAAAACGTATCTCATTTGAACAACCTACTTAATTTGAATCCAAATTTTTTATATGAAGTAGTTTTCAGCTACATGAGTACTCAATGCCCATGCTTAATGTACCTTGCACATACCTCAATATCCTTTTTGTAGCTTTTTAGTGAGAAGCCTTGGATAAATCATAAATTTGGGTACTATACTAAGTGCATAAGAGGTATTTGGTCTTGTATGGGTCAAATATATTATGTTATCCACAAATGTTTTTGGTAGAGTGTTAGACTGACATCATCTTCTTCTATATAGTTTCCCAACTATGTACTTGTAGATATTACTAGATACTCTTCCATAACTTTGCATTTTGAATTTGATTAACAAGTCCTTGGCATATTTCTTTTGCGAAAGGAGGATACCATATTTAGTCTTCCATACCTCAAAGCAAAGAAAGTAGTGAGGATGTCTTGGTTCTATCATTTCAAATATATCCTTTAGTCATGGCTTCACTTCATTGATGAGTAATCCATTGTTGAAAGTATTCACATATAATTTTGGATCATAGGAACTACTATTAAATCCTTTACTTTTGAATAATTCATCAATCTTTGTAGGCCATATCCTTGGAGCTTGTTTCAACCCAAAAAGTAAAATTTTCAATGTACATACCAATTTTATTTCTCCCTCTTTCACAAACCCTTGTGGTTTGGTCATATAATTTTTTTCTTCTATCTCAACATTAATAAAACCATTCTTGATATCCATTTCATGAATTTCCCACCTAGAATAGGTTGAACATAAAATAACTATCTTGATAGTGTTGATTTTGGAAACAAGAGCAAATGTTTCTCCAAATCAATTCCTTTCTTTTGAGAAAAATACTCGGCCATAAGTCTTGATTTATATTTATCAAGACTCCCATCAAACATATACTTTATTTTATACATCCACTTCAAACAACTTATTTTTCTTAGGTAATTCCACTAACTTCCAAGTCTAATTTTGTATCAAGGAGATATACTTATCTTGCATGGCTTGCTCCCATTTTCTTTTTCCTTATGCTTCCTCAAAAATTTTATGATCACTAGTTTCCATAATTGTAGTCATCAAATAATAATTGATAGTCTTATTTCTCATATAAACCTCTTTAGTGTTTTCATAAATTTGTTTAAGGATTTGTATCCTTTTAGGAAGATTTTCTTCACCATGAATATGTTCTTCTAAATTATTACTAGACTTAGATTCAAGAATACTAATTTGAGGATGATAACATGGAGGATTTGAGACACTTCCATTAATCCCTTCATTAAACTTCACATATCTACCAATAAAAATATCTTTAGTTTTAGTATCATATAGCCTATATCCCTTCTTCTAATCATCATAACCAATAAAAATATGCTTAGTACTTTTGTTGTCAAACTTTCCAACTATTATTTCATCTAGCACATGAGCACATGTGTCACAACTAGATACCTTAAAATAATTCACATTAGTTTTATTTCCATTACATATATATTTAGGTGTGATATTATTAAGACATGATGTAGAAGACCTGGTTTAAATGTAAATTGTTGTATTCACTACTGCTATCTAGATTTCTATAGGCAAGATCTTAGATAATATCATGCATCAAAAAATTTCAAATAAAGTTTCATTTTTTTCATTTAGTCACTCCATTTTGTTGTGGAGTGTACCATTTTGTTATCTCTCTCAAAATCTCATGTATTTCATGAAAGTTCTTGAAGTTGTGATTAACATATTCACCTCCATTATTTGTTCTTGTATTTATAATTATTTTGTTACACTAATTTTTCACTAGGGTCTTGAAATTTTCAAACATTCTAAAAACTTTATTTAAAAGGTTCTTAAGAAAGTATGTCCACATATTTATTGAAAAATAATATATGCAATTTAAGATATATCTTTCTCTTGCTAGTGATTGAGGAATAATATGTCCATATAAGTCACTAAGCACAAGATCAAACAATGCTCTTGATATTGATGTACTCCTTTCAAATGAGGGCTTTATGTTGTTTTTAAACCATATAACCTTCACAAAAACCTTTGTTTGATTTAATCCAAGGGAGACCAAGAACCATATTTTCTTTTCTAAAATAGATAAAATTTATTTTTAATTGTCCAAATCTTTTGTGCCACAATTAAATAACATAATAATGCATTATCACATAATAATCATTGTTTGCATTTTGTAAATTAAGGTTTTATGTTCTACTTTTGACTATTATTACCACCATGACTCTATATCAATCTCTTATATCTTTTATAAAATATTTTTCTTGATAAATTTTAAACTTGTATCCATATTGTGTTATGTGATTTATTTAGAGAATAATGATCTTCAAGTTTAGTATACTAAGCACATTAGTCATTTCCCATTTCGTAGTATCATTGTCCTTCATAGAAAACGTGCCACACCTTCAACACACAATAAAGTATCAGTATCTAAAATAACTTTATGGGAGTCATTTTTCTTCTCTAGGGAGTCAAAATATTCCTTATGATAAGTCAAAATTCTGACTTGCACCTAAATAAATATATCAAATATATGTAGAGCTTCCAAATTTTTTTATTAGGTGGAAAAGGAGTTATGAAAGGATCCCAAAATATTTAATAGAGGGGTTATAAGAAACCCTAAGCCTTTATGAATAAAAATAAGATCAAGAGAAAAATACCTCAAATGAAATAGGGATGAGGCTTCATAGGAGGAACTGAAGATCAAAGTAGCAACTTCCAAAATATTAAACAAAAATACCTGAGATCACCAACACTACCCAAAAGTATGATCATATATATTTAAAAAAAGAGAGGTAAATCATATCCTACCTGATCCAACCAAATTTGAATTCAAGAGGAGGCTACCCTCCCACTCAAAATCAAATTTAAAAAATTTCCTACTTATGAGAGATGAAACTAATAGTTAGCATGAATCTTCATGCTCAAACAAAGGTGAAGCTACAAACAAGAGATAACAATCAATTAAATCTTGGATGTCTACTATTACCAAGATTTAGACCCAAATTTTTATCTAAATATTCCCTAAACATATTTTCTTTGCCAATCTTAGAGAGGCTCTATTTAGGGATATCAAGTCTAGACTTTGGAATAATCAGAGGTTTACCCACTTTTTCCCACAAAACTTTAGATTTTTGTTCAACTATCCCCTTGTAATAGGACTTGGATATCTCAAGGCTTTCTTCTCTTGAGATGAAGCATATTGAATTTCTTTGGAATCCATACTACCAGACATAGGCACTAAACCATCGTCCTTAGAAGGTTTAACATTAGAAGCCAAATATTCAAATAAGTTTCTCTTGGAATTATGTTGAATATTTTCCATGTTATTCAGGATGGGTTAGCTCTGAAAGGACTGTACACTATGTAAAAATTTCCTTTTCGGGGTTCTCTTCAACCGTGGTAAATTTTTTTGGGGGTTTAATCTATTTTTAGACTTATATGGATGTTTTTTTGAGTTAATGTAATATCAGCCCATGGTTTTGTGCCTATGGTATTGTAAAACCTCTTCTTATGTTATAAAGCAACACTTGCATGAGGGTTTGGTAATGAATTTGCAAGAAATGTAATTGCAAGTGAATAGCGAGTGAAAGGATATTATTGTATTAAATACGGTCAAATTTATACAATAAGAAAATATTATTGTTGGGGATTTTCCCGAAAGGGTTTCCCAGGATAAATTCTTGTGTAATGTGTTCTTCTTTATTTTTCCTTTGATTATGCAATTAATTTTTTTCTAGAATTTGTTTATTGGGGTTTATTTCTCTTTATTTGGTATTAGAGCTAGGTTTTAGCTTTTTTTGAGGAATAAGGGTTTCAAACCTAGGATAAATTGATTCTTGAGTGGGATTAGTGCATGAAAGAATGTGGGCAAAGGAAAATGAAAGGAAGCACATGGGTAGAGATCAAAAAATTCAATGGATAGACTTTTGAGTTATGAAAACTCAAGATGGAGTATCTATTGATGGATAAATATCAATGGGTTGCAATATTGAGAGTTAAATAAATAGGAACAACAAATGATGAATGACTAAATATCAATAGGAAGACAAGGAGCTCTCTCAGATTATGTTTATCTAATTCAATATTGTTGAATGTATCGATAAAGGCCACAATAAAGTTGTTATGGAAAAATTTGTGAGAATTGTATCATATAAATTCATTGGTATATAGAATCTTTCTTCGAAAGAAGCTATATTATCTTTAGATTAATTATGGTGACTCTTTGAATGAACATATAAATTATTTAAACACTATGGTAAGTCAATTAAACTCTGTAGATATAAAAATGGATGAAGAAGAAAAGTCTATTACTTTACTTTGTACATTACTTAACTTTTTGGATAACCTAGTTATGGCTATCTCCAATACTACTTCTACATTGAAAGTAGAGGATATAGTAGGAACATTGTTGTAGACACCAAAATAGCACCAATCCGATTATGTGACAACAAGCACCGATCGCATTGACACACAGCCCCCAGAGGTTAAACAGTGGTCCTAACCACTCCCAACAGCAGTTTAGAAGGTCAAGGGTCAATTTGGCACCTTTTGGCACTTTTCTCCCTACTCGTCCCACCCTAGGAAGATTATAAACTGGGATTCGTCCCACCTAGGGACGAATAGAAGCATTCAACCCAAGGTGAGGCGAATAGCAGGTTTGACTGGAAAAAGTCAAACCTCGACAAGTCCGCTAGTTAACTACAGCTTTAGGCCATGCAATTGCGAGGAACGACTTCAAATCAAGGATAGAGACTTCAGTCATGCATGTCTTTGATTTTGGAGGCCTCATGCAAGGAGACTCTAAATTAAGGAATAATATTTTCTCTCAAAATAGGACCAGCAACTCAAGTGGTGCCCTTGCATGCGCATTCAAACAGAGATACCCTAGGTCTATAAATTGGTGAGTCTTCTCACCCAAAAATGAGATACAGATAGGAGCCTTTGTAGAAATGAAGTTCTACCAAATTATATCCTCACCCATCGATTGTGCTTTTACATCCTTGATCTCTCTTTTGGAGGGAGGTTATTGGGTGATTATTGGAAGCGTAATCCGGACCCAAAACTGAACATTTTGCCACAATATCCCACAAAATTTGCTAAAAATACCCCATAAGATGTTTTGGACCCATCCCAAGTGTATTGGTGCCAAAACAGAGTCCCAAACGGTGGGCGTCCTACCCCGGGTGCCCCCCAAACTGTCGTAGTTCTAAACGCCCCACCTCGGAGCGAATAGAAATATATGGTAGATTTCCTTTCTATTATTTTTTTATCTGATTCTATACTATTTATATAGATCGTCATTCAAATTTCATATCATTTTGAGCACTTTTGATCATGTTTTTATCATTTCCTGCATTTACTAACTTGCAGGTAGAATCATCAAATTCCTGATGATAGAGGCCAAATTGGGAAAATCTGACATTCTGGGTCTTCCCAAAATACCCCTAATTAGCTAACACCAACTTTGTAAGTTATTTTGAGGCTTCTAGACTAGACATTTGGGACTATGCTTTTTGGCACTTTGTTATAGGTCTATTCGTCCCACCCCGGAGCGAATACAAATATGTGGCAAATTTTCTAACTGTTATTTTTGGAATGTCTCCCTTGTGATGTTTTGATGCCCCTGTCAAGTTTTCATTTCATTTGGATCTATTTTAGTTATCATTTTATTCATTTTTCGCATTCACTAATCATAGGCATGGGGATTGCATGTTTCATTTTATCTATAGGTGCTACTGACTATTTTTTGTTTCCTTGAACGTAGGATCTAGACATTAGAGGAGTAGAAAGGAGTCAAGACTCATCAACGCAAGTAGTAGCAATGTTTGGTCCGCCCATTTTACATGTGGGCACGCGAAAGAAGGAATAGCATCCATGGGTGTAACAAGAACACATTTAATGCTCCTAGCCCCTGAAAAGGGAGGAAGTGAATTGTAACCGAGTTCTGAAACATATTAATAAAAAAATTTGTCTTCCACATTGGCTTCATATTTTGTTTTGATTCATTTATGCTTTTGTTGGAACAAAATCTGCCTTCGGTTAATAGTGTTGCGCCTTAGACTTTGCCAACATTGAATAGACAGATCTTGCTTGAGATCATCTGTCTAGTCTCCAGAGAAGGCTGGTTCCTTTGAGTTTTTTAGAGAAAAGGGGAACAAGAGATAAGGGAAATATAGCCTAAGCTAGAAACTTTTCTCATGGTACAGATTAGACAACAACAAACATTGATGATGCAGATTACTACTTTCAGAGTTTTCTTTATATCTTCTTTATAGAAAACATGAATTCCTGAGTGTGACTTTTAGATGTTCGTCTAAAAGCATGTAAATATATTTTAATGTTCAACTCTAGAAACAAGATTTATACGTGCACAGTCCAGATTTTAGAACAGATACATTATAAAACTTAGAGTGAATAAAAGTTAAAACACCAGATACATACACTTGCACACAGAAGTTTCGAAAGCCAGAAGAAGAAATATTTTATTGCTTGTAATCCAGTACATGTACATCAAGCTTGTAAACGTCCAAGAGCCGACCTTTTTTCATGGTCGACTCACTCCTATTTATACCCTAAAAAGAGTATCTTCTACTACGTACATTTAATTTCTTCAATCAATTACAAGTAATTGTCTACAGTTTCTAATAATATACAACGGATTTCCCGTATATTGGATAGATTTCCTTCTAGCTAATTTTAGATGAGCCTGTTATTCTGCAATCATCCAGCGGACCTACCAGGTTATAATCAACAGACCATTCTTCAGAAATCAGCACCTGATGTCAGTGCATGTCCCTAGTTGCCAAAAATATACTTTATTCCTTTACAGCTGGCATGTCACGAAATCGCGACATTCTTTCCTTGCTTTGCTCTTTTGCCGCCTCCAGCCATGAAAATGAGACATGTCACGAAATCATGACATTCTTTCCTTGCTTTGCTCTTCTCTTCTACCACGAAAATGAGACATGTCACGAAATCATGACATTCGTCTCTTACTTTGCTCTTCTCCTTCCCCAAAAATGAGACATGTCACGAAATCATGACATTCTTTCCTTGCTTTGCTCTTCTCCCTTCACCATGAAAATGAGACATGTCATGAAATCGTGACACTTCTTTCTCTTGCTTTTCTTCTTCTCCTTCAAAAATGAGACATGTCACGAAATCACGACATTTGTCTCTTGCTTTGCTCTTCTCCTTCAAAAATGAGACATGTCACGAAATCGACGACACTTCTTTCCTTTTCTCTTTTTCTCCTTAGCCACAAAAATGCAACATGTCACGATATCACGACACTTTTGCCTCTTTGTTCTCTTTTGTTGCTCTTAGCCACGAAAATGCAACATGTCACGATATCGTGACACTTTTGCCTCCTTGCTCCCTTTTGTTGCTCTTAGCCGCAAAAATGCAACATGTCGCGATATCACGACACTTTTTCCTCCTTGCTCTCTTTTTTTCCATGAAAATGCAACATGTCACGATATCGAGACACTTTTTCCTCCTTGCTCTTTCTTTTCTTTGCCGCAAAATGCAACATGTCGCGATATCGCAACACTTTTTCCTCTCTCCTCTTTTTTCTTAAAAATGCAACATGTCGCGATATCGCGACACTTTTCCTCTTTGCTCCCTCTTTGTTTTCAACCACGAAAATGCAACATGTCGCGATATCGCGACACTTTTCCTCCTTGCTTCTCTTTTTCTTTTACCCAAAAATACAACATGTCACGATATCACGACACTTTTCCTCCTTGCTCTTTCTCTTTTTCCATAAAAATACAACATGTCACGATATCGCGACACTTTTTCCTCCTTGCTCTTTCTCTTTGCTTTGGACCGTGAAAATGCAACATGTCGCGATATCGCGACACTTTTTCCTCCTTGCGGTATTTTGCTTTTTCTTTGATCTTTAGCATATGGGCCACTTCGGTCTTCTTGGAAAATATGCAAAAAGGTGCATCAGCTATTTTTCTGTAGTTAGTCACTTTTTGACTAACATTCTTGGTGCCTTTCGAGGGAATTTTTGCTCACAAAAATAGGGACCAGGCCTTCATCCATTGGGAAACGGAGTCACCAGCATAGTTGTGAAAAGTAAAATTTCGAGCGGAAAAACAAAAGAAAAAGAATGCACTTTGGAATACAAGTGATCTTCACCTTATCAGAACCTTTCTTTTACCGCTTAGGTATTTAACCTTTGTCTGAAGAACACAAAAATTCAATTCTGGGAGCTGGTCCCAGCTCTAGCTGCTGGGATTTCTCAGGTGGCTGGAACACTTTGAGAGCAGAAGAATGACCACTTCCTTTGCTTGGAAGGATTCTAACAGGGAAACTTCCTCCCTAGGAGTGAGTGCCAGTCCTTCTTATTGTCCTCTGGAAATATTAGGCCATAAAAAAGGGAAATATTTACAAAACTTCAAACTTATAATATACTGTACATATAATGGTGATCTGTAGCTTTTACTGGAAATACAATTTTAGGTGAAAAGTGTTCACCGTGATGGGTAGAACCCATCCATATTGATATTTTAACTGGAAGGCATTGAATTGCTTTTCTGAAACAATTTCGAATGGCCCCTCCCAGAATGCATCAAACTTGTCATGGTGTCCTGGCTTTGCTTTCTTGACATTCCATTTTAATACCAGGTCACCTGTTTTAAATTTCTTGAAAGTGGTTTTCTTATCGAACCACCCGACTATTTTTACCATATGCTTTTGATGATGATCGTAGGCCTGTTCCCTAGATTCTTCAAGCTGTAGAAGTTGCATCAATCGGGCATCCATTGGATGACCTTCATCTTCGTTAACTTGGTTTAGCATCCTCAACGCGGGTATCTCCATATGAATCGGTAGAACAACTTCTTTGCCATAAACCAAAGCATATGGCGATGTATTGATTGATTTTTTGATTGAGATTCTGTCGGCCCATAGGGCTTGATTCAGGAGTGAGTGCCAGTTCTTCTTATTGTCCTCTAATGTTCTTTTCAGAATTCTTAGAAGATTCTTATTAGTAGACTCAGCTAATCCATTACCTTGTGGGTAATAATTAGAGGAAGTCTTCAGGTAAATTCCATATCTACTGACGAATTCGATCATCTTTGCACTAGTGAAAGGGGATCCATTGTCTGTAATCAAAGAATCTGGTATGCCAAACCTTGTGATTAGACTTTCGACAAATTCTATCACCACTTTTGAATCAGCTTTCTTCGTAGGCACTGCTTCTGCCCACTTGGTGAAGTAGTCTATGGCAGTGAGAATGTATTTGTGGCCTGATGATGAATTTGGCTCTATTATCCCTACGAAATCCAACCCCCACTGCTGGAATGGTTCCTCGACTTGAATAGCTTTTAAGGGCATAGGTGCATTCCTGTTTCTCCCCACATACCTCTGACATTGTTCACACCTCTGGGTCACTTTGTACGCATCTAGGAAGATGGAAGGCCAATAACATCCAGCTCTAAGGATCTTCAAAGCTGTAGTTCGGCCTGCATAATGTCCCCCTGAAAAACCCTCATGAAATTCATCTAACACTTTCTGCTTTTCATTATCGGGAACGCATCTTAACAATACACCATCGATGTTAATCCTGTACAACCCCTCTGTTCGAAGGGTATATTTCAATGCTTGGGTTCTGAATCTCCTTCTCTGGGAAGCGTTCATATCTTCAGGACATGACCCAGTCTGAAAATACCTCACAAAGTCATCGATCCAACTTGAACCTACTCTGTCTTGGTGTTGCTCTGTGTTTGCCATGACGGGGTGGCTCTCCCCATATCCACTTGCAGCTTGCTTGGCCAATTCTTGGCACAAAGCTCTCCCTATGACTATTTTAGTAGGATGTATTTCTACATCATACTCTTGGATGCGAGTCACCCATCCAGCTCTTTTTTCACCCAATTCTCCTTGAATTATGAAGTTCCTTACATCGGGATGAATAACATACACCATCGTCCGACTCTGGGATAAGAAATGTTTTAGCTTATTCAAGGATTTCATAATTGCATATACTTGTTTTTCTATGAAGTTGTACCTTTCCTCATGTTTGTGCATGGTGGAACTTAGAAAGGCTATGGGTCTTTCTTCATCATCTCGCTCCTTTCTGAGTGAGAACTGTAGCATAACTACCTTGTTCTCCGACAACATATAGTATGAAACCTCGAGAATAGTCAGGATTAACTAGCACAGGAGCTTGAGCGATGGCTTCTAGAATTTTCTGGAAAGCTTCTTTCCTTGGCTCTATCCATTTGAAAGGAGCATCCTTTTTCAATAATTCAGTCATTGGTTTAACTATTTGGGCAAAGTCCGCAATGAATTTTTTGACGAAATTTATTTTCCCAAAGAAGGACTGCAAACCTTTCTTGTTAACTGGAAGCGACAACTCAAGAAGTGCCTTCACTCTATCAGGGTCAATTGACAGCCCAACTTTAGAAATAACATGCCCAAGGAGTATTCCTTCTTCCATAACAAAAATAGATTTTTTAGGATTTAGTGATATTCCAAATTCTCTACATTTCTCAAACACTTGCCGTAGATGAGTGGCATGGTCCTTTTTGTTGTGAGAAAAAATAGTCATGTCATCTAAATAGATGATAATAATTTTGTTCGCAAGCTCCCCAAAAGCTACGTCCATGGCTCTTTGGAAAGTTGCTCCTGCGTTGGATAATCCAAAGGGCATCCTTTGGTATGCAAATGTTCCCCACTTAGTGGTGAACGCAGTCTTGTATTGATCTTCATTTCTCACCCAAACTTGATTGTAACCAGAGAAGCCATCTAACAGAGAAAACCTTTCTGCTCCCACCACAGTATGAAGGATTGGGTCAATCTGGGGTAAAGGATAGTGATCCTTTAAAGAGGCTCTATTCAAATTTTTGAAATCGATGCATAGTCGTATTTCTCCATTTTTCTTGCGGACTGGAACTAAATTTGCCACCCAGGTAGAGTGCTTGATTGGGTATATTATCTTAGCCTGCAGGAGTTTTAACAACTCCTATTTCATTAAGGCTTCAATTTTAGGATTCACAGGCCTTTGCCTCTGCCTAAAAGGTTTAGCTCCTTCCTCTAGTTCGATGGTATGCTGAATGACCTCTTTCCTGTACACTTTCAGATCACTATAAGTCCAGGCTATTATATCTGGATACTCTCTACATAACTATTTTATTTTCTCTAGTTCTACTTCTATACAATCTGTCCCTACTTTGATCATTTTTCCCGGTTCTAGTTCTATTTCTTTATACCGACGTTCATCTACCTTGATCCTTCGACCTACAACTCTATCGCTATTGTCGAAAAGGCTCTCCAGGGTGATCAGTCCCTTGGGGATATGATTATTTTTTAGTTGAATAAGGCTCTCTTCGTCCTCTTCTTGTAACGCTCTTTCTGTAGAGCAATTCATCTCATGAATCAAAAAATCTAGGATCTGCTCATCATTTTCAAATACTTGCCAAAAAATGTCCTTGTCGGGCACAGAAGGCCTGTATATAAGTCTAACTATTTTAGACTTCTGAATAACATTGTTGATTGGGCAAAAATTTGATCCTACTGATGCTAACAAGTCTGCATGTGTGTTCTTCTCTCTGGAAATGGATTTCATGTTTAGTGCTTCAAAATTTTCCAATAGATCTAACACTTTGTTTTTGTAAGCCTTTAGGTAATGTTGCTTACAAATGCATTTGCCAGTAACCTGTTTAACGATCAGCTCTGAATCTCCATAGATCAACAACTGTTTTGCACCTAGTTTTTTAGCTTTCTTAAGTCCCAAACACAAAGCTTCATATTCAGCTGCGTTGTTGGTGCAACTCCATGTCAACCTATATGAAAAGACCTTTTCTTTTCCAGTAGGTGAAATCAGGACGATTCCAGCTCCTGCTCCATTTTTGCACCTTGACCCATCAAAGTACAATTTCCATAACTGGTTGGCTGAATCATCTATTTTAGGGACAACAATAGGGAGCTTTTTTGGTTTCTCAATGGAATAGCTTCCCATTTCTGTCTCTATCATAGCATTGAAGTCTTTCATTGAAAATTGATCTTCAGATTGGAGTTCCTCCAGGGTTTCTTCCATTAAATCAATATTCTCCAATTCCTCGGACATCATGTTGATGGTAGTTATTTCTTCTAGTCTTTCCACATGAAAAGTAGATGGTTTTTCATTGTAGATCTTGAATCTTTTACCTTTGAAAGGTACCTCCAAATGCGAATAATCTAGTGACAGATAACCTCCCAGTTTGGCTGTGAACTCTCTGGATAAACACATACCGAAATATGGTTCTAAGTCTACAATGACTACTTCTTGTATGACGACTACTTCTGGCATTCTGTGGAGTTGAATAGGGATATCTTTGATCACCCCGATAGTTTTTACTGGAGTACCATCCAATTGCAACACACCAGGATGACTTTGAGTATATTCCATCCCCATTATGTCACATACGACTTTCGGCATCACCGTAGTTGTGGCCCCTGAATCAATCATGCAATTGTGAACTATCCACCCCTCCATTTGCAAAGATAAATAGAATGGGGGCGGTCTATTTTTCCCAGAGGTTGGCACCACATTTTCTTGTATAACATTTGAGAAGGAGGCATTATTTTTTAAATTTAGGGACTCTTGGAGGAGGTCAATTTGACCAAGAATTTGCAGTGCATCATACATGCTTATCTTGGAAGGAGTCCTCTTCATTTCTTCTGCAATGTTGAACGAAAGGGTTGCAGCTGGGGATACCTCAGTACTCTTTTCCCTTCCACTAGTAGATGCATCGTATCTATCTCTATAGACCTGCGTAGCTTCTGTTCTTTGCCTTTTTGTCAATGAAGGAAATCTGAGTCTTTCCTTCGCTTGCTCTTGAGCCTCGCTCCCTTTTCTAGGAGGAAATTCTTTTCTTGGTGTAGCCGCAGAAGTCTGAGGAGGGTCAGAACGTCCTTTCTCATTCGACTGGTTTTTCTATGGAGTTGCCCTGGGGGCAGGAGGAAAACCTAGTGGTTGGAGTTCCTTAGGGTCGACTTGTAATGACTTTTTTCCTGACCTTGTCAGGACTGAGACTTGTTCCACGGATGGCATTGCCAAATTGTGGTGGACTTCTCTGATTATGTTCACCTATCCCTTGCCGATTTCTTTGACTCTCTCATTAATAACCACTTGCACATGATGTTGATGAATCATGCATGAATCCTCTCCATGAGGATCATTGCAAGTGGTACACCAGTAGTCGAAATTAGTGGGTTCTCCATTATCTCCTATCTCATTCGCATACACCACATTTTTTTTATCTTGTCCTCTTCCACTTGTTGAAGCACCTTCCTTTTGTATCTGTGGAAATCTTCTTGCTTGGATATTCCATTTCGCCTCTCTCTTTTTCATGGATGCCATTTCATTTGACAATGTCTTCATTGTATCAATTATGGTCGTGTATTGATCATTGGGGGAGCTGATGCAAGGGGTGTGGCTGGTAATGCAAGGAATGTAGGAGGTGTGGCTATAGTATGGGAGGGCCTGCGTTGATGGGAGTACGAGGGAGTTTAGAAATTGATGCTTGGGAAAGCTCTGGTACAATTGGCAATAGACTCTTTGATGGATATCTTTTTGTAGCGATGAGATCAGCTTCGCCCTTTGCTGCCTCTAGATAGATCCCAGGAAAAGTGGTTACACGGGATTGCCTTATTATCATACTGAGATCTGAATCAAAAGCCCTTAAATAATAGCATATAGCTTGTTCTTCCATGGGCTTTAGGCCTTGTGGTACTCTATCACGAGTTCTAGTAAATCTGATGTTGAAATCTTGGATTTCTTCTTGTGGATGCCTCTCAATGATAGTGAATTGATTCAGCAATGTGAAAGGATCCGCATGTATATTAAATTCATCGACCAGACGGCCGACAAGTACTACCCAAGAAGTAATGGATCCAGTGGGAAGCGCTCTATACCAATAGAGCATCTTTCCTTTCAAAGATATAATCAACAATCTGACCATTACATCTTCCTGAGTGATGTTGTAAATAGATGCTAGCGATGATACATCTAAACAGTGCTCATCCTGCTATTTTGCCTATTTCGTCAAAGGTCGGTAATGCTTTTAGTGCAGCTTGTGGAATTTGGTGGTGTGTTCCCAAGTTCAAAGGGCCAGTTTGATTCCACACAAGATGGGTTGGGGCAGGGGTGGCTGCCATGATTGCTAAAGGAGTTACAACCACTATGGGATTGCTTGCAGATGCTCCTACAATGGGTGTTAAAGAGGTGCTAATGGTGTCGGGCGGATTTGATCATGCGGCTAGCACAGGGTGTGCTTTTAGGCTTTCGAGATGTAGTTCAAAGAACTCGATAGGTTCTTCAGAGTTTCTAGCTCGGGATCTGGTTATCATATGGCTATATAACCAGAAGGTTTCTAGACAAGGTCTTTCTTTTATGGTCTAAATTGCAACGGAGTCGCCAGGTGGTTTTTCTTGAGATTTTCAAACAAAAAGGCTCTTAAGGTAAAACACCAAAACTTATACAATACTATGGGATTGCTGGTCCCATCGGGCATGCCAAAAACTATTGGAACAAAATCTGCCTTCGGTTAATAGTGTTGCGCCTTAGACTTTGCCAACATTGAATAGACAGATCTTGCTTGAGATCATCTGTCTAGTCTCCAGAGAAGGTTGGTTCCTTTGAGTTTTTTAGAGAAAAGGGGAACAAGAGATAAGGGAAATATAGCCTAAGCTAGAACTTTTCTCATGGTACAGATTAGACAACAACAAACATTGATGATGCAGATTACTACTTTCAGAGTTTTCTTTATATCTTCTTTATAGAAAACATGAATTCCTGAGTGTGACTTTTAGATATTCATCTAAAAGCATGTAAATATATTTTAATGTTCAACTCTAGAAACAAGATTTATACGTGCACAGTCCAGATTTCAGAACAGATACATTATAAAACTTAGAATGAATAAAAGTTAAAACACCAGATACATACACTTGCACACAGAAGTTTCGGAAGCTAGAAGAAGAAATCTTTTATTGCTTGTAATCCAGTACATGTACATCAAGCTTGTAAACGTCCAAGAGCCGACCTTTTTTCATGGTCGACTCACTCCTATTTATACCCTAAAAGAGTATCTTCTACTAAGTACATCTTAATTTCTTCAATCAATTACAAGTAATTGTCTGTAGTTTCTAATAATATACAATAGATTTCCCATAGATTGGATAGATTTCCTTCTGGCTAATTTTAGATGAGCCTATTATTCTGCAATCATCCAGCAGACCTGCCAAGTTATAATCAATAGACCATTCTTCAAAAATCAGCACCTGATGTCAGTGCATGTCCCTAGTTGCCAAAAATATACTCTATTCCTTTACAGCTGGCATGTCGTGAAATCGTGACATTCTTTCCTTGCTTTGCTCTTTTTTCGCCTCCAATCATGAAAATGAGACATGTCATGAAATCATGACATTCTTTCCTTCTTTGCTGCTTCTAGCCATGAAAATGAGACATGTCACGAAATCATGACATTCATCTCTTACTTTGCTCTTCCGTCCCTTCCAGCCATGAAAATGAGACATGTCACGAAATCATGACATTCTTTCCTTGCTTTGCTCTTCTCCACTTCCAACCGTGAAAATGAGACATGTCATGAAATCGTGACATTCTTTCCTTGCTTTGCTTTTCTGTCACTTCTAGCCATGAAAATGAGACATGTCACGAAATCGCGACACTTTCATCTCTTGCTTTGCTCTTCTCTTCCATGAAAATGAGACATGTCACGAAATCGTGACATTCTTTCCTTCTTCTCTTTTTCTCTTACCGCAAAAATGCAACATGTCACGATATCGTGACACTTTTACCTCTTTGTTCTCTTTTGTTGCTCTTAGCCACAAAAATGCAACATGTCGCGATATCGTGACACTTTTGCCTCCTTGCTCCCTTTTGTTGCTCTTAGCCATGAAAATGCAACATGTCGCGATATCGCGACACTTTTTCCTCCTTGCTCTCTTTTCTTTTGTTCTCGAAAATGCAACATGTCCGATATCGCGACACTTTTTCCTCCTTGCTCTTTCTCTTCTTTTACCGAAAATG
The DNA here is from genome assembly GCA_028583015.1 of Wollemia nobilis. Classification (NCBI taxonomy): domain Eukaryota; kingdom Viridiplantae; phylum Streptophyta; class Pinopsida; order Araucariales; family Araucariaceae; genus Wollemia; species Wollemia nobilis. Next base: position 10,559,206 of record JAQPPZ010016934.1, read on the forward strand.
CAACATGTCACGATATCATGACACTTTTTCCTCCTTGCTCTTTCTCTTTGCTCTTAGCCGTGAAAATGCAACATGTCGCGATATCGTGACACTTTTTCCTCCTTGCTCTTTCTCTTTGCTTTTAGCCATGAAAATGCAACATGTCGCGATATCGCGACACTTTTTCCTCCTTGCTCTTTCTCTTTGCTTTTGCCCATGAAAATGCAACATGTCGCGATATCGCGACACTTTTTCCTCCTTGCTCTTTCTCTTGCTCTTAGCCATGAAAATGCAACATGTCGCGATATCGTGACACTTTTTCCTCCTTGCTCTTTCTCTTTGTTTTGGACCGCGAAAATGCAACATGTCGCGATATCGCGACACTTTTTCCTCCTTGCGGTGTTTTGCTTTTTCTTTGATCTTTAGCATATGGGCCACTTCGGTCTTCTTGGAAAATATGCAAAAAGGTGCATCAGCTATTTTTCTGTAGTTAGTCACTTTTTGACTAACAGCTTCTCTCCTTTCATGCACTTTCAATATATAGGATTTGGCGTTATCTTTTGTTTCGTTTTGCATCACATCTTGGATTTTCCTTTTTTTTTCGTATCCTTGTGCTTTCAGTGGCGATCACGGTGGGACCTCTATCCCTTGATTTTAAGATTAACTTTTTGATCAAAGTTGCTTGTTTTTGCTTATAGGTACCAAGTTTTCAAATGTTGGACTACTGTTTGTTTCAGTCTATGACGAGTACAGAGCTAGAATTTGTCTTATCCAAGGATGAATGGGTATTTGCCCCACCCTATGACGAATACAGTTCTATTATTCAGTTCACCCAAGGATGAGTAGATCTCTATGCAATTTTAGGGCAAAAATTTAGGGACATCCGATTTGGGTAGAGAAGAGGTAGGGGTCCTAAACACCTTCTGTCAAATTTTTCTTTCTGTTCTCTGGTTATTTGTTTGCATAGGCTAGTTTGAATGCTTTTTTCCTTCATTTATGCAACTTAAAAATAACCCCACACACCATGTGGTACTTTAAAACAACAAGGAGTTGGTTGTAAAACCCCAACCCTTGAGCAAGACCAATGGTGGATTTCATCACCACCTTGGCTTGAGATACTACATACATAACCCCGATCGCGACTGTTGCTAGATGTAAATCCTGACGAAAGCTGACCAAGTGTAGCGAGGGTGATTCTCAGTGCATAAGGATAAGTCTTCTATGGTAGGTTTCATAAACAGAGTGATTCCCCTTTCGTATCACCTACGTCCCACGTACCATCTACTCTCATGTACCAATAGTTTCCCTCACATAAGTACAGGTATATAGAGAGGTTGGTATATCGGCCTGGAAATGGTATATCAAAGGGGTGACCATTTTTGGGAGTCATAAGAGCCATCATATTGCATTTAAATGTTCTTTACAAAAGCTTTCAAAATAGACATCAAAACACACTGAACCAGATTTAGGGCACACTTTTAATCTTTAAACAAGATAATAATTGCTTTGTGTGTGATCTTTTCTATTTAGTGTAGCATAAAAATCATAAAAAGAAATAAAAATCTATGCATCTTTTAGGAAAACATAACCATGGTGTACACCCATAGCCAAGCTCAATCACGGGTAGGAGCTGTAGATAGTGCACAAAGGGAGACAAGTCACCTCCGATATAGTCCTGAGGACTTGGTCATTCCACCTTGGAGGCCTAACACATAAGATAGTCCACATCATGCCATTATAGAATAGGACTATAGGGGCACCTCTTTGAGGGGCACCCCCATTCAGCATAGATCCTTTCAAGAGGAGAACCTACACGTGGCACTCAACATAGACAGGAGGTCTCCCTTAGATGCTAGTTATGAGTGGCCTAGTGATGATGCACTAGAGCAACATAGGGTCCATAAGGATAGGCCACATGATTTTGTCATCCCTCCTCTACCCCTTATTACTATTAGAAACACTAGACCAAATCCATAGCATGAGGCTCTCTAGACAGGGCAAGCCAATTCTTCCTACACCTTTCATGCATACGAAAGGAAGTATGAGGAATACCAATACATTCCTCAAGAGCATTACATAGTGTAGGAGTGATGCACCTCCGCACCTGCTATGTATCAGGATCACCCATTGAGGCCAGAGCCTCGGGTGAATGTTGCTAACCTCGATAGAGGAAAGCAACCCATAGGGGTCTTGGATCACCATGACCGAGATAGACATGTAGAAGAGGCATCTAGGTTTCCTAAACACAATACGATAGAAAAAATTGACTTGGCATTTGCCACACATGCCACCCGCCAAGTGCAAATCACGTAGCTCAGGCAATATCAACAATAGTTAGAGCATTTGTACCACCTTAGCAAAGAGCGCATTTAGCATTAGATAGGCGAATTGCTTCATAACAATGTGCCTAAAGTATAAGTGTATGAGAGGTGCAACCCCTTGGTACAAGACAGGTCCCTGCAACCTTACCAAGGGCTATCTCTGAGACCTCCTAGACCTAAGCGGGAGGCCACTCCCAAAAACAATGATAGGCACCCTCCACGGGCACCCACCCATGTTTATAGGTCTCACCCAAGAACTCCTCAAGAAGCCTATGAGGAGTATGAGCAAGAAGAAGAGCGGTCTGAAATGCCCTACCAAGGCAGAGGGGGTGCTATCTAGCCACCCCTCCATAGGCCTCAAGTTCCTCACAACCCATAATAGGAGCAAACTAAGGAGGAAGAAATTAAATCCTTCGATGTATATAAAGCGCTGTTAGAACACTTAGAGTCTATGGAGAGCAATAATTTTGGGCCCCAAAATCCGACTTTATGCCAACTTCATAGTCACCCTATGCATCCGTCAGTGCCAACACCCCCATACCCTGAACACTTTAAGCTACCCCAATTGGCACTCTTTAGAGGGGAGGAGGATGCCCAAGAGCACGTGACTAGATTCTTGAGCCAAAGCAAGCACTCTTTAGAGGGGAGGAGGATGCCCAAGAGCATGTGACTAGATTCTTGAGCCAATGCTTTGGAATTCATGACAACTATGCTTGGTTTCTAAGAACATTTATAACCACATTCGTAGGCCCTACCTCAGAATGGTTCACTCAGTTGCCAAAACATAGCATCAGTAACTTGGATAAGCTAGTAGATGCGTTCCTCAAAAACTTCACCTTCAACACCAAGAATAAGGTGTCACTAAGTGACCTAGCTAGCCTCAGGAAGTATGAGGAAGAAACCATGGTGGCATATGGGAACCGATGGAGGACGTTGCTTTCAAAGTTGCCCTACCTCCCTCCCATGTCCGACCTAACCCAAATGTTCTCAAAGAGTTGTTTGAGATCGATCTTTGTGCTATTGTAGCTATAGGAATATTCCACTCTTGAGGAAGATCTGGTGCAATCTAGAATCATTGAGGAGATCAAGATACAGGATGGCAATATTTCCTAGCCAAAGAAGAAAAATGGTCTAAGAACACCAAAACAGGGACCACAATAGAAACCCGCTATAGTCAATCAGGTTGCTATAAACATCCCTAAGCCTGCACAAGCAACACAACCTCAAAAGACTAACTATTAGGCGGTTCCTCCTAACAATTATGACAGAGAAAACCAGAGGTAAGAACAAAATTAGTAGCGTCATCCTAGGCGACAACTCACACCTTACACAGAGTCCAGGGACTCCCTGTTTGACCTCTTGTCAGTGGTAAAAATGATCAACCTGCCAGAAATTCAAACCATAGACCCCAATGTGCCAAAGCCTAATGGGTACTGGGAGGACTTATACTGTAGGTTCCATAGGAAGAAGTGACATGACCTTAATGCATGTTGGATGTTTAAAGTCTTAGTGTAAGACCTAATCGACAACAATACATTTGCGGTGGACAACTCTGTAGAGCCAAACAACCAATAGATGGGGTCTTCAGATACCCCCTGCCTACCCATGATGCGTAGGAAAAACCCCTTCAAGTCAATGAGGTGCAACAAAATTGCCCCATGCAGGGGTATGTAGGGATGATAAGCATAGTGACTAGGAATAGGAGGTACCCAGGAGCTGCCCCCATGGTAGCCATCGAAGAAGTTCCATTGATTTCACAACCTCAACAGCACCCTATGCAACCTCCCCCGCCTAGACCAGTGGCCATGATTTGGACTAGACTTACCCAAAGTCTAAGGACCATGTCGTCTAGGCTCTCCATATATGATCTCATTCAACAATCAGTGCCCCATCAGGAGGCTCTAATGTAGATATTAAAAGCCATCGAGTTGTAGCCCCATAAAGCAAATTCATTCAACAACTTTATGGGACATATAAAATAATGTACAGACCTAGTCATCACCTTTAGAGAATATGAATTGAAATCGGTGACTGGTGATGTGGTGGATCCACCCTTGCACATCATTGCATGGGTCAACAAGATTCTATATAAGAGGGTGTTGGTGGACACTGGATCATCAAGTAACATCATTACAACAACATTGAAACATCTGAAGTTATCGATATCTCACATCATGGCCTTCACCTATAACCTTCAAGCATTCAATGATGCAATATGCTCGATGGTTGGCACAATTGTCCTACCCATCCAAGTGGAACAAAAGACAATTCATACATTGTACCACATCTTGGAAGGTGATATGGCCTATAATATCTTGTTGGGTCGACATTGGATTAGGGACATGAAGTGTGTCCCTTCAATAGCTCATCAGTGCTTAAAGTATACATTTCAAGGACAGGTGCATGTAGTCCCGGTAGACTTAGAGCCCTTCAAGCACTACAATACAATGTAGCTATTGTCTTAGTCGACCCTTCCATCAACACATTTGGATTTTTAGCTGAATCCATCTAAATAGGGTTCGATTCCATAGGAGTCCTTGTTGACAAGTCCATCAAATCGCTAGTCGGGTCCATCTTCCTCATCTAGTCCTTCACCAACAATGCCACCTATGATGGCCATACCAAAGGACAAGGGTAAGAAACCCCTAGAAGAGGAACCACCCCTAGTCTCAACCATCTCTACCGAAGAGATGCCTAGCCGAATGGAAGTCGAGATGCCTAGTTCACCCTACATAGAGTGGAATCTGGAAGAACTCCCATTCGTTCCCCCTCAACAACCAATGATCACCATTGAAATGGCCAACATGGGCCTGGGGGACTATTTAGTGCAGAACATTGTAGCAACACCCGCACTTGAGTCCATGCAGGACATGGGGAGACCTCGACTCCCCATCGGCTCTGTGGTTCCTCTAGGCTACCCACCCAATCAGACAAACTTTGTTTATGGGGGTTTGGATAATGGCATTGAACCTTACATGTAAGAAGATGAAGATGAAGAGCCCTTTATTGAGGACGTCAACTATTTTTCCAACCAAAATTTTTCTTTGAGATATCTTGGACAATGTAATTGGCATGGCTACATGTTAGGAAAGTATGAGCAAGGAATACATGTCCTTTGCCAACCAAGATACCAAATGTCGTATGACAAGTCAGGAGTCGGGTTCAACCACCCCCTTCCCCTGGACATCTTGGTAGAGAACATGCAAGGCCTAAGGATAGGCAACAAGGATGGATTGGCATTAGGTCCATATGCTAATCCTAACACAACATATACATTGGGGGACTATCTCCCATTGCTAACAACCAACCTTGTTGACCTTAACAACCCTTTCCCTTTGGTCAAAAAGGGAGAAATTTTGAGGACTCACCTACCAGAGGGATATGGACAAGACCAAGAAGGGTCTTCAGAAGATGAGTCAGAATATGAGGTAGCACCTTGGGATCCTTTTGAGTCTGATAGCAATCATTCACAAGTGACTACCATGGATGATTATCAGGAGAGATTTCTAACAATGTTTCCTTTGGATGCTCCAATTGAACATATGCCACCTCAAGAGAATCAGGTCCCCCCATAGAGAGCGAAACAACCTTGATGGGACCACATTAATTTTCTCAAGCAGGATGAGCCTCATATGTCGCAAATAGCTATTGGGGCCAACAAATGCCTTTGGATCTTCGACAGTGATTATGAATATGAAACTGAGATGGCCTATCTCAATCATATGCAACAACAACAATATCCCTTGGACATAGATGACATGTTTGAACAACTACACATATGTCCAAGGTATAGGTGGCACCTAAACTAGGCGCAGTTTGACCAATTACTACACCCGCCACTCTAGCTATACCAAGAACATATTCCACCTAGAGATCCTATAGAGCCGTCATTGTCTAGGGTAGATCCTATCCTCTTATCCGCACACAGGGCCGATCCATTTGTGCCAGTACCCACAGAGCCATATCCTAACCACAAAGATAACCTAGGATGTCTGAGTAACCACACCCACGGTAATGGAGACAAAAATCATTTCATTAACATGATCTCCATTGAATTAACCGCCCCCATTCACAATCCAGTCGACCCAACATGGTCATTGCATCTAGACCTAGATGCTATAGACTGGGATCACGCTGACACACCACCATCCCCATTAGAGTATTGGCCTTGCGGTGGGATGTTCTATTTTACCCCAGGATAGACTCAGGATGTATTCCATGCTAAAGAGGAACCCGGTATTTTGAAATATGATCTAAATTTAGAAAATGATATCCACCTGATCCCAACACCACACTAGTTGGAAGATGGGTCCCACATGTCATTCGAGGAGATGACTAACATAGACATCGACTCTGATCCAATGAACTTGTAAATCATCAAGCTGGGGGTAATTATATCCCTTGAAGAGCAAGCTGAATACATTGTCCTTCTCATAGAGAAGAAGGAGGTTTTGCATGGTCTTATAAAGACATGACGGGGCTAGATCTGCAGCTAGTCACGCATAATCTTATGCTTTATACGATAGTCAAGCTAGTAAATAAAAAACTACGTAAGATGCACCCAATAGTAGCCTCAATGGTCAAAGATGAGATACAAAAGTTTTTGGATGCACAGTTTGTCATCTATGTGGATTACCCACCATGGTTGTCTAACATGGTGCCCATCAAAAATCCTAACGAGAGGATTCGCATATGCACTAATTTTTGAGATCTAAACAAAGCGAGTCCTAAGGATGATTTCCCATTGCCTAGCATTTATGCATTGGTCGATGCTATATCAGGCCATGAAATGCTTTCCCTCATGGATGGTTTCTTGGGATACAATAAGATTCGTATCAATCCTAAGGACCAACTAAAAATGGTGTTCACAATGCCTTGGGGGACATTTTGTTATAAGGTCATGCCCTTTGGCCTTAAAAATGTTGGTGCCACCTACCAATGTGCCATGACATACATCTTCCATGATCACATGCATAAAACTTTGGAAGATTACATGGATGATTTGTTGGCCAAATATCTTTTATGCCCAGATCATCTCGATGACTTGAGCAAGATCCTCGATTGCCTCATTGAACATAAAGTCAGACTGAACCCCAAGAAGTGCATATTTGGCATCACATCTAGAAATATCTTGGGTTTCATCATCTCAAAGTAAGGAATTAAGGTAGACCCACACAAATTCAAGGCAATCCTTGAAATGTTCCCCCAACTACCATCAAATAGCTCAGAAGTCTACAGGGAAAGGTTGCATCAATCAAGTGCTTCATAGCATAGCTATCTGACAAGTGTTGACCCATGAATAAATTATTGCACAAGGGGGTAGTATTTCACTGGGATGACGAGTGCCAGTCAGCCTTTGACGACATTAAACAATACTTGGCTTCACCGCCAGTATTGGCACCACCTAGACCAGGAGTTTTGTTCTACTTATACATCTCAGCTACTAAGGTGGCACTGGGTGCCATGCTATCCTAGAAAAATGAACTACACAAAGAACAGGACTAATTACTATCTTAGTCGCACCCTGGTCAGTTATGAACTTAACTATGCATACGTTGAGAATCTCTACTTGGTAGTGGTGTTTGCTACCAAAAATCTACACCACTACATGCTCATCAATATGATGTATGTTGTGTCTAAGGATAATCCATTGTGATACATGAAAATTTGTACTTATCATAGTAGTCGCACGTTGAAATGGATCATGTTGTTGATGATGTTTGACATAGAATTCATTGGATAGAAATCCATAAAATTTCAAGTCATCACCGATCAACTAGCAGAGGCTCCTCTTCAATATGATTAGCCTCTGACCGTAGAACTACCAGATGATGGGGTCTTCCATGTTTTAGAATCACCAAATTCTAATGATCCTGAGTCACAGGTTGACATGACCCTATTCTTTGATGGTTCTAAATGTGAGCAAGGAGGTGGCATGGGAATTATATTATTCACTCCAAAAAGGGGCTCCAATGCCTCTATCATTTAAATTAGAATTCCCGTGCACCAACAACAATGCAAAATATGAAGCCTTGCTCATAGGTCTTCAAACAGCAGTCACTATGAACATCAAACGTTTAAACATATTTGGTGATTCATTGTTAATTATCAATCAATTCAAAGGGATATTCCAATGTAAATGCCCAGTTCTATAGGCCTACAAAGCCCTTGTGGACAAATTCCTAGCACATCTTGAATGGTATGACATCGAGGCACTCCCTTGATCATCGAATCATTTTGCGGACACTATGGCCTCCTTGTGGTCACTAATCTCGCAAGACCCTTATGGTGAGATGACAACCATTCAGGTCAAAACATTATCGCAATCCATGATGGAGCGTGCAAGCTCTGACCTAACACCAAGAATCCACCTGATCCAGATTGAACCATCTCAGGATAGGTTCTCTCGAATCCATGATTGTCTGAATCAAGCCAACTAAGGGTCCTTGTTCTCCCTAACCCCTCTTAATAGCAACACAACGCTATTTTTACAAGTTCTTTCCCGCTCAATTTTTTCTAGGGATGAACTTCAAGAGGGATTGTTCGTTCATACCATCGAGGTTTCTGATCATCAAGATTGGTATACACCCATAAGGGATTACCTCAAGCTAGGTAACCTCCCACTTGGATTGACACAAGCCGCAAAAATATCATTTAAACAGAAAGTGGCAAAACATGTCTTGTTAGGAGACATTTTGTATCGTCGGAGCTATGAAGGAATCCTCCTCCATTGCTTGGACCAAGAGGAGTCTGCTTATGTGATCACCCAAGTCCACGATGGTACATGCGATGGCCACTTCAGCGGTATGGCCATCTTTAGAGCGAGATTGTTGCGCATATGTAATTAATTGTGTGAAGTGTCAACACCATGCTAATTTGACACACGTACCTTCTCAGGCCTTGCAACCGATCTAATTGTCTTGGCCTATTTTGTAGTGGGGCTTCGATCTAATCAAAAATATCTCCCCTACATCATCATGTCATCACATGTTTATCATAATGGCCACAAATTACTTCGCCAAGTGGGTGGAAGCAATTCTGCTAACCTCTACGACTGGAACCCACATTGCGGAGTTTATTTTACATAACATCATATGTCATTTTGGTATTCCATGCAATATCATCTTGGATAATGGGATGTCATTCAAGAAAAAATATGTACGTTCTTTGACAACAAAGTACAAAATATAGCACAGTTTTTCAACACCTTATTATCCGCAGGAAAATGGGCAAGCAGAGGCATCAAACAAAACACTAGTCACCATCCTCAAAAAGACCATCGTAGATAGTCATAAGGATTGGCACATTCAAATCTCGCTTGCCCTATGGGCTTATCGCACTAGCATTCGGATGCCCACTAGGGCAACTCCATTTTTGCTGGTGTATGGCTCCGAGGCTATCATGCCTCTCGAGTTGGAAATCCCTTCCCTACACATTTCAATGCAAGAGTTCATCGATGATGAAACTGCGTGGCAGGCTCGATTAGACCAATTGACGTTGCTCGATGAACGATGCATCAATGCTCTTGAGCATTTGCGTATCTATCAAGAGCAACTTAAGAAAGCATACAACATGAAGGTTCACCTCAAGGACTTTTAGGTTAGTGACTTGGTCTTAAAATAGAACCAACAAAATTTTAGTTTGTCATCCCATATAAGGGACAAGTTCATGGCAAACAGGTTAGGTCCTTATGTGATTGACAGTAAAATAAGACCTAGAACATACCGGCTCACCTCTCTTGAAGGAATCGAGCTAGAACCCTTGAACATCAGTCATTTGAGGCCATTCCACATTTAGAGAGCCATAGTCCAACCAAAATCTCCAAGGATTCTCGCAATCGCTTGGTCAAACCCAAAATCTCCAAGGATTCTCGTAATCGCTTGGTCAACCCAAAATGCCCCGAAGGTGTCCATAAACCCTTTGGTCAAACAAAAATCTCCAAGGATTCTCACAATCGCTTGGTCAACCCAAAATGCTCCAATGGTATCCATAAACCCTTTGGTCAAAACAAATGCTCCAAGGGTACCCATAATCGCTTGGTCAAACCCAAAAGCTCCAAGGATTCTCGTAATCACTTGGTCAACCCAAAATGCCCCAAAGGTATCTATAAACCCTTTGGACAACCAAAAAGCTCCAAGGATTCCCACAATCACTTGGTCAAACACAAAAGCTCCAAAGGTGTCCATAAACTCTTTGGTCAAACCAAAAGCTCCAAGGGTGCCCATAGCTGCTTGGTCAAAACAAATTTCCTAAACAAACAAAAACAATAAAATAACAAAAAAATTTGCATTTCAATTCCATGCATACTCGTAAAAATAAAAATACAAAAATATAAGTTGCATTAGGCATCGCATCCATACATTGCATATTTGCTGGTCATACATGTCACAAGCACCATAGATTGTACTTTCTCAGCAATTCCATAATTTTCCATATCAAATCCATTTATAAACACATACATCCCAAATAACACCATCCCCATTTTTAGCATAGTCAATTGTCTCCTAATGTATATAGGGTTTTCATCATTCAACTGTCTTTAAGTTTCTAGAAAAAAACTGTATAGAGTTAAACGAATTTTACAAGGGAAAGTTTTACGGGGGTCATGCCTCATTATGTAACATCCCTACACAAGTTAAAACACATAAAATAATTTCTAAGTTGTGTGAACGCTAGAGAAACTACAAAGCAATCTAGGGTACCATAAGTGAAATATTAGCCTGCTCATACCCTTGTGCAAATGGTTCAAGAGTGCTGAGAATTGACAAAAGGACAAGCTCTTCCCTATCAATTCCCCCTAATCAACAGTGGTTTTCACCACTAGCACAAAAAACAATCACCGTTGGTCCCCAAATTTTTAAGGATTCATACTACACGTCCCTGAACAGGATGGGTAGTCATCCCCAAGGTCTAAAATGATCAATGCCATTCAAAAAAAAATCCCCACAAGCCATCATCATGACCATATCCACTCAAATTTGGTCTCCAAAGTCGTAAGGATTCGTACTACATGCCCCTAACAAGGATGGGTAGTCATCCCCAAGGCCTAAAAGATCAATGCTCTTACTTCATCATATCCCTAATCCCCTTTGGTTCCTAAATTCATAATGATTTGTACTACACATCCTTGAACAGGATGGGTAGTCATCCCCAAGGCCAAAAGGATCAATGTCATTCACAAGCCACAAACCTACAATCTCAACCTTACGAAGCTCAAAATCCAAAATCAAATAACAATGGTTATCACCACTATTCAAAATCCTTGCTCAAAAAGAAAAACAAAAGAGAAAAATAAATAGTGATTTTCATCACTATGTATACGAGCAAGTATCCTAGCACATTGAGCAAACAAAAATCCTGAACTTGAATCCCTAGAATTCTTAGCATTTGAAAACCATCCAGGTGATCCTCATTACAGGTTTTGTGGATAGCCTACCCGGCAATGGCAGTATCCTAAATGCATGATGATATGTCTATCACATTATCTTTGCATGTAATCAGACCAATGTTTGCATGTGGATGAGCTAGCTTATGGTACGTTAGATTATCCCATGGATTAATCTTACTAAATACAACAACGAAGTTAGTGGAGCTAATTAGGTGATCCTCAGTATAGGTTTGGTTGACAACCTATCTGGAACTGGCGGTATCCTGACAAATACCACATAAATGAACTCAATTGTACACACAGGGATGTGAGATAACTTGGGCAAACTCAAGTCAGATTTATACCTTGTTCAAAAGTCTTGTGAGATAAATGTATAGTCTTGGCTAGCTAGTTAAACTATCTAAATATTCGTAAAGCTTAACTATATTTTAAAAACAATTGGTACATTTCATTACATACATCACCATAAAAAAATATGAAAAGTACAAAAACAAAGTTATCACATGCAAAGTCATTCCACAAAGCCATCACATAAGTATAGAAATCTAGTCACTCTTGTACAGTCTATGGTGCCATCGACAAGTTATCAACAACTCATTTCATTCATTCCATATGCATACATCCTCTAATTCGACACATCGCATTCATAATACCACATGCATACATCAGCATAAATAACTATGCATAAATAGAAACAAAAACCATGAAAAGTGCATAAACACAAAGAAATTCATCTGTATATATATCATCAAAAATTCCCGTAGGCTACAATAATCGGTCCTCTGACCCCGCAAAAACAAAACAAAAACTCAAAAACCCCCAAGCCTAGGACGTCGACCACCATGATCATGCAGGATCGATGTGACGAGAACTACCCCCATGGTGTGGGTCCTATGGGACCCCTTAGGGCGGCTACTGCTAGCCCCCGCATCATGCCTACTAGTGCCTCCCTCATCCAGTCACCTACGCCGAGAGGATGCTGACTGCTCAGTATCACTCCCTCTCGTGCGGTGCGACAATCTACCTACACTAGCCACAAGAATCTACCCCCTAAGGTGGATAATCTCTACCTTCATATCAAATTGATGCCAAATCAATTCCATATTCTATTGATGAATTATGGGCAAGTTCTCATCATGCTGTTCCAATGCCTTATCCCTCTCTACTATCTATGTTCACAAGAGATCAATCTCTCGTGCAGCATCGGTATCCCCATCTTACCGATGGTATGCAACAAATGTGTTCTCTCGCTCAGTGATCTACATTCATAGGATATCCCTCTCCTGTAGTGCATCCTCGAGCTCCTCATCCCACCTCTGGAGCATCCCCTCCAATCGCACATTCTCATCACGCAACCCTGCCTCCATATCCCCCAAGACTGCCTGAGGCATTGACATCTCTAGCGTAGCAGCCTGCTCTGGATCCCACTACTCCGAGATGTCCTACATCTTCGGCTGATCCGACACCCCAAAATCCTCCCCCGTGTCATCCACCTCTACCATGTTTGCATCCTCTAGTGGAGCTCCCCAATCATCTCCTAGTGCCTCTCCACCCTCCCTGCCAGCTACTGTTGCCTCTGTGCTTCCTAGTGGTCCCTCTCCCCGCCATCATCATAGTATCCACCACTACTCATACTTAGTCATCGCCCCAACGTCATCCACGTCAGGTGCATCAATAATTGTATCTGAATCCTCACCCAACGGTGTAATGACTGGACATAATAGAGTCCTCTTGTCCCCCTGGCATCGATAGATCAAGGGCTCACCATGTAACCCCTAGTGTACCCCAAACTATCGTGTCACCTAGCCATACAAGAAGAACTCATGTTTAGTCCCATGTCACCCAATCAGCCACCTCCTCCTGCAAACTTGTTGTAGCCACTCTCCAGCCTCAGGCCAAGCTGAACAGTCTCGGTATGGTCACCAGAACACCTCCCCAGGAGTAAGTCGAGTGAAGGCATTGACATAGTGCCCTACGACACCTGCCCACCATGGACTCTGCCCATGCTCCTCAGACCGTCACCACAATGCCCCGTATCTGATCTCTCGGTCTACCATCTCTACTTGCGTCATCCAGGGTAACCCAACCGGCCTCTCCACCGCTATGTGCTACCAAGCCCAGCACTGCAACAAGTAGCTACAACCAATCCCCTTCCACCTCGCAGTAGACCTTGTACAGCTCATCATAGAGCTGTGCCAGCAGAGTCTGTCCCCATCTCATGATCATCGATGCCTCCATCGGACACTCCACCAACCGAAAGACCACCTCCAACAGGTTCCATGGGAACCTCACACCCGAAGATTTGGGTAGCAACATGTTAGAAATGAGGCCCATCAGTACTGCGTGCCTCACTCCCAACATGCCCCTCTCTAGCCACCATCGAACCAAAATGCCACCAATCTAGCAGTCGCCCTCTGCCCTCTCCACTATTTTGTCCACCCCCATCTCCTCCCTATGCCCAAAGCAGTGTGTCAACACTATTGTCCACTAGTCTCGTGGCATTGTCCTGATTGGTAGCCCGTCTATCAGAATCCATAGAATCCGATAGACGTCCTCCAAGATCATTTTCATCTCCCCTGTTGGGAGATGGAAGGTTTTGGTCCGAGGATCCCACAAGTTGATCAGGTCCATTAGATAGGCCCGATCCCCGACCACAGGCTCCAACTGAGTCACATGCTTGATCCCAAGGGCCTCAAGCCACTCCTAATCATCCAAAGTTAGCGCCTTCCATGCTTCAGTGAAAATCGTGGGCACATGGTACCGGCTCTTCACAACCTGCACAAGAAAACAACACAAAAACATTAAAACCATGAAAAAATATACAACAATGCATAAAACAATGTACAACTAAAAATAGACAAATAACGAGCGACAAAATTCACAAAAATACAATAACATTTCAAAAATAATTTTCAGTTCCTAGGATTTTTCCATCTAACGGTCAACTGATAAATTACACACAAAATACAAAAAAATCAAAAAAACCATTTGTCAGTCCTAGGGTTTTTTAACTCTAAGTTTAACTGATAAATTAAAAACAAACAAAACATTCCAAAAATAAATTTTCAGTCCTAGGGTTTTTAACTTTAAACTGATAAATTAAAAACAAACAAAACAATTCAAAAAAATAATTTCTCAGTCCTAGGGTTTTTAACTCTAAACTGATAAATTAAAAACAAACAAAATAATTTCTCAATTCTAGGGTTTTTAACTCTACAAGGATAAATTAAAAACAAACAAAACAAAAAACATTCAAAAAATTAATTTCTTAGTCCTAGGGTTTTTAACTCTAAACTAATAAATTAAAAACAAACAAAACAATTCAAAAAAAATATTTTGTCAATTCTAGGGTTTTTAACTCTAAATTGATAAATTAAAAACAAACAAAACAATTCAAAAAAAAAAATTGTCAATTCTAGGGTTTTTAACTCTACACTGATAAATTAAAAACAAACAATACAAAAAACATTCAAAAAAATAATTTCTCAGTCCTAGGGTTTTTAACTCTAAACTGATAAATTAAAAACAAACAAAACAATTCAAAAAAATAATTTGTCAATTCTAGGGTTTTAACTCTACACTGATAAATTAAAAACAAACAATACAAAAAACATTCAAAAAAATAATTTCTAAGTCCTAGGGTTTTTAACTCTAAACTGATAAATTAAAAACAAACAAAACAATTAAAAAAAATGGTTTGTTAGTACCTAGGGTTTCACTCTAAAGGTCAACTGATAAATTAAAAACACAAACAAAAACAACATAACATAACTAGGGTTGAGTTACGTTTTTAAGCTCAATTTTACCCTACGTTTCTAACCTAAGTTTTGATCTTTGTTAAATTAGGGTTAAGCGAAGTTTTAAGTTACGTTCTAAACTAAGTTTTTCAGCTAAGTTTTAAACTAACTTTTGATCTTTGTTTAACTAGGGTTAAACTAAGTTTTAAGCTCAGTTTTAATTTTTGATAGATTAGGGTTTCTTTTAGTTTACACCAAATACAAAAACAACATGGTTTCCACTAGGGTTTCAACCTAAGTTTTAATGAAGCCATAACACAAAAATTCACACATAATAACAAAACACTTTCTATTTAGGGTTTCATTTTTAATTTGAAAAACCAAAATACAAAAAGAAAAAAACAAATAACTTGTAGTTTTTAATACTGCACAAAAAAGAGGAAGAGCACTCACTGGTCTCACTTTGGCTCCACCGTTGGATGATTCAGTCCATGAACTCATGGTGGTGGGATAAATTCAGCAGTGCTTCACTTCACAGACTTGACCTCCTCCTCCTCAGAGCTCCAAATTGCCAGGAAAAACAAATGCAAATGAGCCCAAAACCTATTTTTGGCCCTTAAATAGGCTTTTTGAGCCTGTAATCATTCCTCCCTGGTATGAGCTCTCTTTTTAGAACTCATCCCACCCTGGGATGATTACTTAACTGGTATTCATCCCACCCAGGAATGATTACAGAGCAAAAATTTCAAAAATAGCAAAAACTGCACAAAATGCACCAAAAACAAGAAAAAAAAAGTGTTCGATAAGAGTGCTTTTGCACTTGCCATTATGGGCTTCCAAAATAGACGTAGGGGTCACAAATCCTCACTATCCTATTCCCTAATAAGGCTACCATATTTGGACCGCTCCATGGGATGTCGGATTATCGAGAATTTTATCCCCAAATGGCGTCACAAAACTGGTCAAAACCCAACTGAAACAAAGCAATAACATTACCGAATGAAGGTGCCTTTGCGCCTGAAATTATTGGCATCCAAAATAGATTTCAGGGTCACAAATCCTCACTATCCTATTCCCTAAGCAGGCTACCATAGCTGGACCGCTCCACGGGATGATGGATTGTCAAGAATTTTATCCCCAAACGACATCACAAAACGGGTCAAAACCCAACCAAAACAAAGCAATAACATTGTCGAACGAAGGTGCCTTTGTTCCTGACATTCTTGGCATCCAAAATAGACATTAGGGTCACAAATCCTCACTATCCTATTTCCTAAGTAGGCTACCATAGCTAGACCGCTCCACGGGACGACGAATTGTTGAGAATTTTATCCCCAAATGGTGTCACAAAATGGGTCAAAACCCAACCAAAACAAAGCAATAACATTGCAGAACAAAGGCGCCTTTGCGCCTGACATTCTTGGCATCCAAAATAGATGTTGGGGTTACAAATTTTCACTATCCTATGCCCTAAGAAGGCTACCATAGCCGGACCACTCCACGGGAAGATGGATTCTTGACAATTTCAGCTCCAAAATGCGTCACAAAAAGGGTTAAAACCCACCAAAAATAGGTCAAAATGTTCAAAAACTGCTTAAGCATTCAACGATAAACAACTGAAGGCACCCTTACCTAAGTCATCTTGGGTCAAGCGACTCATCACTTTTCTCATGTTGGTCATTCCCTCATCGATTCGTCGCTTGAGTGGGTAGTCACACTTAGTCACCAATCAACAAAAATATACCCAATCAAGGAAATGGCATGCATTCAAAGAATCATTGACAAAGAAAATCATGCTCCTGCTTGGGGCAGCAAACAAGTAACAATCACAAGCTGATCAAACACTTGGTATTCGTGAATCATGAACTCAAGGTTCCCATAGACAAAAGGTTGGGACCTTTGCCTATTCATGACTAATCAATGTCCAAGATCAAGTAAAACCTCATCGAAATTAAGTTCCTTAGCTCGTCAGAAGAAAGGATTCAAGAAGGCATGCCCTTTCCATACTTGGGGCATCAAGAATTGGTTAGGTTACTGAGAAACCCTAATCATTAGTGCTTTGGTTATCTATTTTTGCTCAGCGCTGTGCCTTGCACAACGTTTCCCAAAAATGGGTATCTATAGACACCAAAATAGCACCAATTTGATTATGTGGCAACAAGCACGGATCGCATTGACACACACAGCCCCCAGGGCATCCCCTAGAGGTTAAACAGTGGTCCTAACCACTCCCAACAGTAGTTTGGAAGGTCAAGGGTCAATTTTGCACCTTTTGGCACTTTTCTCCCTACTCGTCCCACCCTGGGACGATTACAAATTGGGATTTGTCCCACCCAGGGACGAATAGAAGCATTCGCCCCAGGGTGAGGCGAATAGCAGGTTTGACTGGAAAAAATTCAAACCTTGACAAGTCCGCCAGTTAACTGTAGCTTTAGGCCATGCAATTGTGAGGAATGGTTTCAAATCAAGGAGAGAGACTTCAGTCATGCATGTCTTTGATTTTGAAGGCCTCATGCAAGGAGACTCTAAATCAGGGAATAATATTTTCTCTCAAAATAGGACCAACAACTCAAGTGGCACCCTCACATGCGCATTCAAACAGAGAGACCCTAGATCTATAAATTGGTGAGTCTTCTCACCCAAAAAGGAGAGACAGAGAGGAGCCTTTGGAGCAATGAAGTGCTGCCAAATTATATCCTCACCCATCGATTGTGCTTTTACATCCTTGATCTCTATTTTGGAGGGAGGTTATTGGGTGATTATTGGAAGTGCAATCCGGACCCAAAACCAAAAATTTGACCACAATATCCCACCAAATTTTCTGAAAACACCCCATAAGAGGTTTTGGACCCATCCCAAGTGGATTGGTGTCAAAATAGAGTCCCAAACGGCGGGCATCCTGCCCCCGAGCGCCCCCCAAACTATCGCAGTTCTAAACGCCCCACCCCGGAGCGAATAGAAATATGTGGCAAATTTCCTTTCTATTATTTTTGCATCTGATTCTATACTACTTAGATAGATTGTCATTCAAATTTCACATCATTTTGAGCACTTTTGATCATGTTTTTATCATTTCCCACCTTTACTAACTTGCAGGTAGCATCAACAAATTCCTAGTGATAGAGGCCAAATTGGGAAAATCTGACCCTTGGGTCTTCCCAAAATACCCCCAATTAGCTAACCCCAACTTTGCAGGTGATTTGGAGGCTTCTAGACCAGACATTTGGGACTATGCTTTTTGGTGCTTTGTTGTAGGTCTATTCGTCCCACCCCGGAGCGAATACAAATCTGTGGTAAATTTTCTGAATGTTCTTTTTGCAGTGTCTCCCTTGTGATGTTTTTATGCCCCTATCAAGTTTTTAGTTCATTTGGATCTATTTTAGTTACCATTTTATTCATTTTTTGCATTCACTAATCATAGGCGTGGGGATTGCATGTTTCATTTTATCTACAGATGCTACTGAATGTTTTCTATTTCCTTGAACGTAGGATCTGGACATTAGAGGAGCAGAAATGAGTCAAGACTCATCAACCCAAGTGGCGGTGATGTTTGGTCCGCCCATTTTACATGTGGGCACGCGAAAGAAGGAATAGCATCCATGGGTGTAACAAGAACACATTTAATGCTCCTAGCCCCTAAAAATGGAGGAGGCAAATTGTAACTGAGTTCTGAAACATATTAATAAAAAGGGTTGTCTTCCACATTGGCTTCCTATTTGGTTTCGATTCGTTTATGCTTCTCTCCTTTCATGCACTTTCAATTCATAGGATTTGGCATTATCTTTTGTTTCGTTTTGCATCACATCTTGGATTTTCCTTTTTGTTTCTGTATCCTCATGCTTTCAATTTATATATGAAGAAATGAAACATAAATATTCTAGGGATTATCATCAGAAGGATGCCTTGGTTGTGAAAGGTGGTTCTCAAGAAAGAAGTAAAAATAAATCAGGAGAATGGAGATCAAAATCTAGGGTAAAGTTTGTTATTCCTAACAAAATAAAATGATGGATGTGTGGTAAATAAGGGCATTATAAAAGAGATTACATATTTAATAAGGATTATGAAGTAACTTCTATAGAAATGAAGACCACGAATGAAGATTTAGGGGACCTGTTTGTAGCTACAACATGCTCAAAGTGAACACCATGGCTCATGGTTGATTGACTCAGGTGCTTCTTTTCATATGACTACTCATAGGGAGGGGTTATGTGAATATGAAAATATAAATGAAGGTGAATTTTTCTTGAGAGATAATTTGACAAGAAATAATAATTCGAGGAAGAGTCAAATTGAGGTTAAAATATAGAAGAGTTAAAACCCTTCATGGTGTGCTACATATTCTAGGTTTGGCAAGAAATATTATATCTATTAGTAAGATGAATGATGTGGGTGTGACTATGGAATTCAATAAGGATAGTTGTAATATGGTTCATGGATGCTTAGTGTTGGCAAGAGGAGTTCATACAGGAAATTTATTCAAACTTGAGGCTAGTGTTATAAGTATTGGTTGCAATAACTCTTCAGTTGTAGAGGAAATTAATATGGTAGAATAAGATCCAAGTATTCCTATAGCAAATATAACGGTGTGGCATCAATGCATGGGGAAAATTGGTGAGAAAGGCTTTAGAACATTGAAAATGAAAGGTATGATTGAAGTAATTTTTTATTGCCCATTAAATTTTTATTTGTGTGAGCACTATATTTTTGGAAAGCAAACCAAAGTTAAGTTTTCAAGTAGTGCTACAAGATCTGAAAGAATTTTCCATCTAGTTTAGAGTGATGTATTTGGAACTACAAAAGTACCATCATTAGGTAAATCTATTTATTTTATTACATTTATAGATGACTTCTCAAGAAATACCTAGGTCTACTTTTTACGGTACAAATATGATGTTTTCAATGAATTTAAAATGTTCAAAGATCTTGTAGAAAATCAAACAGAGAAAAAGATAAATATTTTGAGAAGTGATAATGGTGATGAGTTTTCTCAAATGAATTTGAGCAATTTTATAAATATTGTGGAATAGAAAGGCATAGAACAACTTCATATACTCCACAATAGAATAGAGTTGCACAATGGATGAATAGAATATTTATGGATAAGGCAAGAAATATGCTAAGTGGTGTGGGGTTAGAAAAGAAATTTTGGGTAGAAGCCATGTTAATTGCTTGCTACATCATCAATATATATCCTACCTCAAATTTGGTAGACAAAAATCCACAAGTGTGGACTGGTAATAAATAGTCTCTTATTCATATAAGATTTTTTGGTTGTGAATATTATATGTATGTCCCAAAAGAGAAAAGGACTAAGCTAGACTATAATTATGATAAATACATATTTTTGGGTTATAGTACTGGTGCAAAATGATATATGTTGTGGAATCTAGAAACATAGAATATTACTTACAGTCGTAATGTGATATTTAGAGAAGAAAAAGGGGTTTCAAAATAGGAAATGCAACCAAGCAAAGAACTATAAATAGTTTAGGTAAAACTGGAATAGGAGGAAGAACATGTGGTAGAACCTGAATTATAGAGAGATTCTAAAGATGAATATTTAAATGAAGAAGGTGAGGAGGCTGAAGATGCATAACCTAGAACTCCAATTTTGAGGAGATCACTTCAGGTGAGAAGACTCCCAGAAAGGTATAGCCCTTCAAATTTTTGTTTTACATTTAATTTATCAGTTACTGATGAAGAACCCAATACTGTAAAGGAAGCACATCATTCAATTGAGAATAAGTATTGGAAAAGAGTTATGGAAGAAGAAATGAAGTCCCTCGATAAAAATAAGACATGTGACTTGGTGAAATTACCCCTTGGAAGAAAACTTGTTGGTTGTAAGTGGTTGTTCAAGAAGTACAATATAGAAGGAAATTTGGAGAAGTACAAAGCTCGCTTGGTAGCAAAAGGATTTTCTCAAGTTGAGGAATTGAATATGGTGATATTTTTTCTCCTATGGCTAAACTAAAATCAATTAGAGTTTTGTTGGATATTTCTATTGCGTTTAATTTTAAAATAGAACTAATGGATGTAAATATAGCTTTTCTACATGGTGAACTTGATGAAGACATATATATATATATATATATATATATATATATATATATATATATATATATATATATATATCACAACTAGAATGATTTAGGGTAAAAGGTAAGGAGGACCTGGTATGCAAGTTCAAGAAGTCTCTTTGTGGGTTGAAGCAGTCTCCAAGGATGTGGAACCAAAAATTTGATAGGTTTGTTTTGATACTTCGGTTTGGGAAAAGTAAAGTAGATCCATATATATATTTCAACAAGGTAAAAATTTTGTTATCATTGTATTACATGTGGATGAAATGTTGTTAATTGGTAACAATAAGGAGATGCTAAAGTTACTAAAATCTCAATTATCTTCTAAATTTAACTTGAAGGATTTGGTTGCTACAAAATTCATTTTGGATATGGAAATAATAAGGGATCGTGCAAATAAAAAGTTGTGGTTAATCAAATAAAAAATGTTGATTTGATATGACAAAGGTTTAGGATGCATGATTGTAAACCAGTATGTACTCCATATCTGGTTGATCAAAAGTTATATGCTAAACAGTGTCCAAAAATAGATGAGGAAATTGAAGAAATGCATCATGTTACTTATGCTATTGTTGTTGGCAGTTTGATGTATGCAATGGTTTGTACTAGACATGATATTGCACATCCAATGCGAGTAGTTAGATAAATATCCAATACAATAAAGGAATATTTGACTGTTATGAAGAGGATCTTCAAATACTTGTGTGGAACTACAAATTATGTTATCTATTATGATGGAAAATCTAGAGGTAATGATATTGTAATTCTATAAAGGTTTTTGGATGCTGACTGGGCTGGAGAAATTGATAAGAGAAGATCCATGAGTGCTTATGTGTTTAGGATGTTTGGAGGGGCAGTAAGTTGGATGAGTAAAAAGAAAATAATTTTTGCTTCATCCACTATAGAAATAGATTTTATTGCAATAACTCATGCTTGTAAAGAAGCAGTGTAGCTATAGAGGTTGTGTTCAATAGTTGAAATTAAGCAAAAGGTTGTGAGAATTGATAGTGATAGTTAGAGTGTAATATTTTTGGTAAATAATCCTGGTTTTCATGATTATATCAAGTACCATTTGTGAGAGAGATAGTTGAAGAGAACCTGGTTATATTTGAGAAAGTTTATATAGAGAAGAATATTGTTTATTCATGAACAAATGTTGTACCTGCTCAGAAAGTTTCTTGGTGTAGAATATCTATGGGTATGGTTTCCCTTGGTAGTTGGCAATAGCAGATATTATCCCCTATGGAAATTATTTAACAAGTAGGAGAACATTAGAATTATATTGAATATTTTCCATGTTATTTGGGGGGGTTAACTCTAAAAGGACTACACACTCTGTAAAAATTTCCTCATCGAGGTTCTCTTCAATTGGGATAAAATGTTTGGGAGTTTAATCTATTTTTATACCCATATGGATGATTTTTAGTTTAATGTAATGTCGACCCAAGGTTATGTGCCTATGGTATTGTAAAATCCCTTCTTGTGTTGTTGGTACAAAAAGTAGCACTTGCATGAGGGTTTGAAAATGAATTTGCAAGAAATGTAATCACAAGCGAAAATCAAGCGAAAGGATATTATTGTATTGAAGACGATCAAATTTATACAATAAGGAAATATTCTTTCTAGGGATTTTTAAAAGGATTTCCCAGGATAAATTTGTGTGTAATGTGTTCTTCTTTGTTTTTCCTTTGATTCTATAATTACTATTTTTCTAGAATTTATTTATTGGGGTATTATTTATCTTTAGTTTCATAATAGGGGTATGAACCCAAGGGTACCCATTTTGGACCTGAAGGCTCCATTTGATAATCCACTAAAGATTCTAAAATTGAAGAAGATTCCATAGAAAGGTTATCCTTAGAGGATAAATTCCCCAATTTTTTATCAGAAGTAGCATGATCAGAAGCCTCATTCTTTTGGATCTTCAAGGGCCCTATTTTTCTTTGAGGGCAATGAGCCAATTTATGACCATGAATTTTAGATTTGGAACAAAACAAGGGTTTATTTTCATAAACTATGGACTGAATTCTCATCCCCATGTCCAAAATAAATTTGATAGAGTCAGGAAGATCAACATCAAGATCCACAATAACACACATGTGAGTAAAAATTATTCTAGATCTTGCTCTGGTAAAAGCATCAATCATAACTAAATTGTCCAATATCTTCGCAATACCTCTAAGAATTTCTTCAATATTGGTAATACCTCTAAGAATTTCTTCATGCTAGAAGTGGAAGGGTAAATCTGGTAGCTTGGTCTAGATAGGGACGGTATTGATTTTTTAAGTTTTGGGATAAAATTTCATTCCCATATTGGAACGAAAAGGCTTCTCCTCATGAAAAACCAAGGACCTCCACCTAAAATACTATGGAGACTCCTACAAAGAAATTTTAATAAGAAAAAAACCATTAGGAATGGAAATAATATGCATCTACCATCTAGGAGACCACTTTTAAAATATCCATCTTCTAATAGAGTTCAAATTAGGCCTAGAGTTTTCCAAAAAAAATTTGACTAAGGAGATATATCCATCCCCCCATAGTTAATTTTAAGATATTTAATGGGATGGATAAAGTCCTATGCTCAGGTTCAATATGATATTCAAAAGAGATACTTTTCTTTGGTCTATTTGAAACAAAATCCGCAAACGAGATTTTATTAGCACACGAAGGTAGAACAAGGTTTTAAGATCCCTAAAGAGGGACTACCTTACTTGGTATTAAATCCTAAAGCCTTAGCCCAATTTCAAGAATATTTTTAATCACTGGATCCACCTCACTAGCCACTTTATCATCCACAACTACTTCCACTCCATCATTTGATACTTCCCCTCTATAAGAGCCATCCTTAGAGAGCAAAAATTAAATTTAAATATTTTTAAAACATATTTTAGGGACCAAATTTTTAGCCACCACTAGAGGAAAAAAAACACTCATAGTGGATACACGACCACACATGACTTCTGTTGAACTAATAAAAGAAGACTTAGCATGCAATTCTTCTTGAGAAGCATCTAAAATTTGAGTAGGGGACATCTTTTCAACTACGACATTATCTAAAAATGAAATGCCCCCTACCCTAGTAGACTAAAAAAATTATTTTAAACTATCAACAAGATTATTAGATACAACATCATTCAAAGATGAAGGATCTACCAAAATAGAGGCTAACTCTTAGGGCCAATGAGGAGGAACTAATTCAACACCAATTATCGTATGCTCTTTAGCAGTTGGTTCTTCTAGAGCAGCTTGAAGATATCTAGTCGCTAGCATCTCATCACACCATTTCACATAATTGAAATATAGATTAGGGATGTTGATGCTCTTATCAATGTAATTCTCCTCTCTAAATCCTCTACTATTGTAAGACCTCCCACAACCTCTTGCTCTCTCACAACCTCAACCTCTCATAAGAGGAGTCTCCAGCTGAAAACTCACTTCATGGGATGAAAACATATTTTGTGGAGCTTCCACATTTAGTAAGAGGGGTGAGTAGAATATTTTTATAACACTCATCTTCTAGGAAATATTTAATTGCTTTTTCATTGAAATTATTGAAATTCTCTTGTATTTCATTTATAATATTGATATGCTTTACACCCTTCTTTTCCACATTGATAACAAGTTATTTTAAATTCTCTTCCTTGTTTTTTTTTTTCAAGTGAAAAAACCCTTGCGGGGTCGCCTTGGTCTGAGAGACCATGAACAGGAGGTTCTCTACTGTCAGAGTCACCCGAGAGTCGCACCCAGCCCTACCCGCACCAACATTATCAATTGGATTTTGGGTACCCAATTCAGCTTTTTGGTAGGGTGGTGATTCGAACCTGGGACCTCCCTTGGAGGATTGCACTTTCCTATCCAACTCACCTACAACACTTGGGTCTCTTCCTTGTATTATTATTATTATACCTTCGATTGAAATTGTTTCCTAATTTTTCATCTCCCTTTCCTATAATATGGTTTTTTATGATGTGATTAGTTGACTTATATTTATATTGTCTTCCTCAATTAGTATATATTCATTTACCTTTTATCACCAAATTCTATCCATTCTTACTGGATTCACCATTATATTTATTAAGTTTATCTTCTTCAATTAGTAAGGCCCTACATAACTCATCAAATATTATTGTTCCCAAAATTTCAATTTTCTCAATTGAGGATACAAAGTTGTGATACTTTCTAGGCAAGTTGTCAATTATAAAATCCTTAATATTATTGTATTTATATGGCACCTATGTAGTTGAATTTTTTTTTTCTAATTTTCTTTAATTTGGTGATACGATCATTCATGTTTTCTCCTTCTAGTGTGAGATGTGTCAATTGTGTTTCTATATCTATTTATATATTTTTCCTTATATACTTTATAGAAATATCATCCCATAGTTATTTTAAACTTCTAATATATTGAACACAAGACTTGATTGATGAATATACCATAAAATGAGGTCTCTTACATTCATGTTTATTTTATTCCACTTAGAATATTCATATAGATCTACTGGTCTATCAAGTGTTGTTAAATCCTACAAATATTTCATTTGTGGAATAAATATCATCTTCATATTCCATGTTTCATAGTTTATACCATTTCATTTTTTGATACCATATGATTTCCATTGAACCCATGACTAAAGTAATAATATGAGAAAATAAAAGAAATAATACCACCACAAATATAAATAATCTAAAATTAAGCATGTTAAAGCACACCCTAGAAAAATTGTTAACTGTTTTTTGGCTTGGAGTTGACCTTTTGATAAGCCAGTCATACAAGGACTTAAAGTGTTCAAAGTATAAATTATAAATAAATATCCTCAATCTTCATAAATGCCACAAAAAGTTTATATTAATCCTCTAACAAATTTAAGAAATATTCCATACCCTTTCCCTCAGTAACACCCCTTTTAACATCATGTATCCTTCATGAAATAATTTTCTACTCATGGAACTTCATGATTTACCTCTCTTTTTTTACTATTTAACAAGAAAAATCTAAAGAATAAAATGACATGTTGTCTACATATGATACACAATACGTATACCAAATCAAATGGGATTAGAACTATTAAAATACTCTAAATAAATAAATAAATATTACATATAATGATTGTACAAACATAGGTATATATCGATGAGTTTTGGTGAGTGGTTGTAGGTTCTCAAAGCCCTATACTAACATCTTATAATCAATTCTAGTTTTGATGCCTAAAGTTTCTAGATAATCATAGACATTCTAGAAGTGTCCATTACCATCCAATTCTGGAAGCAAAAAAATAATTTATTTTCCAAAATGTATCATCCCATGTTCACAAATGTTAAATACTACTAAACATGTAATGTCTTAAATAAAAAAGGATAATATACACACCAGTGTGAAGATATGTGATAATTGAGGTTTTCTTGATAGGATATGAAATCATGAAATACATATTTACTACATTGATGTCATTATTTTAAAGTAGCATTTGTATGTTAGGAATATTTTTGTGCAATATAATATAGGTAGACAAGAATGCTATAAAATTTCATGTGTAAAATTGAGATAATTATTAAATTATGCAACTTGTGTTATGCACTATCATGTTGAGGGCCATGGGTGCTAATGCACGAGTTTAAAAAGAGTGTAAGGCATACATTACTTATATAATAAATAGTTCAAGTTTTTTGTGAATCTAAATTAGGTGAAAGAGACTTACTACATTAAAATACACACACACACATTGATATATTGTTTGGAAATCTATTTGTTTTAAAATAGATTAGTGGTTCTTTTCCTTTAAAATATACATCAGATATTAAAAGAATATATGGAATATATATATAGATAGATAGATAGATAGATAGATAGATAGATAGTGTTAGAAATAGAGTATATTACATCATTTGGTTCATGTAAATGTATCTTCCAAGGTACATACTTAGGACATTAGATTACTTTAGGGGTAAGTTATCTAGTTACTTCACGTAATGTAATAAATACACAAATTTCAATGTTCAAGTTGTATATGTCCAAGTTATCCCTTGCACAACTAGGTAGAGTGTTGGCCAAGGAACCTATTTTCCTATATAAAAAATACCTCATTGTAATACATATATAGAGTCAATGGATATAGTTAGATATTGTAGCTTAGAGTATAGTATAGTTCTATGTAGATCATCATACATTGGTGATGGGTGTAATCTAGTTTAGTAGCTTTATTAACAGAATGTCCATTTCCTTCATAGCTACATTGTATTCTTTTATGTCATTTCTATTTACATCATATCTCATTCATCTAGCATATTTACTTTCTTTTATATTATTATACATCTTGTGAATGCTATATCCTAGTGCTTGTTACATCAAATGCTAATAGTGGTATTAGAGCCACAGTATATCTATCAATAGTAGGTTGATAGGAAAACTAACATTATTATTGAGCCTAAGTTTTTTGTCAACCTAACATGCTACTAGACTAGCCACTGTCAAAAACCCTCAGAAGAGTCTAGGTGGCAGTATTAGGGAGAACCCAAGAGAGGATTAAAATAAATCTCATTTCCAAAAATACTGAGATTACATTTTACTAGAGTCTTTTCCATAGAGTTGCAAGAAAAACATGTGAAGACTAGGACTCAATATTCAATCCACTAGATTGACAAATCATCTAGTGAAGATCATCTATGATATCTGAAATTTTCTAACTATTTCCAAATGTTTCTTCTATTGTAGAAAATTAAGTCTTAGAGGATTGGTTACTCCTACAACAAAAATATAGGAGAATCCAAATTCGTTTCCCAAAGGTCGGTGTGCCTTCATAGTGCAAATATTAGTTCCTTGTGCAAGAGAAGAATACTATAAAATAATACTTCTAGTGAAGAGTCATGGTGAAGTTAGGAGATTGAAGATACCCATTACTAGATTGAAGAAATTCATAGTTAAATAATAGGCCATATAAGCCTTGATACAAAAATGGCCATAGAATCCTTTAATAAAAGGCCATAGAAGCCTTGAAGAAGAAGCCATAGAAGTATTGATATTGAAAATACCATAGTAGCCTTGATATTGAAAAGGCCACATAAGCCTTGACACTAAAAATTCTGTAGAAGCCTTGATACTAAAAAGGTTACAGAAGCCTTAATACTAAAAAGGCCACATAAGCCTATATACTAAAAAAGGCTTGAGAAGCCTTCAACCTAAATAAGAATTCAAAAGAATATCTAATTCAGAAGTAGATTAAGATTTTAGTACTAACATTTTTGTTGTTGTGAAGGAATATTTAGTGATCTGGGAAATTTTCTAAAAGGAAGTCATGAAGACTATTTTGTTCAGAATCAACTCAACACCTAAAGAAAAAACGATCATATCAGGAGATGATCTCATTGAAGAACTTCTAGTCTTGGAATAAGAAGAAGAAGGACTAGGATATTCATGCTCGCATTCAAATGCAAAACAATCAGATATCTAGAAGAATATCTCACCACCAACACTTCCATGAGTAGAAAGGTTGAAGAGATGATCTCAAGGAAGACCAATAGAAGCTACAAGATCAAAGACCTTGGGAAGGTCTCTATGATCATCCAATAAAAATCTAGGAAATTCTTACTGAAGAAATCATCAAAGGAGAACTCACTGGAGAAATCCACTACCAAAGAGAAGTTGTTGATAATTAAGGACTTGGAATAATTATCATAATCCAATAACAAGCCCAAGAGAAAGAGAATTTGGTAAGGATTGTCAAATATGAGAAGAAGAATCTCATAAAGAGTATCAAATCCCAAAATAAGAATCCAGTGAATACCTTAAAATATTCATAATCTTGAGAAGAATATCCTTCCCAAAGTTATAATTCGATAAGAAGACTTTAATATAGAAGAATCTCTCCAAATCTAGGAGATTTTAAGATTACCTCTCACAAAAAGAAGGCACAACTTTAGAGATAAAGACTTCTCCAAATATACAGCAGAAGGAGGAGAACACAAGAGGAGAACAAGCCACCAAATATTAGGCTCATGAAAGAAAGTTTGAGACCATATTTTGGTGAATAAGGAGTTGTTCAAGACAATCTACAAAAAGCTACAAGATCCTACTCAAAGCAACAACTTGGTGATCTTAGACACCAATATTCGCATCCTCTATAGAAGCAAAAAAAGAAATATCAAATATCTAAAAAGGTAAGAAAATTTTAATGCAAAACAACTTGTTAATTGGATTATTTATTAGATTTGTTATAGCACCTTAATTTAGATTAAAGTTTCAAGAAGAAGGAAAATTGGATTACAGTCTTCAAAAAGTGCAAAAAGAGAAAAATTATTTATAAGGTTCATTTGTACATTAAGTATGATTTGATTAGATTTTAGTATTACATCTATAAAATACTGATCATATACTTTGGAAAAATAAAAAGAATACTAATCCATACAATATTTATTGTAGTGAAATTGCAGAATAATTATTGAAGGTTCATTTCAAATTATTCTTGATTAGTTGCAATAAATTGATTAAGTGCATTATCTTGAGAGTTGATTGGAGTGATAAGGTAAAATTGTTAGTGCATTAAAAGTGAAATATTATTATATTCATTTGCACTATTCTATTTCTCTCAAAATGATAAGTTTTGTGTACGTGATAAGGGCACAAAATCCGATTTGAATAAAGTGTATAAAGACACTATTAAAGTACAAAAATCTGCAACACATAGTGGCCAAGGGAAGCCACCAAAATAGGTTAGTACAATCCAAATAACAACTAAATAAAGGAAACAAATATTCTATCTACATTATTAAGGGATTGGATTTATCATCAAAGTATCCAAGTCGAAATGGTAAGGAGTCTAGCCAAAGAGACATCATCAAAACCCCCATATTTGCATTCAAAAATCCGTTACAAAACCAAATTTTCAGACCTAAAAAAAAGTGCAAGAAAAGATGCAATAAAGAATTTTTTATATACATATAAGGTTACATGGTATTGCACTTATACAATATGTTATATGTAGGAAGAGAGAATATTTGAAGGTGCTTCAAAAGGCACAATATCTAAAGGGTAAGCTAGCAAAGGAAGGTCAAACGTTAGAACTCTTCTTCCATAGCAAAATGATTCACTCAAAGGGCTCACTCTTCATATATCTTGGACAGACAAACATAAAAAATAAAAGCCCACATAAGGCCATTATCAAGATGCATTTATGTAGACAAAAAGAGTGCTCATATACCAAGAGAAGGTGTCAAAATCTACTTCTACAAATGTGGGATGGACAACT
The DNA here is from genome assembly GCA_028583015.1 of Wollemia nobilis. NCBI lineage: Eukaryota > Viridiplantae > Streptophyta > Pinopsida > Araucariales > Araucariaceae > Wollemia > Wollemia nobilis. Next base: position 10,589,953 of record JAQPPZ010016934.1, read on the forward strand.
TAACAAGAGGCTATATACACTACAAATAAGCACAAGAATCAGCATGTTGAAGGTATAAAAATACAAGGAGAAAATGTGCCAAATTCAAGGTATTAAACTTGGAAAATATCATCCACCAAAGGAAGCACCAAAATTGCCATTCGAAGTTCCATAGCACCTCATCAATTCACCTACAAAATAAAGGTTTGATTGTTGTCAACGAAACAAAGCAAGCTAAGGAAAGGCATACACAAGGAGTTATAATGTTCTCATTGATAGCATTATAGCAAAGGAATTCATGTAGAGAGATTTAATACCACTTGGTATAAACTTTCTAAGGTGCCATTTCATCTCTCAACGCTCATGAAATATCACACAAGAGTTACAAGGAATATCGAGGAAGTGGTAACACTTGTTATCTTCTACAAGCCTCACACAAGTACCCACACAAAGTGCTCATACATTATAGAGTTACCAATAAGTGTTAAATAAGGAAATTGGTACATTAAGAAAGGTGAAGTGCTCATACATAATGGATGTGACACTTGTCACAAAGTTCAAGATATTTCTTCCATAAAAAGGTGCTCAAGTCCAAAGCAGTCAAGCATAGGAAAGCACTGTCAAAGCATAGCAAAGATCCTTGTCTTGAAGTTAAAACCTATCCATATTTGTAGCACCTATGTTCTAGTACTAAATACATGGAATTACAAAGCATAAGCATTGTTTCTAGTGCTAAAGGAGGACATTAACATGTTATATTTAACTGAAAAAGGAGTCAAATAGTATGGTGATACATTATTTAAAGGTAAGGTTTATATCCCATTTATTATTACTTTAAATTTAGGAAGATATAAGGGTTATAAGCTAAGGTTAAATATTAGTTTTTAAAATCAAAAACCATAAGATATAACTTAACAAGTTGAAATAATATTTTTAATTTAACCTAGGATAAATAAGGAATTCTACTTGGGATTAAATTCTTTAATATTTTGCAAATATTTTTAATTTTTGTCATTTTTCAAATTTTGGATTGATAAGGGTTACAACATCAAAATAGGTTATTGGAAATTAGAATTGATTGAATAAAATCCTAAGGGCTACAAAAGAGGTTATTGATTTTTTTTTGTTTTTTTTTTTAAATTTACATGGTGGGATTGGTAGCCACTACGAATCTGTGCAGGCTATCCAGATTTTATGACTGCCATAGTATTTTGTGATGTCTGCCCCAAAATCTATCACATAGTTCTTCATACAATCTGCTCCTATAACCACCACGCCATAATAATTTTAAACCTTCTATACCACTGAAAGCACCAGGAAAGGGACAAGAGTTCAGTCTAGTAAGGCCCAATATTTGAACCTTGGATCTTTGTCCCCCTTATGAGGTTTGGTTGAACCAATTGGTCTACACCTCTTTATTAATGTTGGAAATTTATAATTTTCTTGTCTCAAAATTTCTCAAAAGGGACAAAATGAATCCAACATTAAAACCTCTTCAAAATTGAAAAGTGATTATTTCAATAGGAGTAATAAGGTGTTAGCAAAGTTGATTTTTAATCTTTACAAAAAATGTACAAAATCAACCAAAATTAATTTATACTTTACAAAAGCACTATATCATACTCCAAAAACATTAGAGAGTCATAAGGTATTTTACAAAACTTGATAATAATAATAATAATATCTATAAAATAATATCAATTTGGGAAGATATAAGCTTTCTTCAAAACCTAAAATTAGGTGTTCATACTCTCATTACTAAGGAGACATAAGGAAGCCTACAAATCTAAGGATTGATATTGAGAAGATTTAAATGGCATCAAATAAATTATTCCTAGGAGAACCTCAACTACTCAAGGATCCCAATTATTTCTCTTGGAAAAATAAAGTGAAAGAAATCTTAGTATATGAAAAACTTTGGGATGTTGTCAATGGGAAAACATAGGTACCTGCCATAGGTGAAATTGAAATCCTAACTATTTGCAATGACTGCACCAATTTTGTAATTACCTAACCCTAATAAGTAGTTTACAATTTTTATAGATGCATCGATCAAAGGGTTAGGAGGGTTTTTTACCCAAGATAGTACAATTATTGCTTATGAGTCTAGGAAGCTCAAGAGGCATGAAGTCAATTATACCACTCATGATTTAAATTTGGCAGTGGTAGTGAACACTCTAAAATTATGGTGATATTATTTATTGGGAAAACCATTTGCATTAATGGTAGACCATCAGAGTCTGAAGTACATATTTACCCAACCTCTATTAAATATCAAGCAGTGATGCTTGATAGAGTTTCTCATGGAGTATGATTTTGGCATTGAGTACATTAAGGGTAAGAATAATAAGGTCACTAATTTCTTTAGTAGGAGAGGGTATATTACCACTATGGAAAAATGCCAATATGATATATTGGATCAAATAAAAGTGTGGTAAGAAAAATATGAATTTTTCCAATCTTGCATTGTTCAGGTTGGACATAAATTAGACAAGGATGCATAGTATGTATTCAGGAATGATTTGATATTCTTAAATAATAGGTTGGTAGTACCTAATTTATGAGGATTGAGGTAAACAATCCTTAGGGAGGTTAAAAATACTCCCTATTATGTGCACCTAGGAGGGGCAAAAATGTGCAAGAATCTAAATAAATCTTATTTTTTGCTAGGTATGAAAAAAGATATTACCAACTATATGACCAAATGTTTGGAATACCGAAAAGTAAAGGAGAAACATCTGCATCTAGTTGGAAAATTATACCCACATAAGAAACCTGCGTAAAAGTGGCATGTAGTATCAATGGATTTTATAGTGGGACTGCCTATAATAAGATTCAAGCATGATGCAATTTTATGATGCAGGAGCATCCAGCAGTGGCTGAAAATAGAGCAAAAGTTGCAGAAGGCGGAGGGTCGCGAAAACGTGACATGTCACGAAATCGTGACATGTTGCAAAATTGTGACATGTTGTGAAATCACGACGTCATGCAGCCAGGTGCAGGAGCTGAGGAGGATGTCACGATTTCGTGACATGTCACGAAATCGCGACCGTCATGAAATCACGACGTAGATCAGCCAGAAGGTGAAGGCAAGGAAATTGTCGCAATTTTGCAACATGTCACACAATCGCGACCGTCACAAAATCATGACCAGAAGCAGCTGGTAGGAGGAGCGAAGGAAATTATCGTGATTTCATGACATGTCGTGAAATCACGACCATCGCAAAATCATGACCAGAAGTAGCCAGGAGGAGGAGAAATTGGTAATGTCACGATTTCGTGACATGTCATAAAATCGCGATCGGAGAAGAAGAGCGGAGGCATTCGAAGGAAGATTTCGCGATATTACGACCCAAAGGCAAGAAAGGGTGTAGAAAGGAAAAATTTCATGATATCACGACATGTCGCGATATCGTGACCCAAGGACGAAGAAGGCAGCAATGAAGGAAAACGTCACGATATCGCGACATGTCGCGATATCTGACCAAAAGGAATAAGGAGCGCAGGGAAGCCAAAGTGTCACGATATCGCGATGGGAAGGGAAGAAAAATAAGAAGGAGATGGCACGATATTGCGACGTCGCGCTATCGTGACCCAATTGCAGGGCCGATGACGTAGTAGACAAAGGGTCACGAAATCGTGACATGTCACCATTTTGTGATCGGAGGAAAAAAGATGCGGTCGACCATGTGCGCATTGAAAATGAGGCGCACGCTAAAAAATATGCAATAGGCGCAGAGGAATATTCTAACAAGTATGTCAGCCACAAGTGCACTGAAAAGTAAATCTGTAGTTTTAGAGGAATCTTCTGACAAAGTGAACACCCAACCTTATAATAGTATCGAGGGGGGAAAATATGCAGAAGAAACTCGAAAGGTCGAGTTGCAGAGTCGAGAACGGGGATCTGGCTTAGAGGTTGTGCATTTTTTCCTTCTAGGGACATAGGATCGTGAAGTTGCATGCAAGAAGAAAACCAAGCTGAGCGCTAGTGATTTGTAAAGCCTACGGGTTGTCTTGTAATCTGTTTTTAACATTTTAGTTTTAATGAAATAGTTAGAGTGCAATTTTTTGATCTGCATCAGTGTCTGATGCAGGAGCATCTAGTGGCATCTGATGCAGAGGCATCCAGTTGCGGGAAAGCCACTTCTAAAAAATTGGCTAAGGAAGAAGAAGAAGAAGTAGAAGGCAAGGAGGAAGTGCAGAGCAAAAACTATCATGATTTTGCTATGTCACGAAATCGTGACAGTCAACAGGAGAGAGAGTGCAAAGGCACTAAAATGTCACGAAATTACGACATGTCACAAAATCGTGACACCATCGGGACCGAACAAAGGTCGCAGAGGAGGGTGTCATGAAATCGCAACACCAACGAGGGAGAGCAAAAGGAAGTGGGGGAGTGTCATGATTTTGTGACATGTTGCAAAATCGTGACTGTCACGAAATCGTGACACAAAAGCAAAGCCGAAGTAGAGCAGTGGGAGTTGTCGCGATTTCACGACACTGTCGCAAAATCGGGACACAAAAGCGAAGCCAGAGTAGAGAAGTGGAATTTGTCATGATTTCGTGACACTGTCGCAAAATCGCCACACAAAAATGAAGCCGAAGCAGAACAGTGGAAGTGTCATGATTTCATGACACGTCGTGAAATCGTGACTGTCAAAAAATTATGACTGTCGCAAAATCGTGACCGAAGTCGACAAGCAAGGGGGAATCCGAAGGCAAGGTCACAATATCGCAACATGTCACGATATCATGACATGTCGCGATATCATGACCAAAAAGGAGAAGGAAAGGTAGGATAAAGGAGAGGTCACGAAATCACGACACATCATGATTTCATGACATACTATGTTTTTGAGGGCCACGACAAAAGCAGCAGAAATCAGGCGACAGTTGTAGAACAAAGATGACACATGGCAGAACAGCACGTGGTGCATACAAACGAAGAAATAAACATGCGGTCGGCCATGCGTGCACTGAGAAAGTTTCAGCAGGTGCAGAGGAATATTCTGATGAGTATGTTGGCCACGTGTACACTAAAATCCTGATAAAGCAACAATTGTAGATCATGGGCAATTCAGAAGAGGCCATAGAAGAATAGTCTGACAAAGCGATGGTTGCAGGTCATGGGTAGCCTATAAACGTAGAGGGTCGGGACCTCTATAAAAACCCAAGCATTGTAATAGAACGATGGATTGAGGGGGGGATTGAGGAAGATCATCGCACGCAGAGTTTGATAGTGAGAAACATAGAAGCCGAGTGTTTCTCTATTGTAATCATGCGAGTTGTTTCTCTATTGTAAGACCAAGCTGAGCACTGGTCATTGTAAGCCTATGGGTTTTTAAAGATTTTGAGATTAATGCATAAAAATTTTGGAACTGCGTGAGTGTGTTTGCATGTGAGATTGATTTTTTTTTTGGTCCCCCATCAAATGGTATCAGAGCCAGGTTGTTCCTTAGTGTGTAACAGATCACCGGACATGAGGCAGTTACACCAGGATCGGTGGAAAGGCTCATGAAAAAGTGAGTAAAATACCTCCAAGAAGAAACCCTGTTGGCGGGAGAGGCATAGCGCCATTACAGAGAGTTCAATGGAAGGGCTTGGAAGAAATGATGACAATGAGAAAGTTAAAGACATTGTAGAGGCAAGTGCAAGCCCTACAAGAGGAGTGGATCAGAATAAATTTGCAAGAGCAAGAGAAGCTGCGTAGAAAGCATGAAGATAAGCTGAGAAGTTAAGGCCAGGATACGGAGTTGAAGTGAACTGCAAAGGCAGGTGTGTGTTTGGAGATGTTGTAGGAGGCGGCAACCGAATAGCATAAAAGTGAAGATCACTTCTCCACAAACCCTGGGTGTTTGATGCAAGAGCATCCAGTGGCATCTGATGTAGAGGCATCCAGTTGCGGGAAAGCCACTTCTAAAAAATTGGCTAAGGAAGAAGAAGAAGAAGCAGAAGGCAAGGAGGAAGTGTAGAGCAGAAACTGTCATGATTTTGCTATGTCGTGAAATCATGACAGTCGACAGAAGAGAGAGTGCAAAGGCACTGAAATGTCATGAAATCATGACATGTCATGAAATCGTGACACCATCAGGACCGAGCAAAGGCCGCAGAGGAGGGTGTAGCGAAATCACAACATGTCATGATTTCGTGATGTGTCGCGAAATCGTGACACCAACGAGGGAGAGCAGAAGGAAGTGGGGGAGTGTCGTGATTTCGTGACATGTCACGAAATCACGACTATCACAAAATCATGACACAAAAACAAAGCCAGAGTAGAGTAGTGGGAGTTGTCATGATTTCGTGACACTCATGAAATTGCAACACAAAAGCAAAGTCGGAGCAGAGCAATGGAAGTTGTCTTGATTTTGCGACACTATCGCGAAATCGCGACACAAAAATGAAGCCAGAGCAGAGCAGTGGAAGTGTCGTGATTTTGCGACACGTCATAAAATTATGACTGTCACGAAATCACGACCGAAGTCGGCAAGTAAGGGGGAATTTGAAGGCAAGGTCACGATATCGCAACATGTCACGATATCGCAACCAAAAAGGAGAAGGAAAGGCAGGATAAAGGAGAGGTCACGAAATCGCAACATGTCACGATTTTGTGACATACTGTGCTTTCGAGGGCTATGACAGAAGCAACAAAAATTAGGCGGCGGTTGCAGAACAAAGATGACATGTGGCAGAATAGCACATGGCACATACATACGAAGAAATAAACATGCGATCGGCCATGCGCACACTAAGAAAGAGTCAGCAGGTGCAGAGGAATATTTTGACGAGTATGTCGGCCACGCATACATTGAAATCCTGATAAAGCAATAGTTACAAATCATGGGCAATTTGAAAGAGGCCGCAAAAGAACAATCTGACAAAGCGACGGTTGCAATTCATGGGCAGCCTGTAAATGCAGAGGGTCAGGACCTCTATAAAAACCCAAGCATTGTAATAGAAAGGTGGATTGAGGGGGGATTGAGGAAGATCATCGCATGCAGAGTTTGATAGTGAGAAACATAGAAGCTGAGTGTTTCTCTGTTGTAAGACCAATCCAAGCACTAGTCATTGTAAGCCTACAGGCTGTTAAAGATTTTGAGATTAATGCATGAAAATTTCGAAACTGCGTGAGTGTGTTTGCATGTGAGATTGATTTTTTTTTTGGTCCCCCATCATTTTAGTGATTGTGGAAAAATTAACCAAAGTCGCACATTTTATACCAGGCAATGTTCAAGACGACGCACCCACAATAGCAAGTGAATTTATTAGAGAAGTGATGAGGCTACATGGGTTCCCAAAAATTCTAATCTCTAATAGATATTCTTGTTTTACTTCTAAATTTTGGTAAGTGTTGCATCAAGCATTAAGGACTCATCTGAATATTAGTACTGCTTATCACCTTGAGATATATGTATAGACTGAGAGGGTGAATCAAGTGCTTGAAGATATGTTGATAATGTATTGCATGGAACAACACACAAAGTGGGAAGACTACTTATACCTAGTAGAATTTGCATATAACAACAGTTACCATGCATCACTAGGTATGGCACCTTTTGAAGATCTATATGAGCAATGGTGCAGAATTCCCTTAACTTGTGATATATGGAAGATCTGGTAGTGATCATAACAAAAATGATAAAATAAATGGTAGAACAGTCAAATAAGGTTCAACAAAATTTGAAGGTCATGGATAGCTAGAAGAGCTACACTGACCTTAGAAGAACATTAAGGAATATTTTGTGGGAGAAAGAGTATTTTGAAGGGTGGAGTCAAGTAAAATTTCTATAAAATCATTTAAGCTTGACTCCAGATATGTGGGTCCATTTGATATCATAGCTAAGATAATACCTATAGCATACATATTACCTCTACCGCCAAGCTTATATAAAATCCATAATGTCTTTCATGTGTCCCTATTTAGAAAGTGCATTTTTTATCCTACTCACTTTTTGGATGTTTCCAACTTGCAGATGATTGATCCATTAAATATTGAGGTGCAACCTATTCACCTGCTTGGTTTTTGAACTAAGAATTTGAGAAAGCAAAGCATAGAGCAATGTTGAGTCCAATAGGACCACCACTTAGATTGAAATGCTACGTGGGAAGATGTGGTAGATATGCAATTGTAGTTTCCTTATATTTTTGAGTAGAAATAGACTTTATCATTAAATTTTATATGATTTTGAAATATATTTCCTCATTTTTGTGTCGTGTGAAACGATGTATGGTTGTTATGTTGTTATGTTGTTCAGTGATTTTCATTTGGAATAAATGAAGTGATGAGTGTTGTGTGTGATTTGTACTTTTTAAAACAAATATAAATAAACAATCTTTGAACTTATACTTTTATGGAAGGTAGGAATTACCTCTTGATTAGAAAGATAGGTTTCATGGAGTTTTACCCTATGAAAAGTACGTAGATTATAACAGAGAAAACATATTGATAATTCCTTGGATAATTCTTAGGAAAGTAGATTAATGAATTTTTTAATGTTTTCTATAAAATATTAGTTTGCATTTGTGCATGATAAAATTTCATGTTCATTGTTTATGAGTCATATTTGATCCCTGAAGATGCTCCAAGTTTTCCCTGTGTGAATTATTGATTGTTTAGAAAAAACCAGTATGGTGTTGAGTGAGTTTAGTAAGAACATTACCAGGAACTTGCGGTGAGGTACATTATACTATGGTTTCTACATAATGGACACCGAGAACCAAGATAATGGACGTATATTGCTTTGGTTGTTTTGGGCCTAAGAAACAGTGTAAACTCATAGAATATAAATGACTATGAATTTGGATGAACCAAGCCTAGGGGTGAGAGTAGTTTAAACATTAAATATTAAGTGTAAGGAATCCCTGTCATGATAGAATGGGTGAATCCCTCATGTAACACTATTCTAAAATTCTAAGTAAATATATTTGGGAAGCGACATCATGTTCTTATAGTGAAACTGAATGAAGCATATGTTTCTTATTAAAATTTATATCCTTATTTAATAAAAAAGGTTTTTGGTTTTGAATTATCTTTTTATATGTTGCAAATTGGAATTTCCTAGGTAAGATATCAAATAAACCAAACCTAGTTTACCCTTGATGGTTCCTAGATAAACCATATGAGTAAATAAATATTTTTCAACTCAATGATTGCTACATATACACTAAATACCTTTTGCAAATGTCATTTATACTCTATTTTGATAAATTGATTAGTGTTGTTGGGAGTGTGAGGCAACTAGGAACTAATATCTAAAGAAGAAAATATATGATTATAACTTCTGAATGCAAATAGTGTAGTGGCTTAAAAAACTCATGAGGTTTATCATCAAACTTTACTTTTAAATAAAATAAAGTTATTAAAAGCTATGTATGTATGAGCAACTGGTTCTTCAAAACTCTTATTGTGAAATAGTAAACCAGTAAATATTCCATAACTATTTTCTTGGATGGTTTAAAATCCTGATAATAGTGTGAATAGTCTTAAATAGTAAGATAATTTTAATGGTTATCTACTATTGTAATTTTAAAAGATTTTACCTTTAAAGGTAGAATAGTTAACTTTATTTGGGAGTAGAATGTCAGTGAAATAATCCCAAAATACCCTTAGAAGGTTTGACTCAAAAAATTAAACAAAATAACATCCAAGTATGTTGAGGTGTGGGAGTGCATGCAACAAGCTTTGAGATAGCCAAGGACTTATGGAATAGGTCAAAATGACTCGATTAGGATGAGAATGAGAGGGTGGTATAGGATACTTTTTTTAGGATGGACTCGAGTAGCATTGTGATTATTACATACACATTGAACTTATATAGAACATCCACAAGATTTTGAATGGGATAAACCACTATGATTTATAATGAGTATAATTAATGAGGTCCAAGATCAGGGTATTGACATGGTACTAACTACCTCAAATAATATGGAGTCACCAGTTAGTCACAGAGACATAAATATGCTAACCTCTTCCATACTATTTAAAAAATAAGTCAACTAGATTCTCAAATATTTGGTATGAAGAGGTAAGGGATGAAATAATATTCCCTCTAGGTGTTATGGGCCCTAGAGTATAACCCTTGCCATGGTTCGATTCTCATGCCAGAAAATGTGGATGATAAATGAGGACAACCGAATTGATAAATTGGATTTTCAACGGGATATGGCCGATCTTGTCCACTTGGATGACTGGTTACAGTAGTCTTGAACTCAAATGTGGTTTGATATGTATATGCTAAGAATATTTTATTTCCTTGGATGATTCAAAAAAAGTTAACTAAAAATTAGTTAATCGACTTTTAGGTTTGTATAGAGAGCTTAGTTTTTTTTTAATTACTTCATATTCTTTCATTTTCTTTATTTGGGGAACCAGATATGAAGTTGGATCTGGGTTGTTGCATTAATGGAAATAGGATAGTTTTGATTGAGTATTATGTCCTAGGGATACTATGTATAATAGTAAGAAGATATAGATATTAACATAAACTGGTAGAAAGATGCTATAGTGGTATATCGTACAAAACCTAAAAGTTGAAGAGATAGATGGTGCATGCATTTCAATAAAAGGGATGGAATAGAAATAATACACTCCTAGTTGAATTATACACATAAATTTCATAGCTATTACTATATCAAGATTGATCTAACAAAAGGACCTACCAATAGAAAGCAATTTAAAGAATATAATTTTTTTATTGTGTGTTGTTGCCTTGGCAATATGGTAGAAAATCATGGAGGAGATGTCAAAAGGTTTTATAGCCATTATATAAATTTTATGTAGGTCATGGTATCTAATCTATTATTTATACAAATATGGACTAAGCTATTAGGTCAATGTACAAAAGGGTATCATGTAAATGTAATTAAAGTTAGGTGCATAGGAATATAAAACTTTTAGATATAATTAATTAGTGAGGCAAATAAAGTTATTAAGGTTCAATTCTTAACAAAAAAAATGGTATTATTATATGTAAAATCTATATATACCTCCTTAGGTTTTATGATTTTCTTATATGGGGTATTTTACGTATTATTACACTCAGCCCTTATTATAGCTCTCCTAAGGCTTGTTTTATTTATTTTAATATCTTGGAGCATGTTGTGCCCTCCCTTTCCTTACAAGTATACCTACATATTACATTATATTCTACATAAAAGGAATATGTCTTCATTATATTATTTCTATTAATTTATTTTTTTTATTTCTATTCAACTTATATATATATTTTTAGTCTATGCATATGTATTTTGCATCCATATTTCTTTTTTTTATTAGATAAAAGAAGGGTTTTTGAGAGGATCCCAAAACCTTAAAATGTGTAGATCAAATAAATATCAAGTAAAATCCATATCTTTATCTGCACAGAACACAAACCAAAAGAAAAAAAAAGTCCACCAAACAGCAATACCATACATCCCACCAACATCGGGGATAATAACCAAACATAACCAATAGGAAAGCAAAAATACTTTAAAAAAATTCTATGTCCAGTGGGCGAGAACCAAGTTTATCAAACACTAAGGAGATGTCGAGACCTTATATTGATTAACCTTTTATCAGATGTCATTAATAAAATAAATCACCACCTGGAGCGATCCTAATAGTACCTAATGTTTTTCATCAAGCATCTCCATAAATGGTTGAGCACCAGAGGAATCAGGAACCAAAGGCGGAGGTATCTCCATAGTAGCATCAAAATATTATGATCATTTAAAATACTTATATGATGGGATAATTTCCTCTAAATCTATTGAATCCACTAAAACTGATGAATCTTATAATTTTAAAACATTATTCGATAGATGTTCTAAATGCCATGCTTGACCTCCCCTGGACTCATTGTGAGTCAGCTTCAATTTTTTATGACCCTAAATTTTTCCATTTGAAGAAGAGGCGGGGTCACAAATTCTCCATCTTCTAACCTAGAGTACTCACCAACATATTGGAAGTCGTTAGAAGAGGCTCAAGGTTTGGGGAAAATTTTTGAAATTTGATTTCTCCCAAGGTCTCATCCACAACAATTCCTTTTGAATTTTCCATATGTTAAAAAATTAACAAAATCAAACCTTGGTCGATTGGATCAAGCCCTTTACCTCCTCTAAAATATTGTAGATATTTTGCCAAAGAGTGAAAGATAAATTATGGTACATTCATTAGTTGCTTCCTCCTTATCTGGTTTAGAAACATCATATGGTAACTATGAATTACATCCTTATTCACATCCAAGGTGAAGAAGTCCTTTATTACTAAGAGAACCCAATTCCATAGGGTCTTAAGTGCTTTGGAATCATAATCATTCTACATTTATGGTAGTTATTCCCCTGCACCTACATAGAATCCATACTCATGCTTGAGGGAGTTCTTAGGAAGATTATGGTAGCCTCCATAAATTGATAATCGAGTCACCTCAACAATGAGGTCTATCAATATGAGGAAATCAATACCTCTGGCTTGGGCTCACCCCCTCCTCTAGGAATGAGTCAAAGTTATAGATAGGGCCCTATGATATCCATGAAATAATTGGAGTTAATCTAGGAGATCACCTTTACATAGGATTTTCCTCACTTTCTCATCAACCTCCAAAACTCTTGGCTCAATTGGGATCTTCATTTTCTTGTGAGCAAAATTTTGAGCCATCAATAACTACAAAACAATTGAATAGGAATAGGACTCAATATCTTCACCTTGCAAAGGATACGGATCCTTATTTAAATTGATTGAGCTCCTCAGATGGACCATATACATTAGAGAATTTATTTTCAATGAGATGTTGAAGAAGGGAAAAGTAATGCGGTACAATAGATAATGAGTCTGACTATGAGTCCTATAATGTTGATAAAACTTAGACCAAATTTTCCAAGCAATTAGAAAAATCTTGAGTTTACCAGCAAATCTTACTAATTGAGAGAAATAGAAATACCTCTTTCTCTGCAAATACCATGAGCAAAGATGATATTTTCTATGAGGCATGAGTGTTGTGTCTATCACCAAATCCATTGTAAGTATACACCCCAAGAAATTGTATTACAGAGAGGAAATGCCATAATAGAAAGTTATGGTAAAAAAACATGACCTTGGGAAGGGCAGTGGGACTTTCCATATTCCAATAGACTAAAATCTAGCTATCATACCAATAGAAGCCCACATCAACTGCTTATCCCCATATGCCAACATGGAAAGATAAAGGGACTAATTTCAACCACCAGGGAAGATGCATAGACTTAAAGTACCACCTTGACCAATCCAACATAATGGGATTAAAGTTGCACCAAAAGGTAAAAGGAGTGAAAAATCTCTTGCCAACAACCCAAAAATAACACATAAGATTTGAAAAACCAACTAATCATTGTTGTAAATGAATCTTACCAACCACATGATCGATATACTAGGGTATGGAAAGCAAATATTAACAACATTGAGATTCACTTCCCCCCTGTCCCAAAAACTTCAATAGCCAACCCTTAGCCTTTATCATCTATAATTAAGTTTTAAAGATTCTAAGGGAAATTGGTAGTCCAAAAATAAAGACCCTATTGAGAGAGGCCAATATTCACCATCATATCCACTACCTTGTTCTCTTCTTGGAAGATATGTTGAATTAACACCTCTGATATTGACTCCAATATTCGAATGGCTTCGGCAATTATATTAGCAATCTTCCAACAAGAACAGTTTGAGGACTTAACAAGATTAATGATATTAAGGGAATCCCCTTACACTATAATATTTTGTAAACCCATCGAATCAACCAACATGAGACCTTAGAGAAATGCTCTAGCTTTCGCATAGTGGGATGTTTGAACAAAAAATAATTCAATAAAAAATTTGATTAGCTCTCCTTTACCATTCTTGATAACGCCTCCCACCACTGCTAGATCTATATTCTCCTTTGAATCACCATCAAATTTAAGCTTAACCCATATTATAGGAGGAGGGGACCATTTGGACTCAAATATCTTAGAAGGAACAAGTGGTTCTAACAATTGAACTATAATGGAGAAACCTAATATGAGCTCCATCGTGGCTTCATCGAGCATTCCTCATTAAGATCGGGAAAATAGGAAGATACATTCTCCACAAAATACTTGATCACCTTCTATAACATAGACTTTGGGTCTCACTTTGAGATTTTAAAGGCTCTCTAATTCCTCTCCCACAAAATGCTCCAAATCGATGAGGGATCAAGAAAATCTATAACTTTGATAGGCACTAATACCTAAAAGGAGAACACCACTACAAGCACAAATTAGTAATGGAAAGCGAAAACACCTAGCTAACATTCAAAAAGTGGAGCACATATTCCATTACTATGGTAGAGAAGGGACAATGGAATAATAGGTGTAAAAAATCTCCTCTAAGGCTTCACACATATAATATCTATTAGGGAGGTGCACCCCCCTCTTACGAATGTTCTCAAGGGTGAGGCACTTATTTTGGATTGCTATCCAATAAAATATGTTAATGTTAGGTATAAAATTCTTTAGCCAAATATGTCTAGGAATATTCCTTAGGGTAGGATTAGAGTCTAGAAAAATATATGTAGATTTAATTGTAAAACAACCATCGCTTTCCCTTTTCCAAATTAAAAATCCTTAGTTTTGTGCAATCTCATGACCTATAGGTTAAGGAGGTTTGAGATGGCTTTCCATGCATCTTCTTCATCTCTACTATAGTTGAATAGGGGAACTACCTTTCACACCCTTTGGGTCTCTATGAGAGAAATAAATTCCACCACCTTAACTCATCCCAAGCTCCTCCTTCTAGTTAGTGATTTAGCCAGTGCTAGATTTCCCTCATGGAGCAAAGGATGATTGAGAAGCCACGAATCATTCCAAAAGACTATATATTTTTCATTGCCCACAAATCATCAAGCACCAGACTTGAGTTTTTTTCTTAAAGTGCACATGTTCTTATAGAAATTAGACCCCCCCAAAGAGATGGAATCAGACAACATGCCTTTAGACTTGGACATGTACTTGGTTGACATAATTTTAACCCAATCCACTTCTATATTATTCAATATTTTCTACTGTTATTTTAAGATTATTGCTTAATTCATCAATGGGATGCTTTTGAGACCTAGACCACCATTAATCTTCCTCATGCAAACCTGGTTCCAAGAGACCATATGAAACTTCTTGTGATCTTGAGATCCAATCCATAGAAAATATTTTTGAATCCACTCTAATTTAGCAAACACTTTGGATGGGAGCTTTAAAATGGACATAAAATAATTTTACATACTCTGTAAGACCGATTTGACCAGGAGAATTTTTCCTTCTTTGATAAAAAATGACCCTTTCTAGCAAGCTAGCTTCTTGTTGATTCTCTCAATCACCAGGTCCCATTAGCTCTCTTGCATTCTACCAACAAGCAATAACAAAACCAAATAAGAAGTTGGGAATTCAAAAATTCTACAGTTGAGAATATCCACTATGTTATTTTTCCTAACTTGAGGAGTATTCAAGAAAAATAGTAGAATCTTTAGATAATTAATATTTTGGCCTACTACATTTTCAAAGGAAATGAGAATTTTCTTCACCGCTCTAGCTTGCACTATAGAAGTGAGTAAAGAAAGGAGTGTATCATTTGTAAATTGGTGGTGATAAAATGAGTTGGAAGAGAGCACTAGCTTAATACCTTTAATGATCGGGTTCAAAGCTATTGATCTACCCAAATCCACAGCCAAAATGATGAAAATATAAGGTGATAATGGATCTCCTTGGAAGATACTCCTAAGGTTTTGGAATTAACCAAAAGGTGACCTATTAATAAGCATCGAGAAATTTGATGATGTAACATAAATTTTGATCAGCTTAATCTAATTCTAGTTGAACCCAAACTTCCCCAGAACTTTAAATAGAAAGTCCCAAGAAACCCTATCAAATGCTTTAATCATGTCCAACTTGAGAAACATTCCTAATCTACCACTTTTTTGAACTGAAAGGAGGACTTCGTGAACCATCAGAATCCTATCCAAGATCTATCTCCATGCCACAAATATGCTTTAAGCTTTATCGATCAACAAGGGCATAAAGGGTTTCAACCTATTAGCCATAGTTTTAGAAAGAATATTATAAATGGTGTTGTAGAGGCTAATTGGATGAAAGTCACAAAAAAAAAAATGCCTTTGCTGATTTTGGAAAAAGCACCATAAATGCAGAGTTTATCCCATAAGGCATAAGGTCATATTTTTTAACATCTCTAACCACATCACACACCTCCTTTCCCACAATGCACCGATTTTTTTTGAAAAAACAAAGGAGGGAAGCCATATGGACCCAACACCTTTAGAGATTTTTATGATTTTATAAAATATTTGAATCTTGATATGCACATAACAAAAATTGAAGTGTGACCTACATATAACAACATCTTGACATCTTAGTGTTAATGAGAACACCATGACATTGGTTATTAGAACAATAATTCACACTCAAGTAAGTGCTTCTAATGTGGAAAGATTTATTTGTTAAATGTATAGGCTATGTCAAAATTTCCAATGGCGGATTTTGTTATGATATCTCAATCATGATTAAGATTTACTCTCATTACTATAGATCTATGAAAATAATGGCAACAAAATAATTTCTCACTTCTATTAAGTTTTCATATGGTTATTGCTTTATATCATTTTCACGTTATATTTTCAATTGTATACAAAAATAAATATATCCTTATATATCAATATTGATTGTTTATGCAAAAAATATGATGAGTTAAATATAATATCCTAGAAAATCTCCATTTTAGTGGAATTTAATAATTTACTATTTGAGCATATGTTCTTGTGTCCTATAAGTTAAGGAAGATTAAAATGTCTAGAATGCTCAAATGCAATCAATATTCCACTAGGATACATAATTTTGATTTTTTGGGGGCTTGTGTCATTTTATGTTTTCATTTCAATATTCCACTAGGGTACACAAATTTGATTTTTTTGGGCTTGTGTCATTTTACTTTTTTATTTCTTTCTAAATTAAATAGAATCTAAAACTATGCAATGTACATTGTTTATTGTGATATGTGTTCCTTATTTAATGTTCATTTATGATCCTCATACCTTTATAGACTCTTTGCCAATGGGATACCAAGATTAAATATGGAATCCCTTGGTCCTACCCACATGGAATTTATTACCCTTATTAAAATTAAATCAAAACATGTGTGGGGGTAGATGGTCCTCTTACTTTCTAACAAATTTTATTTGATATTCTTCATATACAAGTTTTTTATTTCTAGTGTCAAATTTCTATGATAGAATTTAATTTCATAATTAATACATTTTTTTTAGTTAGCGTAGTGTGTACTAATAATCCCACATTGACCTAGTTGTGGGACTTGTGTGGTATATGAAACTTCCCACTTTCTAAACACTTTTTCAATGGGGTGACATGCTTAAAGGTGCAATTCCTTGGTGATCTTAATATGGGAATTCTAATGTCTAATGGTAGTTTTCCCTCTTTCTTTCCACATTAATAACATAGTATGCGAATGTGTTACCATTTTCTAAACTTCAATGGGATAGTATATTTAAATATATTTTTATGGGCTTGTGGGACACCATAGTAGTTTGCACTTTGGATTCTCTTCTAAGAGACATAAGTGCAAATCCTTGTGGGGTGTGTATCTGTGTATGTGCATAAGTATGCTTCATATATGTATATATATGGGGTATGTATCTGTGTATGTGCATAAGTAAGCTTCATATATAAATGAAGCTTACTTATGCACATACACAGACACACACCCCACAAGGATTTGCACCTAGGTCTCTTAAAAGAGAATCCAAAGTCCAAATAATATGGTGTCCCACAAACCCATAAAAATATATTTAAATCATATATATATTATCAATTAGTATTAGCTCAATTAGTTAAATTCCTCATGAATGTTACAATACTATCATATAGACGTCATAATATAATACAAATAAGGTCTATTTCAGTTTTATATAACCATTTTAAAAATAAAAATATATTTTTTATAAGCTTATTATATTTTTTAAAATAAATTACTATAAATTTAAAATATCTTGTTTGGCATTAGTTAAAATAACTTGATTCTAGGAGATTCTATAAAAGGCTATGATTTTAAACCATAACAACTTAATTAAAATGATAAAATAATGACTATAATACTAAGTAATGTTTAAAACATAGGAATTTGGCATCGTCTAATCTTCTAAGAATGTGACGTCTATTACATGTTCCTATTCGACCATCTAACCAACTCACATACCCTATTGCAGTAAGCTCTCAATAGATGTGAATCCTTAATATTTTGTTTGATAGGGCTCGTATAGTTTAAAATAAACTTTAAAATAATAAAACATGCTATTATTTTTTTGATTTATGGAAGGGGGTTTTTAAAGGGACCCCGAACCCTTTACAACATAAACCAATACCGAAAAGGGAGACCACAAGGGGAAACCTGCACAAAGACCAAAAATAAAGGAGCCCTAAAATGAGAGAGGTCGAAACCACATAGCCTTAGAGAAACAAAACAAACCAAAAAATAAGGAAAGGAAAAAAAAATTAAGACCAACCTAGATATTATCCCAGGGTGGTGGGATGATCTTGGACTCCATGATCAACATTTTGGCTAGTCTCCATAACAAAATTCAACTCTAAATTCAACATCGATGCAGTAGGGCTTATTCGATAAGTGGAGGGACCACTTAGGATCATTGTACTTTAATTCAATACAAGATGAGTGGATCGAGATGGACCACTTAGGATCATCCTACTCTGGTTTGACTCGGGTTGAGTGGACACAATTTGGTTCATTTGGATAGAAAGGGCACCTCCTTTCAACTTGATAATCCTGGAGATGACCATGGATGATTGGGTAAGCAAGGAATTGGCCAGAGAGATCATGTCATCAAAATTTATCAATAATTTAGTTTCTTTATATGGAAAACCTTGACAATCATGCCCACCAGGATGCGAAATAAACTGAGGAGTCATCTCACATAGGAGATTCTTGTAATTTGTAGGGGGAGTGTCCAAAGTAAAGTAATATTGGTCGATAATGATAATACCTTTATATTTGTCTCCCATAGAAAGGTTATAGGGAGAATACCTACAGGGGATGGGAGTGGTGTCTGCAAAGAATTTATTTTTTACCACTTTGGATGAACCAGTAGTGTCCATATCTGCTTCAAATTTGTTGTCATCATTCATCATGGGCGAGTCTGGCATCAGCTCAGGAATGTCAAAATGGACCTCACCCATGACAAGGGGTATAGGAGCGAGGGTTTTATTCTGCATAAAATTATTGAATATCATAATATGTAGGCCTTGGTGCTTTGGGTGGGAATATTTCCCCTCCCTAATACTGGATGATGATAATTCCATCGAATGATAGAGGTACTTCGGGATGTTGATGAAATTGATATCTTGAGATGGTTCAAAACACTAGGTGAAATCTCCATAATGGTGAATTAGGATCATCAATCATAAATTACTACATTATGGTTATTAAAACCTGATTCTAATATGCAGTGATGTCCTTTTGTACTATGCCACTATTCCCTTTATTGAGGTGTTTTCCTTTATTGTGAAAGTGGTGAAGCTCAACAACAATAGAAAGTTTGTCCCTTCGAACAGTGCCACCATCATTCACCAGCTCAGTGACATTAGTAATAAACTAAACAGTAATCTAAAAGGACATCCCATGGATGATGATGTTGTCACTATCCAAAGAGTGGACCATCTTCATTGATAGATCGACATCGCTCCCACTGAATTTCCTCAACAATGGGAGGAAACTATGGGAGTCAAGAATTTCTTCCACCATGGTGTTGAGCTGCAAGACCTCCAATTAAAGAAGATTCATGATGATATTCTACTCTATCCTCTTCTTGTGTGACCCAGAATTACATCTCACCTTTACTTAGATTGTATATTATAGTAAGAAAATCCAGGTGAGGATTGTCTTTAAAATAATTTTAGGGTAATCCAGTGAGGATGATGGTGTTGACATTCATGTCATAAAACAAGGAGGTTAGATCATGAAAGGTTCATTGATGAATGGCCATGGTCCCGAAGTGTTTAGTCACATGGATTAAAGTATGCTTAGAGTTGAAGGAGCCAATAGGATTGTGGGAGTGATGTTGATAAGGTATATGGCAATGAATAAAGATTTCATGCAAGAGGATATTGGGATACAAAGGATAATGATGGAAAAAATTGTTCTCTTTCCAAAGATAATTACCAGGGTTGGCACACAGATTAATAATTTTTATGGTATACCAACAAGGAAGCCTTTGTCAATGGGAGATCAAAAAATTACTTATCAGGAGCCAGAACACCAGGTCCACATTGGACTGGGAGCCATTGCCATATGGGACATAGTGCCACATGTGATGAAGATTGGTATTGTAATTGGGAACCCAATATGACGATGTAGAAGTTGCTAACCAAAGCCATATGTACCCTCTTAATATGGGAGAAAACATGATCCACAAATAGTGATGTCATCTCAAAAAATATCACCTAGGAACCCCATTGGCATTGTTGTCAGGATCATTGTACTTGGAGTTCCTCATGTCAAAAGTGGGATTAAGGTTTAACTTAGGAAGGCTCACCCACCAATTGTGATTGGACTTGCAATTGATAATATTAGTTTTGAAAAACCACTACAAAAAAAACTATAAATATTAAAATGTAAGTAATATTGTGATTTTTTGATCATCAAATGGGATGGATGATGAAATTTTTGAGGTGATAGTGGTAGTGATAGTGGAGGAAATCGAGTGCGGTAGCCACAACAAAAGAAGATATCCACTGGGACTCAAAAACAATAGGTGAAAAAACTCTAGAAAACCATTCGGTAGGCCCTTGCATAGACCAATAATAATTTTGAGCTTGAGGCATCAAATCACTATGCAACCTATTATTGGTCCAAATCTTGATAATGTTGATCGAGGCACTGAAACCCCATAAGCTAGTGCTAAGGTGGAGAATCCACTCTTTCGCAAAATTATGTGACTTCATGGAAAAATTTGTCAATCCAGGCCATTCTGAGTCAACACAAGGTTAACCATGATATTGGTTACACCATTTCCTTCTCTAAACACTTGTTATATGATGTATCTCTCAAACCTTCTAACCAAGATTCTGGATCAATCGATCAAATTGGCTATAGTCCAAGCAGGGGGATGGGACCCTTTGATGTAGTTGATCATGTTTAGGGAGTCCCCCTCAACAATGAGACTCCTAATACAAATATCATCCATAAGAGATAATCCTTTGAATAAAGCTCTAGTCTCAACCATGTTTTTGGAGTGGGTCCCAATAGATTTAGCAAACACAAGGATAATTTTTCCTTGATCATCTCTTATGATTCCTCCAGAACTAGCATTGATAGGATTACCTTTAGTGAATCCATAAAATTTGAGTTTAAGCCATCCAATGGGAGGAGGGGACCAACAAACCTTTAATCTATCAACCTTAGGGATCTCAATAGGATTCGGGCTAGCTAGCATATTAAAGGAAAAAATTAGGTTGGATTCAAGGCCATGACTATTGTTTTGACGAGAAGGAATGAGGTTGGCATTCTTAGTAGAAAGGGAAAGGATTATGGAGTGGATTGATAAAGGATCTTTGGAAGAATAATTGAAGGCTTGGCTATTCCTTTCAAGCCAGATATAAGACATGAAGTGTGTGAGGTAGAAATACCAAAGGTATTTAAGGTGCACTTGTTTAAATATATTTAGCCATTGGATTTAGAGGTCAGAGACCAAAACAGGGAGGGTTCTAAAAATGTGAAACTACAAAAGGATCATGGAAATAATGATGAAAGATAAGGGACATTCAATGAAATTATGGGAGAGTAATTCCTAGGATGACTGACATAAGTAGCAATGATTGGGGATGATGAGGTCGCGAATAGACAAGTTGTCAAGAGTCAAAAATCTATTTTGGACCATAAGAAAAAATAAATGGGTAACCTTGGGGATAAGTTTATGGAGCCAAATGAAGTTGATAGGAAACCAATTGGGCTAGGACTCCTCACTAAGAAAGTAAGTAGATTTGACTGTGAAGAAGCCTTGGTCATCAAATTTTCAAAGGATAGAGCCTTGGACAGGAATGCTCAAAATGATAGTGGACCTAAGAAAAGAGTTTAGGGCTTATACAACAACCAGTTGGGAAGGATTAAGACCTATAATAGGTATGGGTTTACATGAAGGGAAGTGGGGGTTGGTGAAAAAATGAAATCTTGGACTAAAATACTAAAATGGATGTCAAAGAGGGGTTTGAGAGCATAGAAGTAATGATTAGAAATGAAGGGCTAGCCAAAGGACCAAAAATCCTCCTCTAAATGAATAAGTGATTCATTGCCCAAGCACCATCTAAGCCCTCTTGAGAGAAGGTTTTTAGTCCTATTGATGGCTTTCCAAAAAGTGGAAATGTCTATACATAGATTTTCTTCCAGAAAGGAGTAGTGTTGGAGATATTTACTTTTGATAATTTTGATCCAGTACACATTAGCATTGGTCACAATTCTTCATCCTTGTTTACTGAGTAAAGCCATGTTCATTTTAGAGATTTTTCTAAACAGAATTTATCCCAAGCCACCAAAGGATCTCTGAATCTATTTTTTGGAGTAGTCCAAAGGAATTGTTTTGGACTTGCTCAATATTGGTGCACACCTTAAATGAAACTAGGAAGACAGATAGGAAGAACACAATGATGCTTTTAAGGTAGGCCTAGACCAATGTGGCTTTAGCAGCTTGACTGAGGAGAGCACCTTTCCATCCTATTAGTTTTTCATGATGTGCTAGATAACATTGTTCCACATGCCTTGGGTGGGTTTCATATGGAAGAGAGGAAGGCCAAGGTAAGTAGAAGGTAGGCTTGTGATGTTGCAACCCATGATTTGAACAATGTTGGCTTACCTTTCCAAGGGAGTGTTTATGAAGAAAAGGTTTCTTTTGAGAAAATTGATATTTTAACCAACGGATTATTCATACAAATTGAGGATACATTTGATATTCTTGGATTTAGGGATGGAGGAAAAAGAATCCAGGATGGTGTGATCAATGAATTGATGGTGGAAAATGGGGTCGAGCCTAGAAGATGTGTTGATACCTAAGATGAGATCAGAGGTACAAACCACTTTTAAATATCTCCATAAGAACTCAATAAGAATGATGAAAATATAGGGAGACAAAGGATCACCATGCTTGAGACCTTTGAAGCTTCTAAAATAACCTATAGCAGATCCATTGGTAAGGACTAAAAACTAATTTGTGGAGATACATTCCTTTATGAGGCTAATCCATTCCTTGTGAAAGCCAAACTTGGGTAGAATAGCCAAGATGAAATCCTAGGATACTCTATCGAAGGCTTTGTTCATATGCAATTTGAGGAAGAAGTTAGAATTTTTGCTTTTGGTGGTAGAATGAATCAACTCATGAATGGTGATGATACCATCAATAATCAATCTTTCTTGAATGAATCTCCCTTGGAAAGAATCATTAATAGTAGGGAGAATACCTTTAAGCATGTTTGCCATGGTTTTCATTAGGATTTTGTATAGTTAATTACATAGACTAATGGCACAATAATCCAAGAGAGTATTACAGTCTTGCATATTAGGAATAAGTGCATGGAAAGTGGATTTAACATCTCTAGTAAGGGATTTGGATTTTTAGACTTCTTGGATTATGGCATATAAATTAGACCCAAGAATATCCTAAAAGGTCTAGAAGAATCTTAGGGAAAATCCATCTGGCCCTGGAGCTTTATCTAGAGATATGGAAAAGAGAGTGTCTTTAACCTCCTCTAGAGAGAAGGGTCTGATGAGTTCAGCATTAACACTAAGGGAAACCATACTGGAAATATGCTAGAGGAGATATTTGGAGATAGAGGAGGATAAATGGTCCAATTCTCCAAGTAAGTCTTAAAAATTACAAATGGTCTCAAATCTAATCTTAAAGATATCATTGGTGGTGGATCCATATTTTTTGAATAGATGCCTGATCTTGTTGGAGTTCCTATGTTGAAGGGTAGAAGCATGAAAATACTTGGTATTGTAATCCCCTTCTTTTAGCCATAGGACTCTATATTTATGTCTCTATAAGGTCTCTTCCTTAGCCATAATATTGTGGAAGTCTAGTAGAAGGATTTTCTAGTGTCTCTAAGATCAGGAGATGTGATCCCAGTAGCGAACTATTCTTCAATATCCTTAAGGTTGGCTATTATTACATTTTTCCCTTCAAAAATGTTGTCGAATACTTCTTTTTTCTAGACCTTGAATTCTCTTTTATGAGACAAGTTGTTTTGGTAATCTGAGTAATGCGGGAGCCATGAAAATCATGTTGACACCATTCAACAATTTTACCTCTCATATCAAGGTGTTGTAACCACATAGACTCAAACCAGAATGGCCAATTGAACGAGGTTGGATGGAGCCCTTCAAAAATGAGTGAATTGTGGTCAAAAGTAATCCTAGGAAGAGAGTGGAGATATGCATCACCAAGGAACATAATAACTTCTATAGAAATGAACACTCAGTCAAGTCTCAATGGAATGAGATTACCTCCTATCCTTTTATTTCTCCACATGAAATTAAGACCTTTGACCTTGATATCCATGAGTTTGATGGTGTTGATGAAGTCAATGAAATCCTCTTAGAACTTAGAGGTTATAGAATTGCCTCTGAGCTTATCTATAGGATAGAGAGTATTTTTGAAGTCCTCAACCAACACCATGGATAACTAGAGAAGGAATTTCACATTTGGGATATGTGAGACCAAAGAGCAAGGCGATTAGCAATAATGTTAAGAGCATAGATATTAGAAAGGACCCACTTGAAGTTGATATTTTTACAAATGATAAGGATATTAACTACCTTGTTAGAGAAGGAAATCATTATTCTTTTAAACTTCGTTGGATCCTATAGGTACAATAGATCATGAGAAGAATTGGAAGTAGGGTTAGCAATTGAATCACAAATCTAGAGTGATTGAAAAATATTTTGAGTGTTATTTGAGTTAATTTTGGATTCTTGAATTATAATAATACTAGGATTAATGTCTTTCCTCAAGGATATTACTACTCTTTGCTTGGTGATCCCATTGAGGTCCCTCATATTCAATGAGATGAGCTTCATTTTTTTATATTTGTATGAGGACTTCCACCCTTTCCATTGAGCCTAAGGGGGTTGTACCTTTTTCCTTCCATCTTGGAGATGAATGAGTCTGACAACTCAAAATTTAGGTATAGAAGAGTATATTGGTTCCTATTGGCAATGACATATTCAATATCTTCTTTTCTTCTATCTTGGAGAAAAGGCCTTCCTTTTTCCTTTCTTGACATACATCAACTAAAATATTATAAGGTCTTAAATGGTTGGGGGATGGAGGGCAAGGGGCTTTACCATGAGTAAAAGAGTGGATAAGCTTAGAAATAAGGGTATGGAGACTCATCGCAGGTGGGGAATTTGAAGAACTTATAACGTGAGGTAATAGAGACCAAATTAAGAGGGACTAGAGTTTGAGAAGGACCAAAACCAGAGGGAGACAATAGAACCTCTAAGGTGGGAGAAGTGATAGAGGGTAAAGTAGTGAGGTCCTTAGCAAAAATGAGAAGGTTTTGGTGAGAAGGTTCAATCTACTCTAGAATAGGATAGACTACAAGATTATCTTGGTTACAATTGATGATGGTGGAGTTCAAAGGGTTCAAGGAAATCCCTAGAGTTAGACAAAACAAAAAATAAATTTGGGTAGGCAAAGGGAGATCTTACCTATTTAGGTTCAATCACTAGTTCTGAGGGAGCCAGTAGAGACTTTCTAGGGAGGTCCTCTTCCCAGAAGGAGACTATTGAAGAGGGTTGATACACCTTATCCACCACAACATGGGAAGGTTGGAGCTCCTTTTTTTTCATATCTTGTGAAGAGTTACCCATGACTACTTCTCTTGTAGGATCATCGCTCTTGAGATAATCTTGGTGAGGATAACCTTTCCTGGGTCCTTTCCTAAGAGACGAGCACTAAGATGTTAAGTGTCCTTGGTTATAGAATTTGACATAAAATGTAGTATTGTTCTCATATTCAAACTCTTATCACCATCGGTAGGAACCTAAAACAAGGTTGATGAATGTGGAAAGCTCTAAGTTAAGGTTGGTGCTAACACATAATCGATAATAGGGCATTCTGGATTGGACCTTCAAAGCTGGTTCTAGAGCAATGAGGTATCCAATATATTGAGAAATTCTATGAAGGATGCCTTCTTCCTAAACCTATATTGGGATATCTAAGAGTCTCACCCAAATGGGGATCATGCTAATGCTTTGGGTTTTTAGATTGAAATCAAAATCTCAATGTCTAATTAAAAGGCTATGATGTCTAAAGAACCAAGTTCCTCTAGTGAGGATATGGTTGGTGTGTCTAGGGTTATTCAACCTGATGATAAAAAACCCCCTAGAAGGGGCAACCAGATCCATGTGTCCAATCGAGCATCATTTACTTAGGTCCCAAAATATTGATAGTTTCTATGTCTATACAAAAGAGAAGAGAATGTGGGTGAACCTCTCTTAAGGGTTTCAGTGAAGGAAACATTTTTAGGGAGAGGTGGGCCATTTTGAGGGGCCCTCCAATGCCTATCATTTCTATTCAACCATTTGCATCATCTTGATTCTCTAGCGCTGCTCCCAGGATGACACTTGCTATAGTGCTAGACCCATGACATGTAAAACCTCCATCTGGAGCTCCTTTCCCATTCTCGCCCGATGCAATTTCAAATTTTTGAGATGATCCTAATCCGCAAGCTTCTCTGCACTCATGTTTTTTCTACTTAGTTCTTCCTCAAGCAAGAAAAATTTGATCTATTCCTTCTAAAATATGCTATTATGTTCTCCAATGAATCAACCAATATACTTATTGTTTAAATTCTTATACGAATCAACCAATATACTTATATAGCTAAAATTTGTCCTAGTGGATGGTTGCTTCACATCGACAAAAGACATGCAATCTACAATCCATGCAAGCAAGGACATTTGAGTACATGTTAATACGTCTTCACACCTATCAAAATGCTTTATTTTATGTCAATCACAATATGCCATATGTTTGTTCCCTCTAGCAGCTGACATAGGTAAACCACAAATGTGATCGTTGGTTCTAAGCAATGGAAGGTGCGTCCATGAGGGAGTTGAATGAGCTTATTAGGTCCCTATATTCGCATGATGACACCATTAGAATTTAAATTATTAATTTAATTTTATACATATAATTTTTTTTATTAAATCAATATATTAAATAATGAAAATTTTGGATCTAAAATATGTGATGTTCTAATATGAAAAAGTAGTGTTGTACATTAAAAAGTTGTCTCTTTCCATTTTTTCCACCTTATGTAATGAAATCATTTCTATAATATGTAATCACTTTCTTTGTAGAATTATTTTAGCATATGCAACTACTTTCTTTAAAAAAAAAAAACTCTTTGAAGTTTTATTTTATCATAAAGTTTTTATAATGGTTGTGATGTTAAAATAATGAATATCAAACTTAAGTTAAAATTTGTTAAGTAGTTGAAATAGTTACATAGTTTTTTGTTTAGTTATTTAATTATTTTGATAAATTGTCTATTACTTTGTTGTTTACCAAATAATGTAATAGGATTTTTTGTACAAATATATTAAAAATGATAAATAAAATAAACATTACAATTTTTAATAGTCATGGGTCTATTTGTTTTCTTCTCATATGTGATTATGATATGGATTTTAGGTTGTCTCCCAAAATCAAATCATTCTTAAAAAGTGATGGCTCTAAACAACATCGTTATATATTTTAGACCTTGAAAATGGAAATTTGAGCATGGAACTTGCAATCTAGGGTAATAAAATGCACCACCTATTGTGAATTTTTATGTGAAAATGTTATAAAAGAGGTATATATGACATATAGATAGAAGGAAATGACTTTTGAATACTGTTCCCTCGCTTTGTCAAAAACAAGGACAGAAGGGAGTTTGATGCTTTTAGTGATGGGAATGACAAACAAATGAGTGGTCCATGGTAAAAAACTAGCTAGTCTTGGTCTTGACTAAAAGAAAAAGGAAGCTAAGAAAACTCTTTTTGATAATTACCATAATCTTTTGGTTGTTGATGCTACCAATATCTTCTTTTATATTGTTGTCTATGCCTCATGGTCCATTAGAGTTTTTGGCCATAGGGAACAATGTGATTGATGCATTTTTCTGTCACTAAAAGGATCACATCCACCTAGTAGTGAAAGAGAATCCTAGGTCAATGCTCTTTATCCTCATTGAGATTGTCATGCCACCAATACTCGTGTCAAATAAATGACCTCTATACTGGTGAGAATCACCTTGGAGTATCAGAAGATTGTTAATAGAGGTAAAGTATTCTAGGAACCTATGTGCGAAATGTAATACAATAGTAAGAAGACCCATTATGGCATGAAGTGGACTTATTTCAAATCAAATTTCATGACTAATAAGGTATTGATTATAAGTGAGGACCATGAAAAACAATGTGGTCTTGTAGCTAGAGATATTTCCCACAAGAAAAGTGAAGAGGAGTTGTATCTCTTTTAAACAAAATTCAAGAAATGTGCTTGTGAATGGTTTATAAGTCCAATTTTCACAAAAGGTATTGTATCGCTCCAATTTTTTCACACCCTTACCTTCAGGCTATAGGATCCGTACCCGAAATGAGGATGTGAAAAGGATGGCATGGTACCTCAGACTGAGATGCCTTGCGAAGGTCCCACCTCTCAAGGGAGGTGTATATTGGTGATTTTTCGACGGATGGTGGGTTCACTAGGAAACATTCAATGGCAGTTTCCACGCATAGGTTAGGAATGTGTTTTATGTGTTCATTTTAGCTTTAAACATTCATATCCTAGGTTTGGCCAAAATGCATCTAAGATATTCTATATGAATATGCAGATTAAATGAATACAGAAAATAGAATTAAGATAAAAAATAGAGAAATTAAAGAATGTTAAAAGAAAAATACCTGATCCAAATGTCTGATGAAGATTCTGATTCTTGAAGCAGTCAAGATCGCCTCTGATTTGATAGGATCATCTGAGATCAGACAAGATCATCTGAGATTTGACGAATTCATCAAACTAATTCGTCAGAGACCTACAAACAGAGAAATAGGTGCAAAACACAGAAAATGCAACTATTATAACAGAGGGAAACAATGTAAAATGACAGCAATAATATCAAACTAAAACTTAAAAATAGAAACATGAATGAATTATGCTAATTTAATCACAATTATGGCTTAATTATGTATTTAATCTAGATGTGTGAACTCCAAAATGTAGAATAGCATAAAATACTGAATAAGCTAGCTAATTGCAGAATAAAATAACAGAGAAAATATGGAGAAATGCAAACTTTAGGCATTGATTGCCTCAATGTGGATTGTAGTCGAAATCGTCTCGCATTGGTACGAAATCATCTCTGATTCGACAGGATCACCTCCAATCTGAACAGGATCATCGACGATAATGTAAGCTTGCTCCGACTGAAAAACACTAAGGTACCTACAACAAAATTGGTATAGAGCTAATGCAAATATGAATTTGAGATGTTTTAACGTGTATGAAGTCGAGTTACAAAGGATTTCAGCCAGGGGGGTGCTAAGGGAAGGGCTTAGGATTAAATAGGATTAGGAGGGTGGTTAGGAGGTTGGAGATCATCCTTATTTGGGAGATCTCCAACAGGGGAGGGTCCCTAACGACACAGACACACTTCTGCCCGGATTAGAGACCCGTTGGAACAGAAGCTAATTGTGCAAAATCAGTTTAGGGACAAGATCGTCTGGACGTCCTAGCCAAGACGAAATCATTAGATCTAGGGCGATATCATTTGATCGGTGACGATATCGTCAAACAGTCAAAACAACCTCTAAAAATGGTGTAGGAAAAGGGGAAACGGATTAACCGACGGTTAACGGGCGATTTGGGAGGTTAAAATTTGAATTTAAATTATTTACTAGAGTGAATGTAATTATTAAGATTTCACTGCACCAATTTTAGGGTGCTACATTTTGCCCCCTCTTTAGCGAATTTTTTGAAAAAAATGCGTTAAAGATGAGTTCTTCTCGATCTACGAGAAAGCAAAAATTATTCCCATTTTTAGGCGACAATTCTTGGTCGAATCATACGACAGCTTACTATGGTGCCCTCTTCATGTTTTTACCCAAATCGAACGTTTGAGGTAAAAAAGCGGAAAAGCAAAATTTTAAAAATGTTTTTAATTATTTTTTAATAAAATTAAGAAAAATAGGGTAAAACCCTAATTCATTTTTACTATTCATTTTTTCTGGTTTTAGAGCTCTGCAAACAAAAATGGTGGATACGGCGCACAGATCAACAAAGGTCCAGTACGGGCAACGGGTAAGAGTCTAAACTTAGTTTAGAATGATTTAATTTGAATTTACATGCTTTTTAGGTGAATTTTAAAGGAATTTTGAGCATCGCGGCCATTTTTGGGCCGTTGACATCGTTGGGACAAAATCGTCCTGATTTCGTCGAAATCGTCTCAAGTTCACCGATTTCTTCTAAGGGTGAAATCGACGAAAGGGGGACGATTTCATAAAATTAGGGACAATTTTGGATTGCGAAATCAGAGACAATTCTACTCAAATTTGGGACGATATCGTCCAATAGTGGACGATATCATAAATTGTATAAAATTAAACTTATTTTAACTTGCATTTTTAATCACTTGAATTGTTATTAATGATTGTTTGTTGTTTTGTTGTTGATGTTGTAGAGAGGATTTCTAAAGATCAGGGAATGGAAATATGGAGGTTTGAGAGATGACTTGGCCGCTCTTACACAGGAAGAGCAGGATCAGCTGGCATAGGTCACTTGTATCGCTCCAAATTTTTTGCATCCCTACCTTCAAGCTATTGGATCCATGCGCGAAAGGAGGATGGGAAAAGGATGTCACGGTCCCTCGGACTGAGAGGACTTTACGAAGGTCCTACCTCTCAAGGGAGGTGTATTTTGATGATTTTTCGACGGATGGTGGGTTCACTAGGAAACATTTGGCGGCAGTTTCCATGCCTAGGTTTTGGGAATGAGTTTTGATGAGTTCGTTTTATTTTTAAGCATTCATCCTAGGTTTGGCCGAATGATTCTAACTTAAACTACATGAAAATGCAATTTAAATGAATACAACAAACAGAAAAGAAAGCAAAAACAGAGAATTTGCAGGAGGCCAACGAAGATTACCTGATCCGAAAGTCTGATGAAGTTTCTGATTACTTGTAGCAGTCTGGATCATCTGCAATTCAACAGAATCGCCTTCAATTTGATAAAATCATCTAAACTGACAGGATTGTCTGCAATCAGACGAATTCGTCAGACGAATTCATCAGAGACCTGCAAAATCGCAAACAGATGCAAAATACAAGAAATTCTATTTTGTAAACAGGGGAAAACTATATGAAAGAGTAATATGAGTATTGAACAATATGCAAGAACAAAAGTAAATGCAAATCATTATGTTTAAATAGCAGAATATGATCTTAATATGCAAACTAGACAAAATGGGTGAACTCCAGATGCAATATAGTATAAAAACTGAATAGACAATCTAATTTATAGCATAAAATGACAGATAAAAGAAAAAGAAGAGCAAACTCCAGGCACTGATTGCCTCGATGTGTGCTACAGTCGAAATCGTCTCGCATCAGAACGAGATCGTCCCGAATTTGACGAGATCACCTCCGATCTTGACAGGTTCGTCGAGCTGCGACAGGTGCTGGCTTCGGCTGAAAACCAGTGGTGTACCTGCAATAAAATTAATATAGGACTAGTGCAAGAGCAAATTTGAAGTGTTTTAGCGCATAGGGAGTTGATTTACATAAAAATTCAGCCAGGGGTTGGGGAGGGAAAATTTTTAGAGTTAAATAGGCATAGGATAGTTGTTGGGAGGTTGGAGATCATCCCAATTTGGGAGATCTCCAACGGGGGAAGGGTCCCAATGGCGTAGACACGCTTCTGCCCGGATTGGAGACCCGTTGGAACGGATTCCAACTATGCAAATTTAGTTTTGCGATAAAATCATCTGGACATTCTAGTCCAGACGAAATCTTCAAATCTAGGGCGATATCGTCTGATCGAAGACGATATCGTCAAACGGTCAAAACAACTGCTAAAAATGGCACGGAAAAAGAGGAAACGGGTTTCTCGGCGGTTAACGGGCGATTTGGGAGGTTAAATTTGAATTTAAATTTATTTACTAAGGTGAATGTAATTATTCTAATTTTACTGCGCCAATTTTAGGGTGCTACATTTTGCCCCCTCTTTAGCAAATTTTCCGAAGAAAATGCGTTAAAGATGAGTTCTTCTCGATCTACGAGAAAGCAAAAAATTATTCTCATTTTTAGGCGATGATTCTTGGTCGAATCGTACGACAGCTTACTATGGTGCCCCCTCCGTGTTTTTACCCAAATCGAACGTTTGAGGTAAAAACGCGAAAAAGCAAAAAATTATTTGTGAATCATTTTTGAATGAAATTATGTTTGATATATGATATGTTTTTGATCATATGACTTGTGTTATGTGTATGTTTATGATGTTTTTATGTTTGATTGATTGATTTGAAAATTCATATAATTATGTCGTTGGAAATATTATAATTTGAATGTCATGCTATAAAATTTTAAATGAAATAATCTGATGTAACAAAGTGGTTGTATGTGATGCAATAATTTTGATAAAAATAAAAAGGGACTTTTAACAATAATTTCAAAGGACATTGTCGCTATTATAGACCATTTCATGGAGTCGCCGCTCACTCGGTCGTCAAGCTAATCCCATTTATAGAAATATTGCGAAAAGTAAAAGAGTGCTTAAGAGACTGTCTTAAGACTTTGTTGTGATAGTGCAAATGATGATGATGATGATGATTTGTTTTCAGATTTCCATGAAAATATTATGCATGAAATATTTTAAAATGATTTTTGCTAGGCATAAATTCCTAAGTGTGATAAAATTTGTGAATAATTCCTTAGGAATCATACCATCATTGCAAAGTGCAAAGGTGACATAATGATATGAAATAATAAAAATGTGTTTGCTTTTGAAAAGCATAATTTGTAAAAAAAAAAAAATGAAGTCATATGTTTTGTATGATTTTTGGTAAATCAGGAAATAAAATTGTTACAATGGTTTGCGCTAGGCATAGAATATGTAGGTATAGACTTATACCATCATCGCGAAGATCAAAGAAAGGATAGTTTTATTGCATGATTAATTTTTGATGAACAAAAAATATGATAATGAGGACTTGCGCTAAGCATAAAATTCCAATTTTGGTTTTGAAACTATACCATCATTGCGAAAGTCAACCAGATATATATGATTTGATTTGTGTAATTTGGAAGAAATTTTTTATTTTTCTAATTCTATAGTTGTCTTTGTGAAAAATAATTGTACTTGATTATTCCAAACAAGTTGCAAAAATAATATTTCAAAGTATTTTGAAGACAAAAGTTAGATTTATAAGGAATCCCATGTGCATAAGTGAATTCATTGCCAATCTTGATTTATCATAATGATAGAAAAAATCTCTCAAATACAAATGTGTGTGCAATTGCATTGTTCATTTACCAGTTTTGAGCAAGATACTATGATACAAGTGATTTGAAGAAACCAAATAAGTGTTCATTAACCATGATGTAGATGCATATAACCATATTAGACTACTATGTAGATCGGATTATCAAGAGCTAGCTAATCCATAAGCAGACATAGGTCTATACAAAAGAAGGTTGCTAATGTGACAAACATATCGCCACGCTAGGAGGTACCCAAGGCCAAGCAGGTTGGGCACAAACCACCTGTTATGGGGCTTACCTCACAGTTTTCAAATAATTGAGAATTCCAGGGATTCAAGCTCATCAACCCTTATTTTCTTTTCAAAGGGTAGGGAAAGGGATTTTATTGCTTTCACTTTCTGCTTTCTTTTGAACTTTGCTTATTTTTCTTTTTGTATTTCTTTTGCTTGATAATGCTTGGAACATTGTTGTAATGATAAAAGAACATTTTTTTTTTCTCTTTTCTTTTTTTTTTTTTTTCTTTTTCTTTGCTAGGGATACTTTCTCGGATTAGCTGTAGAGCAAGGGATTTTTATTCTGGGTAGGGGTGAGCTTGTCCTTTTGCCAATTCTCAAATATTCTAGACCATGTGCATGATAGGATAGCAGGGGAAACTTTTCACTCAAGAAATCAGTTCTACTATGTAGCAAAACATGGAAATTACAAATATAATCATTTTATTGTGAAAATATGTGCTTGGTTTAAGTAAATACCAAGATCAATTCTCTATGCTCAAAATTTATTTAATTGATTTTTGTGAACTTTGATATAAGAGAGATTAGTAATCATGCCAGATAAAATCAAGATATTTATTGTGTGAGTGTGCAAGTGAGGGATGCCAAATAAATGCTAGTTTTATCCAAAATAAGTTGAAACATATAATTGCAATAATTGTAAGAAAATAAGATACATGATTTTGAGAAAGTTTTGAGAATGTTGACTCTCTCTTTCTTCCGTATATTGTTTTGGTTTCGAAAGAGTCAAGAATATTGTTGGTTTTTATTATTTTTTTGAGCAAAAAATTTAACAACTGCCTCAAACAAATGCAATAGATAGTTTTTGAATATTTTTGGAGATTTATGAATGTTTTTGGTGTTTTTGAATTTTTTATAAATTGAAAGAAATACAAGATAATGATTTTAAACAAACATGGATGAAATGACCAAATTTATGCATAGTAACGTTTAAGATGCAAAATATTCATGGGTTCTTTAAGTTCTTTACCATCTAAGGTAGATAATTTATATGCTCTTGATTCAAATTTAGCAGTAATGATGTATGGTCCGAGCCAGTTGGGCTCAAATTTACCTTTAAGTTCTTTGGTTGCATTTGTATTTTTTTGAAGATTTTGAGGATTTTGATTTTTTTGTATTTTGATTTTAATTTATGAATTGAAATTGGTGGTATATACAAGATGATCTATATACACTATACAAGGTTATAGCATGTCTAAGGTTGCTTCAAAATCAAAGGAGGTTTTGAAGGATAATCTGGTTGAGGTGAAGGTAAGAATAGAAGGTGATGAATAAAAGGTAATGATAACAAAAGCTTTGTTATAATGTTAAATAATGTAGCAAAAGATTTGACTTTTAAATGTGGAAAATTGATCATATTACAAAATAAAAAGTAAGAAGGATAAGAAAGTTCTTGATTCTTATCACTATATTCCAAATCTTGATAAGATGGAAGGAGCAGATGCAGATGTGAAAGATATGCATGGATGTTATTTGGTAAACAAGGATGATCATATATGGATGAAGAAAAGTGAGAAATAGAAAATAACTTTGATAATAGAGAATGTATAGAAGTTGATGTTTCAACCATTAAATATTCTTCAAATGGTGTTGGGTCATTATGTATGGTAACAATTTTATTTGCAATTTCAAATTTCAAACATTGGTAAAGAGTGGAAGGGACAACCTTCATCGTATGAATCCAAGGACTCTGGAGAAATATGTTGTAAGGTGAAGGACAATATCCTACATAGAATAAAATATCCAGGATCTTGGATCCAATATTAAAGGGAAGAATTATAGTACCTTGAGCTTCTTGAATTTCATTGCTAAAATATTTTATAATAACATTTGATTCATTAAGATCTTCTTCCTTTGTTTTGAGCTTTTGGAATAATTGATAAGTGCATAAATTAAGAGAGGAGTCATTATCTACCATGATAGCTTTAACAGGTGTTTCTTTACTAGCTCCGATAATGTAAATATAGGGGTCTTCTTGTGGAGTAGAGGAAGGAATATCCTCATCATAGAATGAAATATGGTTAACCTCAAGAGGGTTTACACCATTAATTATGTTCTTATAGAAAATATGATGAGGAACAAATTGTTGGCTAGGTATTTTGAACAAAGTTTCCTTATGAGAAATTTGTAATACTTCTAAAAGGGATATCTTTGCTTGAGTATTAATCACTTGTTGTTGGCTATCAAAGTGGATTTCAGATTGAGATCTTGATTCTAAAGATAAGATTTCTATGCTTACATTACATTTTGGATCATTCTCTAGAGTCAAAGATAGTTTTTAAGGTTGGTCAAATGAGGAATTCATATCTTGAATATCAGATTGAGTTGATTGAACTCGAGGTTGCTCATTTGTAGTTTTTGTTACAATATTAATAATATCATCATGATGGGACACATTAACATGCAATATTTGATTGGTCTCTTGTTGTTGATAATTGAATAGGGGTTCTTGGGAGATCCCCATGTCTTGATTGATTATTAGTATTTGTTGTGTAGGAGTTTGATTGTTTACTGGAGATTTATAATCAGTTGTAGATTGTAATTCCTTGATATTAAAAAGATTCGTATCAATCAAATTTTGAATTGCACATCTTAAATCTTTACAATTTTGTGTCATATGTCCATCTACTCTATGATATTCAAAATGTAGCTCAGGTTTAAACCAATCTGTTGTGGTATCAGGTTGTCTTATGGAAGGCAGTTCAATCCTATTTGTATCAAGTAAATGTTTGAGAATTATATCCATTGGTTGATTAAGCTTTGCAAATGTACGTGATGAAGGTTTTTGAGAGGTTTTTGATAAATGCCTTAGGAATTTCGTCATAAAAGGGCCTAATGGTTTCTCACCTCTACTTTCTTTGTTATGGGTAGAATGATGATAGGAATATTGCGATGTAGGAGGTGAGTGCATGGTAGAATTGGAAGAATAAGTATTTTCTTGTTGAAATGGATGTGTTGTATTGAAAGAAGGGTATTGAAAAGGTGGAGGAGAATTATATGTGGGTTGATAGACATAATATGGATATATGGGAGAATAGATAATATCGTTATGAAGAGGATTGGCAAATGGATTATCTTGTTGAGTTATGGATGAAAAATAAGAAGAGTGTGATGGAGGTGATGTTGAATAGGGATAAGGTTGATCATAATCAACAAATGTATTTGGCTGAATTCTTCCAACATTACTAATGGGCTCATATTGATTTGAGTAAAAACTCATGGTTTCTTTAGTACTTCTAAAAGTGATACTTAGCATCTACTATTTAGAGTTGAATCTAAAACATACAAACATGAAATGATGATTTTGTTTTTTGTTTTTCTTGTATACATATATATATATATTTTTTTGTTTTCAAAAGGTTATGATGCATTCACGTCGGGTTCACCAAAATGTATCGCTCCAAATTTTTTGCATCCCTACCTTCAGGCTATTGGATCCATGCCCGGAAGGAGGATGGGAAAAGGATGTCACGGTACCTCGGACTGAGAGGACTTTGTGAAGGTCCCGCCTCTCAAGGGAGGTGTATTTTGATAATTTTTCGACGGATGGTGGGTTCACCAGGAAACATTTGGCGGCAGTTTACATGCCTAGGTTTTGGGAATGAGTTTTGATGAGTTTGTTTTATTTTTAAGCATTCATCCTAGGTTTGGCCGAATGATTCTAACTTAAACTACATGAAAATGCAATTTAAATGAATACAGCAAACAGAAAAGAAAGCAGAAATAGAGAATTTGCAGGAGGCCAACGAAGATTACCTGATCCGAAAGTCTGATGAATTTTTTGATTACTTGTAGCAGTCTGGATCATCTGCAATTCAACAGAATCACCTTCATTTTGATAAAATCGTCTAAACTGACAGGATCGTCTACAATCTGACGAATTCTTCAGACGAATTCATCAGAGACCTGCAAAACCGCAAACAGATGCAAAATACAAGAAATTCTATTTTGTAAACGAGGGCAAACTATATGAAAGAGTAATATGAGTATTGAACAATATGCAAGAACAAAAGTAAATGCAAATCATTGTGTTTAAATAGCAGAATATGATCTTAATATGCAAACTAGACAAAATGGGTGAACTCCAGATGCAATATAGTATAAAAACTGAATAGACAATCTAATTTATAGCATAAAATGACAGATAAAAGATAAAGAAGAGCAAACTCCAGGCACTAATTGCCTCGATGTGTGCTGCAGTCGAAATTGTCTCGCATCAGAACGAGATCGTCCTGAATTTGACGAGACCGCCTCCGATCTTGACAGGTTCGTCGGCTGCGATAGGTGCTGGCTCCGATTGAAAACCGATGGTGTACCTATAATAAAATTAATATAGGACTAGTGCAAGAGCAAATTTGAAGTGTTTTAGCGCATAGGGAGTTGATTTACATAAAATTTCAGCCGGGGGTTGGGGAGGGAAAAGTTTTAGAGTTAAATAGGCATAGGATAGTTGTTGGGAGGTTGGAGATCATCCCAATTTGGGAGATCTCCAACGGGGGAAGGGTCCCAACGGCGCAGACATGCTTCTGCCCGGATTGGAGACCCGTTGGAACAGATTCCAACTATGCAAATTTAGTTTTGCGACAAAATCGTCTGGACGTTCTAGTCCAGATGAAATCGTCAAATCTGGGGCGATATCGTCTGATCGGAGACGATATCGTCAAATGGTCAAAACAACTACTAAAAATGGCATGGAAAAAGAGGAAATGGGTTTCTCGATGGTTAACGGGCGGTTTGGGAGGTTAAATTTGAATTTAAATTTATTTACTAAGGTGAATGTAATTATTCCAATTTTACTGCACCAATTTTAGGGTGCTACATTAATAAACGGCTTACAGCATGTGGCAGAAATGCCACAAGTGTCTACAGACATGGGGCTACTAATAGCCCTAGCAGAGAGGTGGTATATGGGTTCTTCCTATTTTTGGCTATCGATAGGGGAGATGACTCCCACACTAGAGGATGTATGGAGGATTCTGAGAATCCCCATACAAGGACGATTGATCACTCCTACGGCCAATCAGGGCCATGCTATGGGGCGATTGTGTGGTGACCCGAGCTTCACCCTAGAGAAGGGCAGAGTTAACATCAAGGCACTACGTCAGATGCCTGGGGCATCTAGACTCACACAGGTTTTGGATGGAGTGGTTGGTGGACTTTTGCTGTGCCACCAGAGCAGGTGCAGGGTGCCATGGATGCTAGTAGATGTGATCTATGATATGCGAGACCATGGCTACAGGTTCTATTGGGGAATTTTTGTGCTATGATGGTTATACAGGATCCTACATGGGCTCGTGTACAAGGGCGGCCGATGTCTAGTGATGACATCACTCCTACAGGTTTGGTCTTTGGAGAACATTGCAATGCGAAGGCCGGTAGGGCTTCCTTTGATAGGGATTGATGGGGAGAGGCCTCGAGTTTTCTACTAGTGGCTCCGGAGAGGGTCACAGCAGCGGATTGACCTATCAATGTCCCGGAGACTGCTGGATGACCTTGTCCTAGATCAGATCACCTGGAGGCCCTAGCGAGAGCACCCAGGGTGTGTCAAGGATAGACAGGAGCTGGCTCACTTCAAGTAAGTTTGCTGGCTTTGGATGGAGAGGGGAGAGGTGGAGCTCCATCGCTATGATCAAGTTTTGCGATAGTTCGGTCTACAGCAGGGGATCCCATCTCTTAGGGATTATGAGTTTTCCCGGACTGTCCGGGATAACACCATAGTGAGTGGGGCTCCAGACATGCAACACTTTTGGAGTCAGGACTCAAATGATGCCCCCATTTAGCTAGTGGATGGGGACGACACAGGGGTAGCCAATGGCTACGATGCCTAGTACGCAGGCATCCGCCCTCCTCGGATGACGAGGGCTCAGGGTCTGATACACGTAGTTGTGCATCGGATAGGGAGGTGACACCAGGCGGCTATGGAGGCGGCACAGGGTCATGATGGGAGAGATCTGAGGAGGCCACAGGCACAGGAGAGGCCATGGCAGAGGGAGAGGAGGGATGAGAGACCCCCTTCTCCATAGAGAGAGAGGCCACCATCGCCCGATAAGGGCAAGGGTGTCGATACTGGGGAGAGCAACGAGACAGAGACTCTCCGAGTGAAGATGATCCATCTCCAGGAACAGGTGTAGACATTGTAGGATGAGATTGCACGACATCGAGCTGAGGTGACATAGCTCTGAGACGAGATTGCACACCTCAGGGCACGGGGCGGAGGGGTGAGCACTGGGGAGCTGACATGGGCTATTGCCCAAATCACTTTCTATCAAACATTGTACTATCAGCTGGTGCCAAAGGAGGATAGACTACCACTACCAGCTAACATCGCAGATCCGATCAGGATCGGGTCATCGAGGACTTCGTCCCGATCGACGACTAGGACTCACAGTACTACACATACTGTGATGGGGCCACCTCGTTCACCTCAGGGCGGGGGAGGATATGATGCTAAGAGCTCGAGGGGTTCTCAAGGCTAGAGTACTGCACGACATTGCACAGATTGAGACATAGAGCATGTATTATTATTTTTTTGTTGATAAAGGATTGAGTATGCCGAGGTACAGATTGTGGCATACCAATCCAATTTTGATATGATGTATATATACTATTGATATATATATGAGATGAGATATGTTTTTGATCATATGACTTGTGGCTTGTATTTTTATGATGTTTTTATGTTTGATTGATTGATTTGATGATTCATGTAATCATGTCATTGGAAATATTATGATTTAAGTGTCATGCTTGTAAAATTTAAATGAAATAATCTGATGTAACAAATTGGTTGTTTGTGATGTAATGTGATAAAGATAAAAAGAGACTTCTAACAATGATTTCAAAGGACATTGTCGCTAATATAGACCATTTCATGGAGTCGTCACTCACTCGGTCGTCAAGCTAATCCCAGTATAGAAATATTGTTAAAAGGAAAAATGTGCTTAAGAGACTGTCTTAAGACTTTGGTGCAATGGTGCAAATGATGATGATGATGGTTTGTTTTCAGATTTTCATAAAAAAGTATGCATGAAATAATGTTAAAATGATTTTTGCTAGGCATAAATTCCTAAGTGTGATAAATTTTTTGGATAATTCCCTAGGAATTATACCATCATTGCAAAATTGAAGGTTGACATAATGACATGAAATATTGATAATGTGTTTGCTTTTTAAAAGCATAATTTGTGTAACATAATGATTTAAGTCATATGTTTTTCATGATTTTAAATAAATGGGGAATAAAAATTGTTACAATGGTTTGCGCTAGGCATAGAATATGTAGGTATAGACTTATACCATCATCGAGAAAATCAAAAGAAGAAAATAGATTGTTTTATTGCATGGTTGATTTTTAATAAATAGAAAATATGAAGATGAGGACTTGCGCTAGGCATAAAATTTCAATTTTGGTTTTGGAACTATACCATCGTCGCGAAAGTCGATAATATATATATGTGTTGATTGTATGGTTTTGACAGAAATTTTAATTTTTCTATTATGTAGTTGTTTTTATGCTAAAAAACTGTACTTGAAAGAAGAAAATGAATTATTCCAAACAAGTTGCAAAAAATATTTCAAAGTATTTTGAAGACAAAAGTTTAGATTTATAAGGAATCCCATGTGCATATGTGAGTTCATTTCCAATCTTGATTTATCATAATGATACACAAAATCTCTCAAATATAAAATGTGTGTGCAATTGCTATGTTCATTTACCGGTTTTGAGCAAGGTACTATGATACAAGTGATTTGAATAAACCAAATAAGTGTTCATTAACCATGATGTAGATGCATATAACCATACTAGACTACTATGTAAGTCAAATTATCAAGAGCTAGCTAATCCATAAGCAGACATAGGTCTGTACAAAAGAAGGTTGCTAATGTGACAAACATATTGCCACGCTAGGAGTTACCCAAGGCCAAGCGGGTTGGGCACAAACCACCTGTTATGGGGCATACCTCACAGTTTTTGAATAATTGAGAATTCCAGGGATTCAAGCTCATCAACCCTTATTTTCTTTTCAAAGGGTAGGGAAAGGGATTTTATTGC
Organism: Wollemia nobilis; assembly: GCA_028583015.1. Taxonomy (NCBI): domain Eukaryota; kingdom Viridiplantae; phylum Streptophyta; class Pinopsida; order Araucariales; family Araucariaceae; genus Wollemia; species Wollemia nobilis. The sequence continues at coordinate 10,631,849 of JAQPPZ010016934.1, forward strand.
TTTTGCTTTTGCTTTCTTTTGCTTTTCTTTTGTATTTTTGCTTGATTTTTGAAATAATGCTTGAAATAACTTGTTTCTTTTTTTTTTTTTCTTTTGAACTTTTCTTTTCTTTTTGTGCTAGGGATACTTGCTTGGATTAGCTGTAGAGAAAGGGATTTTTATTCTGGGTAGGGGTGAGCTTGTCCTTTTGCCAATTCTCAAAGATTCTAGACCATGTGCATGATAGGATAGCAGGGGAAACTTTTCGCTCAAGAAACCACTTCTACTATGTAGCAAAGCATGGAAATTACAAATATAATCATTTTATTGTGAAAATATGTGCTTGGTTTAAGTAAATAACAAGATCAATTCTCTATGCTCAAACTTTATTTAATTAAATTTTGTGGACTTTGATATAAGAGAGATTAGTAATCATGCTAGATAAAATCAAGATATTTATTTTTGTGTTTGTGAAAGTGAGGGATTCCAAATAAATGCTAATTTATCCAAAATAATTTGAAACATATAATTGCAACATTTGTAAGAAAATATATGATTTTTGAGAAGTTTTGAGAATGTTGACTCTCTCTTTCTTCTTTATATTGTTTTGGTTTCGAAAGAGTCAAGAATATTGCTATTTTTATTTTTATATATATTTGAAAGAATTAACAAGTGCCATAAATAAATACAACAAATAGTTTTGAAGATTTTGATGATTATGAATGTTTTTGATGTTTTTGAATTTATAAAATTGGAAGAAATACAAAATAGTGATTTTGAATTATTTTAAACAAATATATACAAGGATGAAATGACCAAATTTATACATAGTAACGTTTAAGATGCAAAATATTCATGGGTTCTTTAAGTTCTTTACCATCTAAGGTAGATAATTTGTATGCTCCTGATTCAAATTTAGCAATAATAATGTATGGTCCAAGCCAGTTGGGCTCAAATTTACCTTTAAGGTCCTTAGTTGCATTAGTATTTTTTTTATTTTCTTTTAAAACAAGGTTGCCGATCTCAAAGGATCGATGACGAACTTTTTTAGCATATGATCTTTTAAGCTTGTTTTGGTAGGCACGGAGATGCTCCAAAGCATTGATGCATTTTTCATCTAGGAGTTCTAGCTGACTATGTCTGCCAACTCAATATTCATCTCCTACTTCGGTATCTTGAAGTAGCAGAGCCAAAGAAGGAACTTCTAATTCAAAGGGAAAAATGGCTTCAGCACCATACACCAAAACAAAAGGTGAAGTTCCCGTGGGGGTTCGAACACTAGTTCGATAGGCCTACATGGCTAGATATAACTGAATGTGCCAATCACGGCCAGTTTTATTGACCAATATTTTGAGAATTTTGATTAAGGTTTTTTTAGATGCTTCTGCTTGACCATTACCCTGAGCATAATAGGGAGTGGACCAGCGATGTTGAATCTTATATTTTTGGCATAATTTTTTAACATCTTTATTTTTGATACAAGTTCCATTGTCAGAGATGAGATTTGTAGGAATTTTGAACCTGCAAATGATTTGATTAAAAATAAATTTAGAGACTTGTGTACCAGTGCAGGAAGCTAAAGGCATAGCTTCAACCCACTTCGTGAAATACTCAGTGGTGGTTATGATGAATTTGTGTCCATTAGATGACATAGGATTGATTTTGCCAATAATATCTAAACCCCATTTTGATAAGGGCCAATGAGATGAAATAGCCTGCAGTTCTTATGCAGGTGCATGGACAAGGTCAGCATGTTTCTGGCACTTGTCACAATGGCGCACATAATCATGTGCATCATTTTCCATGGTAGGCCAAAAGTATCCTATTCGAAGGAGCTTTTTAGCAATGACACTACCACTGAAGTGTCCTCCACAAGATCCATCGTGGGCTTCACTCAAGGCTGATTTAGATTCTTCTAAATTCAAACATCTTAATAGGATACCTTCAAAAGATCTCATATATAAAGTATTGCCAATTATTACAAATCGACTTTCTCGTCTACGTAATAACCGATGCTAGTTTCTATTATAATTGGTAGGGAAAGTCCCGTTTTGGAGAAAATCAAATATATCTGTATACCAAGGTTCAGGAGTAGTTTCATTGATTAGAAACACATCCAAAGGTTCTAAGCATGATTTATTTGAAGTGGGTTCCTAGAGTCAATGAATAATGATAGTGGCATATTCGTCATCTAACTCCAAGTGCAGGAGAGATGCAGCTACAGCCATAGCATCAGCTGCACGATTACAAGTTCAAGGAATAGCTTCCAAGGTAACTTGATCAAATAGAGACATGAGTTGTAAAACATAGGCCTTATATGGGCGCAGTTTATCATCTCTAGTCTGATAAACTTCATTAATTTGGTTTATAACCAGTTGAGAATCACCAAAAACTAACAGATGTTTAATTTTTAGTGCTAAGGCAGCTCGTAATCCAAGGATTAGAGCTTCATATTCAGCAGTATTGTTGGTGCAAGCAAATGTCAATTTGAAGGACAGAGGAATAAGATGTTTTTGCAGGGATATTAAAATAATACCCGCACTAGCCCCACTCATGCATTGGGATCCATCAAAGTATAGGGACCATTGTTCAATATGGTCTACCTCTAATTGAAGGCATTCATCAGGAAACTCGATGATGAGGGGATGGGTAGACTCTAAGGGTGCAACAGCTAATTGATCTACTATGATTTGACCCTTAACAGACTTCTGTCCTATGAATGTGAGATCAAAATCGCTTAGAGCAAGAACCCACTTGGCTGTGTGACCCGATAAATAAGGTCGACTCATGAGATACCTTAAGGGATCGTATTTAGCAATGACATAAGTTTTTTGACTAAGCATATAATGTCATAATTTTTGTGTAGCAAACACGACTGCTAGACATAATTTTTCCAATGCTGTATAGTGGGTTTCATAACTGATGAAGGTTCAACTAATATAATAATTATCACTTTCTCTCTTGTCATCATCAAGTTGAACTAACATAGCTCCTAAGGCAGAATCTGAAGCTAAAATATACAGGAGAAATGGGTGATCAAGTTTAGGTGGTGAAAGCACCGGTGGATTAAGGAGGTATTGCTTGAGAAGTTCAAAAGCTTCTTTACAGTCATCGTCCCAATTAAAAGGGACATCCTTCTTAAGGAGCTTAAGAAAGGGACCGGTTTTGTCCACCAGCTTATCGATGAAGCGACGGATGGCTTGAAGCTTACCTTGTAAACTTCGTAACTCAGATATATTAGTAGGTGCAGGCATATCAGTGATAGCCACAATCTTGAGAGGGTCAATTTCAATACCACGTAAAGAAACTAAAACCCCTAATAGTTTATCGGACTTAACTTCGAATATGCATTTGGCTGGATTTAATCGAATAAGATATTCTCGTAATTGATTAAAAACTTTTCTCAAATCATCTAAATGATTATCTTCAATAATAGAGCAAGCTATAATATCATCTACATAATCATGTAGGATATCATGCATCATATCATGAAAAATATAAGTCATAGCTCATTGATAAGTTGCACCTGCGTTCTTTAAGCCAAATGGCATCACTTTCCAACAAAAAGTACCCCAAGGGGTAATAAATGTTGTTTTAGCCTGATCTTCAGGAGCTATCCTGATCTGATTATAACCGGAGAATCCATCCATTAAGGACATCATCCCGCTCCCGACAGTAAAGTCAATAATTTGATCCATGTTTGGAAGAGGAAAGTCATCTTTAGGGCATGTAGCATTAATATCTCTAAAATCTGTGCAAACCCTAACTTTGGTGGCTTCTTTTTTGGTAACTAGAACTACATTTGAGATCCATTCAGCATAATCAATAGCTTGTATAAAAACAACATTCAGAAGTTTTTCTAACTCCCCTTTGACTAGCAGAGCCACTTTGGGATGCATTTTTCTAAGTTTTTGTTTAACAGGTTTAGCATCCGAATGGACCACTAGATGATGCATGACTACAGAAGGGTCTAGACTCGGCATATCTTCATATGTCCAAGCGAAGACATATTCATACTCTTTAAGGAATGCAATGTATTGCTCTTGTTTTTCTTGACTTAATTTTGATCCAATATTGATTATGTGAGGATTATCCTCAGTTCCAATGTTAATTTTAATGACGTTTTCTACCTCCATGTGTAGATCTCTTTCAAAGTTAGGCGGGGTGGGTGAAACGCCCAATTATTGTAATTCTTGTAAGGTTAATTTGGATAATTCATCTTGAGGATTAGCGGTCTCAAGTTGGGCTATAGTTGGTATAGAACCATCAAAATAAAATCCATTGTGTAACATCTCTTCAACGGAGACATCATGGAAGATATCTCCTTCCAACTCCTCATCGGGGTCAGCAATCATTTCAGGGTAAGCTATGGATAGCATGTTACATGTAAACGACTATTTTTTTAGAGGCAAATCATCACGCCTATCCAAATAATCTTGATAACATATGAGGTGATCGTCATCTTCAAAAGGAAAGGGTTGACCCTTACTAGGAAATAGGCCCACACCACAACGGGCAGGCCACGGTTCTACCTCGAAAGGTTCTTTCATGCCATTTTGGAAAGGTCCCAAGCCTTTCCCTTTATATCCCATTTTAAGCATTATGGGTTTAGCTTTAATATATTCATTGGTAAAATAACACCGAGCGTATCCTTCCTGATGAGTTTTGATATTCCTAGGGATTCTTCCCCAGTCATATCCTTTATAAATGAAGGCACAACTCTCGACTTGGTAAGTACTTCCCATAGGTTATGGGAGGCCCAAAGTATGAGGAGATGGTGGCAATTTATTTAAAAGAATTGAATCTCGCATGAAAGCATTTGTTTTTTCTGATATTAAGGTTGTGGATAAATCTGGTAAAAGTTCATCAGAAAGAGCATAAGATGTAGAAGGATCATTCCCTATATCTTGAGATGTGGAAGGTATGATAGATGTGTCTATAGGTTTTGAAATTATAGGGATAGAACATGAAGGATTGGTTGTAGATTGAAGTTCTTTTTGAGGTTCTAGATTGATTTGTTTAGAAGATTGTTGATCTATATATGAAGAGGAAATTAATGGAGGGGAAATAGGTGACGTTATGGGTGTGTGTTTCACAGTTTTAGATGAAAAATAAGAGTTAGGATGTGTGGATGACAAAGCAGAGAAAAATTGCTCTCCAACAGGTTCTGCCAAAGCACACATATCAAAAGGTCTAGGGTCACCATGGATAGTGACCAAATGATTTTTAAATTTGAATTTAACACATTGGTGCAAAGTTTATGGGATAGCCCGCATTGCGTTGATCCAAGGGCGACCCCAAAGTATATTGTACGATGCGGGGCAATGTACAATAAACACGGTGGTATCTAGAGTTCTAGGACCAACTTGCAATGGGATGGTAATAACTCCACATGTTTCTTGTGTTTCATCATTAAAAGCTTTGATAATCATGTCAGTTTTCTTCATTTCATCACTTCTAAAGCCAAATATTTGGTAGAAGTCAAAAGTGCAAATGTTTAGAGATGAGCCATTATCAATCAAGACTCGTTTGACAGCTACATATCCAATTAGAGCAGTAATATATAAGGGATTGTCCTTATGTAAACTGTGTTGTGGGATATCTTTATCTCGAAAGTCAATACAATCAACCTCTCAAGTAATGATAGTATTGGCCATAGCTTCAGGTTGAATGTTTTGAGGTACCATCATTTGGCTTAATGTAAGCATCAACTCATCCCTATAGGTAGGAGAAGATCTTAATAAATCCAAAAGGGAAATTCTGGATGTAATATTGGATAATTGCTCATTAATATTGTAAGGGGGTTTAGGTTGAGCATTAGGAGCATGATTCCCTTTATTGGGATTTTTCAAAACGAATGGAGCTGATCCATCATTCTGATTTGGTCCTTGTTGAGAATTTTGAGCTTGTTGTCGAGTAACGACTCCAATGGTACCTACAATATTATATTGAGGATGTTGAACTAGTCTCGGTCTTGCATTTATGGCTTGTTCATTTGGAAGGAATTGATTAGAAGAAGGTCGAGTAGTAACTCTTCTAGGAAATGGTTCTTCTGGAACCATAGCATCTGTGATGGGTTGAATAGGATCTTATTCATTTTCAGAACTATTCGATTGGTTTGAAGTGATGTCCACTTCACTTTTAGTATCTGATTCTATATCACTAGAATCATAAGTTTGAAAATTATGTAAGGGCCTAGTCGTAACCAGGGATAAGGTTGTGTCAAATATTTGAGGATCCTGAATAGGTAATTGTTCGCTAATGGTTCCTACATATCGGGTAGGAGGCGGAACATTATGATGTTCGATTTGATTGGCTACCTCTTTACCATGTCTTGGTAAAGGGTGTTGAAATATGTCTAATGTTTGATTAGCATTTTGGTTTTTATTTTGGGGAATGGTCTTTTGAATATTATTAGGAGCATTTTGTTTAGGTTGGAAGGCTTGCACCTCCATTTCATTATTATCAATCAAATCCTGTATTTTATGTTTCAACCTTTTACAAGCGTTGGTAGAGTGTCTAGGTCCTCTATGGAAATCACAGTGTAAGTCAACTCTGTATCCGGGTATAGTTGGATCAGGTTCTCGGATAGCTGGTAATTGGATCAAACCTCTTTCGAGTAATTGAGGTAAAATAGTTGATAAGGGTTGATTCAATCTAGTAAATTCTCGAGGAGGTTTGTCAGGATGTTTCAATATAATTTTTTCTGTTGTCTTTGTTGCATTGATATTAGCAACATTTCTGCTGTTAGTGACTCCATCACCGACAACTTGTTTGTTTTTATATTGATTTCTAGAGGTTTTCTCATCATCCTTCTTCCTAAGTTGGCCTCTCCTAATGAGGGCATATTCTACTCTTCGAGCTAAATCTATAGCTTGATCGAAGGTAGTTAAAGTAGCGGTTGATAGCTCATCAGATATTTGTTCTTGTAAATTATTGATAAAAATGTCCAACATTTCCCTATAAGGCAGCACAAAGTGAAGTTTTCCTGTCAATTGCCTCCATCTAGCTAAGAAATCGGCAAAACATTCATCCTTGTCTTGTTTTAAGTTGTATAGATCTTTAATGGTTACATGCCTCTCGATGTAGGCACTAAATTGATGGACAAAAGATTTAGCTGTTTCTTCAAAGTTTCTCAAAGAATGAGTGGGCAATTGATAGTACCACTCTAATGCCATTCCACCTAAACTTTTTGGGAACATTTTTAGTAATAGCAAGTCATCATGTGATATATCATGACATGCTATCCTAAACATGCAAAGATGCTCTATGGGATCTTCGGTTCCTTTATATATAGGCGATGGGCATGGGAAAATGCTTAGGGTATGGTTGAGCTACAACTATGGGATCCAAAGGTTGACTACATATCTCTCGATAATTGTACGAGGGATGATAAGGATCTATCTGGTCCATACGCGAAGCTAACTGTTTCACCATGGCTTCCAGATTACTAGTTTGCCCACCATATTGGTTCGGTAGGGCATTGACATGGGATTTGTGAGCATATGATGGAGGGACATGAAGATTAGATGCTATGTTGCTATTGTGTAAATTGTTGGTAGGAAAGGTGTTATGAAGGAATTTTGAAGTTGTGTTATGATGTATTCCAGATTGTTGAAAATTGGTGTTTGGCTTCATTTTAGGTTTTTGTTTACTTGAAGCATATTGCTCAATATTTTGGCGAAATAAAGTAGTGAAGGAAGTTTTCTTTTGTGTGGGAATTATTTTAGGTTGAATAACAGGTTCCTTAGGAGGTTGGATAACCTGTTGTTTTGACATGTTTTGCATCATAGTGACCATATCTGTATTGGATGGTCCAGCCTTATCACTTTCTTGATCAATGAAAGACAAGGGATTAGTTTGCACATCAAATGCATGTTCCATGGCTGCTTGAGTGTCACTAATTTTCCCTTTATCAATACGAACTACCACATTAAGGGCGTCAATTTTATCATTGAGAAATTTCCAAAAATGATCTATGTTGTCAAAAGCAATAGTTCCATCTGGAGCTACTCTAGGGGATGAGGGTTCGTCCCCTTTAACACTTTCTTCTTGTTCATTGTCTTCACCTAGGTCATATTCTGGATGATCTAGAGTTTTTCCTTTCGGAATTGGATCTTCAGGAAGGAAATTTGGGTCTCTAGTTCTATCCTATAACCAATCTTCTTCTTCTCCTATAGTTTCTTTACCATTCCTGAGTTTAGGCATGGTGCTTAATTCTGATTTCAGCAAATATATATATATAAGCTTAAGAGGTAAATATTAATTATATACCTACTACAATATTTAAAATGAAATTTTTTTGGTTTTTGTTATGTTTTTTTTTTTCTTTGTTTTTGTAATAATATTGTAAAGACAGGAAGTAACACAATAAATGCAAGAAATAAGACTGAAAGTAATGATATAGTTTTCTATAAACAATTTATAAATGTCATTAATGGGCTCAAGTTCTTCAGGAGTCATGAAGTGTTCTTCAAATTGAAAGTTTTCTTTTAAAAATTTAATGAAAAGAGCTATAGTGATATTATCTATCTCAGATGCTGGTTGATAGAAGTAAAGCTCGTGGCAATACTCTCGATATAACACAGCTTGAGGAACTCTATTCCATATTTCCCTATCCGTAAGAACAACCTCTTGGTCTTCTACAAGACCTAGGAAGCTGGTGTACAATGGCTGCGTTCTCAAGGTATTCCTCGAAGGTGAACAGTTCTGAAGATACAAGGGCTCTCCTATAAGCTAACCATCTATGGCAGGCTCTCTGAAGTTCATGATAAAAGACAAGTTGATGAGAATCCAGGATTCTATCTAGGATAAGCCTCTTGATTTGTTTAAGTTGTGTTGACCTAGATGAAATGACACTAAGTCTTCTATCAAGTTCGTCCCACAAGTGTTGATTTCTATCTGTTTCAGGCACACTAAGCACAAAATTGATTTCTATGGCTGCCAATTGGTTTTCTACATTTATAGTAACTGCTAATATTTTCTTAGGAGCCACCATCTAAACATGATATTAAATTTAAATGATCTGAAATGCATCTATGTTTTAGTTGTTTTATTTTTTTTTGTTTTTGTTTTTCAAAAGGTTTACAATGCATTCACGTCGGGTTCACCAAAATGTATCACTCCAAATTTTTCACACCCTTACCTTCAGGCTATAGGATCCGTGCTTGGAAGGGGGATGTGAAAAGGATGGCATGGTACCTCGGACTGAGAGGTCTTGCGAAGGTCCTGCCTCTCAAGGTAGGTGTATATTGGTGATTTTTCGACAGATGGTGGGTTCACCAGGAAAAATTCAATGGCAGTTTCCACGCCTAGGTTGGTAATGTGTTTTATGTGTTCATTTTAGCTTTAAACATTCATATCCTAGGTTTGGCCAAAATGCGTATAAGATATTCTATATGAAGATGCAGATTAAATGAATACAAAAAATAGAATTAAGACAAAAAATAGAGAAATTAAAGAATGTTAAAAGAAAAATACCTGATCCGGATGTCTGATGAAGATTCTGATTCTTGAAGCAGTCAAGATCACCTCTGATTTGACAGGATCATTTGAGATCAGACAAGATCATCTGAGATCTGATGAATTCATCAGACTAATTCGTTGGAGACCTGCAAACAGAGAAATAGGTGCAAAACATAGAAAATGCAACTATTCTAATAGAGGGAAACAATGTAAAATGATAGCAATAATATCAAACTGAAACTTAAAAATAGAAACATGAATGAATTATGCTAATTTAATCATAATTATGGCTTAATTATGCATTTAATCTAGATGGGTGAACTCCAAAATGCATAATAACATAAAATACTGAATAAGCTAGCTAATTGTAGAATAAAATAGCAGAGAAAAGATGGAGAAATGCAAACTTTAGGCACTGATTACCTCAATGTGGACTACAGTCGAAATCATCTCGCATTGGTACGAAATCATCTTTGATTCGACAGGATCACCTTCGATCTAAACAGGATCGTCGACGATGATGTAAGCTTGCTCCGGCTAAAAAACACTAAGGTACCTACAACAAAATTGGTATAGAGCTAATGCAAATATGAATTTGAGATGTTTTAACATGTATGAAGTCATTTTACAGAGGATTTCATCCAGGGGGGTGCTAAGGGAAGGGATTAGAATTAAATAGGCTTAGAAGGGTGGTTAGGAGGTTGGAGATCATCCCTATTTGGGAGATATCCAATGGGGGAGGGTCCCTAATGGCGCAGACACGCTTTTGCCCAGATTAGAGACTCGTTGAAACAGAAGATAATTGTGCAAAATCAGTTTAGGGACAAGATCATCTGGATGTCCTAGCCTAGAAAAAATCATTAGATCTGGGGCGCTATCGTCTGATCGGTGACGATATCGTCAAATGGTCAAAACAACCTCTAAAAATGGTGCGAGAAAAGGGGAAACGGATTAACCGACGATTAACGGGTGGTTTGGGAGGTTAAAATTTGAATTTAAATTATTTACTGGAGTGAATGTAATTATTAAGATTTCACTGCGCCAATTTTAGGGTGCTACAGGTATGTTATACTTATGACTAATTGTATGTCACTAGTCATGAGGATGTGAATATCAAGTGTGTCTCTATTCACATAGTGAATATGTGACTAGTTGTAAGTCACTGATCATAAAATATTAGAGATAGTGTATTGCTCCAATTTTTAATGGAACTATAAATAATGGATCATAGATTTTGTCCTAGTCCATGATTCTTATGTAGTGGTGAACTTTCGAGTTCATCTTAGTTCATCCAGTGGTTGAGCAAAACTTTGTTTTCATCTCACTCTAGCTATTGGTATGCATGTCCCTATTAAGGGTTTGATATTCAAGGGGGTGTTAGAATAAAAATATCAAATTCAAGTTACAATTTATTAGGTAGCTCATATAGTTAGGTAGAGTGTTGTTCACTCATTTGATAAGCTTGTTGCACTATCAATTACTTCATTTTTTACCAAATTATGCAATAGGATTTCTTTGTTTAAATGCATTCCAAATAATGAATAAAAGAAAGATTAGATTTTTTCAACATGTGATAATTATTTTAAATTTTTGTGGAGTTCTTGATTTTTTTAAAGAAATTAAACTAGTATAAAAATTATTGAGAAATTGATAAAGCTCAACCATGCTAGACAAAACACAAAAGATACAAAATAAAACTTGGTAAAATATTTTGTATGTTGTATTTCATTTTTTTTTTACGATGAGTATTGTAATTGAGATTTTCTTAAAAAAAAAAACTAATAGTAAATTATATGTCTAGATTTCCAAATTTTGTTTTAAATGTTTTTTTTTAAATTAAATTAATTTCTCCATATTTTTTCAACTTATCTAAAAACTGTCCAAGATTAAAAAGTGTAGTCTTTGTAGAGTTACAACTTTTACATCTATATTTTAAACAATAGTAACCACAAGGTAATTGTAATTTGTCTTTATAAATATTCATATATATGATGCAAATAAGATATTATTAGATATATATATATATATATATATATATATATATATATATATATATATATTCCTTGTGTTGCAAAATTTATAACTTCATTTCTCCTCATGAAGATATACATATGATTCTTTTATTTTTTGAATGCTATTTGTAGACTATTAGAAAAAGTGTAAGCTCGAGTGAACGATAATCCATAACCATTTTTTTATATACAATAATCATAGTCCATGTGATAGTGAGAGTGGTATAACCATCCATCACAAAGGACTATGCATGCACTATAGGACAAGGATAGCTACAAGATATGCTAGAACCCAAAAAAAAACAAAAAAAAAGATATGCTAGAATTTTGCTATGCCAAATATAGGCATCTAATGTATTTAAATATTTATCCACATAATACAAATTATCAAATTAGTTTCTAAAAAATAGTATAAAAGTGGGTAGAAGGAAGAGTCATCTCTCCTTTTGATGCTTCTCTTTTTTTGATCAAAAGAAGCTCAAGAAGCACTCTACAAAAATAAAGTTTCAAGGGTAAACAATCCTATTAAATATTGATTAGATTAATCTCAAAATTAATGATATTCATCTTCTTCAAGAAGAAATTCTATGGAAGACTCAAAATATAGAAGTCCTCAATAATATCTGGAAAAATCTCAAAAGAGATGTAATTGTCTTATTTGTGAACCAAATACCATAAAAAAATTCAATTAGGAAGTTCTAGGTATTGCTTGATCAAAAAACTAGGGCCTACCAATGAATACTTTGCCATAATATTTACAAAACATTCTCAAAGAATGTGAGGAACCAACATCCCTTCAAGTAGATGGATTATTTAAAAGAATGTGCAGATTCAACATATCATCGACTAGGTGAACAATCCCAAAGAACATGAGATCTTACACCAAATAAGTAGAATACATATTGATTTGAAAGGAAGGATTTTTATTATGAAAATTTGTGAAGATTTTACAAGAAGCAAAGTCCATCAATGCAATAATTTAGAGAGAATTTCTAGATACACATATACATGCAATAAAATTACCACATCCATTAGAACAAGTCTACAAGTGAAGCAAAAGGAACCATATTTGATCGTAAGTAATTTCCACCAATTACATAGAGCAACCAAAAAATTATCATGTTAAAAAAAAAATTGACATGCAAGGTTCACATTAGCAAACAAAATAGTAGTATCAACTACCTTTTCACTATTGGACAAAGTAAATTATTGGATAAGTATTCCATTTGATCCATGCACAAACAGAGAAGACATGCATAAGGTGGACATAGGATCTAACCATTAAATAGTTAAAATATCCTAGGTACCCCATATTCTAACCAAAATCATGATATACATCAACCATATTATGTAATATATGGTAATATGATTAAGTCTCATTTGGATATCAAAGCAAGTATGAAAATAGGATGAAATAGCATAAGCATTGCTAAAGTAACACATTATGGATGCTCATTATATTTATATGACAAAGCTGGTACAAATAGAAGAAGCATTGAGAAATTCCCTTAAAGAAAAGAAGGAGATGTTAGTTATAATTGATGCTCTCTGTACAAGCATTTGAATGCATTGTAGGCATTACCCAATGAAAATAGAAGAATATTCCAAAGAATAATCCCTCGAGGAAGGAAATTCCCTCTACTTAATATTTTCCCTAACGAGGCATTATTTTTCTCAAAGATCAAATTATTAATTAAATCATCAGTATATGCAATATATAATTTTTAAAAAAAAAATTTCAAGGTTGTCTTGTGGAATTGAAATTTTCCACTTTTGTGAAGAATTACAATGGATAGTGGTGCATCAAAAATTTTATTGCTTGATTCCCAACTGTTGCAAGGAATCAAGTATGCTTCTTGGAAGACCAAAATGAGAACACATTATGAGTTTGAATAAGTATGGCAAGTTGTAGATAGAATAATTATACATCCTATTATAGAAGGTGAATATCAAGCAAAGTTTGATAAGGTAGATAGAAAGCATGATTGATCATTATTCTTGGCATAGAAAATTGGTTATAACCATACATTCAACATTTTACCATCGCTAAACATACATGGGAGAAACTACAAATATTTTTTGAGGTAATAATTTATTTCTATCGAGCCAAATCCATTGCTTTAAGGTGAACAATGGTGAAATAATAAAATATTTCATGAAAAGAATGGTTGAACTATGAGAAACACTAAAAACCTCATATGAAAAGATATGTAATGAAACACTTGTTACAATTATTTTGAGATATATCCCTTTAAAATATAATATTTTTGTGATAATATAAAAAAGTGAAAGGGTGGGAGAAATCTATTTCCAAAAAAAGAAATATCAACACCTTACTTCCCAACGATGAAGATCTGGTTATCCCTTACGAGACCATGATTGAATATATTTTTCTTGAGTCCCACACTCTAGTTGGGAAATTTATTGGAGGTAGACCTGACATGAAGTCCATACGGTGGTGGGCATTTTATAAGTTGAGAACCCTAGGTAACATGGAGTTGGTTGCCCTATCTCAAGGTTTTTTCTAATCTGCATTAATAAACAGGATGATGTCTCCCAAATTCTCACAAGTAGACCCTATTTTTATGGTCAAAAAAGTATTTTTCTATGGAAGTGGGATGAGGATTTCAACCTAAAAAATCAAAATATTAAATACGCTCCTATTTGGGTTCATCTTATATATTTTCCTATCTAGTTCTGGCATGAAGACATCTTGCATGGCTTTGCTAAATCCATTGGATAATTAGTAGTTATCAATCATGTTACTAAATATTGAATTCACATGATTCATGCAAGAATCTATATAATGTGAATTTGGATCCTCAACTGCCCATCCGTATTAACCTGGTTTATGGCCCATATCGCAAATTCCAGTCTATTGAATATGATAATAAGCTCCCTTTTTGTATTGAGTGTCGAACTTAAAGTCACCTCAAATCTTAGTGCCTATCTCTCAAATCTACTAAATAAATGGCAAGCTCTAGTCCCATGTTGGGCATCTACGCAATAGGTTCCAAGGAAAGCAGAACCACATTAGGCCTTACCAAAAAAAGAATTTGAGTTTGACTACGCTTAAAGGGAAGTAAGTTATAGTTTTAGATTTTTTGGACGACCAAGCTAAGGTTAGCTCTCCCTTTGCTTACCCTAACATATTTTGTGTATTAGCTAAAAATTTATTTCTGAGTCTACTCCCTTTGACGAGACCTTGTTGTGCGATTATGTACCCCTTGGACTCGTTACTATGAGACCTTGTTGTGCGATTATGTACCCCTTGGACTCGTTACTACTATCCAAAGGGAAACCCAATCCTCATCTATACTTGTACCTTCCCATATTCCTTATAAACATCCACCTACCCCTAAAGGGCATATTGAAAATTGTAGTCCTACTCCTATAAATACTGAATCTAAAAGTTGTAACCCTAACTCAGCCAAACCTGAGTTCAGCCCTATCAACACCAAACATTACAAGAAAGCCTCTATGAATGTTTATAGTGAGAAAAAAAAGTAATACCTTCCATAAATGACCAAAAAAAGAAAGAAATAGATAACAAAATTGCCAATGGCATTCAAAAGACTCTTTTTTAAGACACTTTCAATCAGGAGAAAGATGAATCAAAAAGACCCAAAACTCCCTTACAGTAGTCAAATGGAGGAAAAAAAGTTTCCAAAATTTCTAAATGAGGATCCTCTCATGGAATGTGAGAGGTCTCAATAGTGCTTTCAAGCAGAGACTTACATGCACTTTGAGGAAGGAATACAATCCCACTATCATGATTCTACAAGAAACAAAGATTGACAAAAAAAAATCTAAAAAATTAATAAATATATTTGGAATAATAGTGATTTCAATTTCAATTTTAGGCCTACTCAAGGCACTTTATGGGGATTAATTTATCTATGGTATTCCATTAAATTTGAAGGTAGAATAATCTCTTCACTAGATAGAGTTTTGAACATTCTGTTTCACTACAAAGACAACAATGATTATTAGGTTTTATCCAATGTTTACACCCTTAACAATCCAACCAATAGAAATACCTTATGGTATACTTTGAGACACATGAGGAATTATTTCAAAAATCCTTCATGGATCCTTGCTAGAACTCCCCTCTTTTCCCATAAGATAAGCAAGGGGGATATATCACTCCATCTATAAGAATTGAAATTTTTTATAGTTTTGTAACTAATAGTGAATTAATGGACATCCAAATTAAAGGAGAAAAATACACATAGATCAATAGGAGAGTTGGGGATCAACATATCCAAGTTAAGCTTGATATATTTTTTCTTTCTCAAGAGGCAATTCCTATTATGGGTGATGGTACTCTCATTTGTCTCCCAATAGCTCTGATCATTGTCCCCTTTTGTTTGAAGTTGATAAAGGCCCCAATTTCAAGATTCCTTTTATATTTGAATCCATATGGATGTAGCACCCTGATATTCGTAATCGAATCTTTTATTAGTGGTAGCAATATTTTTTTGGTCTTTCATTACGCAAATTTCCCATAAACTCAAGGTTGTCAAGGAAAGCCTCAAAATCTAGAATAGGAAAGTTTTTGGTAATATTTTTGAAGGCAAAAAGCATATTATGGATAAACTAAAAAGTATTGAACAACAAATATAGAATGGACAGCTGAGTTACCAAATCAGAGTCAAGGAAAAACAACTATTAGTAGAGTATCATAACATTTTGGATAAAGAGGAGATGTTCTAGAGGAAGAACTACAGAGCCCTTTGGCTCAAGGAGGGTAATTCAAATACAAAAAAAATTATGCTTCCACCTTCAAAAATAGAATTTCAAACAAAAATAGGTAATTTACCAAAGGTGACGTCTCTATTACCAAGGATATTTTTAAAATTTGAGATGAAGCCTCTTCTTTTTTTGAAGATCTCTTGGGAACCCACACCCAAAATTTTTACCAAGCCAAGAATCAGTTACTCAATCATATTCCTACCCTAGTCACTCTAGCCTCTTTCTTCATATGAGATCAAGCAATCTTTATTCACTATGCACATTGATAAATCCCATGTACCTCATGGATTCTCCCCTCGGTTTTTTCAGATGATTTGGGATATTATTGGGTAAGATGTGTGCAAGGAAATCATTGAACTCCATTAAGCAAATTCCATCCCCAAAAGTATTAATTTTACTTTTATATCTCTTGTTTCTAAAGGGCCTATGTGCAAATATATGCTAGATTTTAGACCTATCAGCTTATGTAATGTGATTTATAAAATCCTAACCAAAGATATGGCATATAGAATAAAATAATTTCTTCCCCAAATCACAGATCCCTACTAAGATAGTTTAGTAAAAGTAATATCTATAAATTATGGTATCATAAATTTGCATGAAGTCCTCCATTTTTTCTCCAGCAATAAAAACATTGTGTTGGACCTTAAAATTTATATGAATAAAGCTTTTGATAGGGTCAATCGATAGTTCCAACTTGTTGTCCTTCTCAAGTTTGGTTTCCATAGAGAGTGGGTTAAAATTATTCAAGGTTGTATTTCTAGCCCTTAGTTCTTAGTGTTAGTCAATGGGTCTACAATAGGTTACTTCCCAAGCAACAAAGGGTTTATGCAGGGGTATCCCCTATCCCCTATTCTCTTTATTATTCTTGTTGAATCCCTTGGTATATATCTCAAATTTTCTTGCTCAAATGGCACGATATCTAGTATTCAATCTACTTCCAACATGAGACCCCTTTTTCATCAATAGTTTGTATATGACACTATCTTAGCCACCCATGCTTTAGTTTTGGAATCAAATTCAATTAAAGATATTTTAGATCTCTATGAAGAGGCTACAGGAAAAAATATAAACTATGCCAAGAGTAAAGTTTTATTTCTCAATATCCCCTATCTAGATAGGTCAAGATTACTCGTATTATTTAGTGTGTCATATATGAGATTCCCACTATCTATTTAGAGCTTCCTTTTTTCACCAGTTGCCTCAAAGAGTCTATGTGGAGCAATATTATTGAAAGAGTCAATAAAATGCTTGTAGGTTGGAAAGGAGCCCTTATATCCCAAGTAGCCAAAGTCACTCTCACTATGGCCTATATTCAAAGTATTCTTGTTTATTTTATATCAGTATTCAAATCCCCAGTTTCTATCTATAATAAAATTGAATATATTCATATGAGATTCCTTTGGGTAGGTTCAGAGGATAGAAATAAATTTCATCTGGTCAGTTGGAAAAAGGTTTGCTTACACAAAGTCAAGGAGGGCTAGGTATTATAAAAATTAGTAATATGAACATGGCACTATTGGAAAAGTAGGCTTGTGAGGTTTTTACCAAATGCAATATTAAATGGGTTTCCATAATCAATAAAAAATACACTCACATATAGAATTTTATAGATGAAAATATTCCTAAAGTTGGGTCTACTTTTTGGAAATCAATCCTCTAGACCATACTTCTTATTCAAAGGGGAACCATATGGTATCTTGGAAAATGAAATAGGATAAATTTTTGGTTAGACATAGTGAGAACAATGGATTCTTAGTGGTACACCTTTTATTGGATACTCTCATAAGTAGAAAAGTTGTTGATTGCATAGACTCTTCAGTCCAACCCAAAATATGGAAAGAGCTCCACATTACAAATTTTGATGCCCAAATTTTAAATGTTGTCATAGAATTATAAATATTATTGAGGGCAACTATAATTTCATCTGGTATGTCTCATGATACCCATTTCTAGAAAGAAACTGACTTTGGTCTTTTTTGTATCAAATATGCTCATCTGTTGACTTTAAATCTCTAAACTTCTCATTCCTTTCAATATGGTTTGTCTTAAACACCTCATACCTAAAGTTATATTTTATTGGTTGGACACCCAAAAAAATATCCTCACTACTAATAATCTCATGAAGAGAGGGATGGTTGTTCCTAATAGATGCCATATTTTTTTGGCAGCTTGGGAATATGTCAACCACACATTTATGGAATGTTATTTCTTCCACTCTACCACTCTGCAATGGATCATATCATGTCCACCTTTCATATCTCTTGGATCCAACCCAACTCCCTAGCTCTTTTTATCTCCCAATATCCCATGCCTTTCAGAAATTCTAGGTTATCTTCACTGTGGAAAGTTTATCTCCATCATTTCCTATGGCAAATCTATCTCAAAATAAACAGTAGAATCTTTTCAAACACACTCAAAAAATCTATATCTTGCAAAAAAAACCATCACATTTTCTATTAAAAATTCTAAGATTTTCCATTACACCAAACCACATGAATCTGCCCTTGAGTCCACTCTTTTACATTCCCTTAGTATTCCCCACAGTCCTAGCTCTACTCTTTCTAATACCCATCCTATAATTGGTGCTCATTGGACTTCTCCTATAGGATGGCTTAAAATTAACTATGATGATGCTTCTAAATGAAATACAGGTGTAGCAGATGTCTAAGGTCTAGTCAGGGATCACAATGGACAACTCATAGTGGCCTATGCTCTAGGCATCCAAACTAACCACTATACTAAATCTTGTGTATTGTGGAGAGGGTTAGAAGTTCTCAGAGATTACATGGGAATTTTAAAAATTGAATGTTATTCCATGAATGTTACAAAAGCTATCATAAGTGATAGAATTCCTTTATGGAACATGCACACTATTATTAAGGAAGCTAAGGCCTTGATGTAGAATTTTAGCAACACTAAAACCTGCCATGTGTATCGGGAGTTAACAAGTCTACTAATTTACTCACCAATATTGGGGTTAGTCACAAAAATCTATCCATATGGCACAAAAATTTTCCTCAAAATATTCTTAATGATGTTGTTGTTGACTTGGAAATGCACAACTGGCCCTGAGAGAAGGTTTGCTTACCTCAAAAATTTTATCTTTGAAACTGGCCATATCTCTTCCTAGTGCATTTTTGATGATAGGAATGATATAACTACTTCTCCAGTAGCTATTTTTAACTTGGTCCAAAACACCATCCTTAGTGGCATCATCAGTGGTATGGATACCATCAACACCTCCCTAAAATTGATGGTCAATAAACATGGTCAAAAGAGCTCAGTAGCTGAAGATATTGTCAATGATTAGAATTGGTTTGTTTTGTCTTTCAATATCTATTCTCCTACATGGGATATTTGGTACTAATATTTTGACCCCTACGTTGGACCTAATTTGGTTTTCCTTTATGTTCTCCTTAGCCCCTACATGGGTTCTCTCTTTTTATCTTATGTTTTCTATTAAAAACCCTTACATGGGTCTATTTTTTCTTTGGTCTGGTTCATGGAGTAGCTAAGGTGTAGACGCAATATTTTTTGCTTCTCTACACACTTTTTTTCATATGATTATGTTTTTGATTTTGGACACCAGCTAAAACCCATATAATATAATTTCTACCACCTACCAAAAAAATGCATTGAGAAAACATCAATTTTTGAAATTTTGGTAACTCTACTTCAAAAATTAGAGGCCTCACATACAACACAAGAAGAAGAACAAGTATTTATACAAAATAAAAAATAATATAAGCCATTTAAAATAGGTATGATACCTCCACAACACTTCCAATAGAGAAACAATTCTCAAGGATATTAGCAACAGAGAAATTATTCTCTAGGATATTAGTAGTAAGAAGTAATTTTCACACACAAAATATATGTGAACAATATTGTATAAGTGGCCTTAAAATGAAGGAATATTGGCATGATCCATTTATGAACGGGTCTCCTTTATGATAGATGAACTAACAACAAGATAAGTCATGATCAAATAAAATAAATCAAAATCAAAGAATAGTACAACAAAGCAATGTCGCCAAAGAGGACTAAGTTAAATAAGAAAAATATAAAGATAAAAATTATAAATAATAACATGTTTTTTTTGCACAAGAATAGCTAATATAGCACAATAATGTTTGGTATGAATCTAAAACAACCAAACATATAGTAGGTGATCATTCCAATCCACTAGAGAAATAATAAGAGAACATATGCATCAAGTAGTAAAAATATCATCAAGATAAAAATGCAAATGTGAGAAGCCCAAGCCATGGGATGCATCTAAAATTAATCACTATAACTCCAAGAAGTAGAAATGCAAATTGCTCAATATTAAGTCTTTTAATATTTGGTTTATATAATACAATAGAATGCATGGTCTATCATGACATTGTCTCTAAATAAGAATGACATAGCTAGTGAATTAAATCTTGTTGAGAGAATAATATTATTTCTAAAACTTGTATAATTAAGGATATTTTCATCATTATCAATTCCATGGATCTCATAAAGCTTTTATGAAGAAGCATACCAACATCACAAGCAATCAAGATACTATATGGCAAGGTGCAATATGATATCATCAAAAGCAACATATTATGAAATAGAGTAGGATTTATTAAAGAGTGTCGATAGTTGTTTGTCCCTAATGGTTCAAGGATAAATACTATTAAGCACTTCAAAGTATTCTATATTCATATTCATGAAAAAATAGTGGTAGCTATGGAATCATATATGGGGCTGAAATAAGTAAACATTATTGCTAAGCATTGTATCTATTTATCATATCAAAGAACTCATGATAAAATGGAAACTTGGAAAGAATATAGAACTTGATCATGATAGAACAATTGAAAATAAGAAGGTGAAGAAACAAAATAAGCCTTACATAACTCTTTTTCCATCTCATGCTAAACAAATATTGGTGACCTGTCAATTCAATAGTCAACATAGGATGCATGGTAGCACATCATTCACATGAAGATATTGGTAGAGGCACCTATTTCATGCATTGAATTCTATAAGCATTTAAAATTGAATGTGTATTGAATAAGTATTTGTAATGAATGTATTTTTTGGAGTAACACTCCTAAGTATTTTAATATGAAGTCTACCTAGTGGGAGGGATTTCTCTCTCAAATGCCAATACCACCCTACAAAACTTCATCAAGTCAAATGCCAAGAGCCAAGAGTAAGAGTCTGAGCTATATCTAAGACTATGTTGTAATAAAGGCGGTATGTTTGGAATTATTACATTATAGCCCATGTGATAATGAGAATAGAATAACAACCCATCATAATTAATATGCATGCACTATAGGAGAAGGGTAGTTATAGGATATGTTAGAATTTTGTTATGCCAAAAAAAAGAATCCAATGTATTTGAATGTCTGTCATTTCACAATGCACATCATCACAATAGTTTCTAACATGTTTATGGAGTAAGATTTTTTTTCTACCTATGATAGCTAATAATGGTGGGTGAGTAGCAAGAGATAAAATTACATTTAGTTTACACTTTTAGTATACCATGATTTGTGTATTTTCCTACAAGTTAATTTATTAAATGTAAAAGAGAAATGATTAAACTTGTATCATATATTATCAATAGGGTAAGATTCTTAGAAGCTATTAAAATTAAAAAATATCAAAATTTTCAATTGTAATCATTACCATTGTTCATGTATCTAGATTGTAAATTTTCACCCATCTTTTTGTGATTTAAAGGGATCAAAATTATAATTAAAAATTTTCAAAAACAAATTGACACAAACATCTACCCAAAAAAATGGCATTTGCTATAATAATATACTATTAAAGTAGGAATGTCAACCTATTGCATTTCATGAACATCACAATATCTAGGTGCTACAATATTAGCATTTAAAATCAAAAAAATCAAATTTTATGAAATCTATGATTGTCTCTACACTCATATTCACTTATTACTTGCATATACTTCTAAAATTAGGCCCTTTCACTTTCAGTGCTTTGAATTTCATATTTGGTAGTGTATTATATGCCTAGTTCTTACAATATTTGGAGTTCATCCTCCCTCAAATTTTGTAGTTTTTTTCATGGATTACAATTTCAAATAAATTTTAGATCTTAAAAAAGTGTATATGAGTTATAATTTTAGTATTTTTAAATTAATATAAATAAATAAATTTAGATCTAATAAAAATGTTATTTATTTATATAAAGTGATTTGTAACTTATTTACTTCAATGAAATATAAAATACTCTAAGGAGAATAAACTATGAATTGTCCATATTATTAGTCCTCAATTTTTGTTTATGATATCAATCATCTAATAGGTTTCATGTTTGATATCACATTATCATCCCTTCTTATAATCTATACCATGTGTTCAAGGAAACCTTACCTGAGGGTTTGAAGGAGGTTCACTATAGGGTTTACAATTTCAAAGTAGGTTCACCACACTTGCTATATTCAAATAGAGTTTTGATGGATTTTTGTGTCCTAGAATGATTTTCTGATGCAGGAGCATCCGGTAATCTTAGAGCAATCTTGTATCTTCCAAAATGTCTTTAGAATTTTCTAAGTTCCTAGCATTTGTTTTATTTTTGGTGTTTTTCCAAGGAGGGAGGGGAGTTTTGTGGAAGCATTGAAGGCAAGTTTCTTAAGCATGGGGAGAGGTCGCGAAATCGTGACATGTCATGATTTCATGACATGTCACGAAATCGTGACCTCAAAAGGCTTGGCGGGGAGTGAGCCAGTTTTGTCACGATATCGTGATGTCGCGATATCGCGACGATGGTTCGTCGCAAGGGCAGAGAGGATGGAGATGTCGTGATATCGTGACGTTAGTACAATGCAAGGGAAGAGGAGATGATGCTGTCACGATATCGTGATAGGTCATGATTTCGTGACCTGTCACGATGTCGCGACCAGTCAAGGACCGACACGTGGCACAGCATTGGTTAGCCACGAAAGTTAAAGAAGTTAGAGAGCAAAGTAAGGCCCGAAAAAAAAAAAAGAACAAACGGACGGTCGAGAGGGGCCGAGTTTGACATGTGGACGACCACGAGTAACTTGACAATTGTGAAGGGCGCGTGTTCCAAATTTATTACGTCGAAGAGAAGGCATGGCCAGTTTTACATGCGGACAGCTACGTGTGTTGAAACGAGATGAGGGCCACGGCCACGTATTTATGTATTGTTGGCAAAGTAATAGGTACGGACATTGAAACAGACACAGGCAATGGCCATTATGAAGGAGACCAGCGCAGAGGAACAACCTGACTTAGACAGCGGTTGCAGGTCAAGGAGAACCATTAATGAAAGCCTCCTGGTAGATCGGGTAGATGGCCCATTTATGGTCAAAAATTTGAAAATCCCAGGGAGGGTGAAAATTCAAATTTGAAACTTTAATTAGGCGAGCATTAATGGCTAAGAGGATCGGGGCCTCAATAAAAACCCAAAAAATTGTAAGGGAAAGGGATGGTGGAGTTCGGGATTGAGGGGAAAGTGGTATGCTGGAAAGATTACTGTAATTGTATTTACCAATTTTAATGAAATTACTGTGATTTGACTGTGAATGTGTCGAAGTGAATCCCGGCTTGCCATCAAGTTCAGCACAAAGGTATAACTTTGGAGGAACTCCACCCATTTCATGTGCCTTTGATTCAGTTTTGTCTGACTGTTAATGTATTGTAAGCCTGATGGTCAATAAACAGAACAAACTCCTTTGGCAATAAATAATGTCTCCACTTTTTCGGGCCTGAACTATAGCATAAAATTCTTGGTCATAAACTCGAATACTTTTTTCGAGCATCATTTAGCTTCTCACTGAAATAAGCAACTGGTTTGCCCCCTTGACTCAGTACAGCCCCTATTGCACTGCCGCTGGCATCACAGTCCACCTGAAATACCTTGTTAAAATTTGTAAGTGCCAAAATAGGTTGTTTTGTAACTTTTCTCTTTAATGCATCAAAGCTCCTTTCAGCCCCTGATGTCCACTTGAACTCTTTTTTATCTCCCCTCATTGTTTCTGTGAGAGGTGCACAGATGCTGCTGAAGTTCTTTATGAACTTCCTGTAAAAGCTGGCCAAACCATGAAAGGATCTTACTTCTGTTGTGCTTCTTGGGGTAGGCCACTCATTGATGGCCCTTACCTTCTCTGGGTCCATTTTCAGGCCTTCTGCTGAGATTACAAACCCCAGGTAGACCAACTCCTTGACAAAATTACACTTTTTCAAATTTATTAACAACTGCTCTTCCCGCAGCTTCTCAAAAACTCTCCTGATGTGCATCAGGTGTTCCTCCAAGGTCCTGCTGAATATCAATATATCGTCTAAATAAACAATAACAAACTTTCCCAAGAATTCCTTCAGTACTTCATTCATCACCTGCATGAAAGTACTTGGTGCATTGGACAGCCCAAATGGCATGACCAACCACTCATACAGGCCTTCTATTGTCTTGAAGGCTGTCTTCCATTCATCTCCCTCTCGGATACGGATCTGATGATAGCCACTTTTCAGGTCAATCTTTGTGAAGTATTTAGCTCCACTTAAACAGTCCATGATATCATCCATTCTTGGCAACGGGAATCTGTACTTAATAGTAATTTTTTTGATGGCCCATGAATCTGTACACATCCTCCATTCCCCATCCTTCTTTGGCGCCAGCACTGCAGGTACTGCACATGGACTCAAACTTTCTCGAATCAATCCCTTTTCTAATAATTCCTAGACCTGTCTATTTAACTCCTCAGTCTCTACAGGTGTCATCCTGTGTGCAGCTTTATTTGGCAAGCTTGATCCCGATACTAAATCGATATGGTGGCTAATTTTCCTTACAGGGGGTAAACCCTCAGGCACATTGTCAAACACAATATCTGGAAATTCCTCCAGCAGATTTAGGACTTCTACTAGGGTATCCTGGCATTCTTTCCCCCTAACTCTAGGGATTATTGTGTAACATAAATGTTCACGTTTCAACCCGTTCAGGAACTTTCTTCCCTCAACCAAACAGACTCTGGAACTGTTACATACCTTTTCATCTACATCCTTTAAGGGCTTTAGTTTATGGCATACACCATTCTTTGTCAATGAGTAGGTGTTGGCACGGCCATCATGCACTGCACTCCGATCAAACTGCCAGGGCCTCCCCAGCAACATGTGGCAAGCATCCATGGGCAGGATTTTACACAGGACCTCATCACAATAATTTCCAATGTTAAATTTAATAGAACACTGCTCATTGACCAAAACTCTATGGTCCTTCTGTAACCATGCGACCCGATATGGGTGTGGGTGCTTCTTCCTTTCTAACTGTATCTTTGTAACCATTTCCTTAGAAACCAGGTTATCTGTGCTACCATTATCAATAATGATATTGCAAACCTTGCCCGCACATTTACATCTGGTGCGGAATAAACTTCTCTGGTTCGTGTCCTTCTCCTCATTCAACATGACTCTTCTTACAATCATTGTTTCTCCTCTCTCCGCTTCTTCGGAGTTCTTATACTCAGCATCTTCCTCTGCCACAGCAGCTCTGGCTGGACCCTCAGGCCTCTTGTTCATCCTTTCTCGGTGTTTTGGACACTCAAATGCCCGGTGTCCTTCTTCACCACAGTGGAAACATGTCCCACGAAATACCCCTCTTCCAAATCCTTGTCCAGATCCACCCCGTCCTCTTGGGTAACTGTTCTGTTCTCGGGGCTGATAAACATCCTCTTCCTTTTGATCCTGGTTACTACTGGTTTCACCAGTCTTCTTCAGGTCCTTATACTTTTCTCCACTGGTCCTCCCACCAGTTCTTCCACCACGGCCCCTTCCTCTTTGCTTGCCTTCAAACCGCCTGTTCATTTTTTCTTCTACCTTTAAGGCAAACTGGTAAGCATCCTCAATGGTGCTTACCCGAACTAGGCTCAGCTCTTCCTGGATGTCGAGTCTCAACCCATTGATGTAACGGGCTACATTTTCTTTTTTTGCCTCTAAATGCCCAGTTCTAATAGAAATCTTGTAAAACTCTTCGGTGTACTCTTGGAAAGTTCTAGTCGTCTGTCTCAAACTATGCATCTTTCTTAACAAATCCAACTCGTAGTCTGTTGGGATGAACTGTCTTTTCAGCTTCTCCACCATTTTGTCCCATCTTGTTATTCTCTCCTTCCTCCTTCTATTTCTCTCCAACTATATTCCCCTCCACCAAATGCTGGCATGACCCTTCAACTTGGTCTTAGCGAACCTGACCCGGTTAGGGTCTTCAACCTCCTCATATTCGAAATACTCCTCTAAATAATTTATCCAGTCAATTACTTCTTCTGGATTCAAGTTACCCGAATATGTGGAAACCTCCATTTTTGGTTGCTTTCCAATCTGAGAGATGGCCTTGTATAGCCGGGCTTGTGCAGGATCCATAGCCTCTTCCTCCTCCTCAGATTGTTCTTCTTCTTCAACTTCGTCTTCACTTTCCTCATCCCTTCCGGGCTCGTTCCTTCTGCGTAACTCTGCTTGCAGGGCCTGAACTTGCCTCTGCAAGGCTCGAAAGTCTTCTGCCAGCACCACATTTCCCACTCTGCCACGGTTTCTTTGTGGAGGCATTCTAGTTTTTTTTTTTTTTTCTTCTTCCACAGATCCTGGTGTAACTGCCTCTCTCCGACGATCTGTTACACGCTCAGGAGCTCCCGCTCTGATACCACTTGATGGCAAGCCGGGATTCACTTCGACACAGTCACAGTCAAATCACAGTAATTTCATTAAAATTGGTAAATACAATTACAGTAATCTTTCCAGCATACCACTTTCCCCTCAATCCCGAACTCCACCATCCCTTTCCCTTACAATTTTTTGGGTTTTTATCGAGGCCCCGATCCTCTCAGCCATTAATGCTCGCCTAACGAAAGTTTCAAATTCGAATTTTCCCCCTCCCTGGGCTTTTCAAATTTTTGACCATAAATGGGCCATCTGCCCAATCTACTAGGAGGATTT
This sequence comes from Wollemia nobilis, assembly GCA_028583015.1. NCBI lineage: Eukaryota > Viridiplantae > Streptophyta > Pinopsida > Araucariales > Araucariaceae > Wollemia > Wollemia nobilis. The sequence continues at coordinate 10,659,018 of JAQPPZ010016934.1, forward strand.
CATTAATGGTTCTCCTCGACCTGCAACTGCCGTTTAAGTTAGGTTGTTCCTCTGTGATGGTCTCCTTCATAATGGTCATTGCCTGTGTCTGTTTTAATGTCCATACCTGTTACTTTGCCAACAATACATAAATACATGGCCGTGGCCCTCATCTCGTTTCAACACACGTAGTTTTCCGCATGTAAAACTGGCCATGCCTTCTCTTCGACGTAATAAATTTGGAACACGTGCCCTTCACAATTGTCAAGTTACTCGTGGCCGTCCACGTGTCAAACTCGGCCCCTCTCGACCATCCATTTGTTCTCTTTTTTTTCTCGGGCCTTACTTTGCTCTCTAACTTCTTTAACTTTCGTGGCTAACCAATGCTGTGCCACGTGTCGGTCCTTGACTGGTCGCGACATCGCGACAGGTCACGAAATCGTGACCTGTTGTGACATCACGACAACATCATCTCCTCTGCCCTTGCATTGTACTAATGTCACAATATCATGACATCGTGATATCATGACGTCGCGATATCACGACGTTGCGATATCACGACGTCTCCATCCTCTCTGCCCTTGCGACGTCGCGATATCATGACAAAACTGGCTCACTCCCCGCCAAGCCTTTTGAGGTCACGATTTCACGACCTCTCCCCATGCTTAAGAAACTTGCCTTCAACGCTTCCACAAAACTCCCCCCCCTCCTTGGAAAAACACCGAAAATAAAACAAATGCTAGGAACTTAGAAAATTCTAAAGACATTTTGGAAGATGCAAGATTGCTCTAAGATTACCGGATGCTCCTACATCATTTTCCTAGTACCCATCCTCTTTGTCATGGAAATTTACATGGACCCCATGACCATCTTCTATAAAAGTATTATATTGATTATTATTTTTTAGTTATAATTTTATTTTTTATTTTTTATAAGGAATTGTATATTTTGTAACATATAAAACTACAAGGTCTTAGGCCTAGAAAAAAATTACTCTAAAATATAAAGTATCTAATTTTATATAGAAAGTTGGCCATTATAGGCCATATACTCAATGGATCCCTCAAGACAATAGATTGTCTTACCTTATAACTACTAATACATTAACACCTAAGAACATTAGGAGTGGTTACCAGGTAAAATAATAGTCACTATTTTATTTTTTATTAATTAAGTGGTGAGGGTTTTGAGAGGTACCCACAACCTGAGGTGAGGGTTTTGAGAGGATACCACAACCTTTACAATAAGCTCCACCTAGATACTTACAAACAATCAACCCCAAAAGGGGTTACCCAACCACCAACACAACCTACAAAAATACAACTTCCACACCAAAGACACCAATTGACACCCCAAATAAGGGGTCAACAACTCTTTACAGAGGCAGAGATTTCCAAAAAATATAACATTAAAAGCCCACGTGGCACTAAATGCCACATTAAAAATCCCTCCAAAAAGAAGAATTTGAAATTTAAAATTTGAAAACACCCACTCCAAACCAAATTTGACACTTTGAAGCAAGCAGGCCCCAACAATGAAAGCATCTAGTGAAAATGAACTTCCTACTCCAAACCATCTTTGAAACTTCCCATGGAGTGGGAAACATGCACAAACACCACCCCTTAACCTCGAAAACCTAAAAAACCCAAGAAAATCAAAACAAACAATAAAAAAGCACTAAATTTAAGGGATACATAGGAATACATAAGCTATATAAACTACCCAAGTAGGTGCTACAAAACAAAAACCAACTCTATAATCTGGAAAAAAATTGGATACCTGAAATCCCCCTGCAACTAATCTTGGAGGAATCGAGAGAAGATAACCTAGTCCTAACCACAATTTTGCAATAGCTTCAAAGAAAAAACCTCATATACCCTAAATCCTTGCATTAAAAGCCCTAACTTCCTGCATAGAAAAACCAACCAGTGGTAACAAGATCTTTGCACATGAATACACCAGCTAAAAGGAGTGGTAGAGAACCAAAACCCTAGCATAAAAGGTAGATCTAGTCCCCTAGAAAAGAAACACTAAACTAGGATAAAGTAATCGATAAAAGTTTCTTCATTATCAACCATACAACTCCAACATCCCACCAACTCCACAATAAAATTTACTAGAGCCTATCCCATTCAAAATAGGGGATCTACAATTGGATGAACCTCCAAATAATAGTCAACATATTACTAGAAACTCTATATACAACAATATAATTAGAATCATGGTGGATTCATATTTTGGACCACTACCTTATGAATGAAACATTCCCTATGGCTCTATTCCTAATCACAAAAGCCATTGTTGTTTGAAAAGATGAAATTTACACTTCTTGCTAATTTGAGAAGAAAAGTCAAAGGAAGGTATTATATTAGAATATAGGTGTCTATAATGGATGGCTTATAAGGGGTATTTGTTCCACCATCTCCAATAAAAATAGTAGGATAGAATAAAGCAATTAATTTTAGTAAAAACTAGGTTAGGAATACACTTGATAACCTCCTAAAATTCAATTTTTTAAAGTGGAGGAAGAATATACTAAAACATTGCTTATTTCCAAGACAACCACTTCCCTAAAGAATCATCCCAAAGATTTGATAGTAGTAAAAAACTCTTGGCTATTAAGAATAGAGGATTGAATTCCCTAGAAAAGGAAAATAGGCTACCATATCTCTAGATAATAGGGTTCTATCATATCTTGTATAGGGATCTAGAAAGACTATCTAACAAGAAATCAAATTTCCATTGAATCAAGGAGTTGTAGGCTTATCAAGTTGTCTAATTCCTAGGGAGAGACAACAAACGATTGAAGGAAACATGGTGAACTAATAAGCTTGTCCTACTAAGAAACATGTATCCATTTATGTTTATAGGTAGCTATATAGATCCTATATAATATGAGAAAATTATTGGGTTCACCTTTCATCAAGGCTCTAGTTACTCACTTTTCCACAAGATATGAGTAATAGGATAAATAATGCCAATCTTACCTTGGGCTTTGTGGGAGATGTAAGTCTTCCAAGGGATAGTTGGTGAGTAAAAATTCCCATTTCATTTGATCAATAGGATTCATCTTAGAGTGGAGGTAAAATTATGGTAACTAGATTTAGCTAGAAGTTCCCCGGTGTTGTAGGTGAGTTGGAGAGGAGAGGGCAATCCTCCAAGGGAGGTCCTAGGTTCAAATCTCCACCCTACCAAAAATCTGAATTGGGTATCCAAAATCCAATTCATAATGTTGGTGTGGGCAAGGTCGGGTGTGATTCCTGGTTGACTTTGATGATGTAGAACCCCCTGTTCGTGGTCTCTCAGACCAAGGTGGCCCCACAAGGGGTTTTTCGCTTAATATATATATATATATTTAGCTAGAAGTTGGCAAGAGGAGTAATAAACATGCAAGGATAATTTTTTTTTTTTAACCTAGACTTTACCCACCAATGATAGAAATCTATTAGGTTATGTAGAAATTTTTCTTTACACCTTATTGAAGAGTTAGTCCTACATGACCATGAGATAAGCATAAATCCCAAATGGAAACCCAAGATATCTAATGATTGATACAAGGGTAACAAATTTTTATTTAGTAAGGGCATAGATATATGATTGTTTTCAAATAGTAGAATTAATTAATATTTTTGTCATTGAATTTGGAACCAGAAACATCATAATACAATTGGAGCAACTTTTTCATTTTTTCCAACTCATGTTGACTTTTATAGAGAAAGAACAAGTCATCAACAAAGTGGTAGTTGATCACAACTTTCTAGATGGGAATTGTGATTCCTATGAGAAGGCCTTCTTTATGAGCAGTTTTCAAAATGTATCATAAGGCATTAATATTGATAGTATATAATATGGATCAATAGGATAATTTTGGTGAATTGAGCATTGAAGGTGGATAGGATTGAATAATATACCATTAACCATCACTCTAGCTAAAGGATATTGAAATAGGATTGATATTTGAGGCTTATAATTTTTACCAAACCCTAGATAGGAAAGCATATTTGGTATGTACCTCTAGCTAACATGGTCGTAAACCTTGTCAATTTATTTTTTTATAAAAATTATATCTTGCTTAGAGTCCTTGGCCCATTGGAAATTTTCCTAGACCAACATCAAGTTGTCAAGAATAAAACTTCCTTTGAGGAACCCTATCTATTCTTATTTAAAAAACTTAGAGGCCATAACGGCAAGGGCCTTAGAAATAATTTTGTATAGAATATTAACCAAAGTGATAGACCTATAGGTAGAGATAGACATAGGATTTGTACCTTTTAGAATATTTGTATCATACCATACTTGATGAATGGACCAAACTAGCTAAAGGTAGTGGATTCATAATAGATGGCATAGAGGTCTTTATCAATTAGGGGTCACAATATCTTGTACAAATCCATAGGAAGATCATAAGACCCTAGGTATTTACCATATTTCATACAATAAATAACCTACCATAGATATACCAATATCAAATTATGATCAATTATATCCTAAATTTTATAGGGTACTTTCTAAATGATAGACTCCTTAGTGTGGTCCTCCAAGATAGGGATTAGATCATCTAGAGGATAAAAAAAATATATATGCTAGAAATGGCTTTGAAATATTTTGATAATTTCATGGTGATTGGTCATAAGAGGCCTTGAAGAATCCTTTATGGTAGTTATTCTCTCATATTTTTGTTTTATCTTAAGGAAGGTAAAAGAAACATAGAAGCTTTGTCCCCATATTCAAACCAATTCAATATTATATTAAATTTGAATACCTCAATATTTGGCCATATTGAATTGTAGAAGCTCTTATTTAGCCTTAGAACAATGAGGTGAAGATTCCAATATATGAAGGTTGTGCTCAAGGATGGTGTAAACATGATAAAGTTGAAATTTGGTGAGGTCAACGTTCTAACAATTTTCTTCTATAAAAGTTCCTTGCATACATAAGTTAACAAGTATTTAAATTCAACCAATATGAGAGGAAGTATTATTTCATGCTATTTTTATCTTATTTTATTAATTAAAAATGATCATGGGTATTATATTATTTTAAACTATCCATTTTTATGAATTTTTCTAGTAATATATTTTTGCAAGGGTTGTTTTCAAAGTTGGGATTGTATATGTCTCTTACATGTTTTAGCATAAGATTAAATTTATAGGCAGGTTTGGGGGTTATTGTTTCATTGTTTTTAAAATACATTCAAGCATTATAAAATAAACTAATTTTAAAAGGATGGTTTAAGGATTTATCTTTCCAAGGTCATATTTGCAATACTTTTTTAAAATTTTGTAGGATTCCACTAAAAATTAGGGTTTATGGTTTTAATTTTTTTTTTTTAAATCAAAATATATATTATATTTATAGAAGTTGTATTACATAATATAATGAGCTAGAAAGGAAACAATGGAAGAATAAAATCCTCCTCCAATAGCTCCTGGCTCAAAAATTAGCCATAAAAATAATATATAGGCATGTTTTTTTAATGCATCACCTAAGGCTACCATAATATAGTTATCCCTACACATCAGCATTACCATAGTTGAATTCCAATTTTTCTCAATCATCAAAATTTCATAGACCATCCATCTATATTCATGATGTTTTGAAGTCATCATTGGCATCTTGAAAATATATGTTATGTACCTATACCACCTCTCGCGTCCCTTAGATTCCTTAGCACCAAAAAATATTATTTTCCATATGAGAGTCCACATATTTTTCTTCCTCCAATTATTTTTCCCATTTTTCTCAATAATATACCACCCTATTTCCCTCTCGCTTGATATGAAAAATAAAAACATCTTGAAAAACCTTCCATCTCTTTCGAACGACTTCCACCTTCCTTCTCTCTCCAATCCCCAACACCTGAAAGGGTCTTATTGGATCCAAGAATCTAGCACATACCTGAGAGTCTATCTCTATCCATAGCTTATGTAAATGTATATTTGAAGCTATCATTGATGTTTATAAGATCACCTATCCTTCTAATTCATTGTTTCGTGTCTCCCCCATACCTTCTACTCTCCAGTATACCCGTTCTCCTTTCCAATTTCGTATAATAATTCCAAAATTAAATTTTCCAAGTTTTTTAGTAGAAGTCCCATATATGTTTACATTCACCCACTCTCTCAGAGGTGGTATCCACTCTATGTTATTTGAGAATATATCACCTACACAACCAACCTTTAGTTATTTTTCTTTTATAGTTATTCCAAAGCTCCTTAGAGTAGTCACTTCCTGCATTTCTATGTTTGTTTCCTCTTATAATCTAATGGATAGTGTTTCCATTAACTTACTCATAATCCTCTCCCAAACTTGCTCCATTGTTCTATGCTCTAAATAAATATTCATGCATTTCATTCTAGCCATAACTACCACCATATGAATCTAGGTCCCAACTTCCATGCCATTTTCATTGTTCTAGTTTTAAATCTGCATTGTTTCCATTTATCATAAAAGCTTTCTTGGCTTTCAAAAATTTCCCAATGTTGTCTCATCTGCCTCCACCAACTAATCCATATATATTTGGAAAAATAACACCCAAAAAATAGGTTATTCAAGGTCTCCTCTGTTGTTCCACACATAACACATTTGTAATGCCCATAGAAACCTCTTTATGTCAAATTATCAAATATGAAGCACTTTTTGTGGTTAATTAGTCATGAGAAAATGTTAATTTTGGTCATCCTTCCTTTTTACAAACAAATGTCCATGGAAGTGGTGTTGGGGTAATCTCATACAACAAACTACCTTGTATCCCTCCTTTTCCTTATAGATTTCCAACTTACTTCCTCCCCATCCAAGTATATCCCTCTTATAACCATCCTAAACTAGATATCTTTGGAGATGTCTCCACAATTTTTTGATTAGTTTCTCTATCCCCCTCATTGGCCATTCTTGAGGATGTTTCCATTTTAGTAATTTTGTCACATGCTGATTCCATGATTTCATATAGTAAGAGGTTTTCCACAACCTTGAATTTTGGAGCTCTACTTTCCAACTCTCCATATCTAGGAATGTTTGAATAATTGGTTGATATTGATTCCATGAATCCTCCAAAAAAAATAATTTCCTTCTCATCCCCTAATTTCCAATAAAGATATGGCTTTATTAAATCCTTGTTTGCTTCCATTATTTTCCATATTGTAGATCCATCTCCTTCAACTCTGAGTCTTGGTATATATTTCTCAACCTCTCCTAGGTAATATTTGGCTTGTAATAGTTTGATCCATAAGCCTCTAGTAGTTGTAATCCATCTCAAATATAGCTTCCCTGCTAGTAACTTGTTGCTTTGGGATGCTGATCTTGTTTCCAATCCTCCTTGTTTTTTCAGTTAGCATATATTCTCCCACCCAACTAGTCCTAATTTGTATTCTTCCCTTGCACCTAACCTAGGGTTATGCGTAAGGGGTTGGTACCAAAATATATTTATAATAATTTGATGAGTCAATTTCGAAATCTATGTGAATAGCATCCAAATGCATATAGAAGTTTCACTATTATTAGGGGTAATGTTGGAAATTTAAACTTAAAATTGTCAAATTATTATAAAATTGGGGCAAATCGACCCAAAAAAATTTTGCACCCAAATTTTTTTGGCTAATGGGCCCTATTCAAGGGTCCCAAATATTAGCCAATTCCAAATTTTGAAAATCCTAATTTTAGCCAATTTGGCAATAAATAGCCGCTATGCATAACCCTCTAACAACAAAAACTTTCTTGTGTATTTGTCAATATATTTTAGAATTTTCTTTGGAACCTGAAGTATGGAAATTTTATAAACTAGGAGACCTTGTAGTACAACTTTAATCATTGTAAGCCTTCCTGCCAAGCTTAGCCATTTGTGTGTCTATTTGCTCAACTTAGCTTGAAGTCTATCAATAAACCCTTTCCACTCCTTGATTTTTGTTTTCTTTGTAGATAAAGGTACTCTTAAATATTGTATGGGTAAAGGGGTTTCCATGAAGTTCAAAAACTGTATAATTTTGTCTTACCCTCTTTGTTGTATTGAAAAAAACTATTTGAGACTTTTTCATTAAAATTTTTCCTAGTAGCTTGAGTATACCCATATAAAAAAAAAATTATGTTTATTTCTACTAGGATATTGGCTTTACTAATAAGAGAAGTATCATCCACAAACTGGAGATGATTTATCTCAATCTGAGAACTTATTTTCAGACCCCTTAGTCTCCCCTCTTGTCTCCCTCTTTTTAACAGTATTCCTAGACCCTCTACATAAAGGATAAAAAGGTAAGGAGAAAGAGGTTCCCCTTACCTCAACCCCCTTCCTGCTATGAATATGGAAGATGGACTACCATTTAATAGAATTGAGAAAGATGTAGTTTATGTACAAGCTTTTACCCAATATATCCACTCCTCTAAAAAGCTTATTTTCAAAAATCCTTTGCATAAAGGACCAATCTACTCTATCATAATTTTTATAAAGATCTAATGTAATAAATATATATGGGTTATTTTTCTTGGATATCATGTGTATCACCTCCTAGGCCACTACTATTCCATCTAGAATTTGTCTGCCTTCAACAAAATCACCTTGCTCACTCGAAATTATATTTGGTAAAAAAAAATTAATCTGTCTATCATAAGATTTGTTAATATATTGTATACTACATTACATAGTGAAATAGGCCTATAGTTCTCAATTATCTCACTAGATGGACCCTTAGGTATTAAAGTGATAAAAATATGATTTAAGGCTTTTAACATTTGCTGACTCTATCTTATTTCCTCTAGTGCCTCCACCACTGCTTGGCCCATAATTTCCCTGATAAAATTCAATGGGGAATCCATCTGGTCCTAGGGTCTTTTCTGTGTACATTTTTTGTATGATCTACGATGTTTCTTTCGAAGAAATTTCCTCCACTAATAATTTATTATGTTCAGGATTGACTAATTGTGGAATTACCTCTAGTATCGTCTCCTACCATGTTGCATTTAAATTTTGATACTACTGAAAAGAGTATGGAAGTATTGATTTGCTATAGTTTTCATTTCACATCCACTAGTTTTTACCTAACCCATCATATCTCTAAGCCATGTAATTCTATTTTATTGTCTTCTAGTTGTTTTTTTCTTATTAAATAAATTTTTGTTTTGATCCCCATCATTTAACCATGTAAATCTAGTCCTTTACCTCCAATATATCTCTTCTTGTTCCTCCAAATATTCCTCTCTCATAATAATTTCTACCTCACATTGCAACAAATATTCTATAATAGTTCCTCATCTGATCTCCTAAGCAATCTTCTCCTTCTAATCCTTGATTTCGCTCTTTTGGATTCTAGTGAGTTCCTTCTTGTGTTTAATCCACTCATTTAGTTGGTTCCTAACCTATTTTAGTTTTTTTTGGAGTTTGAATTGGGCTATCCCAAATATCTATCTCCTTAATTCCCACCAGTCCTTTATGTGCTCATCCAACTCCTCATCTTTCAACCACCATAACTCAAATTAAAAAGTTCCTGCAACCTTATGATTATCTTCTTCTATGGTACGACTTACAAGAAAATAATCTGAAGAAATATTATCCATGAACCTTCCTTGATGCTTGGCATGCAATAATAATTCCTCCCCCATGAAAATATGATCCAAGCAAGATTTGATTATCTCCACTTCCTTTCTTCTATTTATCCAAGTCATCAAGTTGTTCACAATTGGGATATCTATTAGATTTATTTGACATGTTATTGCTGAAAATAACCTATCCTTTTTCTCCAACATGGATCGACCTCCTTGTTGTTCCTCTATTCTAATATTTGCATTGAAGTTGCCTCCCACAATCTATTGGTCCTCTGATTAGTTGTCTCTGATATTCTGGATGGGTACCCATTGATCCCTCTATAATCTGACTATATGTGCTCCATAGAAATTAACTATAGTCTAGTTTTACCCATTGAATTGTAGAAGCTATTTTTTAGGCTTAACACAATGAGGTGAAGATTCCAAGTTATGAATGTTGTCCTCAAGGATGGTGTAAACATGGCAAAGTTGAAAGGTGGTGAGGTCAACTTTCTAACATTTTTCTTCTATAAAATTTCCTTGCATACATAAGTTAACAAGTATTTAAATTAAACCAATATGAGAAGAAGTATTCTTGCATGCTATTTTTTCATTTTATTAATTTTAAAAGATCATGGGTATTATAATATTTTAAACTATGAATTTCTATGGTTTTTTCTGGTAATATATTTTTAAAAGGGTTTTTTTCATAGTTGGTATTGGAAATTTCTCTTACTCATTTTGAATTATGCATAAGATTAAATTTCTAGGCAAAATTGAGGGTTATGCTTTAATTGTTTTTAAAATTCATTCAAGAATTATAAAATGAACTAATTTTCAAATGAGGTTTTAAGGATTTATCTTTCCAATATCATATTTGCAATAGTTTTTTAAAATTTTGTAGGGATCCATGAAAAAATAGGGTTTATGGTTGTAATATATATATATATTAAATACAAAATATATATATTTATATAAGTTGTATTACAAAGTATAATGAGACGGAAAGGAAACAAGGGAAGAATAAAATTATCCTCCAATCCCTCCTGGCTCAAAAATTAGCCATAAAAACAATATAGAGATGTGTCTGTTGAAAACATCACCTGAGGCTACCATAATATAGTTATCCCTACACATCAAAATTACCATAGTTAAATTCCAATTTTTCTTAGTCATCAGAATTTCATAGACCATCCCTCTATCTTCATAATGTTTTGAAGTCATCATTGGCATCTTGAATATGTTTGTTATCTTCCTGTACCACCTCTCGCATCTCTTGGGTTCTTTAGCACCAACTTATTTGATTTTTCATATGAGAGTTTACATATTTCCCCTCCTCCAGTTATTTTTCCCATTTTTCTATATAATTTGTCACCTTATTTCCCTCTTGATTAATATGAGTAATAAAAACATCTTGAAAAACCTTCCATATCTTTTGAACAACTTCCATCTTCCTTCTCTCCCCAATTCCTAACACCTAAAAGGGTCTTATGGGAGATATCGCATGCACAACCAACCCTTAGTTGTTTTTCTTTTATAGTTATTTGAAAGCTCCTTAGAATAGCCACTTCCTCAATTTCTATGTTTGTTTCCTCTTGTAATCTAATGGATAGTGTTTCCATTAACTTACTCATAATCCTCTCCTAAAATTTCTCACTTGTTTAATGCTCTAATATAAATATACATGCATTTCGTTCTAGCCATAACTATCACCATATGAAGCTAGGTCCCAAATTCAATACCATTTTTGTTAGTCTAGTCTTAAATATGCATTGTTTCCATTTCTTATAAAAGCTTTCCTAGATCTCAGTAATTTCCCAATGTTAGCTCATCTACCTACACTAACTGATCCATATGTCTTTGGTAAAAGAACACCCAAAAAAGAGGTGATTCAAGGTATCCTCTATATTTCCACACATAACACATTTGGAAGGCCCGTAGAAACCTATTTTTCTCAAATTATCAAATGTCAAGCACTTTTTGTGGTTAATTATCCATGATAGAATGTTAATGTTTAGCCATCCTTCCTTTTACCAAACAAATGTCCATGGAAGTGGTGTTCGGGTAATCTCATATCCATAGACTACTTTGTATCCCTTATTTAACTTATACATTCTCAACTTAGTTCCTCCCCATCCAAGTATATCCCTCTTAGAACCATCGTGAACTGGATGCCTTTGGAGATGTCTCCACAGTTTTTCGATTAGTTCCTATGACCCACTCACTGGCCATTCTTAGGGATTTTTCCATTGTAGTAAGTATAGAACATGTTTATTTAATAATTTCATATAGTAAGAGGCTTTCCACCACCCCGCATTTTGGAGCTCTACTTTTCAACTCTCCCTCTATGGGAATTTTTGAATAATTGGTAGAGATTGATTCCATGAATCCTCCCAAAAAAGAACCTCCTTTCCATCCCCTAATTATCAATAAAGGTATGGATTTATTAATTCCTAGTCTGCTTCCATTATTTTCCATACTATAATCCCTCTCCTTCCACTTTGAGTCTTGTGATATATTTCTCAACCTCTCCTATGTAATATTTGGCTTGTAATAGTCTGCTCCACAAGCCTCTAGTAGATGTAATCCATATCCATTATAGTTTCCCTGCTAGTGCCTTATTGCTTTGGGATGTTTATCTTATCCCCAATCCTCATTTTTTTCATTTGGCATATCTTCTCCCACCCAACTAGTGCTATTTTTTGTTCTTCCCTTGTACCTTACCACAAAAAAATTCTTGTGTATTTTTCAATATCTTTTAAAATTTTCCTTGGAGCCTGAAGTATTGAATATTTATAAACTAGGATAGTTTGTAGTACAACATTAATAATTGTAAGCCTTCCTACCAAGCTTAGCAATTTGTGTGTCTAGTTGCTCAACTTAGCTTGAAGTCTGTCAATCAACCCTTTCCACTTCTTGATTTTTGTTTTGTTTGCATATAAAGGTACTCTTAAATATTGTATGGATAAAGGAGTTTTCATGAAGTTCAACAACTGCATTATTTTGTCTCACCCTCTTTTTTGTATTAAAAAACTATTTGAGATTTTTTTCATTAAAATTTTTCCCAATAGCTTGAGTATACGCATATAAAAATATTTTTATGTTTCTTGCTACTAGGAGATTGGATTGACTAATAATATTGGCTTGCCTACTAAGTTTACCCAATAGCTTCATTATACCCATATAAAAAGTCTTTCATGTTTCTTGCTACTAGGATATTGGCTTGACTGATGAGCCATGAAATTGCTCATTTTTTATACTTTTTTTCCCATAATGTGCGGTATATGTTCTTGTAGATATAATTTTTTTATGGAAATTATATATATAATTAACAATTTATTTTGCATGTTTTCTAATATTTGTCTTTAAGTGTAATTTGTGTAGATTTAGTGGAAATTGTTTCATTTTGGTATGTTTTTGTCGAGGTCCCACTCAGACCTGGAACTTGCAATCTAATGAAGGAAAAATATCTACGAAATATCGGTGAAGAGGTATGAAGTCAGGCACCCAAATTCCTTTGAAGCACCTGACTTCTGTTTGGCACTTAACCGTTAGGCGCTTGCTTCCCTTTAGGTGACTGCTTCCCATTGTACGATGAAAGGTGTTTGCTTCCCATTATACGATGGAATGCGCCTGCTTCCCATTGTATGGTAAAATGTACCTACTTCCTATTATATGATGAAAGGTTCCTGATTTCTAAATTCTTCAAACACAACACCTGATTTCCACTGACACCAAAAATTAGCATGGCTCTGTGATCAATAAAATAGAGCAAAACTTCAACAGCCAGCATGAAAGGAATTCTAGCATTGAAACTGAATATGGGACAACATCAAAGGTAAATTTTCACTCATATTCCAGCTGATACATAAATCATTTATGTAAATCATACAAATAAGTATCAGATATATTTTGAAAATAGAATACGTTGAAATATCATGATATTTTACCTGATTCCTTCAATGAAGCAAACAGTTGTAACATCAAATCATGTTTTGATTCATCATGATAATTGTAATAGGTTTGGCCACATATCTTATAAATATACAGGCCACCCCTGAAGAACATCCCCTGGACTTTCTTGTAATTTTCTTCTGTTACAACTATTAATAAATTCTCTGAGCATTTTCCTGTAAAACTATTCTAAAGTGTCAGGTGATAATTATACCATGGGAAGAACCTGCTAGAAGCGTGGGCTAGCTTACAACAAATTTATTCCCTATTTCCCCTATTTTCTATATTTATTTTCATAGATTAATTTATTTCTAGTTATTTCCCCTATTTTCAGTGATTTCCAACAAGGCAGTCATTTATATTTTAAACATTTTTAGTCATGTTTTCTTAGACTTAGCATGAGATTATTGGTTTAAGTAAAAACTTCAAAAAATACCAAATACCCCCCAAACCATAATCCAAGGGACTTATCTCCGAAGGAGAAATTATAAGCATAGATTTTGCATGACTACTGACAAGACTATGAGCTACCCAAGGTTGACAATTAAATGGAGGTAATTAATTGAACTATAGAAAAACTAACCAATATTTTTCCCAATATTTTGGCACCATTGCTATGGATTAGCCATTGTAATTTATTATTCTGAATAAAGCATAGTTATAGTAGTTTAGAGTGTTTTCTTCATAAACCTTCACCTAAAAATTTGTATGATTCCACCTAAGAAGATGGGACCAGATGGTCATTCTGTCAAAAATAAAGTTGTTTCTTAGAATACTTCTACTTCAGTAGAACTTGAACCTAAAACTAAACTCTCACCATTATAATATACACCTGTGCATTGGTGGGAATACCCACTATTTGCACAGGATACTTCTGAAACAATTCAGTAGAATATTAGAGCAGGGTTGGAGATAAGTAGAGTTCAATATGAGGAATATCTACTAAATGTTGAATGTTGGCAAGTATTATTAGATGAAACCATATTGAATTCTGAATTATCCATCCTTATGAAGGATAAAATAAATGGACTTGAAGCATTGACATCTACTTTGAAAGTAGTAGGAGTAGAAACTCCAATAGTGGACATAATGGCAAAACAATTTAGAGAAAATATCCATTAATTTTAGTTTTCCAATAGGAGATGTAGGGGGAGATCACAAGATGAAGTACAACTCTCCAACCCACATTCCAACCTTTAGAGGACTACCAAAAGAAGATCCAGATATGTTCCTGTTTAAATTTGATGTTTTATGTAGATGTATGGATTACACCATAGATGCTCAAAAACTAAAATTATTTCCTACCCTTGATGATTCATCTTTGTGCTAGTTCATTAGCTTAGGTGATAAAAGGATAATTACCTAAGAATAGTTGAAGAAAATTTTCTTGGATCAGTATCAGGATTTTAGTAGAGCAAGAGATGTAAGAGAGGAATTCCTAGATATGAACCAAAAGGAATGGTAATCTATGGAAGAATATTAGGATAGGTTTAACTTCAATTTGCAAAGATCACCCCATTCAAAACTAGGAGATAGGTCCCTAAGAAGTATTTTTTGAAAGGACTAACAGATGAATCCTTGGAAGCTTTAAACATGATCTCTCAGGGAGACATTTACCAACACCAAATGGATGATATTTGATGGTTGTGTTGAAAAATTTCAAGAAGAAAGGGTAAGTTAACCCCTAGAAATATGAAGCAATCAGCCACTATCACTAAAATAAAAATAGGTAACATGCTAGAGGACCTTAAGAAAAATATGTTATCATATCTAGATCTTCAAATGGATACCCTTCTACTTCATAGAAAGAAGTAGGAGAATCAGTCAACATTAGCCTACTTTTGTCCTAAATACAGAGACAAACACTCTAGAAAAAAGTGCCCAAAAAATAAGGTTTGTGTATGTGTTGTTTGTAAGAAGGATAATAAAATGAAGTTGTGTCCATAGTTAATGAAATATAAAGAGGAACTTGAAGTAGCAAAGGCATACTTCATGGGTAATAGGAGGAAGTGGAAAAATTCTCCTATGGGTAACAATATGCAATCAATAATGTTGCCCTATGAGGGTAGTAATTACCAAAACCAAGGTCAATCCCAACCACCCAATATGGGTTGGTATGGTCAACAACCTTGGAATCCACTTCCCCAATGGGTAAATACTTACAAACCTTACCCAGAAATACAATACTAGAATCTTGGGAAGTAGTGGAGAAATTAGAATGCTTGGAATCAGTATCCATAGCATCCTGCTCCAAATCCACCACATCCAAGACTACTTACTCTTATTGCTCCAAGGACTCCTCAGTTACTAGCACAACCAACAAAAAACCCAAAAAATAAACAACAGCTAGCCTATCATATGGAAAATGAGATGTACCCTATGTATAATATTAAGGTAGATTGTAATCCTATCCAATTAAGGTCAGGAAATCAAGTAGGTATAGAAGTCACTCCTCTTGTATAAGAAGAGGAGCCAATAGAAATAGATAAAGGGGAATCACCCCTTATAGAAGAGTTAGAAGAAGAATCAACACTTATACATAACAAAGAAGAGGTTCCACCTTTTCCACAAAGGTACTAGGAACCCAATAAACCAATACAAATAGAGTTTGACATCCTCTCTAGTTTAAAAAATTTAATAGTCACAATACATCTCTTTCAGGCCATTAGAGACATACCTATTTATGGAAATACCATAAGAGATTTGTGCCTCAAGAAACCAAGGAGGAAAATATCTAAAACAATCAGTTTGGTAGTTCAGTTATCCAACCTCATGTTAGGGAATACCTGCAGCTAGAAGTACTCAGATCTAGGAAGCCCTAGGCTGACTATAAAAATAGAAGTCTATGTTTTACCCAACACACTACTATATTTGGGGGCTTCCATAAATGTCATACCCTACGAGACCATGCAAAAACTAATATTGACTAATCTTAAGCCCACTAAAACTATGCTACAATTGATAGACATATCTACAGTACTCCCTAAAGGAATACTGGAAGATATCACTATTGCAGTAGATGCATGGGAGTATCCAGAAGATTTCTTAGTGCTCAAATCTAAATATGTACTAGGTTGATACCAATCAATCTTAGGTAGACCTTGGTTGGCAATAGTCGATGCTTACATAAGTTGTAGAGATGGGAAAATGATCATTTCAGATGGTCAGAATATAAATAAACTGATCATATATCCACCTACACAGTCTATAGATTTTTTGGGACAACCTGAGGATGAGAATAAAAATATTGATGGTCTATCAATAATCCAACCTATGATGACACTTGAGGAGTTGTATGATGAAAGTTATGAGGATAATATGATATCTCACTTTTTTCAAGGAGAACCCTCATGTCCTCCTCCTAAGTTGCCATTAGTGAAAGACCACCATATTCAACAAATAGAAGTTGCACCTGGTAGAATTCTAAACATAGATAACTAGTTGATAGCTAAAAAACAAACCAAACTAAAACAAACATTGGAAAAATACCAAGATGCCTTTTCTTGTGAGTATTTTGGCATGAGAGGAATAACTCCTAAGACCTGTACTCATAGGATATATTTGGAAGATCAAGTTAGACTAATAAGACAACCACAGAGGAGAATAAACCCAGCTATGAAAGAAATTGTCAAAGCAAAATTATAAAATCTTCTCACAGTTGGATTCATCTACCCCATTTTAGATAGTGAATGAGTATCACCATTGGTGGTGGTGCCCAAGAATGGAAAGTGGAGAATTTGTGTTTATTATAGGTTTTTGAATAAAGCAACCAAGAAGGACCACTTCCCTTTACCATTTATAGATCAGGTCTTTTACACATTAGCAAGCAATAAGTACTTTTCTTTCCTAGATGGGTTTAGTGGATACAATCAGATCCAAATAGGGGAGGAAGATCAAGATAAAACCACCTTCACTTGTCCATGGGGGACATTTGCTTATCGAGTTTTACCATTTGGCCTATGCAATGCACCTACCACATTTTAGAGGGTAGTTCTTAGCATTTTTTAGATATGATTGGAGAGACTATGGAGGTATACATGGATGATTTCACTATATATGGTGAAACTTTTGAAATTGCCATAGAAAATCTGGAAAAGACACTTAAACATTGTGAGGAAAATAACATGTCCTTAATTAATAATAAATGGTATATGATGATGTAGGAAGGGATAGTTTTAGTACATCACCTTTCTATAGATGGGATAAAAGTAGACAAATAAAATTGAAGTCATCCAAAACCTACCTACTCCCAAAACATAAAAGGATATATGCAGTTTTCTAGGATCAGTCAGTTACTATAGGATGTTTATATCAAAATTTATAAAAATAGCTAAACCTCTTACCACATTATTAACTAAATATGTAGAGTTTGTATGGACTGAATAATATGAACAAGCATTCAACACTTTAAAGGAAAAACTAATTACTGCTCCAATGCTAAGAGGTCCAATGGACCATATATTTTTACATATATGTTGATTCATCTAATAATGCAATAGGGTCAGTACTGGGATAGAAATATGGTGATGATTTTTATGTCATCTATTATATTAGTAAAAATATCATAAGTGTTTAACTCAATTATATTGTCATAGAGAAGGAGTTTCTTGTAATAATGCATGCTCTTAAAAAATTTTGTCATTACATTATAGGTTACTAGGTATTTTTACACACTAACCACTCAGCTATTAGATACTTGACAAACAACATGGGATTAGTTGTAAAATTATTAGATGGTTGTTGCTCTTGCAATAATTTTATGTGACAATAGTGGACAAGACAAGAAAGGACAATGTGGTAGTTGATTTCTTGTCCAGGTTGACACCTCCAGACTATGTAGCTATAGAAGAGAAATTTCTATATGAGCATTTATTTTCTCTAAATGATCATATGCATTGGTACATAGATATGGCTAATTATTTAGCCATCGGTAAAGTATCCCCTGCACTTTTACCTCATGAAAAATAGACTTTAATTGAGAAAATTGTAGATTTTTCATGGATTGATGGGTGCTTATTTAAAACAAGACCTGGTAAAATCTTGAGAATATGTGTTACTGGGAATGAAATAATTGAAATACTGAAGGCTTTCCATTATGAACCTTGTGATGGCCATTTTTCAAGAAGAAGTACTACATATAAAGTATTGCAGACTGGTTATTACTAGCCTTCAATATTCAAGGATGCAATAAAGCATGTGAGACAATGTGATCAATATCAGAGGATGGGTAGACCTACACTCAAATATGATATGCCACTCCAACCACGTGTTCACATTGAACCATTTGAAAAATGGGGAATGGACTTCGTAGGACTTATTAATCCATAGTCAAGATGTAAGAGGTATATCCTAGTTTGTACTGACTATGTGAAAAAGTGGGTTGAATAATAGGATTTACGTGATTCAAAGAAGAAAACTATAGCATATTTCTTGTATTCATAAATTTTTACTTCAAGGATGATCCAAGAACTCATGCAAAAATATCAAATCAAGCATAACAAAACCACTCCCTACCATCCACAGGTGAATGGGCAAGTTGAGGTGATCAACAGAGAGTTGGAAAATATCCTGACAATGATAGTACAATAATATAGGAAGGACTGGACTGCTAGATTACCAGAAGTAGTGTGGTCCTATAGGACTACCTGGAAGACTACTAGTAGTTTTACACCATTTCAATTAGTCTATGGGAAAAATACCATGATGCATATAGAGTTTGAAGTCAAAACACTTAGGACTACTGTATAATTGAATATAGATCTAGATGATGCATTAACAAAAAAATTAAAAAGCTTAAATAGTTGGATGAATATTGCCTTAAGGCTCTACAAAAAATAGAGATCATTCAAAAATAAAGGGTCAAGTGGCATGACCTCCACACCAGGCCAAAGTAGCTTAAATTAGGAGAATGTGTATTACTCTATTATTCTCTATTCTAGGAAAGGAAGGGTAAGCTCATGCAGCATTGGATGGGGCCATATGAAGTGATTGAAGTCATCAACAATGGGGTTTTAATAGTCAAAACAATATATGGTAGCAACATTACATTAATAATCAATGGCCATCTCCTGTGTCGATACCATGTGTTTGAAGCATACATGATTGAGTCTAGATTAGGCATGGGGGAAACCCTAGTTGATTCTGATTTTATCTTAAGTCAATAATATGTGAACCTAGTCCACATAGTCCAAAAGACAATTATTCTTTCAAAGTTTTTTTTTTAGTTGTGTTTTTGTTTTGCAAGAATAATGCCCTTTGTGCAATCCTTAGGCAACTTGGTAAACCTAGGGCTAACAATAATAGAATCCATGAACCTATACATTTCCAACTTTCTAGGAGTAGGAGTAGCTCATCCCTCAAAAGAGGAATACTAAACATGAAAGTTCACAAGAGTGTTTGGGTTGGTCTCTTTAGACAATAAAACACTCAACTTCTGGTTCAGGTGCGGATGCTGAATTCGATCCTATTTTTCAATAAGAAGCACTGGAGGGTCTAATCAACCTGAAAGTGCATATACAAGGATAATTCATCACTCGTTGAATAAAATAAAAGTACCATTTTTCTATATTTTATGGGAGGGCATCTATTTCCTATTATGAGAGAAGGTGTCTGCTTCTTTTTCTACATAGGAAGGCATTTGCTTTCCATTGTAAGCAAAAGGTACCTGCTTCCCACTGTATAATGAAAGGTGCCTTCTTTCCATTGTACATTAGAAGGCACCTACTTCTCGTTATACAATTTATGGCACCTGACTCCGAATATGTTATGAAGATGACACCTATGTCCCATTTTTTGGTAGATCAATGTCTGACTCCCAGTTTTTCAGGAGAACGGTTAACTTCCAATTTTTAGAAAATAACACCAAATATTCTTAGCATATATTAAAAAAATTTGAGTTTTATAAATTTTTTTTTATAAGTACAACACCTGACAGTTAGCAAAAAGGTGCATGCTTCTCATGTTAGGAACAAGAACCTAATTTCTAAGGTGCCTACTTCCAATGTTAAGTAAAGTGTTTTATTGCTAAAGATACCTGCTTCTCATGTTAAGCAAAGCGCTCGATTCCTAAGGTATCTATTTTCAATTTCCAAGGCACCCATGTGTCATAATTTGAAAAGAAGGTGCTTGATTTCCATATGAAAAATATGCCTAATTTTTATCTACTGTGGCCATCTTCTGCCTTGACAGAATAACACGTCAGCATTGGGATGTGGCCCAAGG
This sequence comes from Wollemia nobilis, assembly GCA_028583015.1. Lineage (NCBI taxonomy): Eukaryota > Viridiplantae > Streptophyta > Pinopsida > Araucariales > Araucariaceae > Wollemia > Wollemia nobilis. The sequence continues at coordinate 10,679,682 of JAQPPZ010016934.1, forward strand.
CACGTCAGCACTCCACGTATGTGTAAATTCAAATATACCATGGATCAAATTAAAAATTGACACCAACAAACTTTCGAGTAGGGGATGTTTTTCGTCCCAAGGAAATACATTTTTTCTAATTTTTGTTTTTAATTTTGTAGGATTTCTCGAATAAATCATGTTGTAACTACCAAGAACCAATCATGTAGAAGAAAATTCATTGCATGGGAACCATAGCCATCATTGTTAATTACAATTTTCCCAATCATAAAATGCTAGCCAATAGCGATGCACCATGGATATATGCGTATATGCACCCACAAAATGAATTTAGGTGTATGTTCAAATTTTCTATTTCTTGTCTATATTGTTTTCATGAACATGTGTGTCTATAGAAATATGTCAGGACAACCCCACATTATTACCTTAACCAATTGAACAAATCCACTTGGCATTGTGCTGCATGGAATACCTTTTATTAGTCGATATTTTATGGTTTTCATCTCCGCACAATCAAGCACATGCTCGAAGTAAATTTACTATGGATAACCATAATAACTGTTGATTACGGTAATTAACCACCTACATGTATGGACACAATTTAAAAAAAAAAATTGTTTACCAGCAACTATGAAGGCACCTTCAGAGAGAAGAAAAAAAAAATAGAGATGTACAACATAGTAGCAATTCAAAGAGGAATTGGAAGCATCCTTGAGTGAATTGTGAGCTAAAGGAAAAGCATGGGGGTAAAGTCAAAGAATCATGACCTTAAGAAGAGTGAGTTGACTAACTGCTTGGGCATTTCTATAGATGTCCAAAAATATTTGGATGCTACAGAATGGATGGACTAATATCAACTGGTTAGTCAGGGTTATGATACAGTGTTGGCAAATTAATTTGCGACATCAATGAGATATGGGATCATGCACATGTGGGGGATAGATATACCAGTCACTAAGGACTACATTGCTAGACTTATAGGCATCCCTCTAACAAGGGAGCACACGTACAAGGATGATGACATTGACCTCTATGCACAAATATTTGTTGGGTCACCAACCGAGTACCTGACGCACGCTGGCTTGCCAAAATGACACATTCCCAAGCTCTAGAGGGTAGTTTTTGAGATCACTCATTTATTTAGATGCTCTGTTAGGTACTCTCATTTTAATACCAAAAACTTTAATTTTCTCAATCACATCCTACATGGGAATAAAATCAATGCCCCCAATTACCTTACATGCACTTTGAAAGACGAGGCCAGGCAATACCAGGCAGGCACCACCTCTACCTTGGCTCACCATGGCCTAATTTTGACCTTGGTGTGATATGCAGAGTCACATAGAAACATGACAATTGAGGAAGTTGTGGGTACTAGTGTAGTGGCAAGGGCACAAGTAGAGAAGGAGGTTCCAATTCATAATCAACAATTAGGTCAAGGGGCAACATAACATACAAAAATGGCACTTGCATCCCAGCCTACAAGAAATACAGGGGAAGTAGGACAAGCCTCATCCCCTAATTTTTCCTAATTTTAGGAGGAAGTACGACATGCTCTATCTCCTTCTACACCTTAATTCGAAGATGATGTAGAGTAGGATTTCATGCCCATTTCCACTAGGATGCTAATAAAAATAATAAAAGCATCAAGGGTGGTTTCAAGCTCATCTGAAGAGGAGACACTAATCGATGAGCTCAATAGAGAGGAGTATATGGCCCAGATTTTCCAATATATTTCTAGTGGGCCAACTCCTCAATAGGAGGTGGCCATGGAGGATGTGCCACCAGAAGGCTAGGTGGAGGATTTGTAGCAACAATTGTAGGTTTTAAAATAATAGGCTTTCACTTGGGAATCAAAATTTAAAGAAGAAAGTGCTCTATTTGAGGAGTCCCTAAAGGAGGCTGCATTGAAAATGCATAAATTGTATCAAATAATTTGGTAACTACAAAGATAATTGTAGTTTCAAGACATACCAAGAGGAGTCAAGTAGTCGACTAGAGTTGATGCAGTAGTGCAGATCGATGGAGCAACAAAAGTGCCCCTTGTTGATACCAAAAAAAAACAAGGAGATGATATTGCAATGGAAGTAGAAAAGCCATGTTCTATGTATCCCTCTACAGAGCTGATACTCTAGGATGATGAAGTTGAGGTTGAGGAACCTCAAAATACAAAATAGCCTACAAAGGAAGGATATGAGGGATAAAAGGATATGGAGGTCGAATATCCTCAAATATTTGGCAAGGAGGGAGAGGTAGAGCACTCTCCACTTGATGCAGGGACTAGACATCCTCAGGAGGAAGAAGTAGTCCTTCTTGTGCAATAAGTTTCTATAGAGGAAAAAGAGGCTCAGTAGCCTGAATCCCATATACACCAGGAAAAATCAGTTGCACCAACACACCCTGGGGTACAACAAATCAAACTGAGATCAAAACAAAAATCCACAAAACCATCTTAGAGATGACTCTAAACTAGAGCAATATTTGCTCTAAACTAGAGAAATATTTGCTAAGTTGAAGGTATTGGGCATCAAATCTGATAAGGAATTAGAAATAGATTTTGATGAGGGATGGGATTCAAAAAAGAATACATTTGCTACCCAAAAATAGAAATTTGAGGAGCTGAAGGAGGAAATTAAGGCAGATAAGAAGAATTGGAAGAAGGCCTCCAAGAAATCCCTTAAGGAATAAGAAAATGAGTCTAGGCAGCAATCTGGTAGGCCTCGTAGAAAAATTCCAATTACCCAATGTGAGCAATTTTGGTACTTGTATGGGTCAGAGGATGGAAAGCCTTCAAGGATGTAGGCATATATTAAAAGGATGGGATTTATAGGCCCTATGCAATAGGAAAATATGACATCAAGCAATAGAACTCCCCCTGTGGAAAATAAATAGGTCCAATATGAACCTAATCTTGATCCAATAGGGGTAGATTTACCCATAGCTAAGGTTGCTAAGGAATCTAGGATCCCATTTGGTTATAAAGAATCAGTTCCTATGGGTGAAAATTTACCACCTCACCATGAGTACTGGAAAATGGTTGAGCCTACATTCCAAAATGATGCCACTAGTTTCTCTGGTTATTATCTAAACGTTGATAAAGGTAAGGTGGCCTGGACCAGATAACCTCCCAAGAAGAGAGTAGGACCAAGTGAACCAGTTTGGCGTAGAAAACACTAGAAGCAGCAGGAGAAGGAGATAACTACTCCCAAGGCACCAAAGGGGTGAAAACCCCAAGACAGAAAAAGCCAAGACTGATAAGATGAAGAGGACACAGACCAATAGGGCTTAATGGGATGAAGTGAACATAATTAGTAATTACCAATTCAAAGTGGCATAGGGATGTGCCACCCCTTAAGCATGGGGGGATGATGAGCCACAAAATTGCTAATTTGTTGTACTCTTTTCCCCATAATGTGCAACATATATTCTTGTAGATATAAATGTTTTATGAAAATTTTATATATAATTAACAGTTTCTTTTGCATTTTTTCTAATATTTGTCTTAAAGTGTAATTTGTGTAGATTTAGTGGAAAATGTTGCATTTTGACATGTTTTCATTGAGGTCCCACTCAGACCTGGCACTTGCAATTTAATGAAGGAAAAACATTTGTGGAATATCAATGAAGAGGTACGAAGTCAGACAACCAAATTCCTTTGAAGCACCTAACTTTCATTTGGCACTTAACCGTTATGTGCCTACTTCTCGTTAGGTGACTGCTTCCCATTAGGTACCTACTTTCCATTATACGAAGAAAGGTACATGCTTCCCATTGTACAGTGGAAGGTTCCTGCTTCTCGTTGTACAAAAAAAGGTACCTACTTCCTATTATATGATGGAAGGTGCCTACTTCCTAACTTCTGTATATAAGGTGTCTGCTTCCTAACTTATTCAAACATGGTGCCTGATTTCCACTAACGCCAAACTTCAGCACGACTCTATTGTCAGAAGAACAGAGAAAAACTTTAGCAACCAACATGAAAGGAATTCTAGCATTGAAACTTAATATGGGACAACGTCAAAGGTGACTCGTCACCCATCTTCCAGTTGATACATAAATGATTTATGTAAATTGGACAAATAAATATTAGGCATATTCTGGAAATAGAATACGCTGAAATATCATGATATTTTACTTTATTCCTTCAATTAAGCAAATAGTTGTAATAGTGAATCATATTTTTATTTATCCTAAAAATTTTAGTTCTTCTGCTACAACTATTTATAAATTCTCTAAGCATTTTCCTGTAAACATCTTCTAAAGCATCTGGTGATAATTTTACCATGGGTAGAACTTGCTCAAAGTGTGGGACCACTTACAAAAGAGTTCTTCCCTATTTCCCCTATTTTTTGCATTTTTTTTCATAGATTAATTTATTTCTAGTTATTTCCCTTGTTTTTAGTGATTTCCAAAAAGGTAGTCATTTATATTTTAAACATTTTTAGTCCTATTTTCTTAGAATTAACATGATATTATTGGTTTAAATACAAACTTAAATGAATACCAAATACCCCCAAACCATAATCCAAGGGACTCATCTTTGAATGAGAAATTATAATCATAAATTTTGCACGGCTACTCACAAGACTACGAGCTACCCCGAGTTGAAAATTAAATGGAGGCAACTAATTGAACCATAAAAAAATTAAAAAATGTTTTGCCCAACATTGACTAATAAGATTTGTATCATCCACAAACTAGAGGTGATTTATCTCAATCTAAGAACTTATTTTCATACCCCTTAGCCTCCCCTCTTGTCTCCTTTTTTTTGATAGTATTCCTAAAACCTCTACATAAAGGATAAAAAGGTAAGAGGAAAGAGGGTCCCCTTGCCTCAACCCCTTTCCTAGTGTGAACATGGAAGATGGACTACCATTTACTAGAATTGAGAAAGATGTAGTCTGTGTACAGGATTTTACCCAATATCTCCACTCCTCTACAAAGCCTATTTTTTCTAAAATTCTTTGCATAAAGGACCAATCTACTCTATGAAAATATTTTGAAAGATATAATTTAATAAACATACCTGGGTTATTTTTCTTGAATATTGTATGTATCACCTCCTGGGTCACTACTATTCCATATAGAATTTGTCTGCCTTCAAAAAAACCACCTTGTTCACTTGAAATCATATTTGGTAAAAAAAAATTTAACCTCTCTACCATAAACTTTGTTAATATCTGGTATACTACATTACATAGTTAAATAGGCCTATAATTCTCAATTATCTCACTAGGTTGCCAATTAGGAATTAAAGTGATAAAAGTATGATTCAAGGATTTTAATATTTTCTTACTCTATATGATTTCCTCTAGTGCGTCCACCATTGGTTGGTCCACAATTTCCCAAAAATTTTGATAAAATTTAATGGAGAATCCATCTGGTTCTGGTGTCTTTCCTATTTGCATTTTTTGTATGATATGCGATGTTTCTTTCAAATAAATTTCCTCAATTAATAATTTATTTTGTTTAGATTTGACTAATTGTGGAATTGCCTCTATTATATTTGCCTACCATGTTGCACTCAATTTTTTTTGCTACTAAAAATAGTATGGAAGTATTAATTTTCTATAGTTTTCATTTTACTTCCACTAGTTTTTACCTAATCCATCATATCTATAAACCCTGTAATTCTATTCTATTGTCTTTTAGGTTTTGTCTTATAAAATAAAGTTATGTTTTGATCCCCATCCATTAACCATGTAACTCTGGCTCTTTGCCTCCAATAGATATCTTCTTGTTCCCCCAAAGTTTCCTCTCTCTTAATAATTTTTACCTCATATTGCAATAAATCTTCTATAATAGTTCCTTGTCATATATCTTGAGCAATATTCTCCTTCGATTCTTGATTTTATTCTTTTGGATTCTAGTGAGTTCCTTCTTCTGTTTACTCCACTCATTTATTTGGGTCCTCACATATTTTAGTTGTTTGTAGAGTTTGAATTGGGCTATCCCAAATCTTGGTCTCCCTAATTCCCACCATTCCTTTATGTGGTCCTCCAACTCCTCATCTTTCAACCACCATAGCTCAAATTTAAAAGTTCCTACAACTTTATGATTATCTTCTTCTATGATAAGGCTTACTAGAAAATGATCTAAATAAAGCCTATCCATGACCCTTGCTTGATTCTTGGTATGAAAAAATAATTCCCCCCCCATGAAGAAATGATTCAAGCAAGATTTGACTGTCTCTCCTTCTTTTCTTCTATTTATCCAATTCATGGAGTTATCCATAGTTGGGATATATATTAGATTTATTTAACATGTTATTTCTAAAAATAACCTATCCTTTTCATCCAATATGGCTCTACCTCCATGTTGTTCCTCTATTCTAATATTTGCATTGAAGTCTCCTCCCACAAACCATTGGTCCTTTAAGTAGTTGTCTCTGAAATTATAGATGGCTACCCATTGATCCCTTTGTAATTTAACTGTCTATGCTCAATAGAAATTAACTATAGTCCAATTTTTACCATTTTACCTTTTTTAAACCTCTCACATTCGAATTATTTAAAATCATTGAGAATGAAGAGAGAAAAAATCATCCATCGACTTTACCTGTTCATTCTAGCTCAAATTTCTTCTTTTTTCCCCCATATTTTCCTTGTTTGACTTACTCCCTACATATTGGTTAAATTTTTATTTCTTATACATCTAATGAATTCCTAATTAGGGCTATTTTTTTTCTTATTTCCTTATTTCATCTCTATTTTCTAAGTTAAGATGATCCCCTGCTATAATTTCCCTCCTATTGTCTCCCTCGTAGGTTGAATCTCCTCTTCCATGAGAGAGGTTGTGTCTGGTTTTGTTCCTTGCTTGTTACCTAATTCTAGATTGGAGTATTGTTCCTAATCCACTAGTGTGAATTTTTGAGTATCCTCCTCTAATCCTTCCATTTGAAAATCCTCTTCTGTTTCTAAGCTTCCTAGTTTTCTGAATATCTCATATCTATTATTTGTTCTTCCTACTTTTTCTCCTTGTATTTGGTTATTGTGCTGATTTATTTTTTTTGGCCTTCTAATTACTTTTTGGAAGCCCTTAGAGTCCCCTTCCATTTCTTCTAATTTATATTTTACTTAAGGGATTGACCCACCAAGTTAATATTTTCTGCTATCCCCTATTGTCCAAATTATTGATATTTAATTGTTGGGCACATTCTAGCCAGATGTCCATGAGCATGGAACACCAGACATCTAAATCGAATACAATCATAATACAGTTGTTGGCACCAAATAATATTCTCTATTTTTAGCTCTATCTATGTTGGAAGAGGTTTACTGAGATCCATTTATATGCAAACCCTAACAAACATTGTCGATCCTCCTAAAATTATTTCTCTTGATCTACCTTGATAATGCCCGAGTAAGTTTCCTATTGCCTTGAGTATCTCCTCTTTCCAAAATTCAAGGGGAAGGGCAATTAATATTACCCATATTGGTACTACATTCGGTTCCACCCTCGAGTCGAATCCCATATTTCATGTTTATAGGAATAGTCTCGTTTGCCCATGATGATATGACCCTCCCTCAAATACTTTTTGTCGATCTACCATTGATGTGAACTCTATAGAATATACCCATTTAGAAGAGTTAGAATTTTATATTCTCCTTCCATAAGTCACTATTTCCTTATGCATGTATGGAGGAAGTGCACAGATGGTTTGAAACCTACAAATTTACCTATCAGGTTGTGTTTTACCTTATAAACTATATTCTGAGCTATCCAGTCCTCTGCTATTTCTAATTCTAGTATTTCTTTTTCTTGTGGTAAATATTTGTTCACCCTTCCATGAAAATAATACTCCTTTTCTCACTTTTCCATGGTAGTTATGATTGTCCTTGCTTGTTTTTGATAGGTATTGAAGCTATCTTGGATTCCACATAGCTTATCCTAGTATGAGATTCCTTGATTTGGAGGAACTGGTACCAAAGTATCTATGTCCTTCATTCTTGGTCGTGATCCTTACTGTTGAAACACCCTCCAAAAGGATTGATCCTCTCTAATGGTGTTTTTTACATGAAAATATTCTCTAGGCCTCTGCCCTTACCTCTTAAACCCTAGTTCGATTCCTTAGACCTCTGTCATTCCTCCTATTACTTATTTTTTTCCAAAATGTTAGTAATCCCTTTGGCCATCATGATTTTAAAGTTTTTAAAAAGTGATTTTTTTTAGTAAAATTAGCAAACGTTTTCTAAAAATAAAAGGGGCTTGTTTTATAGGAATTTTTTGGGATTTATCTTGATGAGGTTATATTTACAATACTTATTTTAAAATTCATTTTTTCTTGAGGAAAATAGTTTTTCTACATATAAATTTTTTTTCTTTTTTTTTTAAATGTTTTTAAAAGGTTTTCCCTTAATAAAATTAGTAGAAAAGTTTTAAAAATATATTTTATAATATATAAGAAATAATGTTAAAAATTTATGCATGCATTAATGCTACTAAAATTTAAATTTAATATTTCCTCTAACCTTTATGGTGTTAGATGTAAATTTCATGGAGTTATCATAGGTACACATTAATTCAATTTTCAAGATACATTGATACTCAATCTAAAAAAACTATTTATTGAACTCAAATGAGATGCTACACAAACTATTATAACATAACTTTAGTAGAAATTGAAACTAGATAAGTGTCGAATATAAATTGTAAAGGATATTTTTTTGTTTGCAAAAAGTTTTCAATTTTTTTCTTTTTTTCCCAAATTTTGAATTGCAACTCTTACTATTTAGTGGAATGTGCAAAATCCTACAACAATAACAGATTGAAAACATGGATGCATATTCAGTTGTTTTTTATTTTTATTGGGATGATTTGTTTGTTTATCTATTGTTATAGGTTCCATGAATATGTACACACCAGATAACCCTAGTCATATTCTATATCTAGGTATGTTTATCTTTATCTAGCTAAACATGATTCAACTAAGTATCATGTTCACTATGTGTGCATGGCCAATCAACTAAAATCATTATGATAATATTTTGTTTGTAAGTATTCTATATAGATATCATCTTCCTCATCAATTTTCCAACATGTATGTTGTTCTCTTCATTCCACCCTTAGGATTGTCAAATTGATCACTCTATAAATATTTTTCAAGAGATTCGAAATTATTTTTATAACTAGGATACATATTTGTCATTTTTATGACATTAGTATATAGATTTAATACACAATTTATGGGCCATTACATTCATAGATTAAACAAATTATCTTTTGAATAAGTGTAGCAAGTGTGAAAATGGGTTTTTCCTAAAGTGGCTCAGAAAACACCATGTTCATGGCCAAGTGTGAAAGGAGCTTGATTTGGACGTCAAGTTTTTTGGTCGACAAGTTTTTGGTCGGCAATATCCCTCCTCCACCTTCTATGTCCCTATATCTCGTCACCCTTCCTCCTATATTCCCTCTTCGTCTGTCGCCTCCATTTCCTTCTCCTCCGCCATCTCTTTCTCCTCCCTCTCACCTTCACTTATACCTTTACTTCACTATATAAAGCATGTAATGTTGGTTGTTTTATTAGTTAATTTTAATTATAATTATTACTGCATTTTTGGCTCTGGGAATCTGTAGTTGTGGGCCCACTTACCTTTTATCTAAGTCTTACACTGGTATCAGAGTGTGGGCCTGTGGGACGCACATTTTTTGGAAGTGCACACGAGCTGAGGGCTCAGCAGATTGGTCGGGGAACTGGCACGGACCTTGAGGCATAGTTTTCTAGGTAGCACAAATTTTGGAGCAGAGCAAAAGTCAGACTATCGACACAAGAGTTGAGGTAGAATGTAGCAGGAGGAATGGATCTTGAGGAACCAATCGAGATGTGACACGTGGACAGCACGTGGATAGCTGACATGGAGGGCCCATATCTCGAGGAGATGAGTTGGTAGCAGAGTTGGCAAGTTGAGGTGGCAAGGAGTTGACACTTGGAAAATTTTGGTTGGTCTGACGTGGCAAGGTGATTGCAAGTGAGGATGCCACATGGCGAACAATGATTCATCAATAAGGGAAAAAATTTGGTTTGGCGATTTCTCGAAGGCAATCGATTCATAACACGTGCCTTCGTGTTAATAAATCCCTCCGCACCCATCTCATAATGCATGTGGGATAAAAAGGAGGTTCATTTAAACAAAAAAAAACCTTTTCATTACTAGCTTTAAATTGTCATTATTTTCCCTTGATGTCCATCCGAAGTGCATAGCGAAGTTGGAAAATGCAGACGAGTTGTTTGGCGAAGGTCTTTGGTTTGAAACCCACTGAGGTGCTAATATTTTTTTTTCTTCTTTTTCCTTGTTTCTTGGCGAAGAAGGGTATAAATAAAAGGCTACCCGCATTTTTTCTTGTCTGAAGGATAGACGGGTTGGTTGAACACCCGCCGTGAAGACTTTACCTGGCGGTAGGTTAGGGGATCGGTTCCCCTCCGCTCCAAAAAAACAAAAATAAAGTTTTTTGTTAAAAAAAAAGGTTTTGCAAGTTTTTTAAAGTTTTTTTTATTTTTATTAAAATTTTTAATTAAATTTAATAGTTTTAAAATTATATTCTTCAATTTTTTAAAAAATATAATTGTGTTTAAAAAATAACGAAGGATATAAAAAATTATTAGATTTTTTATGAAAAATTTATAAAAAAAATATTGAAAACTTTGAAAACTTTTTGGAAAGGGAAATTGGAAAACTTTTTTTTGAAGATCAAAATTTCTTGAGCACTTGAAAAATTGACATATGCAACTCAGCTAATTTATTTTGCCATGATGAGTAGATGATCCGGTCAACCGGATGTTATCACACCCTATGCTCTCTATTAAAGAGAGAATCATCTGAGTCTTTTGATGAGCGGATTCGAAGAAATGGAATACATGTGGTATTCAATCAATTGTAAAACTCGGTAATAGCCCACCAGAGGAAGCCTGATTCTAGATATGAGGCTGAATTAGAGGACAATATATTCAAGAAAAGAATATAAGATTTCAAGACGGTTGAATTCATACCTGAATGATAATCGAGTGATAGTTATACCCTTGTAGTGACTGAAGTAGAATCAAGTGAGAGCTATACACCATGCTCTCCTGATCCAGAATCAGTAGAAGAATAAGAAGAAGAAGAAGAGGAAGAGAAATAAGGGGAAGAAGAACTAGAAGAATAAGAAGCACTAGAAGTCATTGTGATCAGTGATGACAAAGCAGACAACTTCACTCTTCCAGTTCTGGGTGATCCTCAAGAAGAAGAATGCCAAATCAGTGAGCGTATTAAAAAGGCTAGATTTGATTTAAATCAATGATCTATTTTGTACTTCTTTGTACTACTTGTTTGCAATTGAACTAAAGTATGCTTTCTAAAATGGAATCCAATACTAGTCTACCAATCCCTAAGTTCAATGGTGGTGATTACGAGTATTGGTCAATTAAAATGAAAACTCTTTTGATAGGCAAAGGTCTTTGGGATGTGATTGAAGAGGGATATACTGAACTTGTTGTTGCTGATTGGGTAGCTTTGAATGCTACTGATAAAAGGGCTAAAAAGGAAGCTCGAAAGAATAATTATTCCGCCCTATTGTGGCTACTCCACAATGTACCCCAAAATTGGGGACCCACCTTTTTGCATGTTTCCCAAGAAGACCAAAGTGACCCATATGCTAAAGATCAAAGAAAAAGCAAAACACCGCAAGGAGGAAAAAATGTCATGATATCGCAACATGTTGCATTTTCACGGTCCAAAGCAAAGAGAAAGAGCAAGGAGAAAAAGTTTCGTGATATCACGACATGTTGCATTTTCGCGGTCAAAAGAGAAAAAAGAAAAGTGTCGCGATATCGCGACATGTTGCATTTTTGCGGCCAAAAGAGAAAAAAGAAAAGTGTCGTGATATCGCAACATGTTGCATTTTTGCAGCAAAATAAGAAGAGAAAAAACAAGAAGGAAAAAGTGTCGTGATATCGTGACATGTTGCATTTTTGCAGCCAAAAGAGAAAAAGTGTCGCGATATCGTGACATGTTGCATTGTCACTGCCAAAAGAGAAAAAGTGTCGTGATATCACGACATGTTGCATTGTCGCGAACAAAAGAGAAAAAGTGTTGCAATATCACGACATGTTGCATTGTCGTGACCAAAAGAGAAAAAGTGTCGCGATATCATGACATGTTGCATTTTCACAGCCAAAAGAGAAAAAGTGTCGCAATATCATGACATGTTGCATTGTCACGGCCAAAAGAGAAAAAGTGTCGCAAAATCGTGACATGTTGCATTTTCACGGCTAAAAGAGAAAAAGTGTCACGATATCACATGTTACATTGTCGCGGACAAAAGAGAAAAAGTATCGCGATATCGCGACATGTTGCATTTTCGTGGCCAAAAGAGAAAAGTGTCGCAATATCGCGACATGTTGCATTTTCATGGCCAAAAGAGAAGAAAGAAGAACAAGAAAGAAAAAGTGTCGCGATATCGCGACATGTTACATTTTTACGGCTAAAAGCAACAAAAGAGAGCAAGGAGGCAAAAGTGTCGCGATATCACGACATGTTGCATTTTCACCAAGGGAAGAGAGTAGTTGATAGTGTGTCTGATATTAGTGATGAACACCAGGACAGTGAAACTGAAGACTGCATAGTGACGTGGACATAAGGAAAAAATCCAATGAATAAGACAAAACGTTACATAAGGAATCTTTAATGATTTGAAATCATTTAAGATGGTCGTTACACACGGAAGGAAACGGACGCAAGCCCATGTGGAGAAAATGAAATGAAGGGCCACAAAATAGAAACGAAAAGCTTTTTGGAAACCAAAACACATGCATGCACAAGGGAAGGTGAGACGAACAGTCACTGGAAAATGAAACAAAAAGCTTCCTAAAAATTTTAAATAAGCTAGGCAAGGATGTTTTGAGGGGTTGGAAACTATTGCAAGCAGAGTTGCAGGTTTGAAGGCAAGAGGGCCATTCTAGACCTATTCGAGTTGTTTTCTTCCATTGACTGGTTTGGGAAAACCAAAAAAAAAAATTATTGTAAAATGACAAATCTTTAATATAGGAAGTTTCAGAAAGTTGCATCTTATGGACAAGAAAGAAGGAGTCATTTTCTGCATGCAAGATTAAATGTCTATTTTTCCCATTTTCAGATTTTAGGCTTGTAAATGGAGTTTATGCAAGTTTTCTTGGTTGCTTCATGTGAATGTTTAAATCTGAAAAACTGATTTAAAACCCTAGGAGCTAGCACTTAGCTTATCCAGATTGTGCTTGTTTTGCAAGTCCAATAGGTTAGGTTGCATGCATGAAAACCTCGCATCTTCGGTTTTGTCAGAATAGGATAGCATCAAACTGAATGTATCTTGTGTTCCATTTTTTGCATTTCATTTTCATTTTTTGCATTTTATTTTCCAAAAATTTTAACTTTTTTTTAATTTTCAGGCATTAAAATAAACATTTAAAAATTGTCAAAATCCAAAAATAATTTCACCATTGCGTAGGTTATACTATAGACTTCCAATACACATTTTGAAATTTCATTTTCGGAGTTGTTTAGTATTTTTAAAAATTCATTGAAGTTGTAGTTTTGTTACAGATTTTAAAAATCCGAAAATAGAAAATTTCCATTTTAAGGTCAAATTTCATTTTTTCAGTTTTGTCACTCATGAGCCTATGATGACATTCACTTCATGAAAATTCCAATTTCATTGAAGGAGTTATGTTTTATGGCATTTTCACAAATTTCCTTTTTTTGAGCCTAAAATTACCCTCTCTTCATAAAAATTCTAATTTTACGAAAGAAGGGTAATTTGAGCACTACATCGTGGTCATATGAGGGCCAACTCACATTTGCTTTATTTTGGTTCAATGAACAATCACTAAAGTTTCATGTTAAAATAAACCAACATTGCCCCTTGTTTATAGTTACTTGCAATCACTAAGGTGTTCCAAGTATTTAAAGTGAATATCTTTATTTAAGATTACTAATACACATATGCAAATGCTAATATAGTGGAGACCTTGGAGAATTCATTTGTTTAACTTCTTTGCAAGAGGGGATTTGGAACCCAAATCCTAAGGAAGAGTGTTCTTTCACAATTGGGTGAAAATACCACTCAACATTTTGGCGCTTGAAGGAGGGCCTGAATTGGTTTATTTCAGTGTGATTTAAATGCTATAGGGATTTAAATTTTGAATATTTCATGCCCTATGGATTATTATCTTTAGCCCTCTTTTAACAATACAACCTTGTAGTGTTAAAAGGAGGACATGAATTGTTATGCATTATTCTAACTCTTTTGATTGTTCATATAGGAATAATGTGTTTTGATTTGATTTTGAAAAATTTTGGTCTTGACTAACGAGGTTGTCTCCATGCAATTACTTTCATTTGATTTTAATGGATACATATTTTGGTTGATGCTAACATGATTATTCATATGTTACATGTTTGATATTTGCTAGTCATTTCATGCTTATTTGTAAGGAATTATTTTGTCTAAAAATGTAGTTGTTGTTGGTATTATGCTCTTCACTTGCATATAATGCGATCTTGTTGAAGAACACAAGCTTATACTGAGAGGGGGGTGAACAGTATAAGACCTCTTTTTACTTTTTTCTTTATACTTCAAAATAGTAAAGCAATATACCCAAAGCAATAACAAAGCAATGCATAATATCATCCACAAAGTGACACCAATTTTAATGTGGTTCACCCAGAATGGTTGGGCTACGTCCACAAAACTTTTCTCTAAAAGTTATCTCAAAGTTCTTTGGGAAACCTTCCCAATTACAATGTTTATGAGCCTCGGCCCAAAGGAGATACCTTCCCCCAATCTAAATTTATGAGCCCCTACTGAAAGGATATACCTTCCCCTCTATCTAAATTTATGAGCCTCTGCTCAAAGGAGATACCTTCCCCTCTGCTCTGGAAATGGTCCCTCAGAAGATCAACTGCCTCTACCTCTTGCCGGCCACGTGGAACTCCTTTTCATCGAAGACCTCCTGTCCTCAATGCTTAGCCTAAGAGACCTCTGCCTTCTATGATCATGTCCACAACAGCTCAACCTGTACCAAACACAGTCAATCAGTCTAGTACAAGTCTTCCTCTATCTGTCAGATCTATCCAACTCTTGAACAAATCAATCCTCTGCATACAAGCCTTCTCAATGACTTGCCAAATATGTCCTCAGGTTCTTCTCAAAGAACCACTACACCTTTGTCCTCAAGTTCTCTGATAGAACAATCAAACTCAGCTCACAAGTCCTCTGCTAGGACCTGTCCAAATCTGCTCACAAGTCCCCATCGAAACCTGTCCAAAACTCAGCAAGCTCACCAAGAAAAACTTTATTAGTAGGAAATCACAAAGTGAATTGTTAGAGAACCAATGTGATTTTTCAAACTCATAGAAGCATAAAGAGAATTTTTAGAGACTCAATATGTTATATACTCAAATCCCAATCTCAAAACTCAACTCAAACCAACTCAGCTCAATCTCAATCTCAAATCTAAAAACTCAACTCAATATCTAAAATGGATAGGATAGAATGTTTTCTTTCAAGAACATGAAACCCCAACAATTGCTAACTATGCAAAGAATCACATAACAATGATACTCATGTTATTTTCACCATCAATTAGGGTTTCAACAACAATGCTCATCAAACAAGGTTTAGTCAACCAACACCATTCAACTCAACATCAACCTTGAAGCATTCAACCAATCATCACAAGAAAAGGAAACAAGTAGAAATCCTTTTCCCTCCAAAGATATTTGAACAAAACAACCACCAACACAATATCACCAAATGCAAAGAATAACTTGCTCAAATCAACTCAATGGAGTAAGCCCAATATCATGAATCAAGTAAAGCAATAACTTGATCAAACAACCTCTATGGAAGCAACTCAACCATCAAAATCAAAACAGCCAACTAAGGGTTTTACCATCTTAATGCAAGTAGCAAGACTTACTAACATAAACCCTAGTGCAAAAATGCTTCCTCTTCCTCAACCAAAATTATGCATTCACCCAAAAACTCATCAATGATTTTAATGCATAAACAATCTTCAATATTTAGAAAATAGGATTTACACCAACAAAAATACCTAGTAGACAACCTTTTCACTCCAAACTCAGTTTTAGAAAATACACCATAAACAATATACATGGAAGAAGTTGCCCATACCTTTACTTTGATGAAGAAGGAGGAATTAAAACCTATCACAACACTTGGCCAACCTTAGTTCTCCAACCTTTGGATAAAAATGAAAAACACCACCACACATGCTAAAATGCTTGCATTGCTGCTATCCTCGTGCATCACAACCAAAATGAAATTGCCCACAACATGGGTTAAACTTGGCACCTTTGCCCAACGCTTCTTCACTCAACACACCACCACCATTGCAGCACAAGTGCCCAATGAAAAATATAATGTAATCCTATGTGTTGTCTTCCTTCAATCGCCAAGGATCTGAAAACATAAACATTTTCCTCAAGCCACCACAATCATCATGAGCGCTGTCCAAAAACGTAACTCCCAGATAACATAGTTCGCAGTGTAATCAAATGTCAGAGAAACGCAATCTATCGGACGTCAAGCACAAGAAAATCTTGAGAAATTCTATATGGATGGACAACGAAATACAACGAAAAACATCGCTTTTACAGAGGACACAGAGCTACGAAATTGCATTGATCGAAGGTCCATTACTTTAGAAAATCATCCCCAGTTATATAGCCATTTCTCCTTAATTGTTTGACGTCGGCGCTCCTCCAACGATGGCAACACTTCGGCAAATGAATTCTTTATCTGCGTTGCTTAAGGGTTAAAAGACCCTTTAATAATAATTAAAATAATAATAATTATTATTTTATTAATAATAAATCAAACTTAGACCTTTGTCAAAGGTTTGAGTTAATTTAATTATTAATAATAAACATGGACCTTCAAGGTTTTTCAATAAAAAACCTTTGCATTAAGTTAAGCTTGGTTTTAATAAAAATCCTTTAACATTATGAAGCTTCTCAAGATATTTTTGACATCACACTCTTTTTGATATCAACACAAAAATACCTTTTGACATCAATGACAACTTATACACTTGAGCAAAGGCAATGTACCCAAAGTACCCAAAATTACCAACAATCTCCCCCTTTGTCATTGATGGCAAACCTTTACTGAAAACACTTCTCAAAAGCCAAAACTAAAACCAACTGTGCTAACAACTGAGAAATTGTGCCCATAACTAAGAATATTCCTTTGAAGTTTTGCTCCCCTTGAATTGAAGCTTTCCTCTTCACTTTGAAGCTCTCCCCCTTACTCATATCTCTCCCCCTTTGTAATCAATGGCAAAGGGCCACCTTTGGGGCTCGGGACTAAGAATGAGCCTCTTAGCTTAGTCCCTCCACCACCTCCTAATGAGGTGATTAATTTTGGGGTGGGAGTAAAACTCCCATTAGGCACTGATCATCATCAACGTCTATAACTTCCTTGTCGGGCCTTCTCTTGAACTATTTGTCCATATTCCTATTCTTGTCACTGTTCTTGTTCTTGTTTTCATCCCTGTTCTTGTCCATGCCTTGATCCTTGGACCTGATCATGCCACTGTTCCTGTTCCTATATTCTAGAATTTTAGATCTACACTATTTTATTATGTGACCTTCATTTTTGCACTTGAAACACTTGATGATGTTGTTTCTCTGAGGTAAACCTGATCTTTGAATCCACCTGTTCTGACCAAACCTGTTCTGACCAAACCTGTTTTGGCCAAACCTGTTTTGACCAAACCTGTTTTGATCAAACCTATTCCTGTTATTTACCTTGCAATAGACTGCCTTGTGGCCAAACTATTTACAATATTAGAAATACCCTTGAAAGTAAATAGCACTTCTGAAACTTTCATTTACCTTCTTCACTTGAGCCATGCAATGTGAAGCCATGTGACCAAACCCGTGACAAGCAAAACATCTGCCTTGAAACTTTCCTTTATTTGACCTCTTGGGTCCTAAAAACTTCTTCTTCTCATTCTGAATTCTGTTTTTTTTTTATATGCATCTATCATTCAAGGAATCATGATCTGAAATACTTTCCTCATCAGAACTCTCTTCCTTTTGGAGTCTCTTACTAGACTCTCCAACTTGTTCCTTGTGTGGCTTAACAAAACCAAGGTCTGTTTTATCTGTTGTTTTTCTTTGACCTTTGATGAGTGACTTAACCCTTTTGGAGCTATCTTGAAACCTGTAAAGCTTATCCTTGTACTCTTTAGTTTCCTCTTTCAAAGAAGCCATTTTTTGTTCCAACTCACTATACTCAAGAACCTTAGACTCTAACTCATCCTTGAGTTCTTGTGTCTTAGCTATAGAGAAATCAAGATTTTCTATAAGATCATCTCTCTCCATACAACATTCATCTAAATTATCCTTGAGTCTAGCATTCTTCTTTCTTTCCTTTTTCAAAGCACTAAGAGCACTAATAAGTTCACTTTCAAGATCCTTTATTTGTTTGCTTTCTGAATCATCAAAGCCTTTTTCAGATTTCTTATCACTAGAGGTGCTACCTTTTTCAAAAACCATACATGCATCTTCCTTATAGTTTTTTGAAGCATCCTCATACATACTGGAAACCAAATCATTATTTCTACAATCATCCTCAAGGTGACCAAAATTTCCATATCTAAGACATTTCATGATAATGAATCTATGTTTCGGTTCTTCCTCTTTTTCTGATATGAACAACATCTCATTTTCATTATCACTTGAAGAACTTTCACTATCAGTACTAGAACACTTACTTGCTTTGTCTAGGTAGAAACTCTTATTGTGCTTGTGAGAATACCTCTTTCCTTGATTGCTGTGCTCATCTTTGATTTTCCTATGATGCTTGTGCTTTTCAGAATCCTTGGTCTTAGAATCCTGTTTATCTTCATCACTTTCATTCTTGGAAATAGTACAGTCAG
The DNA here is from genome assembly GCA_028583015.1 of Wollemia nobilis. Classification (NCBI taxonomy): domain Eukaryota; kingdom Viridiplantae; phylum Streptophyta; class Pinopsida; order Araucariales; family Araucariaceae; genus Wollemia; species Wollemia nobilis. The sequence continues at coordinate 10,698,580 of JAQPPZ010016934.1, forward strand.
TAGCATAATGACCAAACTTTCCACAATTGAAACATCTTATATTTTTCATACTTTTGTGTTTTCTAGAGAACTTGCATTTCTTGTCTGTAATATGCCTCTTCATCACTAGAAGACTCATCACTATCTTGAAGTTGTTTACCCTTGGAATTCTTGGTAGCCTTGAAAGTCGCCTCTTTCTTGACATCAACCTTCACTTGAGTTCTCAACTCAAATGCTGCAAGTATACTATGGAGCTCATCCTTTTTCAACTTATCCAAATCTTTAGCTTCCTCAATAGCAGAAATATTTTCACTAAATCTATTAGGAAGAGATCTTAAAATCTTATCAAAAACATCATTTTTAGCAAGCTCAAGACCTAAGACTTTCATGGAGTTAACAACCTCATCCATACGAAGCATGTAGTCACTAATATTTTCATCATCATTCATATTGAGTTGTTCAAACATACCTTTGAAGTGTCTCAACTTGGCATTTCTGACATTTGTATCACCTGTATGAACCACCTTCAACTATTTCCACATTTCACTAGCTATCTTGTAGTGAATCACTTTGGTGAGATCTCGCTTTCTGTAAGCCTTTCAGGATTGCATTCATTGATTTTGAATTGTTGTGATGTAGGAGCCTTTCTTCTTTAGTATTAGGACCATGTTCAAGAATAGTGTACTCATATTCAATCACTTCCCAAACCTCATTCCCAAGTGCCATTAGATGAACCTTCATCCTTGCACTCCAAAGACCAAAATTTGACCCATCAAGAATAGGTGCTGCATTGCCACTTGAATGATCCATTATGTTATTTACTAGCTTTTCCTTCAAGCTGTTAAACTTTTCGAAGGCACCCACTCTGATACCAATTGAAGAACACAAGCTTATACTGAGAGGGGGGGTGAACAGTATAAGACCTCTTTTTACTTTCTCCTTTATACTTCAAAATAGTAAAGCAATATACCCAAAAAAATAACAAAGCAATGCATAATATCATCCATAAAGTGATACCAATTTTAACGTGGTTCACCCAGAATGGCTGGGCTACATCCACAAAACTTTTCTCTAAAAGTTATCTCAAAGTTCTTTGGGAAACCTTCCCAATTACAATGTTTATGAGCCTCGACCCAAAGGAGATACCTTCCCCCAATCTGAATTTATGAGCCTTTGCTCAAAGGATATACCTTCCCCTCTATCTAAATTTATGAGCCTCTGCTCAAAGGAGATACCTTCCCCTCTGCTCTAGAAATGATCCCTCAGAAGATCAACTGCCTCTACCTCTTGCCAGCATGTGGAACTCCTTTCCACCGAAGACCTCTTGTCCTTAATGCTTAGCCTAAGAGACCTCTACCTTCTATGATCACATCCATAGTAGCTTAGCAACCTGTACCAAACATAGTCAGTCGATCTAGTACAAGTCTTCCTCTATCTTTCAGATCTGTCCAACTCTTGAACAAATCAATCCTTTGCATACAAGCCTTCTCAATGACTTGCAAAATATGTCCTCAGGTTCTTCTCAAAGAACCACTACACCTCTGTCCTCAAGTTCTCTGATAGAACTATCAAAATAAGCTCACAAGTCCTCTACTAGGACCTGTCCAAATCTGCTCACAAGTCCCCATCGAAACCTGTCCAAAACTCAGCAAGCTCACCAAGAAAAAATTTCTTAGTAGGAAATCACAAAGTGAATTTTTAGAGACCCAATGTGATTTTTCAAACTCATAGAAGCATAAAGAGAATTTTTAGAGACTCAATATGTTCTATACTCAAATCCCAATCTCAAAACTCAACTCAAATCAACTCAGCTCAATCTCAATCTCAAATCTGAAAACTCAACTCAATATCTAAAATGGATAGGATAGAATGTTTTCTTTCAAGAACATGAAACCCCAAAAATTGCCAACTATGCAAAGAATCACATAACAATGATACTCATGTTCTTTTCACCATCAATTAGGGTTTCAACAACAATGCTCATCAAATAAGGTTTAGTAACCAACACCATTCAACTCAACATCAACCTTGAAGCATTCAACCAATCATCACAAGACAAAGAAACAAGTAGAAATCCTTTTCCCTCCAAAGATATTTGAACAAAATGGCCACCAACACAATATCACCAAATACAAAGAATAACTTGCTCAAATCAACTCAATGGAGTAAGCCCAATATCATGAATCAAGTAAAGCAATAACTTGATCAAACAACCTCTATGGAAGCAACTCAACCATCAAAATCAAAACAGCCAACTAAGGGTTTTACCATCTTAATGCAAGTAGCAAGACTTACTAACATAAACCCTAGTGCAAAAATGCTTCCTCTTCCTCAACTAGAATTATGCATTCACCCAAAAACTCATCAATGATTTTAATGCATAAACAATCTTCAATATCTAGAAAATAGGATTTACACCAACAAAAATACCTAGTAGACAACCTTTTCACTCCAAACTCAGTTTCATAAAATACACCATCAACAATATACATGGAAGAAGTTGTCCATACCTTTACTTTGATGAAGAAGGAGGACTCAAAACCTATCACAACACTTGGCCAACCTTAGTTCTCCAACATTTGGAGAAAAATGAATAACACCACCACACATGTTAAAGAGCTTTCATTGCTGATATCCTCGTGCATCACAACCAAAATGAAATTGCCCACAACATGGGTCAAACTTGGCACCTCTGCCCAATGCTTCTTCACTCAACACACCACCACCATTGGAGCACAAGTGCCCAATGAAAAATATAATGTAATCCTATGTGTTGTCTTCCTTTAATCGCCAAGGATCTGAAAATGTAAACATTTTCCTCAAGCCACCACAATCATCATGAGCATTGTCCAAAAACGTAACTCCCAGAAAACATAGTTCGCAGTCTAATCAAATGTCAAAGAAACGCAATCTGCCGGACGTCAAGCACAAGAAAATCTTGAGCAATTCTATATGGATGGACAATGAAATATAGCAAAAAACATCGCTTTTACGGAGGACACAGAGCTACGAAATTGCATCGATCAAAGGTCCATTACTTTAGAAAATCATCCCCACTTATATAGCCATTTCTCCTTAATTGTTTGACGTCGTGTCATGACCCTTTTTGAAGAAATAGGGTCATGTAAATATTTTTGGTAAATATTATTATATCATGTGTGGTGTGAGAGAAATAATTATTTTTATTATTATTATGTGTGGTGTGAGAGAAAATAATAATTATTATTATTAAAATACATTTTATATATGCAACTTCAATGTGGGCCCAACTCAACGAAGGATTATAACATGAGGCTTATATATACATGAGCGCTCATATTTCTCATTATGTTTTGATGTTTTATGAAAATTGAGTGAGGGCAAAACCCTTCTCTTCTTCTGTGGCTTTCGAGAGGTGCTCAAAGTTTGCAGGGGATTCCAATCCAGTAGTTGGGAGGTGCTCAACTATTGTGGTTGAGGAGTAAATCCATCCAGGGTTTACCTTTTGTGCTTCAGAGGGCTTCCAGTATTATTCAGATCTAATTCTCTATCTAGGAGGAGTTCCCTCTTCTTGAGGGTTTGGTGATACCGTGGAAGTTTTAGGAGAATTTATTCAGCATTGTCGCGAGTTATATTGCATTGTTTGTGGGTTATTCAGTGTTTGTAAGTCTTGTGACTGCAACATCCAGCATTGGGGCAGATTTTATACATATTGAGTGGCAGATTTCAAGGTTGAATTGCAGAATTTCAGTCTAGAAAAGGAGACGTCCCATATTGGAGGTTATTTATCAGCATTCTGAGCGTTTTTGGGGGGGGGGAAAACCCCCCCCCCCCCCCCCCCCCCCCCCCCCCCTCCCCCCCCTTTTTTTTGGGGGGGGGGGGGTGGGCCCCCCCCCCCCGCGCCCCCCCCCCCCCCCGCCCCCCCCCCCCTCGTGGGGGGGGGTGTTTTTGGGGGGGGTGTGTGTGCGGCGCCCCCCCCCCCCCTGTGGGGGGGGGGGGTGTTTTTTTTTGGGGGGGGATAATTTTTAGGGGGGGGGGTGGGGTTTTATTTAATTTTTATAGGTAGTCATTATTATTGTAATTCCAGTTTTGGGTCTTTGAAGAAAAATAATTAAAATTCACAAAAATATTTCATTTGCTCAAATATTGTAAGAATCGTGTTGTGTGTTTCTATTTTTCTATTTCGGCTCATTACAGTGGTATCAGAGCCATGATCTTGCCAGCCTGTGGATTGATTCAGTAATTTTCAGAGATTCGGAAGTTAGGGTTTTGTTGTCGTTTTCAGATCTAGGGTTTTTGAGGACTTAATTGCAGATTATGGGGAATGATAAATTTCTTGACATGATATTTCAAGTCGATAAAGGGAAAATGGATACACTATTGGATAAGTTGTCTCAATTACTGGCAAAGCTGGATCAAGGTAGGAGTTCTCCACCAGTTCAGAGTGAAAATTCAGAAATGGATGCCCTAGTTTCAGAAAAAGAGGAATTGTGTGAAGAGAATTCAGAAAATTATTTTTCAATTGCAAAAATAGCTGCTGATGATGATATGCATCCATTGGATGATTTATGGTTTGAGTCTGAATCTGCCCTATCTTCAATCTACGGGATAGAAGAGTGCAATGTTGTTGATTTTGAACATTATGCCAAGAAAAATAAAACAAAATTACTACTGCATGGAGCTGATCTGGATCAGAATTATTCCTGCAGTGAATATGGGACAAGTCCTGAAGAGAAAGTTTCATCAGTTCCAAATTTGAAAGAATATGCCTTGTCTCAAGAGCAATGCAAAGAACATGTCATGGAAGTAACTGATTTAGATCGTGGAGAAAAACCAGAAATTGTTGGCCGAGAATTTCCCTTGCCACATGAGGTATGTAGGGAAAATATTTTTCATAAAATTGATGACAATGAAAGAATTGTTACCAATGATAATTTTGATGGATGTTGGATAAATTTGCTAGCTATGCCTATGAATGTTCACAGCAGTTTCAGTTTCTTTGATCTGGAAAGTGAGCATGAGTCTCACAGTGAGCAAATTCTTTCAAAAGAAAGATTTCAGTCTTTGAATGCATGGGATCCAGGCATCACTAGAAAGAATGAAGGGTATTGCATTCATGAGATTTGTGATGAAGTAAACTCTGAAGGTGATTATCTTCATGTGTTTTATCCCCAGTCTTTAGAAACCAGAGCTGAGCTTTCAGAACTATTGAGTGATGATCAACAGTTGTTTAGATCTCATGGTGAAGAAGCAAATTTTGCTCTAACAATTGACACTTATCTTGCTTCACAGCTTCTATATTGCACCTGCCTTCTAAATAAAACTACTATGTATCAGTTGCCTAAGTGGGTCTCAACAATCTTACCTAAATCAGCACTGTTTAGAGTTTATGATGAAGAACTGATTAAGGAAGAGGATGATAATGCACAGTTGGAGACATCTTGGATAGCAGTTGAAGACAGTATTGAAGGCAAAATATTGACAACTTGGTTAGAAACAAAGGGGACAGCATTTCAGATGTTCCTTGAACCCATTCTTCAATGCAAAACAGGAGCAGTCCTTACAACAAAAAAAAAGACTGTTGTTGTGGTGCATAAAACTGTTTTTGGATCTCTAGAGGCTGTGATTCACATCGAATCTGAATTTATACTGTTTACTGCTATTTTTTCCACTTGTAGTTGTTCATGCATGGTTAATTTTCTTGAATTTGCTAGGCATGTTGGACAGATGAGGTGCATTATATTTGTTGAGAGGGTGATAACTGCTATGTTTTCAGGACATATGGATTGCTTCTCATATTTGCACTTTAATTATTTGGCTGCATCTGCCTCAGGGAAAAATAGTCAAACCCGTCATCAACAGGACCAAATCATTCATCAATTTCGTGAAGGAATGGTAACAGGAATTGTTGCTACTAATGTTCTAGAAGAAGGTTTAGATGTCCTTGGATGCTATTTAATTATTTGTTTTGATATGCCAGTAACACTGCGGAATTATATACAATCTTGTGGGTGTGGGCAAATGCAACGTTCTGACTATCTTATACTCACAAGAAGAGGCGATGAGTTGGAAAAAAGACGACTTGAGAAGGTCATTGCTAGGGGAGAAATAATAAGAGAGTGTGCCTTGAACAAAGATCTTGTTTCTTCAAATTCTTACAGAGAAGACCTACAGCAAGAAGATATGTATTGTGTGGAATCTATAGGAGCGATTGTCACATTAAATTCTTCTTTGCCATTAATCTACTATTATTGCTCTCAACCGCCAAAGGATAGGTATTACAAACCAAGGTCTTATTTTCGTATAAAAAATGAAGATGGCATCTGCATCCTAGAGCTCCTGATGAAATCTCTTGTCTTACATGTGAAGGCTCATGGAAATGTTTCTTTATTGAGGAAGTTAGTCTGTCTTAAAGCTTGCAAGGAACCTCATGCAGCTAGAGCTTTGACAGATAATCTTTTGCCTGTTGAAGAAGAGGAACAAGTATATGAAGAAGATCAACATGAAATTGAAGAAAGCAATTTTGGATTGTATCCAAAACCTAGAAATGTGGTACCCCTTGTTTGTCATGCTATTCCTCCAAGTGTGGTTAACATGAGACAGTGTTTGGAAATGGATACTGGTGCTGTTACAGTCCAAATTAGAGCAGATGGCATTTACAAATTGGATAACAATCAGGTTGATATTGCAAGGAAATTTCAAGAAATTATATTCAGTATTTTGAGAGAGAGAATTTTGGACAGCATAGTCAATTTACTTGATTTAGATCACCCCGTTTCAATATCAAATTCACATATCATGTACCTGTTGTTGCCAATGAAAACCACTGGTATACTTGAAGCATTAAAGTCAACCATGATAAATTGGACATGCATCACTACGGTTGTATTTCAAATTTTCTCACCATCTGAAAGGGGTATTCAAAGAACACCTGGTGGACATTTTCCTCTAGGCTTGTTACAAAATTCAATTATAATAACCATACACAACAGACAAGCTTATTGTATGTCACATGTCTCAAAGGATTCAAACTCAAGAAGCTTTTTTTGTGCAAATGGAGGTAGAGAAAAAGAACTTTCTACATACGCAGATTACTTCAAAAGCAAGTATGGTACCATGATAGAAGCTGCCCAAACCTCAGAAAATGGAGGTAACAATTTGGTTCTTAATTATCTGGATGCTGATGGATTAAATTGTGTAGACAGTTTTAATGAGATTGTAAGGTTAATAGAACAGCAGTATAAAAGGGAAGTTTGGTGGTGGTTAGAACTACAATATAAGCATAGGAATGTTGGGTGTGAGGAGACATTTGAGCATAGCAACACTTGGTTAGTAGATTGTTCTTTTACTTCTGATATAGGCGATCAAACAATGACTGAAGTATGTATACAGGACTGTCAAACTTGGGCTGAAATGTTTACTCTTGATGGTACTATTGATGTTGATCATGGTTGTGGAATGTTGAAAAGAGATAATACTACCATAAATGAGGATGTTGATGATATGATTAGAATGTCAAATTTTGTTGATTCATCTTATCCCTTAAGCTCCTTTTGTACTGTTGGGTTTGCCAAATTATTTCATTGTACAGCCATGGAGGATGGAGGATATCTGAGTTTGGGTGCATTTGGGAGGTTGGAACAGCCAACAAACACTGTTGGGGAAAAAAATTCATATCTGATATGTTTTTGTTTCGCTAATGTTTGCATGCTTGCAGGTGTCTTTCCAAAGCCAAAGATTAAGATCAGGCCAACACTTTACAACCAACTTGTTGACAGTTTTTGGTGGAACAGCAGCAAAGTATTTTTAGCAAATCATTGGGGAGCTATGAAAGCAACCATAACAACCCTTGCAATTAGCACATCATTGGATGTTGTTCACACTATGGGGATTGCTTCTTTTGCCATTTGTTGGGCTGCATATGCTGATATATTGACTGCTGTGGGTGAAAGGACTATTATAGTCTTTCCTAGTGATGTTTTGAAAGTTGTTTCTACCTTGTCATGGATTGTAATGGATGGTGAGTGGACTGTCATTCAGTATGAGGAAGAAAGGGACATTGCTTGGATTGTTGTTGGTTCTTTTGAGACTGTTTTGATGGCTGTGAATGACACTTTAGAGACCCTTGGGAATCTTTGGACAACAATTATGATTGGTTTTGAACAACCAACCAGCCCTTCCTCCATGAGAAGTTCAGATCTAATCCTGATTGGTATTTGCTTTGACCTTCCATGGGTTAAAACATTAGCTACTTTGATCATCCTAAACATTAATGGGAAGAAAGTACAGTTTGGGCATGGTAGGTTTTTCATCAAAACTGCTTGGAGACTGATTTGGGACCCTGGAATTACAGTTGGTTATGATTTGGATCAGTTTGGAAATGTTGAGGTTATGCTCATATTGCTTGAGGACAAGCAATGTGAGAGGGGGAGATTTGTCATGACCCTTTTTGAAGAAATAGGGTCATGTAAATATTTTTGGTAAATATTATTATATCATGTGTGGTGTGAGAGAAATAATTATTTTTATTATTATTATTATGTGTGGTGTGAGAGAAAATAATAATTATTATTATTAAAATACATTTTATATATGCAACTTCAATGTGGGCCCAACTCAACGAAGGATTATAACATGAGGCTTATATATACATGAGCGCTCATATTTCTCATTATGTTTTGATGTTTTATGAAAATTGAGTGAGGGCAAAACCCTTCTCTTCTTCTGTGGCTTTCGAGAGGTGCTCAAAGTTTGCAGGGGATTCCAATCCAGTAGTTGGGAGGTGCTCAACTATTGTGGTTGAGGAGTAAATCCATCCAGGGTTTACCTTTTGTGCTTCAGAGGGCTTCCAGTATTATTCAGATCTAATTCTCTATCTAGGAGGAGTTCCCTCTTCTTGAGGGTTTGGTGATACCGTGGAAGTTTTAGGAGAATTTATTCAGCATTGTCAGCAGTTATATTGCATTGTTTGTGGGTTATTCAGTGTTTGTAAGTCTTGTGATTGCAACATCCAGCATTGGGGCAGATTTTATACATATTCAGTGGCAGATTTCAAGGTTGAATTGCAGAATTTCAGTCTAGAAAAGGAGACGTCCCATATTGGAGGTTATTTATCAGCATTATTATTGTAATTCCAGTTTTGGGTCTTTGAAGAAAAATAATTAAAATTCACAAAAATATTTCATTTGCTCAAATATTGTAAGAATCGTGTTGTGTGTTTCTATTTTTCTATTTCGGCTCATTACACGTCGGAACTCCTCCAATGATGGCAACACGTCGGTGAATGAATTCTTTATCTGCATCGCTTAAGGGTTAAAATACCCTTTAATAATAATTAAAATAATAATTATTATTATTTTATTAATAATAAATTAAACTTAGACCTTTGTCAAAGGTTTGAGTTAATTTAATTATTAATAATAAACATGGACCTTCAAGGTTTTTCAAGAAAAAACCTTTGCATTAAGTTAAGCTTGGTTTTAATAAAAATGCTTAATGAGTCCAACTGGTTTTAAGAAAAACCGTCACCATGGTTTTAATAAAAACCCTTTAACATTTTGAAGCTTCTTAAGATATTTTTGACATCACACTCTTTTTAATATCAACACAAAAATGCCTTTTGACATCAATGACAACTTATACACTTGAGCAAAGGCAATGTACCCAAAGTACCCAAAATTGCCAACCCTTGTGAATCAGAAAGCCTACAACACTAGGAGTATGCTCTTCACTTGCGCATATGTGATCTGGTGAATCAAAAACTAATTTACATTTTTAGAATATTGCTTTGTCATGGTTCCTTCTTTTATTCATGACTAAAAAATTGGTTTTGAAGTTATTCTTTGAGTTTCATTAATGGCTACAACTACAGGAATGTGGTATGGGATACATGTTAATCCTTTGAACATTAGTGGAGATTCTCATGATTTACCCAAGAACGTAGAAAAATGTTTGCCCAAATTTAAATACAATGGTCCAACATTAGCCGAGGAACATATTCAAGCCTATGTGGATCCTAGTTAGATGGAATGTCGAACATGAGGATGTGGCATGTAGAATGTTTCCTGGAACCCTATATGAGGTGGCATATGATTGGTACATCAATTTACCCATTGGCTCTATTACATCTTGGACTCAATTGAAATATGAGTTTATCAATCAATTTAGGTTGCTCATTGATCCTCTCATGATATATCAAAAATTTACTTCTAGCAAAAGAGAACCTAATGAGCCAGTGAGAAGTTTCAACATGAGGTTTCAAAAGCTTTATGTGATATTAATTTCTCCCTATACTATTGAGGAAAGTGGTGCGCTTCAAATATACTTTCGAGCATTGCATCCATTGTTTGCCATATTTGTTAGGATGAATCCCTTGGTTACTGATCTTGCATTGGCCTACACAGAAGCTATGATTGTAGATCAACAATTGAGGCCACAAGGTTATGGAATAGAGAAATCAACTATGGTAGGACAACTAGGGGCTTGCAATCAAACCTCGATGGTAAATCAAGCGTGGAAACAACAAAATTTGATATCAAATGTTTTTCCCTACAGTTAAATTTATCCTACCATACCAACTTATGCTCCCACATGTGCTTATACAAGTACTTCCATCCATCCATCCAACTATGACTCAATTAGAGAATCATGTGGTCACTCATGGAACCATTGCAACAAATGTTCAATATTTGTTCATGGATATCAATCCAACTAATCCTACTACTTCTACCACTCAACCCAAAGAGTTCACATTGGAAGTAAAAGAGCAAAAGAAAGTGGTTAAGAAGGTATGTAGGCATGTTCCACCAAAAAAATGAGCACGTTAATGTATGCATCCAAAACATCCTAGGAAGAAAATTCATAATGCCGATCTTAATGATGTTTCATGTTATGCTTCTTCAAGCGATACAAGAGATTTTGAGGTGAGTCACATTGAAGTAAATACCTATTTGAAAAGTATTGAAGAACATGAAGTTTTTGGAGAAGAAATTCTATGGATGGGTAACAAGAAGTCAGAATCAAATGATCACCATATTGTTTTGGAAAATAAATATCTAGAATCATTACCCAAAAAGGAGGATTTGGATGAACGAACTTATGTGGATATGATTTGGTTATATGTACTTGCAAAGGATTGGAGCAACTATATGACACAAAATTCAAAAATCAATCCCATTATAGAAGTTCCTAAGCCATCACAAGTGGCTGAAAATGAATTTGAAATAAAATCAACAAATGAAGTTGAAGACATAATCGAATTTCACCACTTGTTCTCGAAAGACACTTTGGATGATGTTCTCAAAAGTGATGACCAAGAGAATCCACACCTTCCAAATTGTGATAAATTTGAATCATGGGTTACAAATTTTGATTATGATAGCTTTACCAATTTGAATTCAAGAGATAACCCACTTTTGGAAATAACTGAACCATCTAAGGAAGGTGAAGATGAATGGGATGAGAAACATGTTGATGAATCATAAGATGAAGAAGAAGTACTTGAGCATCACAACTTGAACTTGGAGGATGATTACTATGATTCGTGGAAGAAATGGGAAGAATATTATCAATCTAAATCTTCTAATAAACTTGTTTTGTCAATTAATATGTAGGATAACTCAATTGCTTCCTCACATGAGGATACTATAAATCCTATACAATTTGAGAAATTTTTGGAAGAGGAATTCGAATCTCATCAAATTTAGAACATGATAAGGATTCTACAACCATGAATCAAGAAAGAGAGTCATTTGCTTTAGATTCCTTTGAAGGAAAAGAAATTGAAAATCTTGATCCACTTACTTGTGCTACAATGATTACACCATTTCAAAATGAGAAAATTACAAAACCTAAATCATTTGGGTTTGATATCATTGATGATCCAATTGAAAATCTCACATTACCCAAAACAACCCAAGTGATTGATCATGGAAATGTGTTAGTTAACCCACCCCTAGATAGACAAGACTTATGATTTGAAAGGGAGGGACATATTTTCAATTGGGTACCTATGTTTGGTGCCTTTGATAAACAAGTCATGGAGAAAGAACAAGTGCTACATGATGATGAATGTCATGAGAGAAAAGAGAAATTTTCAAATCCTCTTCAAGTAAGGTCAAATGAAAACATGCCAAAGGTAAAATCTCACCTTTTTGGTTTCACCATGCAAAATTCGAATGAAGGTTTTCCTAATGAATGGTTTGATTCAAATATTATTAATGTTATGGCTTTATTGAATGAAAATGAAAGCTTATTTCTACACCATGAATCAAAGTGCGGAATGGACATCTTAAAGAATAGACATAAAGGAATTGAATATCAATCATTGTCTAATCAATTTGAAAACTTGAAACTCCACCATAGGATAATTAATGAAACTAAATCAAATTGGTATGGTGAGATGGGCAAGTGGAATTTTGTTTCTTTGTTTGGTTTGATCTTGTTTTTTGTTGGATTCCTACAAAACTTGGTATGCGTATCACGTCATATGTATTTTAAAGAATTCTAATCAGGTTTGGGATCCGGGAAAATGATAATCCAAACTTTTGCACCATCTTGTATTATATTGTACATTTGTATATACTTTTGTTTTTCGTGTTTTGGTTTTGGATTGGATCTCATTTTGGTTTTAAGTTTTGTGTGTTGGTCCTTTGGACACTTTTGGTTTGTCTTGAAAAAAAAAAAAAAAGCGAGATGTCATCTTATGTCCTTATGAATGTTGACTAAGACTAAGAGAATATGAAACATCGGAATTGTATTGCAAAAATCTCCATGAGTATCGTAAACACATTAAAGAATATCGTTTGGAACTTGTGATGCATGAAGTTGTCAGTTTTACAAACATCTGCATTTCAAAAAGAGCAATGCATTCATCCATATCTCATGTTATATTCGACATGGCATATACATTTCATCTTAGTTGCATCTACATTTCAAATACAATCATTGAAAAGGTGTCAAATCCTCTTAGGGTTATTATATAATGTATATTAAAAAGATCCTAAGGTTGGGAACTGATGCCCGAACTATCTTGAACCAAACACGCGCTACACATATTAAAGAGGATCTTGAGCAAAATGGTCAAAACCATACTTGGAAGAAAAGGTGAGGCGAAAGGAGTATTTCATGTCTGTCCTATCATGCAACATAATCCTTAAAATAGTGGTTTTTACCACTCCCATAGTGCTTAAAGCCTAAAATTAGAGTAGTAAGGATAGGGTTAAATCCTCATCAAACTTAGGTTGAGGATCCAATTCCCCAAAGCTTTGATTTTATCTTCATGGAGTAGTAAGGATAGGGTCTAATTATCATCTCACGTAGGTTGAGAATCCGATTCCCTAAAGCTTCTATTTTTCCCACTCAAGAACTTAAAATTCCAAAGAAAATATTTTTCATTCTACTTTTATTGCATCATTGATATTGGATTGGAAGGATCGTACTACATGTCCCTTGCAAGGATGGGTAGTCATCCCCAAGGTTCAAGAAATAAAAAGTAAAGTCAAATCCTAGATTATGGGGTTGATCTCCACCGGGGCTATAGACGCCTGAATGGCAGTGGAGTATGCTCATGCGTGGCAACATGTCTTGTCTAAAAGCAAGACCATTGACTGCTCAAACAAATAGGCTAGCCTGACAGTTTTATCCATAGCAGGTTAAATAATTTTGTTCAAGATGAGGTAATGAACTCGAGATCAGAGTAGCAAGGATAGGGTTAAATTCCCATCTCTCTTAGGTTGGGAATCCTATTCCCCAAAGATTTTATTTCACTTACACTTGCACATGGATTCAAGATGGTAGTGACACATAACCAACTTTGGGATCTAGTAAATTAATTCAGTATGCACATTTTTGGTCCTAAGAGGGTTTGACAATTTTAATATGTTTGTTCATGATACTAGAAATTTTGATCCATTGCAAAGCAGGTTGTTATATCTCTATCATAGTTGTCATACATCAAATCCTACACAAATAAGAAATCAAAAGTAAATTCAAATCCTAGATTATGGGGTTGATCTCCACCAGGGCTATAGACGCCTGAATGGCAGTGGAGTATGCTCATGCGTGGCAACATGTCTTGTCTAAAAGCAAGACCATTGACTGCTCAAACAGATAGGCTAGCCTAATAGTTTTATCCATAGCAGGTTAAATAATTTTGTTCAAGATGAGGTAATGAACTCGAGATCAGAGTAGCAAGGATAGGGTTAAATTCCCATCTCACTTAGGTTGGGAATCCTATTCCCCAAAGCTCTGATTTCACTTACACTTGCACATGGGTTCAAGATGGTAGTGACACATAACCAACTTTGGGATCTAGTAAATTAATTCAGTATGCACATTTTTGGTCCTAAGAGGGTTTGACAATTTTAATATGTTTGTTCATGATACTAGAAAGTTTGAGTCATTGCAAAGCAGGTTGTTATATCTCTAGCATAGTTGTCATACATCAAATCTTGCACAAATCATTCATAGCCTTGCATACGAATCATAAGTGAAACTAACAATGGAAAGTTGAATGAGTTTCAAACGATAGGGAATGAAGCACATTGCACACACCGAGTTGATGCTTAATAATTCTAATGTTTCATGTATTTCTCATCTAGTTTCATTCTTGGGATATTTGCTGACGCTTGTGTTTGAGTTTTGAAGGTGTTCAGGTTGAGTTATCACTAAAATTCTCAGGAGCATTTCCCAGCAGAGTCGCCATTTTTTGTGGCTTCTCCACAACATACCCCAAAATTGGGGACCCACCTTTTTGCATGTTTTCCAATAAGACTGAAGTGGACCATATGCTAAAGATCAAAGAAAAATCAAAACACCGCAAGGAGGAAAAGTGTTGCGATATCGCGACATGTTGCATTTTCATGGTCCAAAGCAAAGAGAAAGAGCAAGGATAAAAAGTGTCGCGATATCGCAACATGTTGCATTTTTGCGGCCAAAAGAGAAGAAAGAAAAGTGTCACGATATCGTGACATGTTGCATTTTCACAACCAAAAGAGAAAAAAGAAAAGTGTCGCGATATCACAACATGTTGCATTTTTGCGGCCAAAAAAGAAGAGAAAAAACAAGAAGGAAAAAGTGTCACGATATTGCGACATGTTGCATTTTTGTAGCCAAAAGAGAAAAAGTGTCGCGATATCGTGACATGTTGCATTGTCGCGGCCAAAAGAGAAAAAGTGTCATGATATCGCGACATGTTGCATTTTCGCGGCCAAAATATAAAAAGTGTCGCGATATCGCGACATGTTGCATTGTCACGGCCAAAAGAGAAAAAGTGTCATGATATCGCGACATGTTGCATTGTCGCGGTCAAAAGGGAAAAAGTGCCATGATATCACGACATGTTGCATTGTCGCGGCCAACAGAGAAAAAGTGTCACGATATCGCGACATGTTGCATTTTTACGGCCAAAAGAGAAAAAGTTTCGCGATATCGCGACATGTTGCATTGTCACGGCCAAAAGAGAAAAAGTGTCGCGATATTGCGACATGTTGCATTTTTGCTACCAAAAGAGAAAAAACGTCGTGATATTGCGACATGTTGCATTTTTGCTGCCAAAAGAGAAAAAATGTCGCGATATCGCGACATGTTGCATTGTTGCGGCCAAAAGAGAAAAAGTGTTTGGATATCACGACATGTTGCATTTTTGTGGCCAAAAGAGAAAAGTGTCGCGATATCGCGACATGTTGCATTTTCGTGGCCAAAAGAGAAGAAAGAAGAACAAGAAAGAAAAAGTGTCACGATATCACATGTTACATTTTCGTGGCTAAAAGCAACAAAAGAGAGCAAGGAGGCAAAAGTGTCACGATATCGCGACATGTTGCATTTTTGCCAAGGGAACAGAGTAGTTGACAGTGCATCTGATATTAGTGATGAACACCGGGACGCTGAAACCGAAGACTGCATAGTGACGTGGACATAAGGACAAAATCCAATGAATAAGACAAAACGTTACATAAGGAATCTTTAATGATTTGAAATCATTTAAGATGGTCGTTACACACGGAAGGAAATGGATGCAAGCCCATGTGGAGAAAATGAAACAAAGGGCCACAAAATAGAAACGAAAAGCTTTTTGGAAACCAAAACACATGCATGCACAAGGGAAGGTGAAACAAACAATCATTGGAAAATGAAACGAAAAGCTTCGTGAAAATTTTAAATAAGCCAAGCAAGGATGTTTTGAGGGGTTGGAAACTGCTGCAAGCAGGGTTGCAGATTTGAAGGCAAGTGGGCCATTCTGGACCTGTTCGAGTTGTTTTCTTCTATTGACTAGTTTGGGAAAAACAGAAATTTTTGTTATTGTAAAATGACAAAGATTTAATACAGGAAGTTTCAGAAATTTGTATCTTATGGACAAGAAAGGAATCATTTTCTACATGCAAGATTAAATGTTTATTTTTCCCCTTTTCAGATTTTAGACTTGTAAATGGAGTTTATGCAAGTTTTCTTGGTTGCTTCATGAGAATGTTTAAATCTGAAAAACCTCATTTAAAACCCTAGGAGCCAACACTTAGCTTATCCGGATTGTGCTTGTTTTGCAAGTCCAATAGGTTAGGTTGCATGCATGAAAACCTCGCATCTTCGGTTTTGTCGAAATAGGATAGCATCAAACTGAATGTATCTTGTGTTCCATTTTCTGCATTTCATTTTCATTTTCTGCATTTTATTTTCTAGAAATTTTAACTTTTTTTTAATTTTTAGGCATTAAAATAAACATTTAGAAAATGTCAAAATCCAAAAATTATTTCACCATTGCGCAGGTTATACTACAGACTTCCAATACGTATTTTGAAATTTCATTTTCGGAGTTGTTTAGTATTTTTAAAAATTCATTGAAGTTGTTGTTTTGTTACAAATTTTAAAAATCCGAAAATAGAAAATTTTCATTTTAAGGTCAAATTTCATTTTTTCAGTTTTGTTTTGCACTCATGAGCCTATGATGACATTCCCTTCATGAAAATTCCAATTTCATTGAAGGAGTTATGTTTTATGGCATTTTCACAAATTTTCATTTTTTGAGCCTAAAATTACCCTCTTCATAAAAATTCTAATTTTACGAAAGAGGGGTAATTTGAGCACTACATCGTGGTCATATGAGGGCCAAATCACATTTGATTTATTTTGGTTCAATGAACAATCACTAAAGTTTCATGGTAAAATAAACCAACATTGCCCCTTGTTTATAGTTACTTGCAATCACTAAGGTGTTCCAAGCATTTAAAGTGAATATCTTTATTTAAGATTACTAATACACATATGCAAATGCTAATATAGTGGAGACCTTGGAGAAGTCGTTTGTTTAACTTCTTTGCAAGAGGGGATTTGGAACCCAAATCCTAAGGAAGAGTGTTCTTTCATAATTGGGTGAAAATACCACTCAACATGCCCTTTATCACATCCAAGCTGCCCTTGACAGAAGTATTTTCCCTAGAATAACTTCTTTTATAACTGTTGAATCTTCTTGGAATGCTTTAAAATAAAGTTATAGGGGTAGTGACCAAGTCAAACAAGTCAAACTACAAACCTTGAAACGAGATTTTGAAACTCTTAAAATGCAAGAGAATGAGAAGTTTGGTGATTACTGCATGCGGGTAAAAGCCGTAGTAGATAAGATGGTCACTTTAGGAGAAGAAGTCAAGCTTGAAGTCATAGTGAAGAAAGTTTTGAGGACACTTATTCCTAAGTGGAATTCAATAGCCATAATTATAGAAGAATCCAAATACCTAACCTCTCTATCTTTTGAAGCCCTCATTGGTTCACTTCTCTCACATGAAGAGAGGTTACAACAATATCCTTCCACAAGTTATGGAGATGAAAAAGCTTTTGGTTCTCATGAAGGTAGAAGTAGAGGCTGTGGCAGAGGACAATATAGAGGTAGAGGCAGAAATAATCAAAGAGGTGGAACTCCTAATAGAGGAGGAAATCAGAACAGAGGAGGATTCTCAAACAGATGTGAACATCAGAATAGAGGAGGACATCAAACCAGAGGGAAACAATTAGGCAGAGGAAAAGGAGGAGATAAATCAAAACAAACTTGCTACAATTGTGGCAAACTTGGCCATTATGCTCATGACTGTTGGTCAAAGCCTTCACAAGGAAGCAATAGCAGCCAAAGCAACCAGTTTGGTAATTTTGGAGAAGAGGAAGAGACCACAAATATATTTCTCTCATATGGTCAGGTATATCAGAACATTAATGATACATGGATCTTGGACACTAGGTATTCAAACCATATGAGTGGCAAAGAAGAACTCTTTGCTACTCTAGACTCCTCATACAAATCTATCATCTGATTGGGATATGACAAATCATTGGTGGTTGAAGGCATTGGATCCATGGCGGTTCCAACTAAAGAAGGCTTCAAGCAAGTAAGTGATATCTATTACACACCCCATCTCCAACACAATATTTTAAGTGTTGGTCAAATGTTAGAAAAGAACTACAAGTTGCTTTTTAATGAGGGTAAATGCACCATTTTTGATAAAAATAATAGTAATAGAATCATTACACAAGTGCCAATGTCAAATAATAGATTGTTTCCTTTAAATTTTGACCATCCAGGGGGAGATATGTTAGCAAATGTTGCTATTACCAATCCAAGTGTCCTATGGCACTTGAGATATGGTCATATGAATTCAGCCAGTTTGAAGATGTTAACTTCTCAAGCGATGGTAACTAGACTTCCTAAATTTTAGGACAATAAGGAATTCTGTGAAGGTTGTGGCTTGGGCAAGCACACTAGAACCAAATTTCCTCAAGGGCAATCCTAGCGGGCCAGTTATCCACTCCAGCTAGTGCATTCAGACATTTGTGGTCCAATGCAAACCAAAAGTCTTGGTAACAACTCTTACTTCTTACTTTTCATTGATAATTTTACTAGAATGTGTTGAATATACTTTTTGAAACATAATAATGAAGCATTTGAATGCTTCGTTGATTTCAAAGTAAGAGTTGAAAATGAGAGTGGATATTTTGTAGTGTCTTAGATCAGATAGGGGAGGAGAATACTCCTCTAATGAGTTTTTGAATTTTTGTAAGCAACATGGAATTAAGAGGCAGTTCATAGCTGCCTACACTCCACAGCAGAATGGTGTGGTAGAGAGGAAGAATCACACCATTGTGGAGATGGCAAGGTCTATGCTTCAGATGAAGCATTTGACTAATTCATATTGGGCAGATGTAGCCAGGACCAGCATACATATATTGAATAGAAGTCCTTCAATTTTGGAAGGATAAACACCTTACCAAGTCTGGTATGGTAAGAAGCCAAATATTAAGTATTTCAAATTGTTTGGTTCACTAGCATATTCTCACATTCTTGATGATTTGAGAAAGAAGCTCGATCTAAAGAGTCAGGCATGCATATTTTTAGGGTACTATGAGAACACAAAATCTTACAGACTCTACAATCCCAGGACTCGAAAGATTGTACTTTCCAATGATATTATTTTTGATGAAGGGGGAGAGTGAGGTAAGCCCCAAATATTTAGTGATGATGAATCCAATGATGTAGTTTCTAAGAAGGTGCAGCAACAGTCACCACAGAAAGGTAATAAGTCTCCTTCCACAAGCCCAAGTTCATCTTCTAGTTCAACTTCTTCACCAAGTCCTTCTCCATAGAGATTAGTAAGTTCCTCACAAATGGACATCGATTCTCCATCTAGAGGTAAAAGAACTCTATAGAATCATCCATCATATCATATGTTGGATAATTTTTTTAAAAATATATATACTAGAAGTCAAGCTAATGAAATGAATTTTGTTCTACAAATATTAGAAAATATGCACTTGTATGGTGATGATGTCTCCCAGCAGGAACCTAGGGGAGATCTAGTTAACTATACTTTGTTAACTAGTACACAACTTGAACCTTCTAGTTATGAGAAGGCTTGTACCCAAAATATTTGGCAAGATGCCATGAAAGAGGAGATAACCTCTATAAAAAACAACACTTGGGAGCTGGTAAAGCTTCCTAAAGGAAATAAATGTGTTGGATGTAAGTGGGTCTTCAAGACCAAGTTCAATGCTAATGGTAGCATTGAGAGGCACAAGGAAAGACTAGTTGCAAAGGGATTCACTCAGAAATATGGAATTGATTATGAAGAAACTTTTGCTCATGTAGCCAGACAGGAGACTATTAGAACAGTTCTTGCCTTAGCTGCACATAAGGGTTGGAAAGTCCAACACATGGATGTAAAGAGTGTGTTTCTCAATGGTTACTTGATAGAAGAAGTGTATGTTGAGAAACCGTAGGGTTTTGAAGAGAAAGACAAGGAGCACCTTGTTTACAAACTGAATAAGGCACTCTATGGCCTCAAGCAGGCATCGAGAGCTTGGTACTCACACATTGATGGGTAATTTAAATATTTTGGGTTCATCAGAAGCAAAAATGAACCCACACTCTACTACCTAAATCAAGGTAATGATATCCTCATACTTTGTTTGTATGTAGATGATCTCATTTTTATGGGTAGTAATGAAAAATGTAATATGGAGTTCAAGTACTCCATGATGAAGGAATTTGAGATGAAGGATCTTGGCTTAATGCAATACTTTATTGGAATGGAAGTTCATCAGACAGATTCAGGGATCTTCATCTGTAAACTTAAGTATGCTTAGGATATGATTAAGAAGTTTTCTATGGAGCAATGCAAATTAGTTGCAACTCCAGTTGGACATGGAATCCAATTAAGCAAGGATGACGAAGCACCGAAAGTTGATGAGACCACTTTAAGAAGCATTTTTGGGAGTTTGATGATTCTCACCAACACCAGACTAGATATTTAGTATTTGTATCTCTTGTCTCTAATTTTATGTCTAAACCATCTGAGTTGCATTTGCAGGAAGCTAAAATAATTTTGAGATATGTGAAGGGTACATTGTTTTTTGGAATCCAGTACTACAAAAGTGATACTATCAAGATTGAAGGCTTAAGTGATAGTGATTGGGGAAGAAATATTGATGACATAAAATCCACATCAAAAAACTATTTTAGTCTTGTTTCGGGACTAATAACTTGGAGTTCCAAGAAGTAGACAGTAGTAGCACTATATTCAACAAAAGCTGAGTATATAGTCGTCACTCATGCTAGTACTCCAGCTCTATGGCTACGAAAATTATTGGAAGATATTGGAGAGAAGCAAAGTGGTCCAACCAGAATATACTGTGACAACATCAGTGCTATTCAGTTGGCATACAATCCTATCCACCATAGTAGATCAAAGCATTTTGATATGAAGTACCACTTCATCAGAGATATGGTGGAAATTGAAGTTGTTGAGCTTCAATATTGCCATACTTTGGAAAATGTTGCTGACATATTCACCAAAGCAATGGCTAAAGCTCAATTTGTAAATTTGAGATACTGTGTAGTCAGTCCTCTCAACTTGAAGGGGGAGAATGTAGCAAGTGTGAAAAAAGGTCTTTCCTAAAGTGGCTCAGAAAACACCATGTTCATGGCCAAGTGTGAAAGGAGCTTGATTTGGATGACAAGTTTTTTGGTCGGCAAGTTTTTGGTCAAAAAAATCCCTCCTCCACCTTCTACGTCCCTATCTCCCACCACCCTTCCTCCTATATTCCCTCTTCGTCTGCCACATCCATTTCCTTCTCCTCCGTCGTCTCTTTCTCCTCCCTCTCGCCTTCACTTATACCTTTACTTCACTATATAAAGCATGTAATGTTGGTTGTTTTATTTGTTAATTTTAATTATAATTATTGCTGTATTTTTGGCTCTGTGAATCTGTAGATGTGGTCCCACTTAAATTTTATCTAAGTATTACAATAAGTTATGGTACCTTCATTGGATTGCATGCACATTTTTGATGAAAATCATAAATTTTCTAGGTAACTTTTTATTTTCTAATAACATCAATTATTTGGCCAAAATTTCAAGAACATTATCAAAAACATACCCAATGAATACAACCTATAAATACTCAATAAAATCTATACCAATCATAGCTACAACTAGTTTGAGTATCTAAATTTACCTTTACATGAGATTTATAGCACCATCATATGCCTAATAATTACCACTCTTACGTACCCTTTCAAAAATATCTATACTCATCAAAAGTTGCATTGATCTTTCTACTTAGTTATGTGTGTGAATGAAATTAATTTAAACATTTGGTATGATATGTTAATTTTGGTTTATTTAATTACTATAAATTCAACTCTAATGTAGTATTTAACTTTAAAAAATTCTTTTCTATTCAATCAATTCTTTATTATTTATTTTGATCCTATTATTTTTACAATTGTATTGATTATGTATTATGATCAAGCCATCTCTATTATTTATTGATAAAAGGGTTTTTAAAATATCCCAAAACATTTTTCAAGCCAAAAAGGGAAAATCCTAGACATAACCTTAACCCTATGATAAACTACCCAAAAAGGAGGATCCTAGGTGGGAGGCCTCATAGTAATCAACAAAATAGGAGCAAGGGGACATAAAATCCACCTCAATCACCAAATAAGAGACAGTCCCACAACCAACCAAACAAGGGAACCAAAAATGAAACAATCATAGAGATGCCAAACTACTCAGAGTATAGGGGATAGTCTTGGTCATTTCCATCCACCTTTAGGATTTCCTCACCTAGGGTGGCTCTCTTGTGGTTCTTAATATGATTAATAATTTTCTAGCCCTAAGAAGCATTGAAGTCGCTAGAGACACGATATCATCCAGGTCGAACACAAGATCAACATCATTGATAGACTGAGATGAGAATGCACCATGGGAAGGAGCCAAAATGGTTTTTTATGTTTTACGAGTAGGAGACAAGAAATCTAAAGAAGTACCTTTCATAGGAAGAGAAACAAAAATGTATTTACCTTTCTTCATTGAAGATTTCACGTGAGATGAGCATCAAATAGGAGAAGTGTCGTAGAAGATTCCAACAATAGCTTCTTCTTACCTACCTTTTCCAGATAAAACAACCTCCACATCAACCAACTGGTCACTTAACACCTCTTCATAAGAAATCCAGGGTGATTCCAGGATGGGAACAGGAAGAGGATTATCCTTAATAAACCCAATCACAATAATTATTGGGATGTGATCCTGGTTGATATATTTGTAAATGATAAGATGTAGACCTGATGTTTTAGGTGGGTTGAATTTCATTTTGGAACACTATCAACTGATATCTCCATCGAGTGGAATAGGTATTTGGGGATGTTAATCACCTTAATATCCCTCAAGAAGTTGATAAATACCATGTGAAAACTATTTAGATGTGATGAAATCTCATCGATTGTGAAATATTGCATCACTAGAACCAACACTCTATTCCATGGATATGGGAGATCCTCCCGAATGAATTCATTGTCCTTTTTGGCAAGAAACTTGCCTTTATCTCTAAAATGTATCAATTTACCTACCATCAAATGTTTGTCACACCTAATAATTTCACCATCATTAATGAGCCCTATTATTTCATCAAGGAGGTCAATAGTGATAGTGAACATAAGACCCCAAAGGGTGAATCACAGGTTTGAACAAATTCCTTTGATAATTTTGGATCATATCCCTAAAATTTCCTTAGAAATATGAGAAGGTCATGTGACCTCATTTTATCCTCCACCATAAGGTCAAGTTGGAGAGATTCAAGCTCAACGAGCACCATCGATAACCTCATTTTACAAATGAAACTAGATATAAACTTATCCTAGAACCCAAACTCAAACCACTCACCCAAAATCTTCTTCTTAAGCATGAAAAAGAGCATGATGAATTGAGAATTTTTACAAATTATAAAGGAGTTAGTGAAGAAGCAGAGGCGGAACATGTCATCACCATTGGAAAGAGAAATCAATCTAGGCCATTGAAAAAAAAAAATTAATCCTAGAAACCCTCGTCACACGAGTTTTACCATGACCAAGAATGATTATACCAATGAATTAAGTGATGGATAAACAATGAGGTGATATGGAGTGGATTAAGATCCATCATAGAAATACATCAGGACTCAACGATTGGCTTGAACTGGAATATATATATTATCATTCAAGAGTTTGAGAGGTGGGCCAATGACTATCTCTGGTGGAAGATATAGAAAGCCATCTCTATTTTGATAAAATCATATTTGCATAATTTTTGTGGTTTCTTTACTCTTACAAGTACCATACATAAAAGTGACTTGGACTTATTTTGGTATCTATGTTTAATATATTAGGAAAATGTTTATTCTTAAAAGGAAGTATAAGAAGAAATAATCCTTGAAAAAGAATCGACTTATGCATAAACCTATTGTTTTTTTAAACTAAAATTATATGGTTTTAAATATTATAGAATTATTTTAAGGAAAGTGTTTCTAATAAAATATGAAGTATAATACAAATGTTATATATTAATTATATACTCTAATTTAATGAAAAAGAGAAAATACAAACTAGCATTAGATGTTTGACCTTTTCTAAATTAGACTAATTTTTATGGATATTTGTATGCAAAATCAAATGTATATTTACATACCTCAACAAAAATCCAATAAGACACAAAAGTACTATCATAATGTTCTTCTAAATTACATCCAATATGTTGTCATTTCTAGTTGTTACAACCTATGTCTAAGAATCTTAGGGAAGCCATTTCATAAAATATCATAAATTAGGATGAATTCCAATTTTAATGATATAAATATTATCTGCATGACTACATGAATATGGATTTTGTCTACATGACTTAGTGACTTGGATGTGTGTGTAATTTCATACTTAGATGTATATCTAATAAGGTGCAACTTACAAATTTCTTAATAGTTTTAGATTTCAAGAAACAAAAATGTTTACTCTAATATCATACATAAATTTTAGCAAATTTCACTCATTTCTAACACCATTTTCCCACTATGTACATTCCATGCACATAAAGTTCATCTATTTTAATCCTACATCCTAATTATTATATATTTTCTTATGTACTTTCCATCATCATCATCATTTATATCCATTAAGCACCTATTTTGGTTATGTCCTAGAGCCCAAGCAGCATGGACATGGATTCATGCCTTGTTTAGACCTATTAGGCCTAGTCCATTCTCTTAGCGCATGATTCTTCTAAGGGATAGCACTAGCTTACCTACAACTATTGATCATATTTGACATATTTACTTAGCATATATTTTATTTAATATATGGAAAAATAGGAATAATAGTTTTCTAATGTAAATGCATCTATAATTTATTTTATATATGTTAAGACTATGATATGCCTAATCAAAGATGATGCCAATAAGATGGATTTGAAAGTACAATATTTGGAGTCTCTATTGGATCATTGGATAAATGATCCATGCACTATGACCCAAATACTACCATTTCATCTCTCCTAAAGGAGTAAACCTTCTCCAAGGGGTAAAAAATTAGATTGCAATAATGCATATCCAACAAGAAGAATTCCAAGACCCTAGGACCGAAGAACCATAGAAGGATCATAAATTTCTAGTGGTTTTTCACTCTCATTTATTATTTATATTTTCAGTTTGTAGTTCCATGAAATAAATTTGTTCTTGGGCTAGGTTCCTACTATTTACCATTTTGTTTTTCAATTTGTAGTTCCTTGAACTTATTTTGTTCATGGGATAGGTTCCTACTATTTTTCTATTTTCATTTTGTAGTTCCTTGAACTCATATTGTTCTTGGGATAGGTTTGTGCTTTTTATTGTTTTATGTTTCTAGCATGTAGTTTCTTACACTTAATTTATTCTTAGGCTAGACCCATGGCATAATATTTTCATAGTTTGATACCATACCACCCACTTTTATTGTAAATATAGTAATCTCTATTTGTCTTTAAAGTAATATAAAATCACTTTTCAAAAATATAGAAAATAAGAGAGTTGAGTTTGATGTTGGACAAGAACTAGCTAAACAAAAAATAAATATCACTTTTGCTAGATGATCCTTCACCTATTCAAGTTTCTACCACCTATAATTCCATCTTTTGTATGAGGGATATGATCAAAAAAGGAATCCATTGGAAACTTGGTGATGGCCAAAAGATATTCTTTTGGAAGAACAAGTGGCTAGGCAACAACCCTATTCAGAACCGTCTTAATCTGATCAACCTCAAACCCATGACTGACATGTTATTTGAAATAAATGTGTGCAATTTAATTGGTGCTGGTAGGAAGCACTAAAAAACCATTCCTCATGGTAATATGAATGAAGATAAAAAAATATATAATCTTGTTTTGTCTAACATGTTGCATCTTTGTGTTATTCCCAACTATTCCATTGAAGATAAGCTCCTGTAGGCACCTAATGAAAATGAGATTTTATCTTTCAAAACTTCCTATTTTATTAATGAAAACCCTGATCATCCATGGTTTCATTCTAAGATCATTTAGAAAAAACACCTCATTCCCAAATTCTATTTCTTCTTTTGGCTTGTTTTTCAAGAAAAAATCCTCTCCATTCTAAATCTTTAGATTTGAGGGCTCCTCATTCCTAACTAATTTTACCTTTACAAGCAGGAGTATGAATCCACCCAACATATTTTCCTCTCTTTTCCTTTCTCCCTCTAATTTAATTGCTCTTTATATTCCTCTATGGGTATTTCTTGGGTTCCTCCCTTTTCTCTAAATGACCTCTATTTGTAGTGGCCTAATACCTTTAAAAAATTTTGTGTCAAAACCTTTTGGATCTTCTATCTCCCCCATTTTCTATGGGAAGTTTGGTGTGAATGAAATTCCATAGCCTTAAATAACTCCATACATGATTCCAACTATGTTCTTTCCATAGTTATCCATACGGTGGCTGAATTTAGGGCACTCGATGGTAGAAGTCCTTGAGTGAAGCTTAGTTAGCCAAGTATCTATAGCTCCCTTCCTATAATATTTTATGTCCTTCTATGGTTGATCACTTAATTATCAAGTGGTCTCCTCCACATTTGGGATGGATCAAGTATAATTTTTATGGTGTTACTAAGGGCATCCCAAGGCTGGCTGGAGAATGAGGTACTTTTGAGATCATACAAGAAAGATATTGCTAGCCTTTGCAGAAAATCTTAGCATCTAAACCAACTATTTTGTTGAAGCTCGAGTCCTCTTCCAAAATTTTCCTATCCTATACAGAATAAATTACCCTGAAATTATTATAAAAGGTGGCTATGAACTTTATTAGAAGAATTGCAGGCACCCAGTCAGCATCTTGGAACATCTCCATTTTAATCTTTGAGGCAATTTGTTTTTGAGATCTTCCCCTAATGTCACTGTCCAACATGTCTTTAGGGAATAAAACCAAACCACTGAGTTTCTAGATAACCTAGGGGTTTCTTTGCCTAATCTCACCATTTGGAATGAAATTTCTCCTCCTCCCCTAGTCAATGGAAATCCCATGTCTATATCTCTTTTGTGAGTTTTTCCATGATTTGGGTTTTTTTGCTAGCTACATCTTCTCCATGTTATTTGAATCCACCTTAGATTGGATAGCATTTTTAAGACACATCATTGGATATTTCGTCAAACTATGGAATTTTTCTAAGTTCACAAGATCTATTTCAACATACACTTTTATGTGTGGCTTCACCTTGACAAAATGAATGTTTGGGGCATGTGTAGCTTGTGGTTCAACATGGAGAATGTATTTGTGAGCCAGACATGAAGACATTGTACCACATCATCTTCAATGAACACCTTCTATAGGTTTGTGTTGTATTATGGATGATAAAATGGAGTCATATGTTGTTTTACCCAAACATGTAAGCAAAATCTATGTGAACCTATTGAGGCTTACTCTTTTTCCCCTACTAGGGTTTCTCTACTTGTTTTTATCTTTCTTATTCATTGTTTTGAAGAAGGTGATTCCTTTTTATTTCAAATAGTTGGGAGCATTTTCCTAACTAGAACATTTTTGTAAAAGGTTACAGGATCCTTTCAAAACCCCTCTTAATATTAAAAAAATATATGAGGCCTTGGTTTAATGAGTGGAAATATAGATGATGTAGCCCACACTAAGGTTCAAATTTGGACAACACCAAATAGGATTTATAACTTGATGTGACTAAGTTGATGTAAAAGGAAAAGGACAACCCTTTTAAAACCTTACTTTTAAGATAAATAAAGTCCACACCAAGATCTTATGACAAGGACAACCATTTTAAATCATTTTTTTAAGCCTTTATTGGTATATCTACTTCTACAAATAGTTCTACTAAGAAATATGTCTATTTGTCTCTACATTCATATTTAACTTATTTCCTTGTTTAGGCTTTTCAAACGAATTCATTTTGCTTTTAGTAGTTTGGAAGTCTATATTTGGCAGTGTATTTTCATTGAGTGCACATGACACGGGCTTACAATATTTGAAGTTCATTCTTCCCTCCACCTTAAATTTTTTTTTATTGGTTAAAAATTTTGCATTAAAAATAGGTTTTAGCAAGGACCCAAAACCTGATTACAAACAGGCTAAAGAAGTCGAGAATCCAAAACAGGACAACATAGGACACAACCCTTCAAAATTGAAATGTAGCAAAGGTTGTCCTTGAAAATAGCCACCAAACCATGGTAAAACAAAGGATATCCTTAAGAAGAATGCAAAACCAAAAATAATGCTTCAGGCAGTAAGGATGAAGCATCAATCAAAACTGTGCAAAAGGAAGTCCTTAGGCATCTTGGGTTTCTTCATCTAGTTCTGGTTCAGCTCCAACCTCCTAATGCTCATTTCTCAACATATCCATGTCAACATATTTGTCCTCACCATGATCATCTGTAGGAGCAACAATAACTTGGGCGTACTCATCTGAAGCTTTAGCAGGAATGTTAACAATATCCTCAGAGAAAGCCTTCCTAAAGAAAAATAGATTTAGGGCATTGTGCAAATCGGTTAGTTGAGAAAGGTAATTAGAGATGGAGTTAATGATAAATTATTGCATGCATTGATTAGGGGTATCCTTATCATCATTCTCTGACTTGATGATCAAGGATTCCTTCTTTTGGGCCAAGTCCTTCAGACGGACAGAGGAGCAGAAACTTTTTGGCTCAGGTTGAGGGGATTCACTTTCGGATCTCTTTCTTAGCCTGTGGAAATTTTCAATCACCTTTATTTTTTTAGCAGAAAGCACATGAGTGCCCAAGGATTGAGGAGTAGTCTGAGATGAGCTAGGATTTATGGGACTAGGCTTGGCCTTTTGTGCAGGGGATAGGATGACACCTTGTGGATAGTGAATTAACTAGTGATTGAACAAAACGTTAAACAAGCCTTGGTGATTAGGCAAATCAGAGCAATTTTTATTCTAGCTATGGTCAATGGCATAGATGATGGAGTTAAACAAGAATTGAGGGATATTCACTACGTTAACTTCTTGAAAATGGTTGAAAAATGAAAAATTAAAACTACAAATAACCTTATCAAGGTCATCAATAGTGATGAACTTCATGATAGGCTTTAACACACTGCCCTAAGGAAAAGGGAGCTCCTCATGGCAAATTCCCATCCAAGATTTTCTGCACAACTCCTTGTCCTTAATCTCTTTGAGCTCAACATCCCAATTATGTTTCTCTTTGCGAATTGATCTACCTTTGGATTTTTGTCTAGTGAGTTCGACAAAAGTCTTAATGTCAACATCATATTTCCTGTTCCAAAATTTCACTCTATCATTATCCCATGAAATATAGAAGGCCATAGTAATCTCAAAATTTGTGCCTTTAAATTTCTAAGAAATGGGAGGAAGCCTCTACCACAAAGGATGGCTTCAGTAGTTGAGTCCATATCAACACAGGAAGGCTCAATGAAACTCATGGCTATAGTAGGGGAATAACTTTGAGGATGAGCTTGGGTTAAGCAGGTATGGAAATGGATTGGAGCAAGACAAAAATAAAAAGAAACAACAAGGGTCTTGAGAATAGACTTCCCTCCATCTTCTTTACTTTTTCTTTGCTGATTTTAATTTCCACCCAGTTTTAGATCCTTTGCGTTGACAGTCTATTTAAATCTAGAATATAATTGAATTGATTAAACATCTATGGTAGGTTTTTAGGTAATTATTAAATTAATTAAAATTTTAAAAAATTAATTATTATTATTATTATTATTATTATATTTAAATAAATTATATATAATTTAAATACTTATAATGGAATTCATTTAATTTTTTTAATAAAAAATTTGATTAAGTTTTATTCAAAGATAATTATTTTTATAATATAATTTATCTTATTATTTAAACTATATATTATACATATTATTTTACTAAATGTTTTGGCAATTTTTTATAAATTATATCTATTAAAATTTATCAAATTAAGTTTAATAGTGAAACAAGAAAAGTCATTTAATTGCTTATTTATGTTAGATAAGAAGAGTGGGCAAATCATGTTTATCATCTACTTTTGCATAATTCATGATAATTCTAGGGTCTTTGATGTGAAGGTGACCAAAGTAATTTGGCATTGATTCTATACAATTCCTCTTATCTCATTTATTATTCCTCATTTTTGGTTAGTTTTTAGTCTTCAAATTTTGTTAGTTCCATAAATATTAAACATAGAATTTGGACATTTTAGTTTATTGTTCCATAGGAATAAAAATATATTTTAAGTATTCTTCACATAGTATAGTTGATGGATCCAAGGAGGCTAAAGATGTAAATAAGTAGTTCATAGCCATATAAATCAATAGATGGTACTCCTAAACTATTTGTGATGTAGGAGCATCCAGTGGTGTAAGAGCGATCTTGCATCACCCAAAAAATAAATTTATAATTTTTTAATTTTGTAAAACTAGTAAAACTAGTTTAACTTTCAGGAGATTTTTGAAGGTCTTAAAAGGTTGAATTTAAGGATTTTCAGCTAGACATAGGCCTTAGCACGTAAATCCAAGGAATGCCTCTGCTTAGTTAATTTCATGCCCTTTTTGAAAATATGTTGTAATAGTCAATTGGGTCAACAAGTGCAAAGTTGTGACCTTGGCAAGTTGCCCCCAAAATTAAAATTTGAAATAGATGGTTTTAGGTGGTAAAAGGGGAAAATAGGGTATTTTAGGGAATTCTTGAAATTGTAAAAGAGCTTTTTTTTTTGGTATCCTCATTTTGGGATGAAAGTAATGAAATTTTTGGTTCTATTATAGGAACAAAGGAATAACACTTGTGTATTATTTATTTGTGTTGTTTTATCTTCACCGAGTGGTATTAGAGTGGGAGTTCCCGAGTGTGTAAACAAAACACCAGGCGTGAGGTGGTTTACACCAGGATTTGTGGTTAGGGTTTGTGATAGATGTGAGAAGAATGCCTCCATAAATAAACCATGGTGGTGGGAGAAATATGGTTCTAGAAGAAGATTTTAGAGCTTTACAGAGGCAAGTTCAGGCTCTGCAAGAAGAGCTAT
Source organism: Wollemia nobilis (assembly GCA_028583015.1). Lineage (NCBI taxonomy): Eukaryota > Viridiplantae > Streptophyta > Pinopsida > Araucariales > Araucariaceae > Wollemia > Wollemia nobilis. The sequence goes on from JAQPPZ010016934.1 coordinate 10,729,869, forward strand.
GTAGAGGGTTTGAGCCAAGGAGAGAATATGGTAGTAAAGATGAAGTTGAAGAAGAAGAGAACCAGTTCAAGGAAGAATAAGAGACATTAGATCATGCACAAGCTAGGTTATACAGAGCCATATCTCAGTTTGGAAATATATCGAAGATGGAGGTTTCTACGTATTTTATAAATCTTGATCCAAAGGAGTTGATTGACTAGATAAATGATTTGGATGAATACTTTGAGTATGAGGAGGTTGAAGATCCTGATAGGGTCAAGTTTTCTAAGACCAAGGTGAAGGGTCATGCCAGCATATGGTGGAAGGGAGTGCAGATAGACAAAAATAAAAGAGGAAAAGAAAGGATAACAAAATGGGAGCGAATATTGGAGAAGTTGAAGAGGCAATTCATTCCAGATGACTACGAATTGGACCTGCTAAATAAAATGCAAGGCTTTAGGCAATCAAGTAAGTCTGTCAAAGAATACATAGAGGAGTTTTACAAAATTTTAATCAGAACAGGCCATTCTGAGGCCAACAAGGAGAAGGCAACCCATTATATTAATGGGTTAAGAGCAAGTATTCAAGAGGAGTTAAGTCTAGTCAGGATGACCACCATAGATTATGCTTACCAATTTTCCATGAGGGTTGAAGAGAAGCTTAACAGAAGGTTTGAGAGCAAGCAAAGAGGAAGAGGTCATGGTGGAAGAACTGGTGGAAGAATAAATGGAGGACGAAATGAAGATCATAATAAGAATGGAGAAACCACCAGTAGTCAGGACCAAAAGAGAGATAATGCTTACCTCCCTTGTGTTCAGAACAATGGTTACCAAAGAGGAAAAATAAATTCTGGACGAGGGTTTGGAAGAGGAGGATTTCGTGGAACCTATTTCCATTGTGGGGAAGAAGGACATCGAGCATACGAGTATCCACAACACCAAGAGAGGACAAATAAGAGACTCAAATGTAATGCCTAAGCTACTGTTGTTGATGAAGATGTTGAATCTGAGCACTCTTAAGAAGTAGAAAGAGAAGTGTTGATCACAAGGAGAGCCTTACTGAATGAGGAGAGAGATCCAAATCATAGGAAGAGCTTATTTTGCATAAGGTGTGAATGTGCAAGTAAAGTCTGTAATATTATCATAGACAATGGTAGCACAGATAACCTAGTTTTAGAAGGAATGGTTACCAAATTGCAATTAGAGAGGAAGAGACACCCGCATCCATATCGGATTGTGTGGTTGTAGAAGGACCATAGGGCTTTGGTCAGTGAGCAATGATTGGTAAAATTTAATATTAGAAATTACCATGATGAGGTCCTATGTGACATCCTACCTATGGATGCTTGTCATTTACTGTTGGGAATTCCATGTCAGTTTGATCGGTCTACAGTTCCTGATGGTCGTGCCAATACTTACTACCTGACAAAGAATGGAGTGTGCCATAAGCTGAAGCCCTTGAAGGAGGTGTACAAAAAGGTATGTAGCAGTGCCAAAATCTATTTAGTTGAAGGTAGAAGGTTTTTTGATGGTTTTAAGCATGAGCATATATTCTATGTATTAATTCCTAGATTTAGGGAAGATGAATGCAAATATACCCCAATAGAAGTCTTAGGTATATTAGAAGAATTTATAGATATTATATCAGATAATGTGCCTAAGGGTTTTCCACCATTGAGGAATATCAGTCACCATATAGATTTGGTACTAAGATCTAGTTTGCCCAATAAGGCAACCCATAAAATGACTCCTGTAGAAAGTGAGGAGCTAAATAGGCAAGTCCAAGAGTTGCTAAAAAAAGGACTAATTCGGGAGAGCCTGAGTCCATGTGCAGCACCTATAGCACTAGCACCAAATAAATATGGAGAGTGGAGAATATGTACAGACTCCTGATCTATTAACAAGATCATCATAAAATACATATTTCCATTGCCAAGGATTGATGAAATTATGGACTATTTGAGTGGACCCAAGTACTTCACAAATATTGATGTGAAGAGTGGGTACCATCAGATTCATGTTAGAGAAGGAGATGAATGGAAGATGACCTTCAAGACTAGATAGGATTTGTATGAGTGGTTGGTCATGCCATTTGGGCTAACCAATGCACCAAGCACATTCATGCGGTTGATGAATGAGGTATTGAAGGAGTTTTTAAGAAAATTTGTCATTGTCTATTTGGATGAAATTTTAATATTTAGCAAGACCCTGGAAGAGCACCTGATGCATATTAGAAGGGTTTTTGAGAATTTGAGGAAGGAGCAGTTGCTAATTAATTTGAAGAAGTACAATTTTATGAAGAAGGATTTAGTGTATTTGGGATTTGTCATCTCAGCCAAAGGTTTAAAAATGGACCCAAAAAATGTGAGGGCTATCATTGAATGACCTACTCCAAGGAGCATAACTGAGGTGAGATCATTTCATGGTCTAGCAAGTTTTACATAAAAGTCATTAGAAATTTTAGCAGTATTTGTAGACCCCTTATAGAAACAATGAGAGGGGATAAGAAATAATTGAAGTGGTCCTTAGGAGTAGATAAGAGCTTTGAAATGTTGAAGAAGAAGGTCACAGAGCAACCTATTTTAGTAGTTCCAAATTTTAATCAGCTATTTCAGGTGGATTTTGATGCTAGTGGTAGTGCCATAGGAGTTGTATTGAGTCGAGAAGGTAAACCTATTGCTTATTTTAATGAGAAACTCAATGATTCTAGGAAGAAGTATTTAGTTTATGATCAAGATTTTTATGCTATAGTTCAGGCTCTAAAGAAGTGGAGGCATTATTTTTTGCCAAAAGTGTTTGTTATATATACTAATAATCAGGCCTTACAGTATATTAATAGCCAAGGGAAGCTAAATCAAAGGTACTTTAAGTGGGTTGAGTTTATATAGAGTTATACCTTTGTGTTGAAGCACATGAGTGGAAAATAAAATAGAGTTGCATATGCCTTAAGTAGAAGGCAATTTTTATTGACATAAATGAAGGTGGAAGTTGTAGGGTTTGACGAACTTAAGGATTTGTATCCTGAAGATCCTGATTTTGTAGAGGCTTGGAGAGCTTGCTTAGCACCTGTTACTTTGGATAGGACTAAGTGGTTGGATTTTCTAATCCAATATGGAAGTTTATTTAGAGGAAAACAATTATGCATTCCAATGAGTTCAATGAGGGATAATAGGGTCAAGGAAAAGCATAGCGGAGGGTTGGCTGGACACTTTGATCGAGATAAGAACATTGCCCTCATTAGTGAGAACTACTATTGGCCATAGTTATGGAAATATGTGAAGATATTTGTGCAAAGTTGTAGAGTATGCTAGATGGCCAAGGGTGTGAGACAGAACACTAGACTATATCAACCATTACCCATACTAGAGAGACCATGGGAGGACATCAACATGTATTTTGTTCTTGGTCTACCATGGACATAAAGGATAAATGACTCCATATTTGTGGTGGTTGATAGATTCTCAAAGATGGCATATTTTATTCCCTGTCAGAAAACTAATGATGTAGTTCATGTTGCAGGGTTGTTTTTCAAAGAGGTGGGATGACTTCATGGTCTACCAAAGAGTATATTTTATGACATAGATACCAAGTTTGTTGGGTATTTCTAGAGAACCTTGTGGAATAAATTGAAGACAAATTTGAAATTTAGTTCTGCATACCACCCACATACTGATGGACAAACTGAGGTGGTGAATATAAGTTTGGGTAATCTACTGAGATGCTTGGTAGGAGATAATCCCAAGGGATGGGATTTGGTTTTACCATAGGCAAAATTTGCATACAAAAATTCTGTCAATGGGAGTCAATGGGAGTACTAACAAATATCCATTCTAGATAATATATGGGAGTAGTACAAGAAATGCTTCTGAGTTGAGGAAGATGGATATAGGGGAAAAGTGTAGTGCTGAGGCTGAGGACTTTGCAGAGCATCTAAAGATCTTGCATGAATAAGTGAAGAAGCATATTACTAATATGAATACTTAGTACAAGACAAGGGAAGACCAGAAGCGACGGTTTAAGAAATTTGAAGTGGGAGATGAAGTTATGGTCCATCTAAGAAAAGAAAGGTTTCCTACTAAAACCTATAACAAGCTAAAAATAAAGAATTTTGGACCATGTAGAATCATAGAAAAATAGGATTTAGGCAATGCATATGAAGTGGAATTGCCAAGTGGGCTTAACATATCACCTATTTTTAACATTTCAGATTTTGCATAATACAATGAAGGAGACAATGATGAGAGACTAGTAGAAGAATTGTGGAATATTCTAGCATCTACTCCAGAGATGAAAGAGATAGAAGAGATCCTGGATACCCACATTGGAAAAAGTACTAGAAACAAGCAGTATGAAGAATATCTGGTTCAGTGGAAGGGCATACCTATTGAAGATTCATCTTGGTTGTCAAACGCTGAGGTTGAACGCCTTGGTTTTCTTCCAAAAATAGATAAGTGAAGGTCACTTCTCAAAATTACCCTAGGTGTCTGATTCAGGAGCATCTAGTGGTGTAAGAGTGATCTTGCATCAACCAAAAAATAAAATTGTAATTTTTTAATTTTGTAAAACTAGTTTAACTTGCAAGAGATTTTTGAAGGTCTTAGAGGTTGAATTTGAGGATTTTCAGCTAGACACAGGCCTTGGCGTGAAGAGCCAAGGACTGCCTCTGCTTAGTTCATTTCATGCCTTTTTTGAAAATATGTTGTAATATTCAATTGGGTCAACAAGTGCAAAGTTGTGACCTCGAAAAGTTTCCCCCAAAATTCAAATTTGAAATAGATGGTTTTAGGCGGGAAAAGAGGAAAACAAGGTATTTGAGGGAATTTTCAAAATTGTAAAAGGGATTTTTTTTTGGTATCCTCATTTTGGGATGAAAGTAATGAAATGTTTGGTTCTCTTATAGGAACAAAGGAATAACACCTATGTATCATTTGTTTGTGTTGTTTGATCTTCACCATTTTGTTAACACTATGATGACATTTATTGGACATTTATATCCCTTACATACACATGTACTGCTTGATTTTGATAAATATTATGATAATTATGGCTTATTCATAAGAATCCTAACCTCAATCTCATGACCTAGTTATATATGTAAATTTAAGATGATCTTACCATAGTCCATCCTCCATTTTAGTTGCTTAGCATTGTCCTTTTACATATAATAACACACGGATTATTTATGGTTCTTATGAGTTCTTACTATATTGTTTTATTTTTCTTCCTTTTTTATGTTTTTTATATAAGATTTGAGCTAATGAATTGCTTGTGTTTATTTCTAAAAAATATTGTTATTTCTTAAAAATATTGTTATTTCTTACATGGTATCATAGAGGGTATAGAGTTGCCTCCCTTGGTCATGTAGAAAAACTATTTGGAGCCTCCAGTTTTTCTTTTAATTTGAAGTTTGATTCTCTCTGTCATGTCTCATTAGGTTTTTATACATAAGAGGGAAAACAAACCATTTAAATCTTTCTATATTATCAATTTTTTCAAAAACTTTGGGAAAAATGCACATTTCTTTTCCAAAAAAGTGCTTCAAAATTTGAAATCTAAAATATCATGATTGATGGTTGTTGAAGGGATTTGAATATCATGGTTCAAAGTGGCTACTCATCTCAATACCATATTTTGCATGCATTTTTTCAATTTGAATCTAGGGCTTTTTATGCATCTTAACTTTGGCTTAGGTTTCTTATGTTAATAAATGCATGTTGTTTTCCTTTATAGAGGAAGGGTATAATTTAATGCATCATGTGTGGCTACCATTATAGATAGAAGAGAATATTTTAGGGCATTTCATCTTGAAAATCCCAAGTTTTAATCATGACAAACATCATTTTGTTCAAGAAAGAGACTAGTAGCTTGACTAAGGAAGTTAATAGATCTAACAAGTATTTTAAAATCTTTCCCATATCAATTATGAGCATGACATGGTAATTTAAAATTTACATCAAATAAAGAAAGGTGCATGATTGAGGCATGTTATTATCCTATTTTGTGTTGAGTAGGTAATGTGCCATCCTCTATGGAGGAATCGTAAATTTTATCACCATTGTGAGTATTGGCATAATTAATAGTATGGAGGTTTTGGGGGATTGTGGATGTGTGGTTGAATAATGTGACAATATTTTTTACTAGCAATAGTAGGGTGGTAATCATCTAAGTAGAGGGAGCTTCTTTATTCATCCTATATGTGAAATTTTTGTGTTTGCTAGCACATTACACTTAGTACAATGGGGTACTGGGGTTGGATAACCTCCAAGTCTCTTCAAATATTGTGATAATTTAAATATATTTAATATTAACACAAAAATAGCATGGTTATATTTCATGCCATGTCAAACTCTATTATATATATATTTATATTCACTTAACCAATCAAAAGTAACAAAGTGTTTAAGTTGCATAGATCTACAGGAACTAACATGGAAAATTATAAGTGGAAGACATCAATGAATCATAGATTACTAAGTGGTAACAAGTAATTGGATATTTTTTTCTCTAAGATTAGCAATCCAAAAAATTTCGGTTTTAGGGGTCCATTAGGGAAAATCTTCTAGAGGCCATAACTTTTGCATATGAAAGTATTTTAAGATTATTTTTTTGAATTGCATATGTTTCTATGTTTTAAGAATTGGTGACATAAATTTAAGGACCTGATGAAATGTTAGAGGTTGTATTGTGTAAAATGGATCACCAAACCCTATTTACTTTTATTAATGGCCTAAGCTATACTATTTGGTTGACTCAAATGATTGGTTTGATACTTAGTAAGAAATTTTTGTTCATCTTTCAAGAAAATAAAGCATCATCCCTTGATGAAGAAACTTGACATCAAAGGAAAGAATAAGCTCTTGGTTTTATTTTCTTGCTAATGGAACCAAAGTTTCTTATCCACATTAAAGATAAAAGTGAACCTATTAAGGTATGGTCAAATTTATATTAGAATCCATAATAGATATATGTTAGGAGATGGATTTTTATTGTCAAACCCTAAACCTGATCTAAATTTTTAAGCTTCTTCTTTAGTAGTGCTTCAAGTTTTGGGATTTAAAAAATATAGGATTGGACGATGAGTTGGTAGGGAAGAGAGGGTTGTGTATGTCAAATAATGTGAATAAGTTATTTGAAATTATACTTTGTATCCACTTTTTCCATTCTTAGATAAGGCTATTTTGAGACACATGACCCTATTATATATGATGCCCAACTTGGAAAGAGTTGTATTCAATTTAGGATTATAAAATCTATAAAAATCATGACTAGTTTGATAAGAGACAAATAACATTTCTTACGCACTTCATCACTCTAGGGATAGAGATAAAAAATGGAGCATTCCTAGTAAGAGGAGAAGAAAAATTATCTGATATTTTGATGGTTGAAATTCATTTAGAACAAAATGGTAGAAAAGAGCACCATATGTTATTAAAATAGTTAACTCAGATTAAATTTTAGCTACATAAAATACTTAAGCTCTTTATTTTAGATATATTTAGATACATGAGAATTTTTTCTCTCTATGGCTTTAGATATAAGGTTATTTTAATGTACCATTGGCAAATCAAGCTTGAAAAAATAAGAAAATCCTTGTAAAAATTTGTAACCAACTTATCTTATGACACAAAATAACATGGAAGTTGCTTCACTTGTCAATGCATACTTGTTATGATGAATAATAAACTCCTATTAATAAAAGGAGACTTGTAAAATGATGTGTTTAATAAAGTGGTTGAATTATGGTAGGCTTGTAACCATATTTAATTTTCCTCTTTTTTCTTATTTTTATCATGTTTAAGAATAATACCAAGGGCATATATTAGTTACTTTAAACTTGATAGAATAGTCAATAAATAAGGTTAAATTGGTGTCTATGTAGTTATTCTTTGCATTTATAAACTTTGGTGAATCTAAGTAAGCCTTGTATTTTATTGGTGCAATTTTTGGATATATAATTTTAAGGGTTTACATTGGAAGGTTTTTCTAATATTTGGAATGGAACCTTGAAAAAAATCCTTTAAAATTATTTTGAGGGATTGTATGGAGAATGCTCATATATTTACATAAATGATGTCATATCCAGATGCAGAGAATACCCATAGGCTTATATCAACATCACTAGAAGGCACTTCAACACTATCAACATTGACCAATAAAATTATATTATTGATATCACAACACTTCCCATAATATCAAATAAGGGTACAATAAAAGAAGATATTACATATGGTAACATCTTCCCCCACAATAAATTTTCAAATGGACCAATGAATATTAATTATAATTTTTTCTATATTCTCTTGCAAAAGGTACATGGACTAGATCAACCTTTCCTTGACTTTGAAGTCATGATTTGACCTTCTCGATCAAATAAATTGAGTTTCTTATGATATGATCTTCAACATGAGACCTGGTGATCATAATATATCCTCCATTCTCAATTAAAAAATGAATAATTAAGTAATGAAGGTATATTTCTCAATAATCATCCCCATAATTTGAGAGGTACCCATCAAAGAAAGGTGCACCTTGTGTTAACCATCCAAAACCTACTTGTCTTACAACTAAAACTTTATCGTTGGCCCTTGAACTTACATAACCAATATATAGATCATACAAAATAATGGGATCTAGAAAAATGTTCTCAAATTTTTTTTCTATGCAAAAATTATGGCTGTGAGAAGTTTTCCCATCTAAATTAGTCCTAGAGTGACATTTTTGAAAGTACCAATTTTCTTAAAGCCCTTATAATTTTTATACAAGGAATAATAAGAAATGAATTTCATTGTTTGCTCCTTACATATCCAAGATAAGAGATCTTCTATGTAATCAAGTGTTTTTGCTCCATGCCCACTCTTATGCCAAGTTATGAATCATACATTCACCATAATCAATAATAATAAAAGAGAAAAATAGAGAGAGCATATAGTCCAAAAATAATAAGGGATGGGTTTCCGTAAGCACCTCATGATTACATATCACAAGTTTATATAATGAATTAGTGGGTTACAATATTTAGATTAGATACCTAATTCATAAATTATTATTACATGTATATTAACCTATGCCAACATAAATATCAAGGTAAAGTAACTTTATTAAACCCCTAATAAATGTTTAATTAAAGTTTAACTTTATAAGTGCTTTAACCAATATTGATAGGGGTGAATACATCATGATTATATTATTGAATTAAATAGAGAATGCCAATAGGCTTGCATAAAATATTCCTATAGGCTTACATAGAGGATATCCATAAGATCACATATAGTATTCTCATAACGTTACATAGAGAATATCCATAAAATTACATTTAGGATACTCATAGGATTACATAGAGAATGCATATAGGCATACATAAAGAATTTTTATAGGCTTACATAAAGAATACTTGTAGGCTCACACAAGGATGATAATAGGACTAAATAGAGAATTCCTATTGGATTACACATAATATGTCTATAATATTATATCAAGATCACCCATAGGCACTTCAACACTATCAACCTTGGCCAATAAGATCATATAACTAATATTCCAACACATGACACAGTTACTTTATGTAGTAATCCTATAGTTTCTTTTTGTAAAGAACCATGGAATTTGAACTATGGAATACAATTTGAGTCTACCTTATTAACTAATTTTCTTTGTACAAAATATTGACTATAAATTAATACTTACTTCATATCCATAAGTCTTCATGATACTTAATCACTTTGTGTAGTACCATTATAGTTTTTGTTGTATGGAACCATAAAATTTGGAGTATGGAACACATGCTAAGTCTATATTTCTATTTAGTTTTATTTGTATGATGGATTAGCTATATAACTAAATTATAATTGTCTAGGGTACTTTACTATTGAGTTACCTATTATAATATTGTTGTCTTTGACTATCAATGACTAGAATGTAGTGGTCATGAGTGTTTCTTTGATGTGATGACTTGATTATTGTATCAAGACATAATATTAGGAGTGAATAATTTATGTTGTAACACATCTATATAATTATTATTGAAATAATAATTATTTTGTTTTTAAGGTACAAAGCACGATTGTTTGTCAAATGATGTTATTAGGACCTAACTATATTATTTATCCTCGGTGTAGATTTTATTTTGGTAATAAGGTGTGATTGATCTATTTGTGTGTTAAAAGTATGAAGCATAGCTATTATCTAGACTATGGATAATGACTTAAGTCTATTCAACAACTAGTTCTATGAGGCTTATTGAAAACACTATTGTTTGAAAGGATGACTTGGTCCTTTACCATTTTATTAAGCATATTTAAATGATACAATCATGAAGTCATAAAATTATAGGATGAGCTATAATTATTTCCTTGTTAATGTATGATCATTTGAGTATTAGAGTGAATTTTTAACTTCTCATTAGGTAGACATTATCAAGAAAGTGTATTGGCTACGATTGCTATAGTAGAATTAGGGGATATGGATTTAATGTAAATCATAATTTTTTAAATCTCTAGGGCCCTATCTAAAATTAACCATATAATAAGTCCTAGCCAAACATATGTAGTCTCAGAGGGAATATGAAGTGAGACAAGAGAGAGTCGCATGGACACCTTACAAATGGACTTCCTCAATAGGTCCTAGTGGAATAATACAAGGTATGATATTCTAGTACAAAATGATCCATACTATCATTTATCTATTTCATGAGAGATTTGATCAATATATCCTTCAAAGGATCATGGAATTCAAACTAATTTTCAATATTTCCACCATGCATGCTACACCAAAGGAGTCACAAGAGAGGGAATGCATGTTTCACTCATAAATATGGGTCAATGATAAACCATTATATTTAATTGTAGATTATGAGAGTCATAAGAACCTAATTTTTGATATGGTAAATTCTTTTAATCTATTGCCATACCATAACCACAACCATACAATGGTGGATGGTTACAATAGGGAAGAGACTTTCATGTCACTCAATAGTATCTCCACTTTTATGCCATAAATCCCTCCAAAGACAAAATTGTGTGGGCCAACTATTTATGTGGAAGAGGTATGGTATGTATGATTCTAAGGCCCAAAGTGTCATCATCACGATAAAATATTAGTACTTTAGGACACAAGAGGTATCTCCACCTACCTCTATTTACTTAATTAGTGTCAAACAATGTATAAAGATGATATCCAATATAGGGAAAGTTATTCTATTGATGATCAAGTCATAAAGTAGGAAGACCATTTCCACATCTAATGTAAGATTTGCATACAAAAAAGTAAATAGACTAGATTGTAGTATAATATGATGACTTCTTCAAGTTACCAACTAGGTGTTTACTTCATTAAGAAGTAAAGCATTTCATTGATTTATTTATTGGTTCTTAATTTTTTGATACACTTATTTTTTAGAGATAAACCCTTAAAAATGATGAAATAAGGAGGCAAATCCAATAATTGATTCAAAAAAGACACATAAGATCAAGTGTTTCACGAAGGCCTCATTCAACTATTGCATAACATTTTGTAGTGGGAAAAAACCATGATGAGCGGTTGCATCCACTGTGCAGGCAAAAAATAAAATATTTAAAATTTAGAGGGTGGGAAGGCCCAAATTAAAATTTTTGGACCTCAGGACACCCTTGATTGCAACCATACTGGCAGAATCTTATACTGTTCATCCCTCCTCTCAGTATAAGCTTGTGTTCTTCACTATATTTTTCTTGTGGTCATCTCCTTGTATTCGTTGAATAGTGCCTACATTATATATTTCTCACCCTATTCAGTGCGGTCCTCTTCCATTGTTACTTCGGGCTATAGTTGCATGCCTGTTGAGGGCTATGGGTCTTGTGAGTTGTGAGCAATAAAATTCTATAGGGTTTGGGCCATGAATCTTAGCTCTGCATATTCTTCATCCTCCTCACTTGTGATAATTAGGTTTCACAGTCACCTTCGACCATGTATGCAATCCATCCACCGTGTTGTAGGTTTGGGACTGGAAGATTCTAGCCTTTACTCCATATAATTGGGTAGAGAGCTTTGCCCTTCCTTTGTAACATTTGGTGAGAATCAAGGGTGTTCGTATTTGGACATTCCTCCTAATTCAACATCATCCTCTACCTTTTTTTGCCTACTCTAATGCATCAAATGATTTGACCCTAACTTCTTCGGTCGACCCTCGTAATTTAGCCTCCTGCTCTGATTCGACTGCCACTTGCTCTCGTGCACTAGAGTTTTTGGCCTCGATCACCAATGAACTTCCCCTATGATCCTCTACATGGTTAATCAAAGCTATAATTATCCCATGGTGGGTTAGGGCAAAGGATGCCCCTCTTTGATATCACAATGCCTCATCCTACAGGGCATTTTCTAGGTATAACAGGATGTTAATTTCTTGCCCATGCGCCAGGTGGCTCAAGAATTGCATATGGTTTATGTTCAAGTACAAATACTTCTTGATGCATGTGAAGTATCTCATAACCTACTCAAAGATCTTCCTTATGTGCATTGAGAGCTTCTATTTTTGAAGCCTGTGTTGGTAGCATGGGATGTTTGTTTGTCCCAGTAATACCTATGCACATTTCTTTGCCATGCCATCTTTATACATGCACTCCCCATTAAGGGGGAGGCTGTTGACATGCACAATGTGCTCTGGAGTGACTAGAATCTCCAATACATACAATCAGGCAATGCCTCTATTCATAGTGGTAGAAAAATACTTTGCTACCTCTACATCCTAGTCTTGGCTGAATAGGCAACAATAATTCATCCACCTAGCTTATTTGAACTAGAATGCAATGTCTCCATTGATCTCTTCAGTGCCACTGGGCTCATGATTTTTTGAGCACATGATTATCTGATCATCCACCCATGGTGAATTCCTTGCTGGTTTTGACTAGTTTGGTGTCATACCCTTAGTAAGGTGCCTTATTATAAACTTAGGCAACCTAAATCTAGAAATTATTTCTACCTTGGGGTTGGTAGGGTGCGCCACCCAAATTAACGTTTCGCATGATGTATTAAGCATGTGGGGTGAATTCAATTATTGCACCAGCATTATTTTTGGAGAGGCATTTATATTAAAAAAATATGTATATATATATAAATAAAATCATGCGCATACCTGATTGGTCATTTCGTGCTACATGGAGTATGCCAAGTTATTATTCGATGATATTTTCCACATGTGTTGATTACGTCACCTTGGGTACTGCATTCCTGGTTCATTCAAGGTCCTACTGCTAAAAACATGGTGGATCCTATTGGTTCAAGTTGGGATGCATATATTCTCAATGGTTGGACTTGGGATGTGCAAAAATCTTGCCCAATGATTTTGAATTATTTTTGGGCACATTCAGATTTCCATCATGTGAGATGATCGTGTTGGCTTCGGCTGCTCCTCGTACTACCAAGTTGCGCATGTGCTTTTTTTTTAATTGATCGAGGCACATACTTGGGTAAGGTACCAAGGTAAGGAACCTACCTTAGTAAGACACCTTCCTTAGCAAGGTGCCTACCTGAGTAAGGCACCTACTTGAGTAAGGTGCTTCCCTCAATAAGGCACTGCTTGACTATGAAGAATGCTCCGAGGTGGTGTCTCCTTGGGAGAGCAAGGCACCGCTCCTTCGGAGTAAGGCTCTAGAGTAAGGCATCACTTCCTCTAGGATATATATATATTTCGGTGGTGGTGCCTTCTTGGCAGAGTGAGGTACCTACTTCTATAAGGCATCTACTTCTATAAGGAACCTACTTTAGTAAGGTGCCTACTTGAGTAAGGTGCCTACTCTAGTAAGGCACCTACCTCCCACTTGACTTATGAAAAAACTTCGAGGTGGTGCCCTCTTGGCTGAGTAAGGCACCTCTCCTCCGGAGTAAGGCACCTGATTAAGGTGTGTCTCATCCAAAGTAAGGTGCTTGAGTAATTTGTTTCCCCTCGTACTGCTGAAAGAACACTCTGGGATGGTGCCTCATTAGCTAAGTAAGGCGCTGCTCCTCCAGAGTAAGGCACCACTTCCTCTAAAGTAAGGCACCAAAGTAAGGTTCTACTTCCTCCAGATTAAGGCGATGCTTCCTCCAGAGTAAGGTTCTTTCCTTCTAGGGTTTTTTTTTTCTTATAATGTTTGAAAAGTCATTGATGGATGAAGTACCTGTTGATGTGGGGTTGATGAAGCCTCCTAAATTTATACTCATGTTACATTAGTGTCTATTTCCTCCAGGAACAAGGGTGCATAATTTTTATTTATGGTTTATTGATGACCACCTTATATATGGATTAGTGCTATCCTCCTATTGTGCAGGTTCATGGATGTTGAGCTGGTCCTAGGACCTATTTTCATAGATGCCTATGTTCGAGCAATCAGGCCATTCCCCTGCAAAAATAAAATGAGAAAAAAAAAGAAAAATGTAGTTTTAACCATAATCCATGTATGTTAGGCCTTGGATCTCAGGATGCCTATAGCTTTCATGCAGGCGTTAACCCTGTAAAAATACACCATAACCTAAAAATAATAAAGGAAACTGATCTAGCTTGTTTTTGGTGAACACATCTGTGCCCAACATGTTGCTGAAAATTCTAGAGAATTTTACTTGGATGGGGTCTCCCCCATGCCTGTTCTGGACTCTACCAACATGATTTCATACCTATGATATGGGCACAAATGGTGGTAATTTTCTATCAAAATGGTGTTGCTGCTATCAATTTTCTTGACTCGCACAATACTGTTCTTAATTATTTCCACCACCTCATACGGTCCCATCCATATTTGCGTTAGTTTCCCCTTTCGTTCCTAGAATTTGGAATCATACAACAGTACCTAGTCTCCCTATTTGAACTATTTTGTTTTAATGTGGTGGTCATGCCACTGCTTCCTTTGCTTCTACACAATTTTAGTCCTCTGTAGGGCATCCATTCAAAATTTGTCCAACTAAATCAGTTGTTGAATTTGTTCCTTCTATGCTTCGTCTAGGATTAGGTCTAGTTCCATCATTGTTCTAAGTGTTTTGACTTCAAATTCAATGGGCATCATTGCATCCTTCCCGTATACCAGTTGGAAGGGTGTGAAGTCGGTGGTTGATTTCCACATTGTGTTATACGCCCATACTACCTCCGGTAATCTGATAGTCCAATCCTTCTTGTGTTGTTGCATATTTTTTGTCAAGATATTTTATATCTCCCTGTTGGTTACCTCTACCTACCCATTCACTTGCGGGTGGTAGGGGGTAGTTCTATTATGCCACACCCTATATTGTTCCATCAATTACTTAATCAACCTAGTGGTGAATTGGGGTCCTTGATCCGTTTTAATTTCCCTAGGCACTTGAAACCTTGTGAAAATATGGGTGAACAGGAATTCAGCTACCATCCCCTCCTTGTAATCTCTCAACGCCTAGAATTCGATCCATTTAGCAACATCGTCTATGTAGACTAAAATATATCTCCTTCTAGTTGAATGTGGGTTGATGGGTCCCATGAAATCCATGCCCCATTTATCAAAGGGCTCAATGTGTACATGAGGTTGGAGGGGCATTTCATCCCTATGGGTCAGTCTGCACATTATTTAAGCATAGTGGGCCAAAAGTACCCATTTTGTAATACCTTATACTCAGTCCTTCTTCCCAAGAAATGTCCTCCACATGGCTTGTTATGATAGGCTATGAGTATATCTAGAAACTCATGCTCCGCTACGCACCTCCTTATGATTTGATCAGGCCCTATTTTGAATAAGAGGCTATCAATCCATTAAAAGATAGTGCTCTTCTTGATAACCCCCTATTTCTCCCTGTACGAAAGAGTAGGGGATGTTCTACCCTTGGCCAGGTAATTAGCAATGTCTGCATACCATGAAGTCTGTTCGATGATGACAAACAAATTTTCATCCAAAAATTGGTCCTCTACAACTACATGATCTATTGGTATTAGTCTGGATAGGAAGTTTGTGACTACGTTATATTTCTTGGTCTTGTCAACTATGGTGATGTTGAATTACTATAATAGTAAAATCCACCTAATTATCCTATCACTAATAACTGGTTTACTCATTAGATATCGCATGGCCACATGGTCCATGTGAACGAACATCTTATATGTGGTGATATAGTGGTGGAGTTTGTACCCAGGTGTTGTAGGTGAGTTGGAGAGGAGAGGGCAATCCTCCAAAGGAGGTCCCAGGTTCAAATCTCGACCCTACCAAAAAGTTGAATTGGGTATCCAAAATCCAATTGATAATGTTGGTGCGAGCAGGGTCGGGTGTGACTCCCGAGTGACTTTGAAAGTGTAAAACCCCTTGTTTGTGGTCTCTTAGACCAAGGCGGCCCCACAAGGGGTTTTTCGCTAAAAAAAAAAATAATAGTGGTGGAGTTTGTTGATGGCATGTACCACTATGAGAAATTATTTCTCCGTTACTATGTAATTGAGCTCAACCCCTGCTAAATTTTTACTAATATAATAAATGGCACAAAATTCTTTGCCATCCTTCTGCTCCAGTTGTATTAATGGAGGCATCACAATATATGTGAAACGAGACATCCCAATTTGGGACCTGCAACACTAGGGCAGAAATCAACTTCTCCTTTAGCATCTAGAATGATTGATCATAGTCCTTCATCTAGTTGAATTTGATATCCTTCACCAGCAAGTTATGCAGCAGTTTGGAAATCTTACTGAAATCAGCAATGAATTGCCTGTAGTACCCGATGGAGCCGAGAAAACTCCTTACCTCTCTCTACATTTTTGGGTTGGGTAGATATTTAATTACCTCTATTTTTTTATCTACTTTGATTTGTTATATCGAGAGATGATGTCCGAGTACTATGCCCTCATGCATCATCATAACTCACTTCTCATTGCTGAGATATAATTTATTCTCCTCGCATCATCAGAGCACATGTTCTAGGTTTGTTGCTTATTTGAATGTCTCTCCATAAACGATGAAGTCATCCATATATACTTCCACTGCCTCCCCCATCATATCCAAAAATATGCTCAGCATCGATCTCTAGAAAGTGGTTGGTGCATTGCACAACCCAAAGGGTAGCACTCTATAGGCGAACATTCCCCATGGGTAGGTGAATGTCATCTTGTCCTAGTCCTCCTCTTCGATATGGATTTGATTGTATCCTTTAAATCCATCCAAAAAGGAGAAATATTTTCTTTCAAACAATGTGTCCAATACTTTATCAACGAAGGTGAGTAGGAAGTGATCTTTCTTAGTCACCTTATTTAGCGATTTGTAATCAAAACAGATTCACCATTTACCATTTTTCTTGGGGACCACCATAAGGGGTGATACCCACTCACTGTTAGAGATTAGGTAGATGAATCCTATTGGAAAAAGATTCAGTATCTCAGCTATGATGATTTCTTTCATGGTCGGGTTCATCCTTCTCTATGGCTATATGACTAAGGTCACCTGCTCTTCAAGGTATATTCGATGCATGCAAATATCTAGGTTGATTAATTTCATATCTGAATAATCCTAGGAAAATACTTACTGATGTCTAGCTAGGAGCTCTTTTAAATCTATCAGTTGTGTAGGGGTCAACCCACTATTGACGTTCAAAGTATTGCCATGCTCAATATTGATCTGCCTAGTATGGTGGTCCTGAGCACCGACCAAGGGTGACTCGAGAATAGTGAGGGAGGATTCCCCTTGCATGTATCTTGTTATGACACCATCTTCATCATCATCTTACTCCAACTATATCACTTCCATCACAAGCTGGAGCATGGACAATGAATCATCATCCACATTGTCTAACATGGGTTCCCCTAGTGTGTCCACAAATTGAGTGGGAGGAGATATCATCAATTTATTAATGTTTTGCCCATTTGAAATTGTCATCATTCCATCATGGTAGCTGATGTAAGCATCCACTATAGCTAACCATGGTTGACCCAAGATGAGTGGGCAACCACCCAGCCCTGTCTTTCATTACAGCAACAAAAAGTTTGTTAAGTATTACCATGCATTGGCCATTATGATTATGTCCTTAAGTATCCCCTTCGACACCATGATTGATCGATCAACCAACTGCAACACTATTTTGGTGGGTTTTAGGTTCATAAGTTTCAAATTTTGCATGGTTTCCAGTGGTATCACGTTGATGGCTGCACCTAGGTCAACCAAAGTGTTCACCAATGAATATTATCCTATTTTCACCGTCAATATCGAGATACCTAGGTCTACATATTTGGGATGATATGCATTCCCCATCATAAAATCAGCCAATTTCCCTTTGACATTGATGGTTTGTGCCACCTTGCATCCTGGTTTTCTCAGATATAACTCCTTTATTGCATTGGTATATATGGGCACATCTCGGATGGATTGAAACAAGGGGATAGTGACTGTTAGGTTCCTCAAGCTTGAGAGGATATCAAATTTTAGCTGCATCAACTTCCTTTGTTCTTGCAACTATTTGGGAAATAAAGCCTCTATTTTCTTAACAAATTTCTCTTCTTCCACCTCTTCTATAAAATTGGAATCTCCTACATTTTCCTCCTCTTATACTAGGGGAGGTGCCTCTACTCCTAGCTGCTTGCCTAATCTAAGATGAATAGGATTATAACTAACATTATATATCAGATACATCTCTCCTTCTACCTGGTATGCTGGCTGGTTTACCTTATTATTCAGGTTCACCATTGGATGTGCTGGTAATTGCGTAGGTCTCATCACAGGTAGGGCCGGTAAGCCTTTCTGAGGTGGAACCTATGCTATATTTTGTGGGGAATATTTCCATGGAATGTGGTTCCTCCACTGTTGTCCAAGGTACTGATATGATGGTTGTTGTTTTGGGAATGCAGCCCTTGGAGGTATGTTTGTCCAAGGTGGTGGTCCCTACCATCCCTTATTTGGTGGTGGCAGCTATCCTTGTGGTATATATGATCCTCATCCATAAGGTGGCATCCCCGTGGGCATATTCCCCATAGGATGTTGTTGCCAATTTCTTTGATTACCCATAAAATAGGCTTTAGTTACATTAGCCTCCTCCTTGGAACTAGGTAACTATGGGCATAATCGATTTTTGTGGTTCTGCTAGCAAACTATGCATACTATGACCTTGATTTTTGGGCATGCATTCTCGATGTGCTTTCCTCTATATTTTGGATAAAAATAGGTCAACACTATGTCATTATCTTGTTTATTATTCTCCAGGAAGAACGTATCTAACTGCAATGTTAAAAAAGATAGCATTTCTCTCATCAAATCCTCCAGCATGTTACCTATCTTCATTTTTGTGACTAATGCAGTTGCCTTCATAGTCCTGGAAGCTGGTTTGCCTCTCCTTTATGAGTAATTCTAACATAACTATTAGATATCTACCATGGCATGTTGGTAAACGTCTCCTCTCAAGATCATTTTTAGTACTTCCAATGACTCATTGTTGAGTCCTCTCAGATGGATGGTCTTGAGAGATTTATCTCCAAGATTTGCGTGAGGAGATCATTGCAGGTTGAAATTGAACCTCTCCTAGTATTCCTCCATGGATTCATCCTCATTTTGCATCATGTTGAGGACTTACTCCCTGTAATCTCATGCTCTATCGAAGTCCTAGTACTGCTCTAGAAAGAGCTTCCTCATCTCTTCACATGTGGTGATTTTTTTTTCCCCAACCTGATAAACCATCATAATGTTGAGTCATCCAACATTGATGGGAATAGATTTAGCTTCTGAGCATCTGAATTGTAGTCAATAGACCTGCACAACACATCAAATTTAAACAAAAATGGCTTAGGGTCTTCGATTGGATATCCCCAAAAGGTGGGAAGATGAGCAGGGCATATGTTTTTCATTTTGGTTTCCCCTTCTCCTTCCTCTATTAGGAATCTAAATCCAGATGAGACTTCTTTAGCCATTTTTTCTATAAATATGGTCTCTTCTACAAATTATAGGGCTTTTCTATCACTCAATACTTTTAGTATTAAAGTCTCTAAATTGGTTGGTTACAGTCTAATCCTCTATAGATTTCCACAACAAGGCTTCCTCCAAGGGTGTTCTTTTGAACAATGGGTTTAGAATAATCTATTATTTCCCAGGTCGATGAGATGAGGAGGCACTCTGCACAAAGTGATGATTCTTACTCCAGTGGAATTTTGGTGATGAGTCAGAATAATCTAGATCAAATTCTAGTTCATCAGCTAACTCATATTTTTTTAATGGCTTTGTCATCGGTAGGGTTATGCATAGTGGCTATTTTCGCAAAATTAATAAAATTAGGATTTTTAAAATTTGGAATTGGCTAATATTTGGGACCCTTGACCAGGGTCCATTAGCCAAAAATTTTTGGGTGTAAAATTTTTTGGGTCAATTCACCCCAATTTTATAATAATTTGACCATTTTAAGTTTAAATTTTCAACATTACCCCTAATAATAGTGAACCTTCTACATGTGTTTCGAAACTATTCATCAATATTTTGAAACATATTTGCCAAATTTTTATAAATATATTTTGGGGCCGACCCCTTATGCATAACCCTACCATCGGGTCCTATTATTCTTGGTGGACTCATACAAGTTCAAGTAGGAGGTTTTTACGGGTAGTGTAATCATTTTACTAGTGATGCTTCCCCGATAACGGTGCAAAAATGTTGGGTGCCAAACAATAGTTAATTTTCTCCTATAATTGTCACAGCACTCACATTTAAATTATCAACCCGGGAGCACGTAGACTTTAGAAGTGCCACGATTGAAACTACCCACACTACCACCTTAGATATGAATCCACTAACTACCATTGGGGGGTGTTCATGAAGTATCAGTTGAATTATCCATGCCAAGAAAAACTTACATACAAATGAAATGCATAAACGTAAACACACCACACTTGAAAGCAGTAATACATCTACCATGAAAAGAATACAACTATAAAATAATTAGATTTAATATAGGAAATAAAAAAATACTACCATTTGTAAATAAATATATGGAAAGACTATCTAATAATAGGGGAAGAATACTAGCTTGGAGTGGGCCCGAGCTCCTGTAGATTCAGCCCAACAAATCACAAAAGTAGTACATAGATAAGAAAATGCTCAAGCTTTATTAATAAGTGCAGAAATATTACATGTGATAGTATTATAAAAGAATGCTTCCCTCTATTACAGATAAGTCTGTGTGTTTATATACCACACATAGGACTTCTTGTTGTATTTCTATTAAACAAGTGTCTTGGTTACAGTTTAAACTAGGATAGTTTAGTTGTTGTAGCTAATGTGCGATGATCAGTTTCCTCATTGTTTACTTGCAATCAGGTGATTTTTGTTTCGTATGGTTCCACTTTGCAAATAGTTACATGTTCACCTACTCTGGTTGGGACAACTTATGCATCTATGGTTTCCCACAGATGACATGGAATGGTAGTCAATGGGGTCCCCCTCTAGTTTTTTGTCAACATGTGTAATCTGGGTATTCCTTCAAGTAGGACACCTAACTCAATAAGGTGCCTACTTGAGTAAGGAACCTATTTCAGTAAGGCACCTACTTCAGTAGGATGCCTACTTGAGTAAGGCACCTAATTGAGTAAGGCGCCTACTTCAGTAAGCCGCCTACTTCAGTAAGGTACCTACTTGAGTAAGGTGCCTACGTTAATAAGGTGCCTACTTCAGTAAGGCGCTTACCTTCGTATGCCTTCATCTAATTGAATGGAATCATGCTAGGTCCATGTAGGACCTCGACTGAGTAAAAGATGAAATTTTTTGGGAAACAACTACACAAAACACACTTCACACTTGGATTAGATAATACACATGAATTCATTAAATACATACATAATATTTCATAAAAATACACAACTACTTATATAGTGTCGTGCAAAATCTGTTAGTACATATAAAAAAATATGAGCATATCAGGTGCTCATCATTCCTTCCACGTCATCATCCTTTCGCGTGTCTATCCTTATTTTTTGATGTACCTCTTTGATATTACGCATTTATGGGATTTTTTTAATGATTCTCATACGATATCCTGTAGAAATTGAAATTATAGCATATACTAAGAGGGCTTTCGTGTGTGCAGTTTTTCTTTTCAACACCCTAGGTGGCACTCATGCTGAGATTATCATCGATCTGTTGTTGTTTAGTCTATCTCAGTTATTTCCTTTTATATTGTTCGAATTTTTATTTGTTGGTCTGTCATTCAGTTGTTCATCCAAAAACCTTCCCATCTCTATGAGGTCATCATGGATTTCATCGAACCTTCTAAGATTTTTCTGGATTCCATTATAGAGGGAATCCTTGTTGGTAAAGGAATTATCTCATTCTTCCACAAGTTCAAAGGTGAAGACCCTAAGTTACACTGGAATTCATGGAGACATGCGATAGTGGTAAGGTTACCATCCAAGGTAATACTTATGTCCTGGATATTAAAATACTTGTCGAATTGACTGGACGACAACCAGAAGGAAGATCAATTAAAATAGAGAAGCACAATTGGGATGCTGAATTGAAGGATGTCAGGGATAAGGAGCTCTGCAGAAAGGCTTGTATTGGCATGGGATGTGATGAGTTGCCTTTTCCGTGGGGGAATGTTCTCAAACCGATCATGGAGTATGTGACTATGGATGACCTTGACAAGCCTCTATGCAGTTTTCACTTCTCCTTTTACAACCATTTCCATGATGTAAGTGTAGTAAATATACCTCAATTTATTTTTAATTTTGTCAATTACACCATTGAACATTGTAGGGAGCAAAATGGGTCAAAAATTCCTACCCACCATGGCCTTTTCATTGCTTTGTTCAAACATTGGCTACTTCATTGTCATAAAGGTATTGTTGTTACTCCTCCTCCCAAACCCAAAAAAATTCTTATGAAACCTAGTTCATCCCAAACCACACCTCAATTTTCTTGTACTCCAAGGTTGTCCATCAAAAAATAGAAAATTATTGAAAATATTTGATAATTAAGAAATTGACCAAGAAGTTCTTCACCTGAACCTGAGAGTGAGCCTGAGCCTGAAAAAAAACCCTTACGCTCCTCTGCTTGATTGAAGAATAAATCTAAATAGAAAGAGTCACTGGTCATTGAATCTAATGATGAAGACAAGGAAAACCCTTATCACTGCATGCAGATATTCACAATCCAGTTTGTAAAAAACTGTATTATCCATTTGGTTGATTTGCATAATGCTCTTAACTTATGGTTTTTTAATAAGTCTTTTTTTGAAAGCATGGAAGAAGTTCCTACTAAAAATATGAGGAATGTGAATATTAAAACTGAGGACATACCTGCCAAGGACAACACTGCTGATATGGACATTCTAAATATAGGAATCCAAGATGCTGAAGTCAATCCTGATCTTGAAGGTTAAGGTTGCCCACTCTAGTTTGGAGGGTTGTTCTTCAAATTTTATTGCTTTTTATCCCATGTATCAGTTTTACATGAATTTTTGATTTATGGTACTGGTTGAGGATAGCCTTTTTGCTTTCCTTTTGATCTTCTCTATTTATCTAGTCGTGGTTGGATTTTTATATACAGTTTTTGGGGTTCTGTCAAAAATTGCTTGATATACTTGATATATACATTTTAATCTATTTAACTGATAAAAAAAAAAGATCAAGTCTTTCACCATTTTTTATTCCAATTATCTTAGATCCAAATAAATATGGAATATGGAGTCTATATTGAATACATATCTTAGAATAAAACTAATATGAAGAGTCACTATCCACTCCTATAGATAAATGACTTGTTAGACCAACATTATGGAGAAAATTTCTTCACCAAAATTGATCTCAAAAATATCTATTATTAAATATCCATACATCCCATAGATGTATGGAATACTACATTCAAAACCAAAAATAGTTTATTTGATTGGTTGGTTATCCCTATTGTCTTGATTAATGCACCAATTACATTCGTGAGGATGATGGAAAATATCTTGTATCCTTAAACTCGCTAATCTATGACAGTATACTTAAATGATATTATTATATATAGTAATAAATGTGAGAAAAATTTGTAATATGTTTAATAGGTACTCTAGATTCATCAAAGACATAAACTATATACTAATTTGGAAAAGTGTTCATTAAGCATGACAAAGAAATAGTACCTTGGGTATATTGTTGATAAAAAATGAGTCCATGTTATTTAAGAGAATATTTAGGTAATTAAAAATTGGCCTACCCCAAATATTCTAACAAATAATTAAATTTTATTGGGTCTTTCTAAATTTTATCAATGATTTAAATTAGGGTTCTCACACATTTCTTGGCCACTATACAAACTGATCAAAAGAGGTTCCATATTAAACTTCCATAGGGATATACACAATACATAGAATTTATGGGTTTAAAGACCAATTGTATTTAGCTCCTACACTTTTTCCATTTCATCTACACCAAACTTGCAATGTAATAAGTGAATAAAAGTATGTATTCCAAGCTATCCTCACACAACATTGGCATCCAATTGCCTATCATATTAAAACATACAATGAAGTGTTAATTTTTGATAAAGTATGCTATGGGAGATATCAATCACAAGATGCAAAAATATAGTGAAGTTCAATAATGACATAGAAATATGTTGTTAATGGAACTCATAAAAATATGGAATTGAATACAATAGATATAAACCTAGTCTACTAGTGCATGCTGAGAGCAATCCACTCACATGCCCTCACTCTATTCACCATGGAACTTTATATAGAAAATAGTTAACTTGGACCTTACTCTTTCTAACCAACATTCCTATGACTCATGTACAAGTGGACTCTGTGTACATTTACATTATTGCACATTTACACTTGTGCATTTATTGATTCTACCCCATGTAACTCCTAATATAATAATGTACCTAAGGTGGTACATTGACATGTACCTAAATAATGTAATATACTCTAAAACCCCCTTGTATTACATTATTTGGGTATTTATGACATTAGTATTTAATATGGATATTCTTCTCCATTATTTGTAACATTTTCAAGCAAGTAGTTTCTGTCTTCACACAATGTTACTCTTGCTGAAAGATATTTGACTTCTTGATCATCTGTAGTATCTTTTAGTTCTTCAAATTTTTCAATCATCTAAGCTAGATGTCCTTTTTGGTTTCCTTCTTGATATTACAATTATGGATAATCATTTTGGCACTAAAATTATTGTTGTCAGGTATTGTTTTTATATTGCCTTGGTTGAGATTCTCTATTTGAGTGGCTTCCATAGTTCATCTAGTTTCCTTGATTCTGATTTCTTGGATTAAACCTACAATAGCTAGTGCTATGATATTTTATCTTGCATATCTGACAATATTTGTTATTCCTTCGTCTTCTATATTTTGATGATGAAGAAATTTTACCCTATGTATTGTCTTTTGAGACCAATGCAATATTAGTCTTTTCATATTTTACTATATTTTCTACCTCATATTATTGAAGAATGTTGATTAATTCGTCAAATCCTATATCTTTACTTAGAACTTGTGAGGATGTTACTAGATGCTTGTAGCACTCTAGAAGTCCTCTCAAGATAACTTGAAAAAGAAACATATCTTTAACATCTTCTCCCAAGGTTAATATTTTTTCTCTGATATCTACTATATTCATTAGAAATAGTTCTACACTTTCACCAATATTCATTTTCAAAGAATGTAGTTGAGTTTGAAGATTTAAGATAGTGGTTTTATTTTTTCCTTCGAATATTTTCTCTAATGTTTTCCAAGCATATGTAGATGTTCCTACTGAGCTTATGTAAGCTTGTATTTCATTTGTGATCATAAAGGTTATTATCATTAATGCCTTACATAATTTTATTTAAACTTTTGAATCCTTGTTTCTCTTGTAGTTGGTTTAGTTTTTTCTCCTTTGAAAATATCCCAAAGTTTTTCAAATATTAGAATAGCTCTCTCTTTGTTCTTCCATGAGAAGTAATTTGGGCCCTTAAGTAGTTGGGATTTTGTAAGGATGATTTTTTTTGTAGTCATGATGTTTTTTATGAGCTACCGTATGACTCCCTAGATAAATGAACTAGTTTGATAAAACCTTTCTTATAATTAGGTTTTGTAGGCTTCCTTATATCTCCCTAGTAATTTAGGATATTCTATGATCTTCAATAGAAATTTTATTAATATTTAGTTCACCTTTTGGGTTGATTTTGTAATGTTTAGAGAATAATAATCAATCTTCAATTTTACCTTATTTCTCCTAACGAAGTAATCTCTAATGGTTGGATTTCTTTTTTTCTCCTTAACATAGATGTGAGAAAATTATTATACTTAATTCCAACTCTCAATGATGCTTTAATGAGCTTATTTATTCTACCTTAAGTAGTTTAATTTTCTAAATTCAAAATATTTATGGTTTTGGTGTAGAAAGCCTTATAACTCCCTACTCTTGGAATATTAGAAAATAATTGTATTTGTAAATTAATATTTGAATTGACTAAAGTTTTTATCCTTATATATCCTCCTTTATTGGTAAATATACTTCAATAATAATATTTTGGAATGATATTTCTTTATAGATTACTAAAGCTTGTTTTAATATTGGTTATTCCAAAGCAATAGAATGTTTGAATGTATCACCTTATAACTCCAACATTACCTTAATGAAAACAAGCAATAATGGCTTTACCTTAGTACTTGTAGTTTGTAGCTTGTGATGTTACTGGAGACACAATGTATCTCCAATGGATTTATTGACATCACTCAACGTGTTTCCCCCTTACGTGGACTTTGATATACTTTGTATTTTTTATGGTCTTAACAACTATTGGCTTCATTGAATGGTACCTTCTCCTCAACTTCTCTTAGTAATGGGTCTTCTACGCATGTGATGTCTAAGAGAATTGAACTTGCCTAATTTTTTAATTATTCTAATGAAGTATTAATATTACCTTCCAGTATGATTATGCAATAATTGTGGTTAAATAAATATTTTATTTCATCCTAAAATCGATAATTCACTGATGAGTCTTTGAATTATTAATTTACTGGAGGTAATGGTTATGCATTGGCTTGAGTCGATTGATGCTTCAATGTCTTTGTTGGCTGAGTAGAAATGAAAATTCAATGCTCTCTCTCTACAAATATACAATGATTTTTTGATGCTAGAATTCCTATGAAATTTTTGGTTTATGATAGCCTTATTTACTCCAATGCTCCTCCTTTAGTCTTGCTTATAATCCTCACTTGAAATCATTGTTTGCGCTTCCAATATGTGTATATGTGTGTAAGAGGTATTTAATGTAATTGTATTAATATATATCTCTTTAAACATTGACTCCTCGAGGCATTATGCTCTTCTTCATGCTTCAGATAAGTGGCAATTATATTAGTGGTATTTGTGCCTTTAGTTTCAATGTTCAAGGTATAGTGATAAATATGGTGTTACTTATTAGCTTACATTCCTTTCTTAACACTTCAAGATGGGAGTTAATTTTTTTTAGGTGCTTGGAAGCTTCAAGACAAGAATTATATTCTTTTTAGGCTCTTACATGAAAGGTGTAACATCTATTTTCTATGTGCCAAGTGGCAATTGCATGATCAACTCTCAAATTCCTTCCTAAAACCCTATAACTCCTCCAAGGAATGCAAGTTGTGTACTTGTTTTCTCAAACACTTTTCTAGTGAATGCTAGCTTGCACCTCTAGTAATGATATTTTTCCAACATAGCTTCTTAGCGGATGATATGGCACATTTTTATTGTAGATTTTGGATTCTTTGATGGATCTCTTATTTTTTGATTGTTAGGTTCTTGAATGAGGTAACTTTTTGTGGCCTTCCCTTGTAGATTTGTGTGGATTTCTCTTGGCTTATACACAAATTTTCTAAGTTATTATTCTACCTTGCTTTGTGATGGTTGTAATACCTCTAATTTAACTACATATTGGATTCATTTGAGGGTATTTTTGGGATGATTTGAATGGTGTTTTTGAAAACCTAAAAGTTGATGCCTGTTAACCTTGGATTTGCTTCTTTTCTACCTCTCTTGTTTCACCAAGATTATATGTAGAATTTCTGCAGTGTTAGTGTATTCAAGACACTTGATAATCTTACCTCTTTTATAGGTATTATGGTGCTCCAATTTAGTATGAATAATAGATTCTATTTTGAACCAAATATTAGTGTGATTCTCTCTTTTGATGCTATTTATTTGATTTGACAGCTTCAATGCTATATAGATAGATTTTATCCTTGTTGTATAGCTTGAGGACTTATGTAAGATAATTTTAATCTTTCCTTTGGCTTATTGGATATGGCTGCTAATTGCTCTATTCTTTTGAAAGCAATATATTGTTTCCTCTCTTTTAGACAATACTAGAATCTTGGTTTTTCACTTGGAGAGTTTAGTAACAATGAATCCAAGCTAATAATCATATAAGCACTATGCTAGAGAGATTAATATTTGTATTAACCTTCCCTGTAACATTTAGTGCACTTATAATAAGCTTTAGGATAAATTTATATAGTGAAAATCAAATCACCTTATTACTCCTTAAGAAACTTTGACATCAAATCAGAATCCTTCAAAAGCTTCTTGACATCAATGACAACTTCTATACTTGAGCAAAGGCAATGTACCCAAGGTACCCCAAAATTGCCAACAAATTTAGTATGAATAATAGATTCTATTTTGAACCAAATATTAGTGTGCTTCTCTCTTTTGATGCTATTTCTTTTATTTGACAACTTCAATGCTATATAGATATATTTTCTCCTTGTTGTATAGCTTGAGGACTTATGTAAGATAATTTGAAGCTTTAATTTCGCTTCTTGGATATGAATGCTACTTGCTCTATTGTTTTGGGAGAAATATATTGTTTCCTCTCTTTTAGAAAATACTAGAATCTTGGTTTTTCACTTGGATAGTTTAGTAACAATGAATCCAAGCTAATAATCATATAAGCAATATGCTAGAGAGATTAATCTTTGCATAAACCTTCACTGTAACATTTAGTGCACTTCTAATAATATTTAAGATAAATTTATATAGTGCAACTCAAATAACCTTATTACTCCTTAAGAAACTTTGTAATATGCACTAATACTAACTCTTTATAGAATGCTCAATAATTTTTGCAACTTAATGTAATATTTTTTTGTAAGTATATGATAGGAAGAATGTATTTATCTCCTATTAATGTGTAGGTAATAACCCTTAACAAAAACTATCTTCTGCACTTCCTTTGAGGACTTAATATGTAACCTTTTTTTTCAAATTTTTAATTCTAGTAAGGTGTTTAATGAAGTTAAGTAGTGATATGAATAAGTGTTCAAGTAATGAATCCTTTTGCACCTTAAATTTCTTATATTTGATGGCCTTTGAAGATGATGAATATCTTGATGATTTTTTTCACCAAGTCTCTTTCTGGAATGGTGGTTTCTCATAGCTATGAACCCATTTGGTTTCTTCTCTTGAAACTATAGTAGATGGCTTTAACCTCTCCTTAAGGATTTATCCTATCACTTCTAAAGTTTTTTTGCTCGTAATGTTGTCTTGATTACTACCTTATAGTAGACAATTTATCTACTAAAATTTTGTCCTTTTGTATTTTTCTATGAATATAGAAAATACTTATATCCAAAATGTGCCTTCTTAGATGTCAAATGAAATCTCCAAATCTTATTGGATTTGGTAGTTTCTTCTATTTAAGTTCTCCTTCAACCTCCTTGTTGAATTTTAACTTTTAAAAAGAATTTGGCACTCCTTACCAAATTCTTCTCCTTTTGGGATTTTTATCAGATGGTAATAATTTTCCCAATTATTTCACTATTAGGATATTCTCCTTGATAGTGAATTTTTCCAATGAGTTCTTCTAGCAACTCCTTTAATGGTTTCTTCGAATTCTACAATTAGGCTCTCCAAATATTTTTTCCTTGATATCTCTGCAAGGTCTTCTCCTTGTTTATCCTTGATACCTCTCCAAGGTTTTCTTCTCATAGCTTCTATGGCCTTCTTAATGAGACCTTTCGTTTGACATTCTATTATGGAAGTATTGGTAATGAGATCTTCCTCTTGAATCTCTAAAATTTACTACTTCTAGAATCACGAACAAGAATTTTCTAGTCCTTCTCTATCTCTTCTAATAATGGAAGTTATTCAATGA
This sequence comes from Wollemia nobilis, assembly GCA_028583015.1. Lineage (NCBI taxonomy): Eukaryota > Viridiplantae > Streptophyta > Pinopsida > Araucariales > Araucariaceae > Wollemia > Wollemia nobilis. The sequence goes on from JAQPPZ010016934.1 coordinate 10,759,884, forward strand.
GACCTTCTATGGGTCTTCTTCAGCTTCTTTTGAAGAAGTCTTCAATCTATAGCAGGGCTACTCTAGCCTTTTTCTTGTCTTATACAATCTACAGGTCTTCAATATTCTATACAGATCACCAACCTCCAATATTCTAGACCTATCTAAGCTCTAATACCATTGTTAGATTTTGATGAAGTATGCTATGGGAGATAGAAATCACAAGGTGCAGAAAGATAATAAATTTCATGAATGATATAGAAATATGCTATTAATAGAGCTCACAAAAATATAAAATTGAATACAATAGATAGAAACCTACTCTACCAGTGCATGCTAAGAGCAATGCACTCACACAACCTCACTCTATTCACTATGGGCCTTTATATATAAAATAGGTAACTTGGCCCTTACTCTTCCTAACTACCATTCATATAACTCATGTACAAGTGGACTCCTTGTACATTTACATTATTGCACAATGACACTTGTCCATTTATTGATTCTATTCCAGGTAACTCCTAATATAATAATTTACCTAAGGTGGTACATTAACATGTACCTAAAAAATGTAATATACTCTAACATGAAGCAATTTGAAAATACCCCACACATGACAAAGAGGTCTATTTAATTTTCCAAGCATGTAAACATTGGCAACACTACATATTGAAAAAGGAAACCATCATCCATATATATCATAGACCTTTAGTGTTCATTTAGACATAGATTAATATAAGGAATTAAAGCCATACAAAGTGGATCACATAGATAGCAATTTTGTTTAATCATCAAGCATAAGATAGGAAGTAAAAATTCAACAACAAATTACATGATTTGATCTCCAATCATAACATTCACCACCATGCTTGATTCTTATGGGTATTATTATTCTAATGCTCCATCTTGTATGAAGTATATTTTGATTTTGATATGCATAACAAGATATTTGTGTGGATAAGCATGTTTCTAATTTGTATTTGTAAAATAATATCCTTTAGCACATAGAACATATTTGTGTACCAAATAGTGAGTGCTCAAAGGATATTTGGGAAGAGCACTTTAGCAAAGTAGTAAGTCATATTAGGGTGAAAAACATTGGTATTGATTTAAAATTACATCTATTAGACCGTAATGAGGAATGATTTTGAGAGGTGCATCAAGTCATGTACCCCATGCATTGTTTCAAAACCAACCAACAAGAAGTAGGGACTATAGACACCATTACTAGTGTCATCCAAACCTTGGCAAATTTATCTGCATGTATTTCCTCTCATTTCACCTACAAATAAGCTTGGTCATAATTATATTTTTATAGTTTTTGATCCAAAAATGATGATCATGATTCCTTTTAAGAAATCTATTTCAGTTGAGAAGACTACTACGCTCTATTTTAGTCATGTTTGGCTCAATTTTAGATTTTCATACTCCATTACATCTAACAAGATAGATGATTTCTAAGCATATTTTGCCACACCCTATGGATCATGATTGAAACCAATTCATCCATATCCATACCCTTCCATCCTCATCCTAATGGTCAAATAGAAGTTATGAATTGTTGTACATCTTCTTTGGATGTCTAATTCCAAGAATCCATGCACATGGGATGAGATCCTCCATTATATTCAACATGGGTATAATCAAGCTCTACATAACTCTACCAAATATAGCCAATTTCATATTTGTTTTGGGTTCCAACCCTTGGCACCCACTAATTTATTTATTCATATACAATCCATGAAGTAATTTCCTAATCGACAAAAATAAGCAAAAAATAAAATAAGGTTTATGGAACAAATGCATCATATCCAAAAATAGCTCCATCACTTCTTAAAAAATATAGGTTAAAAATAAAATCAACACCATGACCAACATAGATTCCCTGTTGTGGAAAATTTTGATATCCTTAAAATAATGGTTGTCACGTTACAAATTTTTTTAGAATCACAATAATATGCAAGTTTTGGTGGACTTGCTACTTTGACCTAGATGGTATTTTGAGAAAATTCATATAATACCAGGTCAGGTATGGATGTCGTAAAAAAAGCCTAATTAAACATGGGTTTTATATCTCTTTAGCTCTTCCAGATCAAATGATTTTGAATTGGATTTTGATAATGACCAAGTTTACTATAAAATATGAAGACTGCAGACTGATGCCTTCTCCATTGGTAAATCATAGAAAGATTTTAGATCTTTATGAAAATATTGAAAAGAAAGAAATAACTAGTTTAATCACATACATTCAAATAATGTAATGAACATAAACATTGACCAATGAAAGAAAGTGCTATTTATGTGTTCAAATAATGTAATCTATAAACAGACAACAAAAACATTTACACAACAAATTTATAAGGATGAGACCAAGATTTGTATTAAATTCCATATAGAAGTTACATTATAGGTCCAAAAGAGTTCCAAGGACCGAATAAACTTAATACAATGATTCTTTATGTTCAAATAATGTAACATAAGTACACAACTCTCTGTTCAAATAGTTTAACCAAGAGCCTACGATATCTGATGAAGCTATGGGAAATGATCTCAGTGACCATATACACCTTCACAAATTCTTGCATAAATGGGAAGAATGAGAGTGGGATAAAGGAAGACTAACACAAGGAAAAATGACAACCTAAAATAGGGCACAATGTACCTTGCTTGCAAAGTTTTACAATGGATGCTTGACAATTAATTTTGGCTTGAAAGGCCTCTTTTATAGTTTGAATTCTACAATTCTATTTTGAATACTTGGTGCATATACAACCACTTGGCATCCTCTCTACCACTAATTTTTGTGAATGTATTACAGCAAGAACTGGGTTGTCATAGGCTATCAAAATTGGAGAAACTATGCCACATATCCTCAAATATTTAGGTTGTTCTTGTTCCATGTCTAGCTCTAGTTTCTTTTCTCCTTCGATGGTGGTAGACCCTGAAGTGATTTCCACTTTGCCTTTTCTTGGAATCTCAAATCCCAATATTTTTGTAGTTTGATGCTATAATATAGTGTTTTATAGTTGGACTTTAGTGATTTACAGTTATGTTGATGAGTTGTCTCCTAGGTGATGTGTCATTTTGAGGTTCTTCTTGATTCAAATGTGTTTCCCAAGATTTGATTATTTTACTCATCCGCACCAATGGAATTGCATAACTTGAGATAGCTAACCAATAAAATTTAGTTTGATAAACCTTTGAGACTTAGAGAAAGTATAAAAATTCCTCCTCCAATTTTCAACCAATGGGACATTATCGGGTGAGATATCCAACCGATGGTGTTTAATCTATTTACTTGTACGATATGAATAACTTTTAATAAAGCTTTCAGATCCAAAATTCCTAACTTGCCTGATTGAATGATTTTTAATTATGTCAACTCTTTCAAAATTTAAATTGGCGCGATGTGATTAAATTATTTTTAATTATATCATCGCTTTCAAAATTTAAATTGGTCCAATATGATTAAATGATTTTTAATAAAGTGGTGATTCCAAAATTAAAAATATCCTGATTAAAATAGCATTTCCATTAAAAATATTAGTAAAGTTTTTAATTAATATTTTGGTGTCCAATCGGATGCCATCGAATGTGTCATCTTCCTCATGCGCATAGAAAGATTAATCATCGACTAATATATCTAACAAAGGTTTAAATGGTCAGGTGAATGCGGGTGCTATCATATGAGACATGTGACAAGAAATGGGGATTTGAGAAACTTAGCTACTACTAATTATGGGTGTACGCAATAACCAAAGGGTGTGTGGGTTGTTGTATGAAGTTAAAATGCATTGGATGATATATACGATGAAGCTTTTATGGAAGAAGTTATAGGAGATGACTCTTTAAGATTATGTACGATGGTCAATAGACACATGGGTTGTTGGGTGAGACAAAGGGGCCATATGATGAGATAGTCATGATATTATATTTTATTAGGTAATATGACTGACAATACTTTATTGGATGGGCTTAAAATATTTTATAGAATAATATGACCGATAATAATTTATTGGGCAGACTTAAAGATTTTTCCCTTCGAATATTTTCTCTAATGTTTTCCAAGAATATTTATATGTTCCTACTGAGCTTATGTAAGCTTGTACTTCATTTGTGATCATAAAGGTTATTATCATTAATGCATTACATCATTTTATTTAAAATTTTGAATCCTTGTTTCTCTTGTAGTTGGTTTAGTTTTTGCTCCTTTGAAAATATACCAAAGTTTTTCAAATATCAGAATAGCTCTCACTTTGTTCTACCATGAGAAGTAATTTGGACCCTTAAGTAGTTGGGATTTTGTAAGGATGAATTTTTTTTTAGTCATGAGGATTTTGATGAGCTACCTTATGACTCCCTAGATAAGTGAACTAGTTTGATAAAACCTTCCTTATAATTAGGTTTTGTAGGCTTCCTTATATCTCCCTAGTAATTTGGGATATGCTATGATCTTCAATAGAAAGTTTATCAATATTTAGTTCACCTTTTGGGTTGATTTTGTAAAGTTTAGAGAATAATAATCAATCTTCAATTTTACCTTATTTCTCTTAAAAATGTAATCTCTAATGGTTGGATTTCTTTTTGTCTCCATAATATAGATGTGAGACAATTGTTATCACTTAATTCCAACCCTCATTGATTCTTTAATGAGCTTATTTATTCTACCTTAAGAAGTTTCATTTTCTAAATTTCAAATATTTATGGTTTTGGTGTAGAAAGCCTTATAACTCCCTACTCTTGGAATATTACAAAATAATTGTATTTGTAAATTAATATTTGAATTAACTAAAGTTGTCATCCTTATATCTCCTACTTTATTTATAAATATCCTTCAATAATAATATTTTGGAATGATATTTATTTATAGATTACTAAAGCTTGGTTTAATGTTGGTTATTCCAAAGCAATAGAATGTTTGAATGTATCACATTATAACTCCAACATTACATTAATGAAAACAAGCAATAATGGATTTCCCTAAGTACTTGTAGTTTGTAGCTTGTGATGTTACTGGAGACTCAATGTGTCTCCAATGGATTTATTGACATAAGTCAACGTGCTCCCCCTTTACGTGGAATTTGATATACTTTGTATTTTTTATGGTCTTAACAGCTATTGGCTTCATTGATTGGTACCTTCACCTCAACTTATCTCAATAACGAATATTCTACGCACGTGATGTCTAAGATAATTGAACTTGCTTGAGTTTTTAATGATTCTAATGAAGTATTAATATTAGCTTTCAGAACGATTAGACAATAACTATGGTTAAATCAATATTTTATCTCATCCTAAAATGGATAATTCACTTACGAGTCTTTGAATGATTGATTTACTGGAGGTAATGGTTATGCATTGGCTTGATTTGATTGATGTTTCAATGTCTTTGTTGGCTGAGTAGAAATGAGAATTCAATGTTCTCTCTCTATAAATATACAGTGCTTGGTTGATGCTAGAATTCCTATGAAAGTGTTGGTTTATGATAGTCTTATTTACTCCTATTCTCCTCCTTTAGTATTGCTTACACTCCTCACTTGAAATTCACTGTTTGTGCTTCCAATATGTGTATATGTGTGTAAGAGGTATTTAATGTAGTTGTATTAATATATATCTCCTTCAAAATTGACTCCTTGAGGCATTATGCTCTTCTTCATGCTTTATATAAGTGGCAATTATATTAGTGGTATTTGCACCTTTAGTTTCAATGTTCAAGGTACATAATGTTTCCAAGTTATTATTCTAACTTGCTTTGTGATGGTTGTAATACCTCTAATTTAACTACATATTGGATTCGAGGGTATTTTTTGGATGATTTGAATGGTGTTTTCAAAAGCCTAAAACCGGATGCCTATTAACCTTGGATTTGCTCTCCTCTCTTGTTTAACCAAGAGTAGATGTAGAATTTTTGTAGTGTTAGTGTCTTCAAGACACTTGATAATATTGCCTCTTTTATATGTATTATGGTGCTCCAATTTTGAAGAACACAAGCTTATACTGAGAGGGGGGGTGAATAGTATAAGACCACTTTTTACTTTTCCTTCAAATCAACTTTCAAATCAATATTATGCAGTGTATAGATAGCAGTATCAATAGCAGCAATCAAAGCAATGCACAAAACACCATCCACAAAGAGACACAACAATTTACGTGGTTCACCCAATGCGGGCTACTCCACGGATAAAATCTCTTACTAAATTTTATCAACAAATCTGGGAATACCTTTCCCGATTACAATGTTTATGGGCACCAACCCAAAGGAGACACCAATCCCCTAGCTCTGTTCTGGCTGGTGATCCTCTAGAAGACCTCTGCCTCCTCTGCCCTTAGAAAATGGAACTCTATCCACAGAAGACACCTGTCTTCCCTGCTCTGGCTAGAGACCTCTATCCTCAACTCTATCACCTCAAAGCTGGTCCTCGAATTTGCGCTAAACATAGTCCTTCGGTCTAGCACAAATGTCCTCTTCCTCTTCCTCTGGTCTGCACCAAACACAGTCCTTCGGTCTGGCACAAGTCTGTCCTCTTCCTTTGTTCTTCACAAAACATAGTCCTTCGCTCTTATTGCGCAATCATAGCTGCACTTGATCGAACATCGACCTTTGCACCTCTGCGCAATCACAACAGCAGTGTCTTCACGCACTCTACTTCCTTGCAATCTCTCTCACTTAGAAGATTCGATGAAATGCACTCAGTACACTGCAATCAAATTTCACACTATGTTTTTCGGCGATCGAACTTCACCCCCGCACTCTATCTATGAACGTCGCTCTTCGAACGCACACTTTAATCGATCCTTAACTCTCCAAGCAGCCCTCCTTTTATACTAAACCTTTCAAGATTAAAATCTTGATCTTAGTCGGCTGCACATCCTAAAACTACGTCGGCTCAAATTTGACTCTGTCAGCTTCAACCGCCTCTATGGTTCTGTAGCTTTTCTCATGAAACTACAACATGTCGCGATATCACGACACCTTTTCCTGTCGTACACCTTCTTTTGCCTGTTGTCATGATATCGTGACACTTTTGCTTCTTTTGACTTCCTTTTTGTTTTTGTCGTGATATCGCGACACTTTCTGCTTTCGTCGACGTCATCTTCACTTCTGTCGTGAAATCGTGACCCTTCGATCTTCATGGCCTTCTCTAATTTTGTCATGAAATCATGACACTTCCACTGCCTCGAGCTTCTTTCTGCCTTACACTCGTGAAACTGGGACATGTCATGAAATCGTGACACTTACGCTGCCTTAAGCTCTTTTCTACCTTACACCCGCGAAACTGGAACATGTCGCAAAATCATGACACTTACGCTGCCTTACACCCATGAAACTGGAACATGTCACGAAATCATGACGCTTTTGTCTTCATAGCCTTCCTCTCTACTTCTATCATGAAATCGTGACACTTCTCCTATAGAAGACCTACTTCTAGTTTTTGTCGTGAAATCGTGACACTTTCTCCATCCATATGCTTTTCTTTCATCCTATCATGAAATCGCTACATCTTCATCCGTTGGCTTCTTCACTTCTGCCTATCATGAAATCATGAAACTTTCTACATCCATATGCTTTTCTTTCATCCTATCATGAAATCACGACGCTTTCAGCTTTTGAAAGCTTTCTTTGCAACCTGTGAAATCGTGACGCTTCTCATTTCAAACTCTTCCCTTAGCTGCATGTCACGAAATCACGACAGTTCTTACTTCGAGCTTTTCAGCATGTCACGAAATCATGACAGTCCTCACCTCGACCTCTGTAGCATGTCACGAAATCATGACATTTTTCATGTTACTTTCTCTCTCTTCGAACTTGTCACGAAATCATGACAGTTCACACTACGGACTCTCTTTTCTGCATTATGTCACGAAATCGTGACACTTTTTCGTTCGTACAACTTTCCTGGCAATGTGTCACGAAATCGTGACACTTTTCCTTTTCTGCCTTCCTACACTTTCTGAGTCGCGAAAATGCGACATGTCGCGAAATCGCGACACTTTCCATCTTGCTCTCCTTCTCTGCCAACATGTCGCGAAATCGCGACAGTTTTTCCAGTTGCCTTTTTCTTTGCCAACATGTCATGAAATCGTGACAGTTTTACCAGCTTCTTCTCTTTCTTCCAAACATGTCACAAAATCGTGATAGTTTTTCCAGTACTTTCTCTCTCCTCAAACATGTCACGAAATCATGACAGTTTTTCCAGCCGACTGCATACTTTTTCTTACTTGTCTTTTTCTTTGATCTTTTGCAAATGGGCTACTCTGATCTTCTTGGAAACTCACTGTCCATGCTGTAACCTTCATTAAAACAAATTCTTTGACATCAAATCAGAATCCTTCAAAAGCTTCTTGACATCAATGACAACTTCTATACTTGAGCAAAGGCAATGTACCCAAGGTACCCCAAAATTGCCAACAATCTCCCCCTTTGTCATTGATGGCAAACCTTTACTAAGACACATCTTAAGAGCCAAAACTGAAACCAATTGTGCCAAAAACTTGAGAATCTGCCTTTGAAGTTTTGCTCCCCTTGACTTGAAGCTCTTCTCTTCACTTGAAGCTCTCCCCCTTACTCATATCTCTCCCCCTTTGTCATCAATGGCAAAGGGTCACCTTTGGGGCTTGGGACTAAGAATGAGCCTCTTAGCTTAGTCCCTCCCCCACATCCTGATGAGGTGATTTAAAACAAGGGTGGGAGTAAAACTCCCATTAGGCACTCATCATCATCAGGGTCTACAATTTCCTTGTCGGGCCTTCTCTTGAACTCTTTGTCAATATTTCTGTTCTTGTCACTGTTTTTGTTCTTGTTCTCATCCCTGTTCTTGTCCACGCCTTGATCCTTGGACCTGTTTATACCACTATTCCTGTTCCTATTCCTATACTTTGGAAGATCAGCTCTACACTGTCTAGCTATGTGACCGTCATTGTTGCACTTATAACAAGTAACACTGTTATTTCTGTTCGGCATACCTGTTCTTTGAATCCGCCTGTTATGACTAACCGTGTTCCTGTAATTAGTCATGCAAAAAATTGCCTTATGCCCAAACTATTTACAAGAGTAGCAATACCCTTGAAAGAAATTACGGCCCCTAAAACTGTCATTTACCTTCCTTACTTGAGTCATGCAATGCGAAGCCATGTGGCCAAACCTGTGACACGCAAAACATCTACCATTAAACTTTCCTGTAAATGACCTTCTAGGTCCGGTAAACTTCTTCTTCGCATTCAAAATTTTGTTTTCTATTTCTGTGCATCTATCACTCACGGACTCTTTCTCTGAAATACTCTCTTCATCAGAACTCTCTTCTTTTTGAAATCTCTTACTAGATTCCCCAACATGTTTCTTGTGTGGCTCAACAAAACCGAGACCTATTTTATCTGTTGGTTTTCTTTGACCTTTGATGAGAGACTTAACCCTTTTGGAGCTATCTTGAAACCTGTACAACTTATCCTTGTACTCTTTAGTTTCCACTTCCAAAGAAGCCATTTTCTATTTTAACTCATTATACTGAAGAATCTTAGACTCTAACTCGTCCTTGAGTTCTTGTGTCTTAGCCATAGAGAAGTCAAGACTTTCCGTAAGATCATATCTCTCCATACAACATTCATCTAACTTATCCTTGAGTCTGGCATTCTTCTTTCTTTCCTTTTTCAAAGCACTAAGAGCATTAGTAAGTTCACTTTCAAGATCCTTTATTTGTTTGCTTTCTGAATCATCAGAGCCTTTTTCAGATTTCTTATCACTAGAGGTGCTACCCTTTTCAAAAACCATACATGCATCTTCCTTATAGTTTTCTGAAGCATCCTCATACATACTAGTAACCAATTCATTATTTGTGCAATCATCCTCAAGGTGACCAAAATTTCCACATCTAAAACATTTCATGATAATGAATCTATGTTTCGGTTCTTCCTCTTTTTTTGAAATGAACAGCATCTCATTTTCATCATCACTTGAAGAACTTTCACTATCACTACTAGAACACTTACTTGCTTTGTCTAGGTAGAAACTCTTCTTGTGCTTGTTAGAGTACCTCCTTTCTTGATTGTTGTGCTCATATTTGTACTTCCTATGATGCTTGTGCTTTTCAGTGTCCTTGCTCTTAGAATCCTATATATCTTCATCACTTTCATTCTTGGAAACAGTATAGTCAGTAGCATAATGACCAAACTTTCCACATTTGAAACATCTTATATTTTTCTTGCTTTTGTGCTTTCTAGAGAACTTGCCTTTCTTGCTGTAATATGCCTCTTCATCACTAGAAGACTCATCACTCTCTTGAATCTGTTTGCCCTTTGATTTCTTGGTAGCCTTGAAAGCTGCCTCTTTCTTGACATCAACCTTCACTTGAGTTCTCAACTCAAATGCTGCAAGTATACTATGGAGCTCATCCTTTTTCAACTTATCCAAATCTTTAGCTTCCTCAATAGCAGAAATATTTTCACTGAATCTATTTGGAAGAGATCTTAAAATCTTATCACAAACATCATTTTCAGCAAGCTCAAGACCTAAGTCTTTCATGGAGTTAACAACCTCATCCATACGAAGCATGTAGTCACTAATATTTTCATCATCATTCATCTTGAGTTGTTCAAACATACCTTTGAAGTGTCTCAACTTGGCCTTTCGGACATTTACATCACCTGTGTGAACCACCTGCAATTGTTTCCACATTTCACTAGTTGTCTTGCAGTGAATCACCTTGGTAAGATCTGCCTTCTATAAACCCTTTAGGATTGCATTCATTGCTTTTGAATTGCTGTGATGTAGGAGCCTATCTTCTTTAGTATAAGGACCATTTTTAGGAATAGTGTACCCATCTTCAATCACTTCCCAAACCTCATTACCAAGTGCCATTAGATGAACCTTCATTCTTGCACTCCACAGACCAAAATCTGATCCATCAAGAATAGGTGCTGCATTGCCACTTGAATAATCCATTGTGTTCTTAACTAGTTCTTCCTTCAAGTTGTTAAACCTTTTCGAAGGAACCCACTCTGATACCAATTGAAGAACACAAGCTTATACTGAGAGGGGGGGTGAAAAGTATAAGACCACTTTTTACTTTTTCCTTCAAATCAACTTTCAAATCAATATTATGTAGTGTATAGATAGCAGTATCAATAGCAACAATCAAAGCAATGCACAAAACACCATCCACAAAGAGACACAGAATTTACGTGGTTCACCCAATGCGGGCTACTCCACGGATAAAATCTCTTACTAAATTTTATCAATAAATCTAGGAATACCTTTCCCGATTACAATATTTATGGGCACCAACCCAAAGGAGACACCAATCCCCTAGCTCTATTCTCGGTTGGTGATCCTCTAGAAGACCTCTACCTCCTCTCGCCCTTAGCAAATGGAACTCTATCCATAGAAGACACCTGTCTTCCCTGCTCTAGTTGGAGACCTCTGTCCTCAACTCTATCACCTCAAAGTTGGTCCTCGAATTTGCACTAAACATAGTCCTTCGGTCTAGCACAAATGTCCTCTTCCTCTTTCTCTGGTCTGCACCAAACACAGTCCTTCGGTCTGGCACAAGTCTGTCCTCTTCCTCTGTTCTTCACAAAACATAGTCCTTCGCTCTTATTGCGCAATCACAGCTGCACTTGATCGAACATCGACCTTTGCACCTCTGTGCAATCACAGTAGCAGCGTCTTCATGCACTCTGCTTCCTTGCAATCTCTCTCACTTAGAAGATTCGACGAAATGCACTCAGTACACTGCAATCAAATTTTGCACTGTTTTTTGATGATCGAACTTCACCCCCGCACTCTATCTACGAACGTCGCTCTTCGAACGCACACTTCGATCGATGCCTAACACTCCAAGTAGCCCTCCTTTTATACTAAACCTTTCAAGATTAAAATCTTGATCTTAGTCGACTGCACATCCTAAAACTACGTCGATTGCAAACCCTAAACTTCGTCGGCTCAAATTTAACTATGTCGGCTTCAACCGCCTCTATGGTTCTGTAGCTTTTCTCATGAAACTACAACATGTCATGATATCGTGACACCTTTTCCTATCGTACACCTTCTTTTGCCTGTTGTCACGATATCACGAGACTTTTTGTTTTTGTCATGATATCGTGACACTTTCTACTTCTGCTGACGTCATCTTCACTTCTATCATGAAATCATGACCCTTCTGTCTTCATGGCCTTCTTCTCTACTTTTGTCATGAAATCATGACACTTCCACTGCCTCGAGCTTCTTTTTGCCTTACACTCATGAAACTGGGACATGTCACGAAATTGTGACACTTATGCTACCTTAAGCTCTTTTCTGCCTTACGCCCATGAAACTGGAACATGTCACGAAATCATGACACTTACACTGCCTTAAGCTCTTTTTTTCCTTACGCCCGTGAAACTGGAACATGTCACGAAATCACGATGCTTTTGTCTTCATAGCCTTCCCTCTGCTTCTATCGTGAAATCGTGACACTTCTCCTATAGAAGACCTGCTTCCAATTTTTGTCATGAAATCATGACACTTTCTCCATCCGTATGCTTTTCTTTCATCCTTGTCGAAATCGCTACATCTTCATCCGTTGGCTTCTTCACTGCTGCCTGTCATGAAATCATGACACTTTCTGCATCCGTACGCTTTTCTTTCATCCTATTGCAAAATCATGATGCTTTCAGCTTTCGAAAGCTTTCCTTGCAACCTGTCGCAAAATCGTGACGCTTCTCATTTCAAACTCTTCCCTTAGCTGCATGTCGCGAAATCATGACAGTTCTTACTTTGAGCTTTTCAGCATGTCACGAAATCGCGACAGTCCTCACCTCGACCTCTGCAACATGTCGCGAAATCATGACATTTTTCATGTTACTTTCTCTCTCTTTGAACTTGTCACGAAATCGCGACAGTTCACACTACGGACTCTCTTTTTTGCATTATGTCATGAAATCATGACACTTTTTCGTCCGTACAACTTTCCTGGCAATGTGTCACGAAATCGTGACACTTTTCCTTCTCTGCCTTCCTACACTTTTTGAGTCGCGAAAATGCGACATGTCGCGAAATCGTGACACTTTCCATCTTGCTCTCCTTCTCTCAAACATGTCGCAAAAACGTGATAGTTTTTCTAGTTGCCTTTTTCTCTGCCAACATGTCACGAAATCGTGACAGTTTTGCCAGCTTCTTCTCTTTCTTCCAGCATGTCACGAAATCATGACAGTTTTTCCAGTACTTTCTCTCTCCTCAAACATGTCACGAAATCATGACAGTTTTTCCAGTCGACTGCATACTTTTTCTTACTTGTCTTTTTCTTTGATCTTTTGCAAATGGGCTACTCTGATCTTCTTGGAAACTCACTGTCCATGCTGTAACCTTCATTAAAAAAAATTCTTTGACATCAAATCAAAATCCTTCAAAAGCTTCTTGACATCAATGACAACTTCTATACTTGAGCAAAGGCAATGTACCCAAGGTACCCCAAAATTGCCAACAATCTCCCCCTTTGTCATTGATGGCAAACCTTTACTAAGACACATATTAAGATCCAAAACTAAAACTGACTGTTCCAACAACTGAGAACTACCTTTGAAGTTTTGCTCCCCCTGACTTGAAGCTCTTCTCTTCACTTGAAGCTCTCCCACTTACTCATATCTCTCCCCTTTTGTCATCAATGGCAAAGGGTCACCTTTGGGGCTTGGGACTAAGAATGAGCCTCTTAGCTTAGTCCCTCCCCCACCTCCTGATGAGGTGATTTAAAACAAGGGTGGGAGTAAAACTCCCATTAGGCACTCATCATCATCAGGGTCTACAATTTCCTTGTCGGGCCTTCTCTTGAACTCTTTGTCAATATTTTTGTTCTTGTCACTATTTTTGTTCTTGTTCTCATCCATGTTCTTGTCCACACCTTGATCCTTGGACCTGTTTATACCACTGTTCCTATTCCTATTCCTATACTTTGGAAGATCATATCTGCACTATCTAGCTATGTGACCATCATTGTTGCACTTATAACAAGTAACAATGTTATTTCTGTTCGGCATACCTGTTCTTTGAATCCGCCTATTATGACTAACCGTGTTCCTGTAATTAGTCACGCAAAAAATTGCCTTATGCCCGAACTGTTTACAAGAGTAGCAATACCCTTGAAAGAAATTACGGCCCCTAAAACTGTCATTTACCTTCCTTGAGTCATGTAATGCGAAGCCATATGGCCAAACCTATGACACGTAAAACATCTGCCATTAAACTTTCCTGTAAATTACCTTCTAGGTCCGGTAAACTTCTTCTTCGCATTCAAAATTTTTTTTTCTATTTCTGTGCATCTATCACTCATGGACTCTTTCTCTGAAATACTCTCTTCATCAGAACTCTCTTCTTTTTGAAATCTCTTACTAGATTCCCCAACCTGTTTCTTGTGCGGCTCAACAAAATCGAGACCTATTTTATCTGTTGGTTTTATTTGACCTTTGATGAGAGACTTAACCCTTTTGGAGCTATCTTGAAACCTGTACAGCTTATCCTTGTACTCTTTATTTTCCACTTCCAAAGAATCCATTTTCTATTTCAACTCATTATATTGAAGAATCTTAGACTCTAACTCATCCTTGAGTTCTTGTGTCTTAGCCATAGAGAAGTCAAGAATTTATGTAATATCATCTCTCTCCATACAACATTCATCTAACTTATATTTGAGTCTGGCATTCTTCTTTCTTTCCTTTTTCAAAGCACTAAGAGCATTAGTAAGTTCACTTTCAAGATCCTCTATTTGTTTGCTTTCAGAATTATCAAAGCCTTTTTCAGATTTCTTATCACTAGAGGTGCTACCATTTTCAAAAACCATACATGCATCTTCCTTATATTTTTCTGAAGCATCCTCATACATACTAGTAACCAATTCATTATTTGTGCAATCATCCTCAAGGTGACCAAAATTTCCACATCTAAAACATTTCATGATAGTGAATCTGTGTTTCGGTTCTTCCTCTTTTTTTGAAATGAACAACATCTCATTTTCAACATCACTTGAAGAACTTTCATTATCACTACTAGACCACTTACTTGCTTTGTCTAGATAGAAACTCTTCTTGTGCTTGTTAGAGTACCTCCTTTCTTGATTGTTGTGCTCATCTTTGTACTTCCTATGATGCTTGTGCTTTTAAGAGTCCTTGCTCTTAGAATCTTGTATATCTTCATCACTTTCAATCTTGGAAATAGTATAGTCAGTAGCATAATGACCAAACTTTCCACAGTTGAAACATCTTATATTTTTCTTGCTTTTGTGCTTTCTAGAGAACTTGCCTTTCTTGCTGTAATATGCCTCTTCATCACTAGAAGACTCATCACTCTCTTGAATCTGTTTACCCTTTGATTTTTTGGTAGCCTTGAAAGCTGCCTCTTTCTTGAAATCAACCTTCACTTGAGTTCTCAACTCAAATGTTGTAAGTATACTATGAAGCTCATCCTTTTTCAACTTATCCAAATATTTAGCTTCCTCAATAGCAGAAATCTTTTCACTGAATCTATTTGGAAGAGATCTTAAAATCTTATCACAGACATCATTTTCAGCAAGCTCAAGACCTAAGTCTTTCATGGAGTTGACAACCTCATCCATACGAAGCATGTAGTCACTAATATTTTCATCATCATTCATCTTGAGTTGTTCAAACATTCCTTTGAAGTGTCTCAACTTGGCCTTTCGGACATTTACATCACCTGTGTTAACCACCTGCAGTTGTTTCCACATTTCACTAGTTGTCTTGCAGTGAATCACCTTGGTAAGATCTGCCTTCTGTAAACCCTTCAGGATTGCATTCATTGCTTTTGAATTGCTGTGATGTAGGATCCTATCTTCTTTAGTGTAAGGACCATTTTAAGGAATAGTGTACCCGTCTTCAATCACTTCCCAAACCTCATTACCAAGTGCCATTAGATAAACCTTCATTCTTGCACTCCACAGACCAAAATATGATCCATCAAGAATAGGTGCTACATTTCCACTTGAATAATCCATTGTGTTCTTAACTAGTTCTTCCTTCAAGCTGTTAAACCTTTTCAAAGGAACCCACTCTGATACCAATTGAATAACACAAGCTTATACTGAGAGGGGGGGTGAAAAGTATAATACTACTTTTTACTTTTGCTTTAAATGAACTTTCAAATCAGTTTTATGTAGTGTATAAATAGCAGTATCAATAGCAACAATCAAAGCAATGCACAAAACACCATCCACAAAGAGACACAGCAATTTACATGGTTCACCCAAAGCAGGCTACTCCATGGATAAAATCTCTTACTAAATTTTATCAACAAATCTAGGAATACCTTTCCCAATTACAATGTTTATGGGCACCAAACCAAAGGAGACACCAATCCCCTAGCTCTATTCTGGCTGGTGATCCTCTAGAAGACCTCTGCCTCCTCTGCCCTTAGCAAATGGAACTCTATCCATAGAAGACACCTGTCTTCCCTACTCTGGCTGGAGACCTCTGTCCTCAACTCTATCACCTCAAAGCTGGTCCTCAAATTTGTGCTAAACACAGTCCTTCAGCCTAGCACAAATTTCCTCTTCCTCTTCCTCTGGTCTGCACCAAACATAGTCCTTTGGTCTGGCACAAGTCTATCCTCTTCTTCTGTTCTTCACAAAACACAGTCCTTCGCTCTTATTGCATAATCACAGCTGCACTTGATCAACATTGACCTTTGCACCTTTGTGCAATCATAGTAGCAGCATCTTCACGCACTCTACTTCCTTCCAATCTCTCTCACTTAGAATATTCTACGAAATGCACTCAGTACACTGCAATCAAATTTTACACTGTGTTTTTTGCCAATCAAACTTCACCCCCGCACCAATCCCCTAGCTCTATTCTGGCTGGTGATCCTCTAGAAGACCTCTGCCTCCTCTGCCCTTAGCAAATGGAACTCTATCCATAGAAGACACCTGTCTTCCCTACTCCGTCGGAGACCTCTATCCTCAACTCTATCATCGCAAAACTGGTCCTCGAATTTGTACTAAACGCAATCCTTCGATCTAGCACAAATTTCCTCTTCCTCTTCCTCCGGTCCGCACCAAACATAGTCCTTTGGTCCGGCACAAGTCTATCCTCTTCTTCTCGTTCTTCACAAAACACGAGTCCTTCGCTCTTATTGCATAATCACAGCTGCACTTGATCAACATTGACCTTTGCACCTTTGTGCAATCATAGTAGCAGCATCTTCACGCACTCTACTTCCTTCCAATCTCTCTCACTTAGAATATTCTACGAAATGCACTCAGTACACTGCAATCAAATTTTACACTGTGTTTTTTGCCAATCAAACTTCACCCCCGCACTCTATCTACGAACGTTGCTCTTCAAATGCACACTTCGATCGATCCCTAACACTCCAAGTAGGTGCTGCATTGCCACTTGAATAATCCATTGTGTTCTTAACCAATTCTTCCTTCAAGATGTTAAACCTTTTCAAAGGAACCCGCTCTGATACCAATTGAAGAACACAAGCTTATACTGAGAGGGGGGGTGAATAGTATAAGACCACTTTTTACTTTTGCTTCAAATCAACTTTCAAATCAGTATTATGTAGTGTATAAATAGCAGTATCAATAGCAGCAATCAAAGCAATGCACAAAACACCATCCACAAAGAGACATAGCAATTTACGTGGTTCACCCAAAGCGGGCTACTCCACGGATAAAATCTCTTACTAAATTTTATCAACAAATCTAGGAATACCTTTCCCGATTACAATGTATATGGGCACCAACCCAAAGGAGACACCAATCCCCTAGCTCTATTCTGGCTGGTGATCCTCTAGAAGACCTCTACCTCCTCTGCCCTTAGCAAATGGAACTCTATCCATAGAAGACACTTGTCTTCCTTGCTCTGGCTGGAGACCTTTGTCCTCAACTCTATCACCTCAAAGCTGGTCCTCAAATTTGTGCTAAACATAGTGCTTCGGTCTAGCATAAATGTCCTCTTCCTCTTCCTTTGGTCTACACCAAACACAGTCCTTTGGTCTGACACAAGTCTGTCCTCTTCTTCTATTCTTCACAAAACATAGTCCTTCGCTCTTATTGCACAATAATAGCTGCACTTGATCAATATTGACCTTTGCACCTCTACGCAATCATAGTAGCAGTGTCTTCACGCACTTTGCTTCCGTGTAATCTCTCTCACTTAGAAGATTCTATGAAATGCACTCAATACACTGTAATCGAATTTCACACTGTGTTTTTCGTCGATCGAACTTCACCCTCGCACTCTATCTATGAACATCACTCTTCGAATGCACACTTCGATCGATCCCTAACACTCCAAGCAGCCTTACTTTTATACCAAACCTTTCAAGATTAAAATCTTGATCTTAGTCGGCTGCACATCCTAATACTATGTCGGCTCCAAACCCTTAACTTTTTCGGCTCAAATTTGAGTTTGTCGGCTTTAACTGCCTCTGTGGTTCTGTAGCTTTTCTCACGAAAATACATGTCATGATATCATGACACTTTTGCCTATCATACATCTTCTTTTGCCTGTTTTCGTGATATCACGACACTTTTGCTTCTTTTGACTTCCTTTTTTTTTGTCACGATATCATGACACTTTCTGCTTCTACTGACATCATATTCACTTCTATCGTGAAATCGTGATCCTTCTGACTTCATGGCCTTATTCTCTACTTTTGTCACAAAATTGTGACACTTCCACTACCTTGAGCTTCTTTCTACCTTACACTCGTGAAACTGGGACATATCGTGAAATTGCGACACTTACTTTGCCTTAAGCTCTTTTCTGCCTTACACCTGCAAAACTGGAACATGTCACAAAATCGTGACACTTTTTTCTTCATAGCCTTCCCCTCTGCTTCTGTCGCAAAATCATGACACTTCTCCTATAGAAGACCTGCTTCCAATTTCTATCATGAAATCGTGACACTTTCTCCATCCGTACGCTTTTCTTTCATCCTATCACAAAATCGCTACATCTTCATCCGCTGGCTTCTTCACTTCTACCTGTCATGAAATCGTGACACTTTCTACATCCGTACGCTTTTCTTTCATCCTATCATGAAATCGTGACACTTTCAACTTTTGAAAGCTTTCCTTGCAACCTATTGTGAAATCACGATTCTTCTCATTTCAAACTCTTCCCTTAGC
The DNA here is from genome assembly GCA_028583015.1 of Wollemia nobilis. Classification (NCBI taxonomy): domain Eukaryota; kingdom Viridiplantae; phylum Streptophyta; class Pinopsida; order Araucariales; family Araucariaceae; genus Wollemia; species Wollemia nobilis. Next base: position 10,778,984 of record JAQPPZ010016934.1, read on the forward strand.
TGCATGTCATGAAATCGCGATAGTTCTTACTTCAAGCTTTTCATCATGTCACGAAACCGTGATAGTCCTCACCTCGACCTCTGCAGCATGTCACGAAATCGTGACATTTTTCATGTTACTTTCTCTCTCTTCGAACTTGTCATGAAATCGTGACAGTTCACACTGCGGACTCTCTTTTCTGCATTATGTCGTGAAATCACGACATTTTTTTGTCCGTACAACTTTCTTGGAAATGTGTCATGAAATCATGACACTTTTCCTTCTCTGCCTTCCTGCACTTTCTGAGTCGCGAAAATGCGACATGTCACGAAATCGTGACACTTTCCATCTTGCTCTCCTTCTCTGCTAACATGTCGCGAAATCGTGACAGTTTTTCCAGTTGCCTTTTTCTCTGCCAACATGTCACAAAATCGTGATAGTTTTTCCAAATTCTTCTCTTTCTTCCAGCATGTCACGAAATCATGACAGTTTTGCTAGTACTTTCTCTCTCCTCAAACATGTCATGAAATTGTGACAGTTTTTCTAGTCGGCTGCATACTTTTTCTTACTTGTCTTTTTCTTTGATCTTTTGCAAAAGGGCTACTCCGATCTTCTTGGAAACTCACTGTTCATGCTGTAACCTTCATTAAAACAAATTCTTTGACATCAAATCAGAATCCTTCAAAAGCTTCTTGACATCAATGACAACTTCTATACTTGAGCAAAGGCAATGTACCCAAGGTACCCCAAAATTGCCAACAAATTTAGTATGAATAATAGATTCTATTTTGAACCAAATATTAGTGTGCTTCTCTCTTTTGATGCTATTTCTTTTATTTGAAAACTTCAATGCTATATAGATATATTTTCTCCTTGTTGTATAGCTTGAGGACTTATGTAAGATAATTTGAAGCTTTAATTTCGCTTCTTGGATATGAATGCTACTTGCTCTATTGTTTTGGGAGAAATATATTGTTTCCTCTCTTTTAGAAAATACTAGAATCTTGGTTTTTCACTTGGATAGTTTAGTAACAATGAATCCAAGCTAATAATCATATAAGCAATATGCTAGAGAGATTAATCTTTGCATAAACCTTCACTGTAACATTTAGTGCACTTCTAATAATATTTAAGATAAATTTATATAGTGCAACTCAAATAACCTTATTACTCCTTAAGAAACTTTGTAATATGAACTAATACTAACTCTTTAAAGAATGCTCAATAATTTTTGCAACTTAATGTAATATTTGTTTGTAAGTAGATGATAGGAAGAATGTATTTATCTCCTATTAATGTGTAGGTAATAAATCTTAACATAAACTATCTTCTGCACTTCCTTTGAGGACTTAAGATGCAACCTTTTTTTTCAACTTTCAAATTCTAGTAAGGTGTTTAATGAAGTTAAGTAGTAATATGAATAAGTGTTCAAGTAAAGAATCATTTTGCACCTTAAATTGCTTATCCTTGATGTCCTTTGAAGATGATGAATATATTGATGATTTTTTTCACCAAGTCTCTTTCTATAATGGTAGTTGCTCATAACTATGAATGTTTTTGGTTTCATTTCTTGAAACTATAGTAGATGGCTTCAACTTCTCCTTCAAAATTTAGCGTAGAACTTCTGATGTTTTTTTTGCTTGTAATATTGTCTTGATTACTACCTTCTAGCAGACAATTTATCTGCGAAAATATCATCCTTTTGTATTTTTCTATGAATATAGAAAATCCTTATCTCCAAAATGTGCCTTCCTAGTTGTGAAAGGAAATTTCCAAATCTTCTTGGATTTGGTAGGTTTCTTCTATTTAAGTTTTTCTTCAACCTCCTTGTTGAAGTTTAAATTTAAACAAGAATTTGCCACTCCTTACCAAATTCTTCTCCTTTTGGGATTGTTGTCAGATGGCAATAATTGTCCCAATTATTTCACTATTAGGAGATTATCCTTGGTAGTGAATTTATCCAATGAGTTCTTCTAGGAACTCCTTTAATGATTTCTTCGAATTCTACAATAAGGCTCTTCAAGCATTTTTTCCTTGATATCTCTCCAAGGTCTTCTCCTTGTTTCTCCTTGAGACCTCTCCAAGGTCTTGTTCTTGTAGCTTCTCTAGCATTCTTAATGAGACATTTCATTCGACATTCTATTACAAAACTATTGGTAATGGGATCTTCTGCTTGAATCTCTAAAATTTACTACTTCTAGAATCATGAACAAGAATTTTCTAGTCCTTCTCTATCTCTTCCAAGAATGGAATTTATTCAATGAGACCTTCTATGGGTCTTTTTAAGCTTCTTTTGAAGAGGTCTTCAATCTATAGCAGGGCTACTCTAGCATTTTTCTTGTCTTCTGCAATCTACAGGTCTTCAATATTCTATAAAGATCACCAACCTCCAATCTTCTAGACCTATCGTAGCTATACCATTGTTAGATTTTGATGGAGTATCCTATGGGAGATAGAAATCACAAGATGCAAAAAGATAATTAATTTTAGGAATGATATAGAAATATGCTATTAATAGAACTCACAAAAATATAAAATTGAATACAATAGATAGAAACCTACTCTATCAGTGCATGCTAAGAGCAATGCATTCACACAACCTCACTTTATTCACTATGGGCCTTTATACATAGAATAGGTAACTTGGCCCTTACTCTTCCTAACTACCATTTATATAACTCATGTACAAGTGGACTCCTTGTACATTTATATTATTGCACATTGAAACTTGTCCATTTATTGATTCTATTCCAGGTAACTCCTAATCTAATAATGTACCTAAGGTGGTACATTAACATCTACCTAAATAATGTAATATACTCTAACATGAAGCAATTTGAAAATACCCCACATATGACAAATAGCTCTATTTCATTGTCGAAGCATGTAAACATTAGCAACACTACATATTGGAAAAGGAAACCATCATCCATATAGATCATAGACCTTTAAAGTTCATTTATACATAGAGTAATATAAGGAAATAAAGCCATAAAAAGTGGACCACATATATATAGCAATTTTATTTAATCATCAAGCATAATATAAGAAGTACAAATTCAACAACAAATTATTTGAGTTGACCTCCAATCATAACATTCACCACCATACTTGATTCTTATGGGTATTATTATTCTAATGCTCCACCTTGAATGAAGTATATTTTGATTTTGATATGCATAACAAGATATTTGTGTGGGTAAGAATGTTTCTAATTTTTATTTGTAAGATAATATCATCTATCACATAGAACATATTTGTGTACCAAATAGTGAATTCTCAAAGGATATTTGGGAAGTGCACTTTAGCAAAGTAGCAAGTCACCTTAGGATCAAAAAACATTGGTATTGATTTAAAATTACATCTATTAGACCGTAATGAGGAATGATTTTGAGAGGTGCATCAAGTCATGTACCCTGTGCATTGTTTCAAAACCAACCAACAAGAAGTAGGGACCATATAAACCATTACTAGTGTCATCCAAACCTTGGAAAATCTATCTGCATGGATTTCCTCTTATTTCACCTATAAATAAGCATGGTCATAATTATATTTTTATAGTTTTTGATCCAAAAATGATGATCATGATTCCTTTTAAGAAATATATTTTAGTTGAGAAGACTACTACGCTCTATTTTAGTCATGTTTGGCTTAATTTTAGATTTTTATACTCCATTATATCTAACAAGATATATGATTTATAAGAATATTTTGCCACACCCTATGGAGCATTATTGATACCAATTCATCCATATCCATACCCTTCCATCCTCAACCTAATGCTCAAATAGAATTTGTGAATTGTTGTACATCTTCTTTGGATGTGTAATTCCAAGTATCCATGCATATGGGATGAGATCCTCCATTATATTCAACATGGGTATAATCAAGCTCTACATAACTCTACCAAATATAGACAATTTCATATTTGTTTTGGGTTCCAACCCTTGGCACCCACTAATTTATTTATTCCTATGCAATCCATGAAGTAATTTCCTAATCGACAAAAATAAGTAAAAAATAAAATAAGGTTTATGGAACAAATTCATCATATCCAACAATAGCTCCATCACTTCTTAAAAAATATAGGTTAAAAATAAAATCAAAACCATGACCAACATAGATTCCCTGTTGTGGAAAATTTTGATATCCTTAAAATAATGGTTGTCACATTACAATTTTTTTTAGAATCACAATAATATGCAAGCTTTGGTGGACTTGCTACTTTGACCTAGATGGGATTTTGAGAAAATTCATAAAATACTAGGTTAGGTATGGATGTCGTAATAAAAGCCTAATTAAACATGGGTTTCATATCTCTTTAGCTCTTCCAGATCAAATGATTTTGAATTGGATTTTGAAAATGACCAAGTTTAATATAAAACGTGAAGACTACAGACTGATGCCTTGTCCATTGGGAAATCGTAGAAAGATTTTAGATCTTTATGAAAATATTGAAAAATAGAAAGAAATAACTAGTTTAATAACATACATTCAAATAATGTAATGCACATAAACATTTACCAATGAAAGAAAGTGCTATTTATGTGTTCAAATAATGTAATCTATAAACAGACAACAAAAACATTTACACAACAAATTTATAAGAAGGATGAGACCCAGATTTGTATTAAATTCCATATACAAGTTACATTATAGGTCCAACAGAGTGCCAAGGACCGAAGAAACTTAATACAATGGTTCTTTTTGTTCAAATAATGTAACATAAGAACACAACTCTCTGTTCAAATAGTTTAACCAAGAGCCTCTGATATCTGATGCAACTATGGGAAATGGTCTCAGTGACCATATACACCTTCACAAATTATTGCATAAATGGGAAGAATGAGAGTGGGATAAAGGAATACTAACACAAGGAAAAATGACAACCTAAAATAGGGCACAGTATACCTTGCTTGCAATATTTGACAATGGATGCTTGACAATTAATTCTAGCTTGAAAGGCATCTTTTATAGTTTGAATTCTGCAATTCTATTTTGAATACTTGGTGCATATGCAACCACTTGGAATCCTCTCTACCACTAATTTTTGTGAATGTATTACAACAAGAATTGGGTTATCATAGGCTATCAAAATTGCAGAAACTATGCCACCTATCCTCAAATATTTAGGTTTGTCTTGTTCCGTGTCTAGCTCTAGCTTATTTTCTCCTTCGATGGTGGTAGACCCTGAAGTGATTTCCACTTTGCCTTTTCTTGGAATCTCAAAACCCAATATTTTTGTAGTTTGATGTTTTAATATAGTGTTTTACAATTTGACTTTAGTTATTTATAGTTGGGTTGATGAGTTGTCTCCTAGGTGATGTGTCACTTTGAGGATCTTCTTGATTCAAATGTGTCTCCCAGGATTTGATTATTTTACTCATCTGCACCAATGGAATTGCATAACTTGATATAGCTGACCAATAAAATGTAATTTTGTCAACCTTTGAGACTTAGAGAAAGTATAAAAATACCTCCTCCAATTTTCAAACATTGGGGCATTATCGGGTGAGATATTCGACCGATGGTGTTTAATCTATTTACTTGTCTGACATGGATGATTTTTAATAAATATTTCAGATCCAAAATTCCCAAATTGCTTGATTAAATTATTTTTAACTATGTCATCGCTTTTAGAATTTAAATTGGCCCGATGTGATTAAATTATTTTTAATTATATCATCACTTTCGAAATTTAAATTGGCCCAATATGATTAAATGATTTTTAATAAAGTGGCAATTCCAAAATTAAAAATATCCCTATTAAAATAGCATTTCCATTAAAAACATTAGTAAAGGTTTTAGTTAATATTTTGGTCACCAATCGGATGTCATCGGATAAGTCATCTACCTCATGCGCATAGAAAAATTAATCATCGACTAAGATATATGACAAAGGTTTAAATGGTTGGGTGAACGCGGGTGTTATCGTATGAGATATATGACAAGAAAGGGGGATTTGAGCAACTTAGATGCTACTAATTATGGGTGTACGCAATAACCAAAGGGTGTATGGGTTGTTTTATGAAGGTGAAATGGATCAGGTGATATATCTGATGAAGCTTTTAGTGATGAAGTTATAGGCGATGACTCTTTAATATTATGTGTGATGGTCAATAGACACATGGGTGGTTGGGTGAGACAAAGGGGCCATCTGATGAGATATCCATGATCTTCTACTTTATCAGGTAATATGACTAACAATACTTTATTGGATGGACTTAAAATATTTCATAGAATAATATGATCGATAATAATTTATTGGGCAGACTTAAAGATTTTTCCCTTTGAATATTTTCTCTAATGTTTTCCAAGCATATGTAGATGTTCCTACTGAGCTTATGTAAGATTGTATTTCATTTGTGATCATAAAGGTTATTATCATTAATGCCTTACATAATTTTATTTAAAATTTTGAATCCTTGTTTCTCTTGTAGTTGGTTTAGTTTTTGCTCCTTTGAAAATATCCCAAAGTTTTTCAAATATCATAATAGCTCTCACTTTGTTCTTCCATGAGAAGTAATTTGGGCCCTTAAGTAGTTGGGATTTTGTAAGGATGAATTTTTTTGTAGTCATGATGATTTTTATGAGCTACCTTATGACTCCCTAGATAAGTGAACTAGTTTGATAAAACCTTCCTTATAATTAGGTTTTGTAGGCTTCCTTATATCTCCCTAGTAATTTAGGATATTCTATGATCTTCAGTAGAAATTTTATCAATATTTAGTTCACCTTTTGGGTTGATTTTGTAATTTTTAGAGAATAATAATCAATCTTCAATTTTACCTTATTTCTCCTAACAAAGTATCTCTAATGGTTGGATTTATTTTTGTCTCATTAATATAGATGTGAGACAATTGTTATCACTTAATTCCAACTCTCAATGATGCTTTAATGAGCTTATTTATTCTACCTTAAGTAGTTTAATTTTCTAAATTCCAAATATTTATGGTTTTGGTGTAGAAAGCCTTATAACTCCCTACTCTTGGAATATTAGAAAATAATTGTATTTGTAAATTAATATTTGAATTGACTAAAGTTGTCAACCTTATATATCCTACTTTATTTGTAAATATCCTTCAATAATAATATTTTGGAATGAGATTTCTTTATAGATTACTAAAGCTTGGTTTATGTTGGTTATTCCAAAGCAATAGAATGTTTGAATGTATCACCTTATAACTCTAACATTACCTTAATGAAAACAAACAATAATGGCTTTACCTTAGTACTTGTAGTTTGTAGCTTGTGATGTTACTGCAGATTCAATGTGTTTCCAATGGATTTATTGACATCACTCAACATGCTCCCCCTTACGAGGACTTTCATATACTTTGTATTTTTTGCGGTCTTAACAACTATTGGCTTCATTGATTGGTACCTTCTCCTCAATGTCTCTCAGTAATGGGTCTTCTACGCACGCGATGTCTAAGAGAATTAAACTTGCTTGAGTTTTTAATGATTCTAATGAAGTATTAATATTAGCTTCCAACACGATTATGCAATAACTATGGTTAAATCAATATTTTATCTCATCCTAAAATGGATAATTCACTGATGAGTCTTTGAATTATTGATTTACTGGAGGTAATGGTTATGCATTGGCTTGAGTTGATTGATGATTCAATGTCTTTGTTGGCTAAGTAGAAATGAGAATTCAATGCTCTCTCTCTACAAATATACAGTGCTTGGTTAATGCTAGAATTACTATGAAAGTGTTGGTTCATGGTAGCCTTATTTACTCCTATGCTCCTCCTTTAGTTTTGCTTACACTCCTCACTTGAAATTCATTGTTTGTACTTCCAATATGTGTATATGTGTGTAAGAGGTATTTAATGTAATTGTATTAATATATATCTCCTTAAACATTGACTCCTTGAGAAATTATGCTCTTCTTCATGCTTCAGATAAGTGGTAATTATATTCGTGGTATTTGCATATTTAGTTTCAATGTTCAAGGTACAGTGATGAATATGGTGTTACTTCTTAGCTTGCATTCCTTTTTTAACACTTCAATATTAGAGTTACTTTTTGTTAGGTGCTTGGATGCTTCAATACAAGCATTATATTCATGTTAGGCTCTAACATGAAAGGTGTGACTTCCATTTTCTATGTTACAAGTGGCAATTGCATGCTCAACTCTCAACTTCCTTCTTGAAACCCTATAAATCCTCTAGGGAATGCAAGTTATTTACTTGTTTTCTCAAACACTTTTCTAGTGAATGCTAGCTTGCACCTCTAGTAATGATCTTCTTCCAAAATAGCTTATATGTGGATGATATGGCACATTTGATTGCATATTTTGGATGCTTTTATGGCTCTCTTATTTTTTTATTGTTAGGTTCTTGAATGAGGTAACTTTTTGTGGCCTTCCCTTGAATATTTTTGTGGATTTTCCTTGGCTTATACACAAATTTTACAAGTTATTATTCTATATTTCTTTGTGATGGTTGTAATACCTCCATTTTAACTACATATTGGATTCGTTTGAGAGTATTTTTTAGATTATTTGAATGGTGTTTTTGCAAACCCAAAACCTAATGCTTGTTAACCTTGAATTCACTCCTTTTCTACCTCTCTTGCTTCACCAAGAGTAGATGTAGAATTTCTGCAGTGTTAGTGTCTTCAAGATACTTGATAATCTTACCTCTTTTATAGGTATATGGTGCTCCAATTTAGTATGAATAATAGATTCTATTTTGAACCAAATATTAGTGTGCTTCTCTCTTTTGATGCTATTTCTTTGATTTGACAACTTCAATGCTATATAGATAGATTTTATCCTTGGTGTATAGCTTGAGGACTTATGTAAGATAATTTGAAGCTTTCCTTTGGATTCTTGGATATGGCTGCTACTTGCTCTATTCTTTTGAGAGCAATATATTGTTTCCTCTCTTTTAGACAATACTATAATCTTGGTTTTTCATTTGGATAGTTTAGTAAAAATAAATCCAAGATAATAATAATATAAGCAATATGTTAGAGATATTAATCTTTGTATTAACCTTCACTGTAACATTTAGTGCACTTCTAATAAGCTTTAAGATAAATTTATATAGTGCAATTCAAATAACCTTATTACTCCTTAAGAAATTTTGTAATATGCACTAATACTAACTCTTTAAAGAATGCTCAATAATTTTTACAACTTAATGTAATATTTATTTTGTAAGTAGATGATAGGAAGAATGTATATATCTCCTATTAATTTGTAGGTAATAACCCTTAACATAAACTATCTTCTGCACTTCCTTTGAGGACTTAAGATGCAACCTTTTTTTTCAACATTTGAATTCTAGTAAGGTGTTTAATTAAGTTAAGTAGTAATATGAATAAGTGTTCAAGTAATGAATCCTTTTGCACCTTAAACTACTTATCTTTGATGTCCTTTGAAGATGATGAATATATTGATGATTTTTTTCACCAAGTCTCTTTCTGGAATGGTTGTTGCTCATAACGATGAATCCTTTTGGTTTCTTTTCTTGAAACTATAGTAGATGGCTTAAACTTCTCCTTCAGGATTTAGCCTAGAACTTTTGAAGTTTTTTTGCTCATAATGTTGTCTTGATTACTACCTTCTAGCAGACAATTTATCTACTAAAATGTTGTCCTTTTGTATTTTTCTATGAATATAGAAAATCCTTATCTCCAAATTGTGCCTTCTTAGCTATGAAATGAAATCTCCAAATCTTCTTGGATTTGGTAGGTTTCTTCTATTTAAGTTCTCGTTCAACCTCCTTGATGAATTTTGACTTTAAACAAGAATTTGAAACTCCTTACAAAATTCTTCTCCTTTTGGGATTGTTGTCAGATGGCAATAATTGTCCCAATTATTTCACTATTATGAGCTTCTCCTTGGTAGTGAATTTCTCCAATTATTTCTTCTAGTAACTCCTTTAATGATTTCTTCAAATTCTACAATTAGGCTCTCCAAACATTTTTTCCTTGATATCTCTCCAAGGTCTTCTCTGTGTTTATCCTTGAGACATATCCAAGGTCTTCTTATCATAGCTTCTTTGGACTTCTTAATGAGACATTTCATTCGACCTTATATTATGGAAGTATTGGTAATGAGATATTCCTCTTGAATCTCTAAAATTTACTGCTTCTAGAATCACGAACAAGAATTTGCTAGTCCTTCTCTATCTCTTCCAATAATGGAAGCTATTCAATGAGAACTTCTATGGGTCTTCTTCAACATCTTTTGAAGAAGTCTTCAATGTATAGCAGGGCTACTCTAGCCTTTTTCTTGTCTTCTACAATCTATAGGTCTTAAATATTCTCTAGATATCACCAACCTCCAATATTCTAGACCTATCGTAGCTATAATAACATTGTTAGATTTTGATGAAGTATGCTATGGGAGATAGAATTCACAAGATGCATAAATATAATGAATTTCAGAAATGACAGAAATATGCTATTAATAGAACTCACAAAAATATAAAATTGAATATAATATATAGAAACCTACTCTACCAGTGCATGCTCAGAGCAATGCACTCACACAACCTCACTCTATTCACTATGAGCCTTCATATATAAAGTAGGTAACCTGGCCCTTACTCTTCCTAACTACCATTCATATAACTCATGTGCAATTGGACTCCTTGTACATTTACATTATTGCAAATTGACACTTGTCCATTTATTGATTCTATTCCAAGTAACTCCTAATCTAATAATGTACCTAAGGTGGTACATTAACATGTACCTAAATAATTTAATATACTCTAACATGAAGCAATTTGAAAATACCCCACATATGACAAAGAGCTCTATTTCATTGTCCAAGCATGTAAACATTGACAACACTACATATTGTAAAAGAAAATCATCATCCATATAGATCATAGACCTTTAGAGTTCATTTAGACATAGAGTAATATAAGGAATTAAAGCCTTAAAAAGTTGACCACATATATATAGCAATTTTATTTAATCATCAAGCATAAGATAAGAAGTACAAATTCAACAACAAATTATTTGAGTTGACTTTTAATCATAACATTCACCACCATGCTTGATTCTTATGGGTATTATTCTTCTAATTCTCCAACTTGTATGAAGTATATTTTGATTTTGATATGCATAACAAGATATTTATGTGGGTAAGAATGTTTCTAATTTGTATTTGTAAGATAATATCCTCTATCACATAGAACATATTTGTGTACCAAATAGTGAGTGCTCAAAGGAGATTTGGGAAGTGCACTTTAGCAAAGTAGCAAGTCACCTTACGATGAAAAAACATTGGTATTGATTTAAAATTACATCTATTAGACCATAATGAGGAATAATTTTGAGAGGTGCATCAAGTCATGTACCCCATGCATTGTTTCAAAACCAACCAATAAGAAGTAGGGACTATAGAAACCATTACTAGTGTCATCCAAACCTTGGCAAATCTATTTGCATGGATTTCCTCTCATTTCACCTACAAATAAGCATGGTCATAATTATATTTTTATAGTTGTTGATCCAAAAATGATGATCATGATTCCTTTTAAGAAATCTATTTCAGTTGAGAAGACTAATACACTCTATTTTAGTCATGTTTCGCTCAATTTTAGATTTTCATACTTCATTATATCTAACAAGATAGATGATTTCTAAGCATATTTTGTCACACCCTATGGAGAATTATTGACACCAAGTCATCCATATCCATACCCTTCCATCCTCATCCTAAGGGTCAAATAGAAGTTGTGAATTGTTGTACATCTTATTTGGATGTGTAATTCCAAGTATCCATGCACATGGGATGATATCCTCCATTATATTCAACATGGGTATAATCAATCTCTACATAACTATACAAAATATAGCCAATTTCATATTTGTTTTGGGTTCCAATCCTTGGCACCCACTAATTTATTTCTTCCTATGCAATCCATGAAGTAATTTCCTAGGGATGAGGTGGAGGGAAGTTTTTCGCAGGATTTTCCAAACTATCAAACTTTTTTTTGCCATATATCAATCATCCGTACTCGGATTGAGCTACAATTTTGAGGGTAGATTCCTGAAAAACCCTATAACATCTCCACCAATTTTCATATAATTGGGAGCAATACAGATCCTAGTGCATCCCTATATGTGAATGATATATTTTTCTAGTGGCTATGTGAGGGTTTCATCTGGGTTGAGTGCAAGCAGCTCTAGAGGTTGGTTTTTAGGGCCTTCGGGCCCTAGCGGCTAATATTTTTATGGTTTATGCTCAATATTTTAGTAGTAAATGTTGCAGGGGATCCAATATGGGTTAGAAAATTTTCTTTCAACAGATCATATTGTGAACTTGAGTGACAACAAATTCCAATTTTTTGCACAAAATAAAAGTGAAAACCATACCTTTCCACGATAGCTAGGGCAAGGATTAAAGAGATCATGAAATAAGTTCCATGTAGTTGATCAAAAAATGGCTCATATCTCAAGTGAATCTGGTGCTAAGGTGCACCCACAAAATAATCCTACTATGAAAACCCCTATCAAGGGTAATAATTTTGAATACTCAGCCCCAAAAATAAATTTTAGGGATGTCCTCTATGGTGGACAGCCTCATCCCAATTCTAATATCAATCTTAGGGCTTCCCATAAACCTCTAAGAATGCCTAATATTGATCCCAGGAAAATGGAGTCAAGATGTCTTAAAGCATCTGATGGAACTCCTATTGTTAAGCTTGATATGGGTAACATTCAAACTGGCATTGAAGATTTGGAAAAAAGAGGACTAATTTGTTGATTCGTGGGTTTTCTTTTGAGTCTATTTGCTTTCAAAGTCTGGGTTGCAAAAAGATGGAAAACTAAAGGTGAGTTACAAATATCTATTTATCCAAATGGTTATTTTCTTGTTTTATTTGCTAATAATGAATATGGAGAGAAAAATTTTCAAGGTGGTCCTTGGTTTTTTGGAAGGGCAGGGATTTTCATGAAGCCCTTGCATACTAAATTTAAAGCCGGAGAAGAGATGCCTTCTATAGCTCCCATGTGGGTTAGACTCTTTGGCCTCCCTATTGAATTTTGGAATCATACTATTTTTTCTTCAATTGGAAACTCTTTAGGAACTTTTATGATGACTGTTGATTGTACTCAAGATTTTGAACATATTATTTATGCTCGTATTTGTGTTTTAATGGATTTTGACAAACCCCTACCTAAAAATATCACATCACAATTTGGGGAAGATACTTGGGAGAAAGTAGTGGACTATGAGAACATTCCTTTTCATTGTAGAATTTGCCATGAATATGGTCATTTGTTCAGTGCTTGCCCAAATAAAATTCCTGATCAAAAGAAAGAAGATATAAACTCAACAAGTTTCCAAATACCTAAGAAGAAGAACACTTAGAAAAAACCAGTTATGAAGGATCAATCAAAGTCATCTGCTAATATGTTTGAAATCCTTTCCACAAATGATGTCCCAAGTGAGGAAGAGGAAATAATGGAAACTAAAATCTTAGAAACACAATTTAAATATGAATGGAAGAACTCAAAGACAAACCAACAAATCAAAGGTTTTCAACATAAAAAAAGGGAGAAAATTTACACAAGAAAAACAATTTTTCAAATGTCAAAACTTTAAATAATGCAGGTCCCAATATAGACTCCATTGAACCATCTAGTAAAATTTTGGCTGTGTACGAGCATTCTTCAAGGTTAGAATCCATCTAAAATTCAATTGGAATAAGTCAAGAAACAAGGAAAAAAAAATTGAAGATGGATTCTAATCAAAAAGCAGGTCACAAGACCAATCAATATCATATGGTAAAAGAAGGTGAAAAACTTGTAGAGGAAGGTAAGATTAATGCCCTTCCCAAATTTTTTAGCCCTGGTATTAATGAAGATCATCACTTGGAATATTAGAGGACTCAAAGGGAGTCTTTCAAAACAAAATGAAATTAGAAGAATGATTCAGATAAATCATCCACATCTTTTTTTCCTTCAAGAAACAAAGATGTCAATGGAGGATATGGACTCAATTGCCAATAAAATTTGTCTAGCTAGAAAAGTGGTTTCCCTCAGTTCCCAAGGGACTTTTGGTGGCATTGTTTGTCTTTGGGACCCAAAAGAGGTAGTTATTCACCATATGGTTTGCAGTTGGGGTTTGTTGGCTATAGCTATTCAAAGTAGACATTCCAACCAAATTATGCTTTGCATTACTGTTTATGCTCCGACTTCTTTGGAGGAAAAAAGAAGACAGTGGAAGGATATTACTCATATTATCTCTCATTTTCTTGAAGCTTGGATCTTGATCGAAGGATATTTCAATACCATCCTCTCTCTGGATGAGAAAAGGAAGGGAAATAGAAATTTGGACAAAAGCACTGACCTCATGAGCGAATATATTGCAAACCTCCATCTTGTGGATATCCAACCAGATAATGGCCTTATGACTTGGTCTAACAAAATTTAAGGCTTAGATTGTATAATGGAGAGATTGGATAGGTTTTTGCTCTCTAAAAATTTCTTAATCCATGGTCACATTCCTAAAGTGAAGACTCTTAATAATGCTGGTTCGGATCATTGGCCAGTCATGGTGGAAATGTGGAAAACCAATGTGAGTTTCTCTCCTTTTTATTTTCAATTAATGTGGCTTAGAGATATTTCCTTCAGACCTCATGTGCAACAATGGTGGAAGGAAGGTAAACCTAGGCATGGGACTAAGATGTTCTATTTTTCCAAAATACTGCAATACATTAAATCCAAAATCAAGACTTGGAACTGGAAAGATTTTGGGGATGTTCATAAAAAAAACATGAAGTTATTGCTCATATTGAAAATTTGAATAAGAAAATCCGTTTAGATGGCCTCACAGAGAGGAGAAGTGCAGATGAAATTAAACTCACAACTCAGTTAGAGGAATGGGAAAAAAGATAAGAAATCTTATGGAAGCAAAAATCTAGAATTCAATGGCTCAAAGAAGGAGATCAAAACACAAATTTCTTCCACAAATCTCTTCTAGATCGAAGATCTCACAACTTTATTTCTTCCTTAAAATCATATTCTAGAGATGTTGTTTATACTTGGGATGGCATGAACTCTATTGTTGTTGATTACTTTTCCAATATTTTTGTTGCTAATCCTCTTGACTCAGCTTCACAACAAAATGTTCTTCAAGCAATCCCTTCTCTTATCACTTCTAAGGAGAACTCTATTTTTACTACTCCTATTACTATCAATGAGCTTCAACAAGTAGTTTTTAAAATGCAAAAAGGGAAAACCTCGAGTCCTGATGGTTTTCCCATTGAGTTCTACCAAGAGTTTTGGGATATCCTTCATGTTGATTTATTAGAGGTGGTGGAAGAAGCCAAGAAAGCCAAAGAAATTTTGAAGGTTATCAATAAAACTTATATTACTCTTGTTCCAAAAGCTCAAGAGGTTGATCATATCTCAGTTTTTAGACCTATTGCTTTATGTAATGTTCTTCTCAAAATCATTACTAAAATCATGGCAGAAAGGTTGAAGCCTATTTTGCATAAGATTATTTCCCCAGATCAAGGGGGTTATGTGGAAGGACGTCAAATAGTAGATGAGATAGTTCTTTCTCAAGAAGCCATCCATTCCATGGATATGTAAAAATATCCTTCCATGTTCATTCGGTTAGACTTATCCAAAGCTTATGACAGAGTGGATTGGCACTTCCTTATCAAAGTTTTGAGGCAATTTGGTTTCTCTAAGGATTGGATGGATTGGATTATGGGATGTATCTCTTCAGTTTCCTACTTAGTTCTTATCAATGGCAGGCCTTCTCAGTCATTCCCATATTCCAGAGGTATTAGGCAAGGTGACCCGCTATCCCCTTATTTATTCATCATTCTTGTTGAATGCTTGGGTAGGACTATAACCAAAAAGAGGGAAAACAAAACCCTTGAGGGAGTTACCATTGCTCATGGAGCTAGACCTATCTCTCATATTCAATTTTTGGATGACTCTACTCTTTTAGGTAAAGCTACAGTTAAGGAAGCTTCTAATATTAAGCAAATCATTAGTTATTTTTCTAAAGATACGGGGCAGTTGATCAATGAAGACAAATCTAAAGTTATTTTCTTTCACTGCTCTACTAGATAGGAATCCATGGTCTTGGATAAATTAAGATATAAGAAGACCTCCCTTCCAATCACTTATTTAGGTATTCCCATAAATATTCAAAAGCAAAAAAATAAATATTGGAATTGGTTGTTGGACAAAGTCAAGAAGAAAATTGGAAAGTGGACCAATAGGTGGCTTTCTTCTGGGGGTAGAATCACCTTGGTAAAATCAGTCCTTCAAGCTATTTCTATTTATGTTTCTTCCATTTTGAATATCCCAAAGGTTGTTCTTCGAGAATTGGATCAAATCAGTCATTGTTTTCTTTGGAGTGGTACTAAGGAGAAAATAAAATGGGCCTTGGTGAAATGGGATACTTTATGTCTTCCTAAGAATGAAGGGGGGTTAGGATTTCAGTCTTCTATTAATAACAACAAAACTTTAGCTACTAAATTATATTGGAGGATGTTGCATAACCCCAATGCTCTTTGGGCCAATAATCTCCATGCTAAATATGTTGAGAACAAAAGTCCTGAAGACCTTGTTCGCTATCAACTTCCTACCAAAGGTTCTCCCATTTTAGCAGTTCTTAAGACTGGTGAGGATTTGATAAAGAAAAATTTATTTTGGATCATTCATAATGGTCAACAGGCAAATTTTTGGACAGATTCTTGGGATGGTCACAAGCCTTTGATAACTTAGTTTCTCGATTGGAGGCCTTGGATGGAGGAGCTTCACCGAGCTAACTGGATAAAGGTGGCTAATTACTATCGATACTATACTGTTAATCCAAAGGTTGGTAGATATTGGATCCCTATTAAGGAATGGCCTATTCAAATCCTAGAAAGGTAAAGACAAGATATCCAAGGCATCCTTCATATGAGATCCCTCTCTTGGTCCCATGAAAAAGATTGTTTTGGATGGAACAACACTACTAAGGGTGAGTATTCAGTTGCTCAAGGTTATTTGACCTTATGCCATAATAATCCCAACCATTCTTCTAACATATTTTCTCGATTGTGGGCTCAAAATATTTGGCCTAAGGTGAGGTTCTTTAATTGGCTTTTATTGCATCGTAGGGTGCTTACTGGTGAGCAACTTATGAAGTGTGGTTTTCATGGTCCTTTTAGATGTGAAATGTGTGAAGAGAATGTAGAAAATCTCAACCATATTTTTATTGAGTGTACTTTAGCCTTTGATCTATGGAGGAGAATGGCCACTTTACTTGGCTTACAGTGGTCCAATTTTTTTACTTTTGAATAGCTTTGGAGGGATTGGCCTAATCAAGAGGGTGTTGATCATTTTATTAGGCAGTTAGTTTGGATGGGTTCTTAGTTTGGATGGGTTCTACCATTCTTCTTTGGAATATTTGGAATGAAAGGAATAGCCAAATTTTTAATCAAGATAGGAAGGATATTCACTATATTTGGCAAAATACCATAGCCAACTTAGTTGAATCAGTCCATCAACTCCTTAATCACCCCCAAAACTCCCACCAAAGATGGGATCAAGTGATGCAAAGATTGAAGATTAAATATTCTAAGGGCAACCAACTTAAAGGGAATGTGAGTATTAGTAAGATGGATAGGACAAGAAATTGGCAACCTCCTCCTAAGGATTTTGGAAAAGTCAACATTGATGGAGCCTCTAGAGGGAACCCTAGAAAAGCCAATGTGGGAGGAATTGGTAGACTTTCAGATGGCTCCCTAGTTTTTACTTTTGCTGAGAATTTGGGTATTCTTTCCAATAACCTTGTTGAGGGGTATGGTATCCTCAGAGGCCTTCAGGAGGCTACTAAGGTTGGATGGGAAAAGGTGTTAGTTGAGTTTGACTCTCAACTTATGATTAATCTCTTGAAGACTCCTTCTAAGAATCATAAGGTGGATTGGAGAATAAAAAGAATTATTGAGAAGATTAAATTAATCCAGATGGGATTTTTGAAAGTTGATTACAATCATGTGGTCAGAGATCAAAATAAGAGTGCTGATGCTTTAGCTAATTGGGCTTTGGACAAAGGTGATATTACTTGTTATGGCCAACCTCCTAGATGGTGGGCTTCTCAAATTAGGGAAGCTCTTCTTTCTATCATTTCTTTGGATGGCTCCAGTTCTAAAGGTACCTAGTTTCTTCTTGATTTTTTTTTTGCTTCTCTTTGGTTCATTCAGTTTTTTTTAGTTCCATAGCTCATTCTATTCTTTCTTTTGTTTCCTCTGTTGATTCTTGCCTTAATAGTCTTATGGTCTAGATAGGTCATTGTTATGTTCATTTTTTTTTTTTTTTTTAAGGTGGGTGGGTTCTTTTGTTTTGTTTTGTTTTTGTGTTCTTTGTGTTGTTTTTTCTTGTTCTTGTGTTTTTGTTGTTTTGTGTTTTTTTTTTAATGTTTTTTGTTATTGTTCTTGTGTTTTTTTCATTCTTGTTCTTGGGTTTCTCTTTGTTTGTGTTAATTCGTGTTTTTATGTGTGAGTGTTTTCTATGTTTTTTGTTTTTTTTTATTGTATGTTGTTGGTTGTTTTTTATTTTAATTTTTATATATTTTTTTAATTTTTTAGGTTTTGGTTGTGTTTATTTTTTGAGTTTTTTTTTGGGTTATGTCTTTGTAGTGTTCTATTGTTTTTGTCTTGTTTGTGTTTTTTTATGTGGTTCTTGTGTTTTTCTATGTGGTTCGTGTTGTGATTTTTTTTATCTTATTGTGCGTGTTTGGTTGTGCTTTTGTTTTTGACACACTCAAGGAGCATATTTTTTATTTTATTTTATTATTTTTGTTGTTATTTACTTATTTTTAAATTGGTTTTGTGTGTTTGTTTGCTCCTTGAGTATGTCAAATGTGGTAGGCCAGGTTCGAGTCCTAGGAATTTTTGGCGAAATGGATATCCCTGCCTCCTTGGGTCTTACCCGAAAGTGGCATCCCTTTTGGGATGTTTTCCACAAAAAAAAAAAAAAATGAAGTAATTTCCTAATTGACAAAAATAAGCAAAAAATAAAATAAGGTTTATGGAAAAAATGCATCATATACAACAATAACTCCATCACCTCTTAAAAAAGATAGGTTAAAAATAAAATCAACACCATGACCAACATAGATTCCCTGTTATGGAAAATTTTGATATCCTTAAAATAATGGTTGTCACATTACAAAAAATTTTAGAATCACAATAATATGCAAGCTTTGGTGGATTTGTTGCTTTGACCTAGATGGGATTTTGAGCAAATTCATAAAATACCAGGTCAGGTCTGGATGCCCCAATAAAAGCCTAATTAAACTTGGGTTTTCTATCTCTTTAGCTCTTCCAGATAAAATGATTTTGAATTGTATTTTGATAATGACCAAGCTTAATATAAAAATTAAAGACTGCAGACTGATGCCTTGTCCGTTGGGAAATCGTAGAAAGAGTTCAGATCTTTAAGAAAATATTGAAAAAGAGAAATAAAGAACTATTTTGATCACATACATTCGAATAACGTAATGCACATAAACATTGACCAATGAAATAAAGTGCTATTTATGTGTTCAAATAATGTAATCCATAAATAGACAACAAATACATTTACACAACAAATTTATAAGAAGGATGAGACCCAGATTTGTATTAAATTCCATATACAAGTTACAGTATAGGTCCAGAAGAGTGCGAAGGACTGAAGAAAATTAATACAATGATTCTTTATGTTCAAATAATGTAACTAAGAGCCTCCGATCTTTGATGCAGCTGTGGGAAATGATCTCAATGACCATATACACCTTCACAAATTCTTGCATAAATGGGAATAATGAGAGTGGGATAAAGGAATACTAACAAAAGGAAATATGACAACCTAAAATAGGGCACATTATACCTTGCTTGCAAAGTTTTACAATGGATGCTTGACAATTAATTATGGCTTGAAAGGCCTCTTTTATAGTTTGAATTTTGCAATTCTATTTTGAGTACTTGGTGCATATACAACCACTTTGGATCATCTCCACAATTAATTTTTGTGAATGTATTACAGCAAGTACTGAGTTATCATAGGCTATCAAAATTGGAGAAACTATGCCACCTATCCTCAAATATTTAGGTTGTTCTTGTTCTGTGTCTAGATCTAGTTTCTTTTCTGCTTTGATGATGGTAGACCCTGAAGTGATTTCCACTTTGCCTTTTCTTGGAATCTCAAATCCCAATATTTTTATAGTTTGATGCTATAATATAGTGTTTTACAGTTGGACTTTAGTGATTTACAGTTGGGTTGATGAGTTATCTCCTAGGTGATGTGTCATTTTGAGAATCTTCTTGATTCAAATGTGTCTCCAAATATTTGATTATTTTACTCATCCACACCAATGGAATTGCATAACTTGAGATAGATGACCAATAAAATGTAATTTGATCAACCTTCGAGACTTAGAGAAAGTATAAAAATTCCTCCTCCAATTTTCAACCAATGGGGCATTATCGGGTGAGATATTTGATCGATGGTGTTTAATCTATTTACTTGTCTGACATGAATAATTTTTAATAAAGCTTTCAGATCCAAAATTCCCAACTTTCTTGATTAAATTATTTTTAATTATGTCATCACTTTCAGAATTTAAATTGGCCCGATGTGATTAAATTATTTTTAATTATATCATCGCTTTCAAAATTTAAATTGGCCCAATATGATTAAATGATTTTTAATAGTTGCAATTCCAAAAAAAATCTTGATTAAAATAGCATTTCCATTAAAAAGCATTAGTAAAGTTTTTAATTAATATTTTTGTGGCCAATCAAATGTCATCGGATAAGTCATCTGCCTCATGCACATAGAAAGATTAATCATCAGCTAAGATATCTGACAAAGTTTTAAATGGTTGGGTGAATGCAGGTGCTATCATATGAGATATGTGACAAGAAAGGGGGCTTTGAGAAACTTAGTTGCTACTAAATATGGTTGCACGCAATAACCAAAGGGTGTATGGGTTGTTGTATGAAGGTGAAATGCATCGGGTGATATATCCGATGAAGCTTTTAGGGAGGAAGTTATAGGCAATGACTCTTTAAGATTATGTGTGATGGTCAATAGACACATGGGTGGTTAGGTGAGAAAAAGGGGCCATATTGTATTTTATCAGGTAATATGACTGACAATACTTTATTGGGTGGACTTAAAATATTTCATCGATAATATGATCGATAATAATTTATTTGGCAGAATTAAAGATTTTTCAGAAGTGATCGGGTGTCATGGCCAATGGAAATGATAATTGGGTGGATGACTTAGTAAATTTTAAATAACTTAGTATGTTTCAATGAAAATTGAATGGGTGCACTGGCTGATTACAGGGGTTACATCGGAGGACTCATCCGATCCAATTTTAGCACTAAAATTGGGTCAAAATAAAAAGTGTCTATATTTTGATAAAACTTCCTATGTTTTTAAATGAGGAAAATGGGTATCCAAATCCATTGATAAAAATTAAAAATTCATTTTTAATCATGAGATATTTCAATTAGAAATTCTCAGGCTGCTTTGGAAAATTGCTATTTTTAGAAATAATTGATGTCCAATTTTCTACAAATAAAGCACCATTTTGAATATAAGCTCAAAATATTTCCATAAGTTTTTGAATCAGCTCAAACGGAGTTTTCTAGCTCAAGTTATGTCCATTTTAATTTCACATCAAAATGTAGGGCAAAAGTATGAGATTGGAGTAATTGAAATTTTGAAAGACCTTAGAACTTGCATTTTCTGAAAATTTTAACTTTAAATAATGTAATTAAGATACAAATGTTCAATAATATTAAATCCAAATCATTGCAACTAGATCCCAGTCTTCAAGATGTAAAAATATCAACACTTTTGAGACTTCAATGTAATTAGGAATTTTTTAAACAATCCTGATGTAAGCCAAAAATTTAAATTAGACCCAAAACTTCAATTCTTTAGAATCATCAAAAATTGACCCTTGCACCCTAAGTTGACCTAGACAAAAATTTTGAAAAAATGGGGTGAAAAACCAAGTTGTAACTATGGGGTACAACATTCCCATATCAATTAAAGGATGGATATAAGGTATGGTTCTATCTCAAAAAGGAGATACTTGTACGACTCCTTAGAAATATTCAACCCCTTCACTATGGACCATACACCATCACCAGGAATGTGGAAGAGCATATATTCGAATTGATTCTTCCATATTATCTTGGTTTGAATTTAATCTTCAACGTTGAACTTAGCAAGCACTACCACTCATCTTTGTTGGACACTTATGTTGTAGAAAAATATGTGGACATTGAAGAACTCAATACAAATAGCTAAGAACAAATGGATGAGGATTAGAGTGTTGACACATATACTAAGACCACTATCAAGTAGTCCATTCATATGCATATTGTGGTTAAGGTAGGACAGCTTTATCACCAAGGAGAATGGATAAAAAAATAGACAAACAAAGAATTTTGCACCTAATATCAAAATCCAATGCAATGGGGACCATTGTTTTTCAAGGGGGATGAATGATCTAGGCATATTAACTTTTTTGGGCTTGTATTTATGCTAAAATACTATTTGTAATCTTAACTACATTATTCAAGGTATAACTATGTGCTTGAAACTCCATTTTGATCCATTCAAAAAACATTAGAAAGATATTAGGGAGAACAACAAATTTAGCTAGCAACTTTATTGCAAATAACATGCTAGTAAATTTTTTAAACAATGCTTTCAATACTATCAAATATACAAAATAAAATACTTACTAAAACTATTTATTCTCTATTTTTATATTTTTATAGTCAAAATGCATCTTTAGATATGTTTACATATTATTAGAAGATAAAAAATAAAAGGACAAGTCATATGTATGTAATTTTTATTTAATATGCTCTTTGTAACTCATGGAAGGTGAATTTCCATATTTCCATATGGGTGACCTAATTCATAGAAGGTGAACTACCACATTTCTATATGGGTGACCTTCCATATTCAATACAATGAATTTCCAGTATACCAATTATTGTATAAATATAGATGTACCCCTAATTGTAAAAAGAATGAGTAATGGATGATGCAATTTTATAGCTTCACATCTCTTCTTAGATATTGCTTGTATTGCACTCATGTTTTCATCAAGAAAGCAAATATTCTATTTTGTATATGTACTTTTATCTTTTGGTTTGTTATGATCTATTATTTTTGAATTGAGCTCTTTTATGACATTCCTTAACTAAAAATTTTATGTTTTGGATCAAATTCACTAATTTTTAGATTAAATATGCTTTGACATGATTATTTGGATTACCTCTAAACCTAAGTCGCTCTTGTAAATGGTTTGGAAAAATTATAACATAAATAATATAGTTAATATTTCCTCAAGGTATTCAATATATATGCCAACCTATATATGCTATGAAATAGATAAGTTACAAATGTAATGGTTATTGGGTTTGTTGAAATTGACTTGATATGGGTGAAAGAATAGTATGGTTTGGAAGTTATTATGGGAATGTAAAAATTTAAAATGTTTATATGAGGATTAGTAATTTTTTTTTTTGGTAAGTAAGAGAATATTATAATTAACACCGGGTTTTAACTGGTTGACCCAAAACCATTTTACAAAATAGGGTCCACTGACCAACTGGACAAAGGCCAAGCCCTAAAAGTTTAAACTGACAACAAAAATGGCCAAGACCTACTCTTCCATTAGAATACAACCAAACTAAACTATGGAAGCCTAATATTATGGCCATCGAGAAAGAAAGACGCAAAAAAGAACTAACAAAGACAAAAACTAATCATGCAAGCACCATGAAGAGTAGCTTGTGCCCATATAAAAATAATAGAATATGGTCAAAAAAAAAAAAAAACATCCCATAGAATGGACAGCCAAGAGGCCAAGCAGTCTTCCTTGTAGTCCTCATAGATGGGTATGATACATAATATATTGAATTGAAGAGAGAAGTTACAAAGTTTTCATATTCTCAACCTTAATAAAAGAAAGTTTGTAAGATAATAATTTTTAGAAGAATGTTTAAGATTGACTATAATGTAACTAAAAAGGTCAAAAAAACTAGTAGTGGTAGTTTATTGTCCAATATATTTAAGAATCTCTTAAGCACATTTTGTGGAATGATCCAATAAATAATTTATTTAAAGATGCTATAATATTTAATGAGGATTGAAAAATAATGTTACTTTTATCCATTAATTTTGAATGGTGAATATTATTACAGTAAGGTGTAAAAATAATTATAGTAGATTCAACAAGGGGAAATTAAAAAAAAAAAATTCTTAAACATACCAAAATATTGTTGTCATACATTTGAGGGCATCACATACTAAATCAAGAATATTTGATATCTACTAAGTCATTTGGGGTATATCCATAAGATGCATGGGTAATATATTCTTAATGCATGACTAGTTACTTTCAAGATTTCTTCCTACATTGTTAGAAGGTGTTTGATATTTAAAAGTAAAATATCATTATGATAAAAATTAATATACTATTAAAAATGACATAAAAGAACATAATGAGATTAAAAAACATAAATTTAATTGATGATCTATCTATCCATCTATCTATATCTATATGTACATATATATATATATATATATATATATATATATATATATATATATATATATATATATAATAAGAATATAATTTATAAAGCATACAAAGAAACTAGAAAGGAAGCAACATTTAAAGAAGGTAAACATTGATTGAAAGGAATTTAAATGCAAAACATAGATAATTCAAGCAGTAATTTAAAGGTACATCTTCCAACAATTAAATAATTATTACATATAAACAAGTATGATAAATCCTCCATACTCTTAAATAATAATATATTATATCAATTTCATCAAGGAAATCTTCCCATAATTAAAACATATTTAATGATAATTAAATCATTATAAATAAAATCAAACTGATACATCGGTTCCAACTACCTCCTTGGTTGTCCTCAAATTTCTATCGATCATTTAAGGATAGTAGGGGATTAGGGCACTCATGGTTCCA
This sequence comes from Wollemia nobilis, assembly GCA_028583015.1. Taxonomy (NCBI): domain Eukaryota; kingdom Viridiplantae; phylum Streptophyta; class Pinopsida; order Araucariales; family Araucariaceae; genus Wollemia; species Wollemia nobilis. The sequence continues at coordinate 10,803,972 of JAQPPZ010016934.1, forward strand.
TGATAGACATGCTTCTAAATGCATTTACTTATTTCATTGCCAAATTGCAACTATAAAAATCAAATCAAAGTATCTAACCATCTATTGCATAGTTGATATCAATAAAAAACTCTATTTTCATTTTTCCCTCTCATTACCCAATGAGATTCTTTCAACAAATACAACTAGATTATAGGTTTTACTTTAATTAATTCTTTCAACCTTTATTTGACAAGTTAAAGTCCCATACCTTTAATCATAAAATAAACTAGGTTCCTCTACTTCCATAAATTAAGCCTCATTACTTAATTCATAAAATAGACCATTTTTCTTTATTTCATAAATTAAAGTCCCATACCCTTAATTTACAAAACAAACTATTTTCATTTTTTTAACAAATCAAAGTCACTTACTTTAATCCATAAATAAACCACCTTCCTTTACTTTATAAATTAAAGTCTCATACCCTTAATTTACAAAACAAAGTATTTTTATTTATTTAATAAATCAAAGTCACTTACTTTAATCCATAAATAAACCACCTTCCTTTACTTTATAAATTAAAGTCTCATACCCTTAATTTACAAAACAAAGTATTTTTATTTATTTAATAAATCAAAGTCACTTACTTTATAAACTAAAGTACAATACCTTAATTTACAAAGCAAACTATAAATCCTTTCTTTCTTATTAACCAAAGCCCATAACTTTAATTAATAAAATAATATAAACTCTTTCACAAAATCCCATAACTTTAATTAATAAAATAATATAAAATCTTTCTTTTCATTAACTAAAGCCCATAACTTTAATTATGTTGGAAATTTTGAGTAATTATGTTGTCATTGATGTCAAGTGTTAGATGCAAGCAAAGTTCATCTCAGTGCAAGGGAATTGATAAAAAGAGGGTTAAAATATTTATATTTTAAGCCCAAGAGATTTGGGACAAAGCTCCACATGGTTGGTTAAAAGGTTGAAGGCCCTGGTCTAAAAATCCCAAAGGAAGAAAATGTCTAGGCTCAAAAAGGAAATAATATTATAATATTTAATATTATAATATTATAATCTTAAAGTTATAAAGTTAAGCCTAAGGTTCAATTATAAAATAATTATAATATTTATATTATAATATTTTATAACCCTAAGTGGGTTTGGCGCCAACTTTGAAAAAGAATTTTTAAATTCTTAAGCATCGTCGACGTCCTTAGCATGGTGGTAAATCCATATTTATATGGTAATGTTTGGTGCCCTAAGGTTGTGGTTCGATGCACATTTTCAAGGGATTAATTCGATTTTTAGCATGCGCAATCATGAGTAGAAGAAGATAAATTTTTATTTAAAAAAGAGAAAAGGGCTTTGGATGGGTATAAGGATAAGATCGTGGAATCTTATCACCAACCAGGTGGTTGGCCTAGCGGTAGACTAGGTAGTGTTAAGACGCGGGGCAAACAACAGGTTGTGAGTTCAAATCCATTCGATGAAAGTTTTGTTTAGTCTTTATTGAAAAGGAAGTGTGAGCGAAGATCAAAGTGTGAATCATGTACTAGTAGTTTCATGTGGGTGGTTGGCCTAGTGGTGGCCCAAAGGGTGCTAGCGCACTAGCAATTGGTAGGTGTTGTGTTCGAATCTCTTGTAGCAGTTTTGGTAAGCATTAATTAAATTTTTAATTGCCTAAGGTTGAGGGTTAGGTGCATGAGGTGTATTTGATTATTTGAGCGTTGTTGACTTAGGGAGGTATAAGGGGAAATAATTTTTAATTATTTCTTGCAATTTATTTTGGAGAAAAATATTATGAAAATGTCTTTTTTGAAAAGTGATTTTGTGGAGTAATAAGGATTTTTGATAAATATTTTATGAATGTGTTTAAAATTAAGAGGGAGTTAAAAGGTGTATGAAGTACTTTTATTGCTTGTATTTTTGCTTCATTTTGAAGGGCTTGGTTTTATGATTTAATGCTCTAGTTTGAGAAACCAAGAGAGTTGGTTTGGAATTTAATTGTGCACACTTGTTGAGAGAGGTTTTCTAACATATGAAAAGGTGTTGTGCTAACTTTTATAGTTGCAAAAGATATCCTGTTTGTGAGATAGTTTTGAAGACATATCTCCATAAGAGCAAATTAAGAGGTATGGGCACATCTTTCCTTATTTAAGGTGTTTTGTTGAAGTGAATATTTTTGAACATAAGGTGGAGTGAAAAGGATTGTTTGATAAGCATTGTTGGAAATATTTGAGTTAGGATTTGTGCTTCATGGTTGAATGATTTTGGAATCATTTGAGATAGAGTTTGAGAATAAGATTGTGCTTGCATTGTTGAAAGAATTTGAGATATTTGTACTAGAGATTGTGAACTACTTGTACTAGGGTTGAAGATAAGTTTTGCATCTTTGAGAAATATTTTTGAGCATGTGTTATAAATTATTATAAGCATGTATTAGAGCAGAATTGAGTAGATATTGTGAGTAGGTTAGAGATAAATTTTGAGCAGGTTAGAGATAGAATTGTGAGAAAGTTTGAGGTAGACTTGTGAGTAGGTTTGAGGTATATTTTGAGCAGGTTTGAGATAGATTTGTGAGCAGGTTAGAGGTAGACTTTTTAGTAGATTTAAAATAGTGTTGTGAATAGATTTGTGAGTAGATTTGATTAGAGTTTAGCAGATCAAAGGTTATAGAGTTCTCCTATGGAGAGAGATCCACAAACCAAAGTAGAGAGGATAGAGTTCTCCTATGGAGAGAGATCCACAAACTAGAGCAGAGGGGATAGAGTTATCCTATGGAGAGAGATCCACAAATCAGAGCATAAGGGGATTGGTGTCTCCTTTGGACAGAGGTCCATAAACATTGTAATAGGGATTTGATTCCCAAAATATTCATTGAGAAAATTTATAAGGAATATTTTCTCCATGGAGTAGCCCACATTGGGTGAACCACATTAAATCATGTCTCTCATGTGTGTGATGATGTGTGCATTATTTACTACTTTGATATTATTGTTGTTATCATTTGGATTGAAAAGTAAAAGGTTTTATCTTATACTGTTCACCCCCCTCTCAATATAAGCTTATGTTCTTCAATTGGTATCAGAGCGGGTTCCTTCATGAAAAGCCTAACAACTTGAAGGAAGATCCCACAAGAACATACATGACCTCAAAAATGGAGAAGAGGCCATGATCGACATAAAAGAGGAATTTATTGCTGCTCTTAGAAACTTGGAAAAGGTTAGAAGGAAGAATTCAAGTTTGAAGGATCAAATCCAAGAGGATGAGGAAGCAAAGATGGAACTTCTACAAAACCTCATAGAGCTCAAGGTAAAAGTTGAAGAGGGAAGGAAAATTGAATAGGATATGGCAGAACAATTAAAGGCAAAAGAGTTAGAATGTGAAATATTGGAATCAGAAATTGTCTCTCTAAGAAAGGAAGTTGAAAAGACTAAGGGTAAGTTACAACAAGATATAAAGTTAGGGAAACAAAAAGAGGAGTCAAGCTCCCAAGGAACAAAGATATCAAAAGAAGAAGAGCCCATGACTTATGCTAATGCATTGAAAGGCAAAAGCATCAAGAAGGAAGAAGGCAAAGAAGATCCATGGACAAAAGTCAATTATAGGAATAACAAAGGAAGAAGCATGTGACCATATTATTCAAGGCACTCCAACAGGTTACAAAATCTCTTCCATGGCTATTGTTTTTCATGTAACAAATATGGTCATAGAGTTGTACATTGCACTGGTTATGTGAGAGATAATGTTGATAGAAATTTCAATTATTTTGCACCTCTCATGAATGACAATATCATATGTTACAAATGCAATAACTTTGGGCACAAGGCCAAATGGTGTAAAATGGTATTTCTTGAATTAAGAAAAAAGAAAGAGGATCAGAAGGCTCAAAAGAATACAACCTCAACAATTAGGAGAGAGAGAAAAGAGCAAGAAAAAGTGAAGTCAATGTTGGTACAAACAACTCTTCATGTGCAAGATAAGAGAAAATAATGGTTTCTTGATAGTGGTTGTTCAAGTCATATGACAGGGGACAAGAGTAAATTTCTTGTACTTAAAGAAATCAATGGAGGATCAGTAAAATTTGGTGATAATGGTTCAACAAAAATCTATGGGAAAGGAACCTTGAGTTTAGATAATGGAAAAACAAAGATAGAGAATGTATTGTATGTCAAGGGATTGAGGCACAATTTACTAAGTGTAAGCCAACTTTGTGATCAGGGGCACATGGTAACTTTTCATCCAAATAGATGTGAGATCAAAAAATCTAAAACTGGAAAGCTCATTGCAGATGCCAATAGAACTACAAACAATCTCTACATGCTAAGTGAGATTAAGGGAGAAAAGTGTTTCTTATCACAAGAAGATGAGATTTGGTTATGGCATAGAAGAATGGGTCATCTGAACTTTGACAACATAGTAAAAATAAGCAACAAGCAAGCAGTCAGAGATTTACCCAAGATAAAAAGGCCACAAAACACAATTTGTGCACAATGTCAGCATGGAAAGCAAACAAGAACAAGTTTCAAGTCAAAATAATTTACGTCATCTGAACCATTGAAACTAGTTCACACTGACCTATGTGGTCCTACAAGGACAAAGAGTCTACTAGGTGAAAGTTACTTCATGTTATTTATAGATGACTTCTCCAGAATGACTTGGGTAGCCTTCTTAAAAGAAAAGTCAGAAGCCTTTGAGAAGTTCAAGGTATTCAAAGAATTAGTAGAAAATGAAATAGGTAGAAGGATTAAGTGTTTAAGATCAGATAGAGGAGGAGAATTTACTTCAGGTGAATTCATAGATTTTTGTGAACAACATGGGATCAAAAGAGAATATTCAGAAGCAAGAACTCCTCAACAAAATGGAGTAGTTGAAAGGAAAAATAGGACTATTGAAAATATGGCCAGAGCTATGTTGAATGAGTCTAATATTTTAGATGGTTTTTGGAGAGATGTAGTTCATACAATAGTATATATCATCAATAGAGCTCAAGTAAGAGTAAATCATCACAAAACCCCATATGAGCTCTAGAAAGGGAGACCAACTACTATAAAATATTTCAAAAATTTTGGAAGCAAATGCTACATAAGATGGGAAGAGAAAAATTTGGGTAAGTTTGATTCAAGATGTGATGAGGGTATTTTCCTTGGCTATTCCACTAAGAGCAAAGCCTATAGGTGCTATAATAAGAGGACACATACAATTATGGAAAGTATAAATGTGATAGTTGATGAACAGATAGGGTCAAAAGAACCAATTCAAGAAATTGTGTATCAAGAAGAAGAAAGTTGCCAAGAAGAATTAGGTGAAGAATCAGAAGAAGAAGAAACACAAAGAACACTACCTAAGACTCCATCCAGGTATGTGCAAAAAAATCATCCAAGAGATCTAATTATTGGAAATCCAGATGAAATATAGACAAGGAGGAAGATAATAGGAACTAGTGAGCATGCAAATATTTCCTTGTTATCTAAAATTGAGCCCAAGGATTTCAATGAGGCAAGAGAAGATAAGTTTTGGGTCAAGGCAATGGATGAGGAATTGGATCAAATAGAAAAAAGTGAGACTTGGGAACTTGTCCCATGACCAAAAGATAAGAATGTAATTGGCACTAAATGGGTTTTCAGAAACAAGTTAAATGAAGATGGTCAGGTAGTCAGAAATAAAGCAAGATTGGTATGCAAAGGTTATGCACAAGTTGAAGGGATTGATTTTGATGAAACATTTGCTCCTGTTGCATGACTTGAGGCCATAAGGATATTTTTAGCTTTCTCAAGTTTCAAAAACTTCAAAGTATATCAAATGGATGTTAAATCAGCTTTTCTCAATGGTGTCTTGGAAGAAGAGGTCTACATTGAGCAACCTGAGGGGTTCAACCTAACTGATAAGCCAGATTATGTATGTAGATTAAAGAAGGCTCTTTATGGACTAAAGCAAGCTCCTAGAGCTTGGTATTCAAGGTTGGATAAGTATCTTCAAGAATAGGGTTTCAGGAAAGGAATAGTGGATAGTAATTTATACATCAAAAATGAAGGAAATGACTTACTAATTATGGTTGTTTATGTGGATGATATCATTTTTGGAGGTAATAATGATAAGATGTGTCAAAAATTTGCAAAGAGTATGCAAAATGAATTTGAAATGTCAATGCTTGGTGAGTTGTCCTTCTTTCTTGGACTACAGATTTCACAATCAGAGAAGGGTGTATTTCTCTCACAAACCAAGTATATAAAAGAGATGCTGAAGAAATTCAAGTTAGAAGATTGCAAACCAGTAAGTACCCCCATGGTTATAGGATGCAAGTTGAGTAAATATGATGAATCTCCTGAGGCAAATCAGACATTGTATAGATCTATGATTGGCAGCTTACTATATGTCATAGCTACAAGACCAGATATAATGCAGGTAGTGGGACTGGTGGCAAGATTTCAAGCAGCACCAAAGGAAACACATGTAATGGTAGTAAAGAGGATTCTCAGGTATTTAAAAGGGACTATGGATTTTGGACTCTGGTATCCCAGAAGTGATAATTTCACTCTCATAGCATATACAGATGCAGATTGGGTAGGCAGTATTGATGACAGAAAAAGCACAAGTGGAGGAGCGTTCTTTCTTGGATATTGTTTAGTCTCTTGGCTAAGCAAGAAATAGGCATCAATATCCTTATCCACAATAGAGGTAGAGTACATTGTAGTGGTTGCTTGTTGTACATAGGTGTTATGGATGAAGTAAACTTTAAAGGACTTCAAGATAGAGCATGATCATCCTATCTCCATACTATGTGATAATACAAGTGCTATAAACATTTCAAAGAATCTAGTGATGCACTCCAGGACCAAGCACATTCCAATAAAATACCATTTTATGAGAGAACAAGTGATGGATAAGCAAGTCAAATTGGAATATGTTACTACAAAGGAACAAATTGTGGATATTTTCACTAAGCCACTTCCAAAGGAAACTTTTGAGTATCTTAGAAGAAAATTGGGAGTAGTTTTACTCCCACCCCAAAATTAATCACCTCAAGGAGAGGAGGTGGGAGGGGGCTGAGCTAAGAGTCTTATATTTAGCCCCAAAGGAGTCCCTTTGCCATTGATGTCAAAGGGGGAGAGATTTGAGTAAGGGGAGAGCATTCAATAGGGGAGCAATTTCTAAGGGGAGCAGATTTGGAATCAAATGGTTTGAAAAAGGAATTTTTAGAAAAGGGTTGCCATCAATGACAAAGGGGGAGATTGTTGGAAATTTTGAGTAATTATGTTGTCATTGATGTCAAGTGTTAGATGCAAGCAAAGTTCATCTCAGTGCAAGGGAATTGATAAAAAGAGGGTTAAAATATTTATATTTTAAGCCCAAGAGATTTGGGACAAAGCTCCACATGGTTGGTTAAAAGGTTGAAGCCTTGGTCTAAATATCCCAAAGGAAGAAAATGTCTAGGCTCAAAAAGGAAATAATATTATTAATTATTATAATATTAAAGTTATAAAGTTAAAGCCTAAGGTTCAATTATAAAATAATTAAAATATTTTATATTATAATATTTTATAACCCAAAGTGGGTTTGGCGCCAACTTTGAAAAGAATTTATAAATTCTTAAGCATCGCTGACGTCCTTAGCATGGTGGTAAATCCATATTTATATGGTAATGCTTTTTCCTAGCCCTAAGGTTGTGTGTTCGATGCACGTTTCAAGTGATTAATTTAATTTTTTGGCATGCACAATCGTGAGTAGAAGAAGATGAATTTTTATTTAAAAAAGAGAAAAGGACTTTGGATGGGTATAAGGATAAGATCATGGAATCTTATCACCAACTAGGTGATTGGCCTAGTGGTAGACTGGACAGTGTTAAGACATGGGGCAAATGGCAAGTCATGAGTTCGAATCTAGGTGATGACAGTTTTGTTTAATCTTTTGTTGGCAAGGAAGTGTAAGCGGAGGTCAAAGTGTGAATCACAAACTAGTGGTTTCATGTGGGTGGTTGGCCTAGCGGTGACCCAAAATGCGCTAGCATACTGACAGGCGGTATATGTCATGTTTGAATCTCCTATGGTAGTTTTGGTAAGCATTAATATAATTTTTAATTGCCTAAGGTTGAGGGTTAGGCGCATGAGGTGTATTTGATTATTTGAAGCGTTGTTGACTTAGGGAGGTATAAGGAAAATAAATTTTTAATTATTTCTTGCAATTTCTTTTGAAGAAAAATATTATGAAAATGTATTTTTCTGAAAAGTGATTTTATGGAGTAATAAGGATTTTTGATAAATATTTTATGAATGTGTTTTGAAATTAAGAGGGAGTTAAAAGGTGTATGAGTTACTTTTATTGTTTGTATTTTGCTTCATTTTGAAGGGCTTGGTTTTATGATTTAATGCTCTAGTTTGAGAAACCAAGAGAGTTGGTTTGGAATTTAATTGTGCACACTTTTTGAGAGAGGTTTTCTAACATATAAAAAGGTGTTGTGCTAACCCTTTTATAGTTGCAAAAGATATTGTGTGTGAGACAAATTTTTGAAGACATATCTCCATAAGAGAAAATTAAGAGGTATGGGCACATCTTTCCTTATTTAAGGTGTTTTGTTGAATGAATATTTCTGAACATAAGGTGGAGTGAAAAGGATTGTTTGATAAGCATTGTTGGAAATATTTGAGTTAGGATTTGTGCTTCATGGTTGAATGATTTGAGATAGAGTTTGAGAATAAGATTGGGCTTGCATGGTTAAAATAAATTGAGATATTTGTACTAGAAATTGTGAACTACTTGTGCTAGGGTTGAAGATAAGTTTTGCATATTTGAGAAATATTTTTGAGCATGTGTTATAAATTGTTATGAGCATATATTAGAGCAGAATTGAGCAGATATTGTGAGTAGGTTAGAGATAGATTTTGAGTAGGTTAGAGATATTTTGAGCAGGTTTGAGGTAGATTGTGAGTAGGTTAGAGGTAGACTTGTGAGCAGGTTTGAGGTAGATTTTGAGTAAGTTTGAGATAGACTTGTGAGTAGGTTAGAGGTAGAATTGTGAGAAGGTTTAAAACAATGTTGTGAATAGATTTGTGAGTAGAGTTGATCAAATTTGAGCAGATAGAGGGGATAGAGTTCTCCTATGGAGAGAGATCCACAAACTAGAGCAGAGGGGATAGAGTTCTCCTATGGAGAGATATCCATGAACCAGAGCAAGGGGACAGAGTTCTCATATGGAGAGAGATCCACAAATTAGAGTATAGGGGATTGGTGTCTCCTTTGGATAGAGGTCCATAAACATTGTAATAGGGATTGGATTCCCAAAATATTCATTGAGAAAAGTTTATAAGAAATATTTTCTCTGTGGAGTAGCCCACATTGGGTGAACCACGTTAAATCATGTCTCTCATGTGTGTGATGATGTGTGCATTATTATCTACTTTGATATTATTGTTGTTATCATTTGGATTGAAAAGTAAAAGGTTTTATCTTATATTGTTCACCCCCCTCTCAGTATAAGCTTATGTTCTTCAAATTAATAAAACAATATAAACTCATTCTTTTTTATTAACTAAAGCCCATAAATTTAATTAATAAAATAATATAAAATCTTTATTTTTCATTAAATAAATCCTATAAATTTAATTAATAAAACAATATAAATGCTTTCATCAATTTCCATTAATAATTAAAGAATATTTATAACTTAAATTAAGTTAATGAAAAATTAAATCCTTTCCTTAACATAAAACTATGCCAGTATAAGTTGTGACTAGCTATAAGTTAAAAAAATGAATACTGCCATTAATTACCAAACTGCCCACATAGGCCCCTCCAAACATAATTGTGTCGCCACACAATAACAAACCCCCACTTAACTATCCAGTAGTGGACCAAGGGAGAATGGGAAATATTTTGCCAAGAGATAGAAATCTAAGTATGCATACCATGAACAATGACAACAACAACTGTGGTAACATACCAGGGACATCATCATAAGTAAGAATATTTAAGGAGTGCAAGACATACTTATGGTCCACCAACGCTAAACCTATCCCATCCACACAAGACATCACCAAAGATGAATTTTAAGAGTTGAAAGCCTAGGCAGCTTAGAGGGTAATGGTATCTAGGGGAAAGGAGGTGAAATGGCTAACAACAACTACTAATAGTGCTTAGTATGTTAACTAGGAAGGGATCCATTGAAAACTAAGCAATGGATAGCACAAAGGAAGTTGACCCACTAGACACTATAGGTATAAGTCTAAGAGGTGGTTCATCCAACTTGAATGTATGGATCCCTAGAGAGGGTTTGGTTAGCGGTTCACACAACTAAGACATACCCAATCCCATACTGGCTATGCAGGGAATCAAACAATTAAACTAAGGATGATGAAAGTTGGTACTATCTTAAACATTACCATATTTCTAGCTTACAAGAAACCAACGATGAACCCAAGATGCTAGATAGAAAACAAAACTCTCTTTTTACAAATTAAAGGGATATGATATTTTATAAACCATGTTATATTCTATAGGTGGTTTACTCAAGTGATGAGGTTGATCTTCATTTTCCAAAGTTGTTTTCCTTCGGAGTTGGTTTCTCCCAAGCATTCAAATAGGCTTTAAATCTTCTTATTTTTTCTAGTCTTGAATTTTTTTTTTAAAAGATCCCCCTTACTTCTCTCCAATATAGCACATAGGGAGAGAAGCCTCCTATTTTCCATGGTTCTTAATATCCCATATTCCACCTCACTTGCTCACCATCAATTCCTTCTATCTCCTTATCCGGTTAAGCAAGATATTTCATTAAAATATGGTTCTTTCCTCCCTTCAAAAATTTGCCATAAATGAAGTCATGACCTTTCTTACCCTCAAGGTCGACAAGGTTTCAAACCTTTATTATTTAAAATATCTCTAATATTTTAAAGAAATTCTTAATTTATTTTAATGAAATTCTATTATCATTTAAATAAACCATTATTATTTATATAAAGGAAATTATATTTATCCTTATAACAAAGCAACCTATTAAATAAGCATTTATTATTTAGAAATGAAATTTCCTTTATCATTAAAATAATTTAACTATTATTTTTAAATGAAATTTCCTTTATCATTTAAAATAATTTCTTTTCTTATATTTAAAATATTAAATAAAAGGTTTTCTCATTAGATACTAACATCGTGTTATTATTTTGAAAGGTTTAAGCAAAATAAGGATATTTCATAGATAACTATGTTCTAAATGCTTTCCAAACCATTGATGTAGATAGTGATGAAGGAAAAGACAATCAAACATATACAACAAAAAAATATGGAATCTTTACATCAACCTAGTCTCCTATATTAGCTTGAGGTTTATGATAGCTACTATTAGTCTCACAATGACACTGAGAGGTGGGGATGAATCAGTGTAGCTCTTAAAAACTTAAATCTTCAACTCTTAATGCCGAAACAATGAAAGCTTAAAACCCAATAAAGCAAATATAACAAAAGAGCATCACACAACACAAGATGTACCGAGGTTCACCAGTTTTGGCTACTCCTCAAAAATTGACTGTTTGGACTCCCATCCAAATCCAGCCTTTGCAAAATACCAACTTTACAATCAATTTACCAACACCCACTGGAAGGAGCACCAACCCCTGATTTATCTGCACCAACAGAAAGGAGCACCAACCCCTGATTTATCTGCACCAACAGAAAGGAGCACCAACCCCTGATTTATCTGCACCAACAGAAAGGAGCACCAACCCCTGATTTATCTGCACCAACAGAAAGGAGCACCAACCCCTGATTTACCAGCACCAACTGGAAGGAGCACCAACCCCTGATGCCAAGCACCAACTTGGACTTCTGTTCTGAAACTAGAAGATTGACATAAAGATGCCTTCACTTTTACAAGACCCTGACTGGTCTATTGCTTTCTCAACATCGCCCACTCTTCACACAACACACACCCTGCTCGCTCTCCTCTTGCTCTCTTCGCAAGATTAAATCTACCTCACTTTAATCCCGAGCACTTTCACTCTTTTTTAGTAGCACTTTAATTCTCCACGTAGACCTCCTTTTATAACAAAGTTCTGACTCTATTTTTAACTTCCATATTTTTGCATGCAACCCGTAACTGGCCCTGTAACTATCGTTCTGACTTCAGTTCACTATTCTTATTTTAGCTACATGATTTTTCTCTATAACTGCACCTATAACTATCGTACTGACTTCAGTTAACTCTTCTTATTTTAGCTGCATGATTTTCTTCTACAACGGCCCCTGTAACTACCGTATAACTTTAGTTAACTGTCACATATCTTATTTCGGTTGGGTTCTCTTCTTAGCTCATGCCAAAGTGACCTATCACGAAATCATGACACTTCTGCCTCTTTGTCCTCTTCTCGGATATCCAATGTCACGATATCGTGACACTTTCGCCTCCTTGCTACTTTTACTTGGCTTGTACCCAAACACACATGTCATGATATCGTGACACTTTCGCCTCCTGCTTCTTTTCTTCTTGTACACTTTCCTCCGTACTCTTCCTCTTTACTTTTGTCACGATATCGTGACACTTCTGCCTTCTTACTTTCTCTCTCCTCCTTTAGTCATGAAAATGCGACATGTCACGATATCGTGACACTTTTCCTTCTCTGCCTTCCTGCTCTTTTCAAGTCGTGAAAATGTGACATGTCGCGATATCGTGACACTTTTCCTTCTCTGCCTTCCTACTCTTTTCAAGTCGCGAAAATGTGACATGTCACGATATCGTGACACTTTTTCCTTCTTCCTCTCTCTCTTCATTTTGAAAATGTGACATGTCGCGATATCGCGACACTTTTTCTTCTCTTCCTCTCTCTTCGCTTTTATAAAATGCTACATGTCACAATATCACGACACTTTTTCTTCCTTGCATTTTCTCTTCACTTTGGACCGCAAAATGCGACATGTCACGATATCGTGACACTTTTTCTTCCTTGCATTTTCTCTTCTTTACAAATCATGTCGCGAATATCGCGACACTTTTTCTCTCTCTCTTTCTCCAAAGCAATGACACTTTTTCTCTTCTCTTTCTCTTGCAATATGTCGTGAAATCATGACACTTTTTCTTCCATACAATCTCTCTTGCAATATGTCACGAAATCGTGACACTTTTTCTACTTGCTTCTCTCTTCCAATATGTCACGAAATCGTGACACTTTTTCTTTCGTACTATCTCTCTTGCAATATGTCACGAAATCATGACACTTTTTCTACTTGCCTTTTCTCTTCCAACATGTCATGAAATCGCGACACTTTTTCTTGCTTGCGCTTTCTCTTCGAACATGTCACGAAATCGTGACACTTTTTCTACTTGCGCTTTCTCTTTGAACATGTCACGAAATCGTGACAGTTTTTCTTGCTTATGCTTTCTCTTCAACATGTCGCGAAATCGCGACAATTTTTCTTTCTTCTCAACATGTCGCGATATCGTGACATTTTTCTTTCTTGCTCAACATGTCGCGATATCACGACATTTTTCTTTCTTGCTCAACATGTCGTGATATCGCGACAGTTTTCTTCCTTGCTCAACATGTCGCGATATCGTGACAGTTTTCTTCCTTGTGATTTTCTTTTGATTTTTAGCATATGGGCCACTTTGATCTTTTGGATAATCACTGTACATACTCTGAAGAACCTCTTAACTCCTATCCATTGCATCAACCGATCTGTCTGACTGTGTTGACAACAATGACAATATTGTTGCTGCACCTTGCTCAACAATCTCCCCCTTTGGAATTGTTGGCAACACACGTGCAATTTCCTGTAATTCTTCTCCCCCTTTGACAATAATACCAAAGGGCTGCTGCAGACTCCCCCTGAGTCCATGCACAACATTCTCAGGCACAAATTATTACAGTTAGCAAAAATTACAAACATGAGCAAAAAGATAATCAAATTGACCACTCCCAATTTATTGCGAAGGTACTCAATGACTTCCTTGGGCAACGGTTTTGAGAAGATATCCGCTACTTGCTCTATTGTTGGAACAAAATCCAACTTAACCTCACCTTCCGCAACTTTCTCCTACGTACAACACGTTGTCGCTGCAATATATTCTGCCTCTGTTGTGGATAAGGAGACTGACTCTGGTTTCTTACTATGCCACGCGACCAACCTGTCTCCAAGATAGAATGCACCTCCACTGGTACTCTTTCTATCATAAAGTCTTCTTGGATAAGCACTCTAATCTCTGCTCATCATATTATAATTCTTGTTGTACCTTGCTTTCACTTATTTAGTATAGCTTGATCCTTTTGACTGCCACCTCCTCCGTGACTGACGACTTTGCCTCGCATCCATTGTGCAGTTCAATGTCTCTGGTTTCTAATGGCTGCCATGAATGTTTTCATCGCCTGCGTAGGTATTGACAATGGACCGTTACCTCTAGCGTTGGAACCTCAATCTATGCACAGTCATCAACACTCAGTATTTTGCTTCTTGCTAGGGCATATGTCAGGGCTACTCAATGTCTTAGGCGAACGTTCTTCACGCGATTCCAGGGAGCATTTCTCCTCGCTGCGATCAAGGGATTCCTCGGGCAATATCTCGCATTCCTCAAATAATGCAAGACTTTCTTAGGTGCATAGGCATCTTGTCCTCCTTGGCGCTTCACCACATGGGCGCTATTCTCTCAACGTCTCTGCCTTGCATGTGCCACTTGGCACTCTTGACGAACTGGGTGCTAGTGCTACTGTTTGCTTTGACTCTAGCATCTCTTTGATAACGGCTACTTCTTTAGAGAAAATTAATGCTCTCTTATACCAAACGATGTGTTGTATTTTTGGTTAAGAAACGCACGCCTTCCCAGCTACACGTTGGCAGTAATTTTCATAATGATCATGAAGAGCTTTACCATAGTCCTCCCTCGATATTGGTAGATGAATCGAGACGTACTCACAACATGGATTCTATGTTATCTGTAGATTGGGAATGTTACAGGCTTCAAAACCAGCACCTGCCAGCTTATGCTTCCATGACACGATGACCTGTGCTGCATGTTCTATCTCAGATAATGCCTATCAGCTACTGCATCAAAAACCTAGCTGTTCACCATGTTGTTCTACTGAAGCACATCAGTTTGACACTATCTGCTATTGTAACCGCCATCACCAGAGAGATTTCACAATAATAAAAAAATTGGCTCTGTCAAGCCAACGTCTCATGCTCCTGCTTATTACCTCCACAAACAACTACATGAACTGAAACACATTTTGACAACTATACGACAACTCCCCCTGACTACTTGCCTTTCATCCTCAGATAACCAAACAACATAGGAGCATTAAAATAAAACTTTAAGATTGCTCCCCCTGAGGATGTGCTACCTGGAGCTGCTTAGTGCAATAGAGGAGTAATCTCCTTCAGTCCAAGGAGACACGATTTCCTCTCTTCTTTCTTTCTCCAACCTTTCTTGAACTTGGGCTTGAGTTTTTCAACTGCATCCCTATTTTGAACCTTTTCGTGAACTTGAACATTTCTCTTGGGTGGTTGTCTCTTGTGCATCCTTGATGGATGATTATTTTCCTTTCTTTGATGCACATGATTTCTTCCCTGTCTGTGTTTCATTCTTTGTGTTTGATGAAATCTGTTGTCTTGCCTTAGATTAGATACAAAAGTTCTTGGACAAAACCTTGCTATGTGCCCATGACCATTACATTTAAAACATTGCACATGGTGTTCAATCGGAAAAGCAGATGTATTTCTATCATCATAACTCTTTGATCTATTATTCAATCCACAATAAATTGCCTTGTGACCATAATGGTTGCATCTAAAACAATAGCCATTAAAAGCATTATTATGAATAGAGTGAGAGTGATAGAACCTCTTTTGTTGTGGTTGCTTTGCTGTAGATCTCCTTTGATATTTTCTTCCTTTTGAAGATTCAGCTTCAGACTTTTCTTGCTTCGATCCTTCAACAGTGAACTTCTTCTTCTCTGCATATTTGGAAGATGAAGGTTGTTCAACTTTACATCCAAGACCAAGCTTAGACATGGGGCTTCTTTGTTGCCTTATCATTTCATCTAGCAACTCTGTGCTTTTCTCAAATTTGAGATTTGTATTGGCCTCTTCTAGTTGTTTCTTCAATAAAACAATCTCCTCTTCTTGTTTGCAGCAAACAATCTCTTTCTTATTGATCTGTGACCTGAGAGTTTCTTCAATCCTTTTGGACTCTTCTTCTTGCAGCTTTAGATCACTAATAACTTTGTTAGATTCCTCTTCACGTTTGCTACATACATCGACTTTATCATCCAGGTGTGACTTCAAGGCTTCTTCTATTTTCTTGGCTTTATGAATTTGTAAGAAGAGATCTTCAATCTTATCCCCATATTCTTCCAACTTCTTGGACAGTATTTTGTTCTTTTTCCTTTCTATATTCAACTCTTCAAGTGCAGCGATCAACTCACCTTCTAGATATACTTCACCCTCAAGGTTTTCATCACATACTTTAGAATTCACTCCTATCTTTTCTAGTTCAATTTTCTCTTCCACAGGAACTGAAACTGACTGAGATGCCTTATTTGAGGAGGATCTATTCTTCTTACCCATTGCGTACTAATCCAAGATCAACCCTAGCTGATTTAGCTTCGATAAGGGAAGTCGGCTCCGATACCAATTGTTAGTCTCACAATGACACCGAGAGGGGGGTGAATCAGTGTAGCTCTTAAAAACTTAAATCTTCAACTCTTAATGCCGAAACAATGAAAGCTTAAAACCCAATAAAGCAAATATAACAAAAGAGCATCACACAACACAAGATGTACCGAGGTTCACCAGTTTTGGCTACTCCTCAAAATTGACTGTTTGGACTCCCATCCAAATCCAGCCTTTGCAAAATACCAACTTTACAATCAATTTACCAGCACCCACTGGAAGGAGCACCAACCCCTGATTTATCTGCAACAACAGAAAGGAGCACCAACCCCTGATTTATCTGCACCAATAGAAAGGAGCACCAACCCCTGATTTATCTGCACCAAGAAAGGAGCACCAACCCCGATTTATCTACACCAATAGAAAGGAGCACCAACCCCTGATTTACCAGCACCAACTGGAAGGAGCACCAACCCCTGATGCCAAGCACCAACTTGGACTTCTATTCTGAAACTAGAAGATTGACATAAAGATGCCTTCACTTTTACAAGACCCTGACTGGTCTATTGCTTTCTCAACATCGCCCACTCTTCACACAACACACACCCTCTCGCTCTCCTCTTGCTCTCTTCGCAAGATTAAATCTACCTCGCTTTAATCCCGAGCGCTTTCACTCTTTTTTAGCACTTTAATTCTCCACGTAGACCTCCTTTTATAACAAAGTTCTGACTCTATTTTTAACTTCCATATTTTCGCATGCAACCCGTAACTGGCCCTGTAACTGTCGTTCTGACTTCAGTTCACTATTCTTATTTTAGCTGCATGATTTTTCTCTATAACTGCACCTGTAACTGTCGTACTGACTTCAGTTAACTCTTCTTATTTTAGATGCATGATTTTCTTCTATAACGGCCCTGTAACTGTCGTATAACTTTAGTTAACTGTCACATATCTTATTTTAATTGGGTTCTCTTCTTAGCTCGCGCCAAAGCGACCTATCACAAAATCGTGACACTTCTGCCTCTTTGTCCTCTTCTCATATCTGCACTTCCTCCTTGCTTCTTTTCTTGGCTTGTACCCATAAAAACACATGTCGCGATATCGTGACACTTTCGCCTCCTTGCTTCTTTTCTTGGCTTGTACAACATGTCGCGATATCACGACAATATCCTCACTCTTTTCTTCGACACTTTCCTCCGTACTCTTCCTCTTTACTTTTGTCACGATATCGTGACACTTCTGCCTTCTTACTTTCTCTCTCCTCCTTTAGTCGCGAAAATGCGACATGTCGCGATATCGCGACACTTTTCCTTCTCTGCCTTCCTGCTCTTTTCAAGTCGCGAAAATGCGACATGTCGCGATATCGTGACACTTTTTCTTCTTTGCCTTCCTGCCCTTTTCAAGTCGTGAAAATGTGACATGTCGCGATATCGTGACACTTTTTCCTTCTCTCCTTCTCTTCCTTGACCGCAAAATGCGACATGTCGCGAAATCCGTGACACTTTTCTCTTCTCTTCCCCCAATACATGTCTGATATCATGACACTTTTTCTTCCTTCATTTCTCTTCCTAAATGCTACATGTCGCGAAATCGTGACACTTTTTCTTCCTTGCATTTTCTCTTTCAATACATGTCACGAAATCGTGACACTTTTTCTTTCGTACTATCTCTTGCAATATGTCACGAAATCGCGACACTTTTTCTCTCTCTCTCTCTCTTGCAATATGTCGCAAATCGTGACACTTTTTCTTCCATACAATCTCTTGCAATATGTGCTGAAATCGTGACACTTTTTTCTTCTTTCTCTCTTGCAACATGTCGCGAAATCGTGACACTTTTTCTTCCGTACTATCTCTCTTGCAATATGTCACGAAATCGCGACACTTTTTCTACTTGCCTTTTTCTCTTCCAACATGTCACGAAATCGTGACAGTTTTTCTTGCTTGCGCTTTCTCTTCGAACATGTCACGAAATCGCGATAGTTTTTCTTGCTTGCGCTTTCTCTTCGAACATGTCATGAAATCGTGACAGTTTTTCTTGCTTCTCAACATGTCGCGATATCGCGACAATTTTTCTTTCTTGCTCAACATGTCGCGATATCGCGACAGTTTTCTTCCTTGTGATTTTCTTTTGATTTTTAGCATATGGGCCACTTCGATCTTTTGGATAATCATTGTACATACTCTGAAGAACCTCTTAACTCCTATCCATTGCATCAACCGATCTGTCTGACTGTGTTGACAACAATGACAATACTGTTGCTGCACCTTGCTCAACAGCTACTAGGCTATCAACTAAGGCTCAAGGTGGCTAGCTATTTATTATTATTCCTAATCGAATACATTCCTATATGAAGGTATCCATTCATGTTACCCTCAATTTGCCTTAGTCATCATTTCCCCAATCTCAAGTACTCCAATTTTTGGTGGATGATTCTACTTCTTCTACGCATGAGTGTACCTGATCCTGCACATTTAGCAATATGTCAACATTACCATGCTCTCAAAAATTGACTAAACATTTCATAGTTGATTCAGTTGCTCAAAATAGGTATTAAATCATCATAGATTAATACATTGTTTCTTTGTGCCAAAAAGTCCACCAAGGATGGGCATGATGTCCTACCCCCTGGGACTAAACACAATCTTGGGTATTTCTAGTTTTACAAAATAAAAAATATATATTACATTATATACTTTCAAATAAGAATGGAAATTATTTTTGCATATCATCCACTTTTTCTCAAGTGGCATTTCTTTTAGAAAATCGATCCCACTAGACCTTACACTATTCAAGAGTCCTATTCCACAGAGACTTAGAATGAAACTCAAGAATATTTATTGGCATCACTTCAATGGACTTCATATTTTCCATCTATAATTTAGAAACATCCCACACATGTTTAGGGTTAGCAACATATTTTCTAAGAAAGGATATGTGGAAGGTGTCATGGATCTTTTATAGGTTAGGTGGTAAGGAAAGTCGATACGCAACCGAACTAATATTTTTAGTGATTTGAAAGGGTCCTACAAATTTATGGTCCAAGTTTATGGATTTGATAGCACTCTTCATTGCTTTAAACCTTAAAAATACTTTATCTCCAACTAAGTTTTCTCTTGGAGTCTTCTTTAGATCAGCATAACGTTTCTATCTATCGACAACTTCTTTAAGTCTTTGCCTGATTAAATTTAATTAATCTTCTATTTCTATGACCATATTTGGTATGATACAATTCAATATTCTATGTTGTCCCAATACAATGGCGTTCTAAACTTTCACCCATACAAGGCATCGAAAGGAGACATTCCCAATGAGAAGTGATGTCCATTATTGTAGGTAAAATCTACAAGATGTAGGTAGTATTCCCAATGAGACTTATGATCCATGTAGTACACATGGAGAAAATCTTCTAGTACTTGGTTTACCCATTCAGTTTGACCATCTATATTTAGGTGGTATGCCAAGCTCATATTCAGTATGGGGGTGGATAGTGGTCAAAACAAAATTTGGGATGACAACTTTTCACTATCATTATAAATAATGGTTGCATTGGAGGCTGAATGTTAGCCTATTATAATTAATAATATCATAAATTGAATGAAGTGGGTTGTCAATTTCTATCAAGGTCATTGAGCTAAAATACAATGTTTAATCTTAGTCTACTCTATCTAGGTAGTATCTTTGTAATTCATTTTTTTTTAGTTTATCTTTAGCATCATTCATTCCTAGGAGGAAAGGGCTATGATTTTTTCTAGGATCTCTTTTGTTGGCCTATGGTTTTTATTTTGCAATATGATTAGGCCTCTCTTGTAAAAGGGTTAGGGCCCATTTCAAAACCCTATTTTCACCCAATATAAAAAAACTATGTTAATTGTTATTTTAAATATTTTTTTTATATAAGATTATATACACAATTTTCGAATATGGTTATGTTTACATATAACATATTTATTGGTGACATATGTATAACTCAATAAATTTTAAATTTTATGAAGTTACTAATAATTCTAATTAATTTTAATTATCCATCATTTATATATAAATAGATAGATAAAATGTACTTAAAAACTAATTTTTATTATTGTTTGGGGTAAAGGTAGTAGTTTGATAAAATTACAGTACCAATCTTGAGCCATTGGTGGTCTTTATCATGTTGGGTCACTAATAATAATATGAGGTATGGGTTATAGTTGCAACTCCATGATTTAAATCCAATACTATAATAAAAAATGATAAGTTATTGATTCCTTTATATAACCAAATAATAATAATAATAATATATTTTAAAATTTGTCTACATTTGTAGCGCAAGTGAATAAGGTGAGTCTGGCCCCATTGAACAGGAGGTCCATGGTTTGAACCTCTATGATGTGAAGGGGGACAAAAAATCTCTTGTGGATTCCCTCTAGATAGTGGTATACTCGTATGTGGTGGTATTGTTGACCACCTAAGAGCACCTCTTGAGGTTTCTTTCTAATATAAAATTTTGATCCGCTTAGCCCCATTGAATGGGAGCCACAATTTAAGGTTTCTTTTTAATATAAAAGTTTGACTTACCTAGCTCTATTGAAGAAGAGGTCCATGTTTCAAACTTCTGTGATGTAAAGAGGGACACACAAAATATCCTATGGTTTTCCTTTAGATAGTGGTATACCCAGATGGGATGACACTACCGACCTCCACAGTTTAAGGTTTCTTTTTAACCTAAAATTTTGAGTCGCCTGGCCCCATTGAACAACAGGTCCATGATTCAAACCTCTACAATACAAAGTAAGACATAAAAAATATCATGTGGCTTCCCTCTTTATAGTGGTATACTTAGGTGGGATGACACTACTGACCACCCAAGAGCATCTATAGAGGTTTCTTTTAAACCTAAAATTTTTTTAGGGGGAACAATAGAATGGTTTGGGCTTTGGCTCTTCTTTGAGAGGTCCAAATTTCAAATCGTGGCATGGGTGAATGTGTGAGGCTTGGCCCCTGTTGATAGCTTAGCTCTCACCCTTATCATAGGTCATGGTTGGGATAAGAATTCCATGAGGCCCCTATTGATAAGCTTAGCTCTCACCCTTATCAAAGGTCATAGTTGGGATGGGGATTCCCAACTGCCCCTATTGATAAGCTCAACTCTCACCCTTATCAAAGGTCATGGTTGGGATGAGGATGCCCAATCCTAAATGTTGATTGTAAGGGTTTCTTACACTAACATCAATTAATATATATATATATATATATATATATATATATTAATATTAAATTCAGTCTTATTTAATATGTAAAATTATATTGAACAATGTTATATAAAAAAATTTGTTGGGATGGGGATACCCAGTCATCCTTTTTAATAAGCTCAACTCTCACCCTTATCAAAGGTCATCGTTGGTATAGGGATACCCATTCATGAACATCAATCATAAGGTTTTCTCACACTAACCTCAATATATATATATATATATATATATATATATATATATATATATATATATATATATATATATATATATATATCCTTGAGGGCTAGATGGATTAGTAAGACTTTGGGCACTTACCAAGAGGAGACCTAGTGTAATGATACAAAATCTAACTACAAGAAAAATAAAATACATAGAAAAGAAAATATATATATTTTTAGAGGGATTCATAAACCCCTAACCGACCTTTAATTGATCTATTGTTTAAATCCCCTAAGTTTCTTGAAGAGCTACATCTCACAAAATACCCTCACACAAGGCGTATTATGTGTTAACACAAATAAGTTTATCCCTATCATAATTCTTGATGAGCTAAACTTATCATCTTCAGTCCATCGAAGGTATACACCCATATCCATACCATACACAAGTTAGTTTGTGTAAGTATGCTACACATATTGCAAGTTAAGCTATCCATATCATCTAAATTATGAGATATCTTAACTCAGATGCATTATTTCCTTAACTTAGTTATCATACTCCCTAAATGGTATCAATCCCTTCGGTCACCTATGTTCTTCCTAAGGGATATCAATCCTTTAGGTCACCCTCTAAGTTAATCCTAGAATGCATTACTTAAGTTTCTATTGTTTAGCAAGAAAAACAAGAATAACTCTATATACTAAATCTAACAAAAGCATAATTCATAAAGCATACAAAGATACTAGAAAGGAAGCAATATTTTAAGAATGTAAATATTGATTGAAAGGAACTTAAATACAAAACATATATAATTCAAAGCAGTAATTTAAAGGTAGATTTTCCAAAAATTAAATAATTATTACATATAAACAAGTATGATAAATCCTCCATACTATTAAAGAATAATATATTATATCAATTTCATCAAGTAAATCTTCCCATAGTTAATATTTATTTAAGGATAATTAAATCATTATATATAGAATCAAACCGATACATTGGTTCCAATCGCCTCCTTGGTCATCCCCAGTTTTTCATCGATCATTTGAGGATAGTAGGGGATTAGGGCACTCATGGTTCCATGATAGACATGCTTCTAAATGCATTTACTTATTTCATTTCCAAATCACAACTATACAAATCAAATCAAAGCATCTAACCATATACTACATAGTTGATATCCATAAAAATCTTTATTTTCATTTTCCTCTCTCATTACCCAATGAGATTCTTTTAACAAATACAACTAGATTATAGATTTTAATTTAATTAATTATTTCAACCTTTATTCGACAAGTTAAAGTCACATACCTTTAATCATTAGATTAACTAGGCTCCTCTACTTCCATAAATTAAGCCTCGTTACTTAATTCATAAAATGAATCACTTTCTTTTATTTCATAAATTAAATTCCTATACCCTTTATTTACAAAACAAATTATTTTCATTTATTTAAAAAATCAAATCCACTTACTTTAATCCATAAATAAACCATTTCCCTTTAATTTTTAAATTAAAGTCCCATACCCTTAATTTACAAAACAAACTATTTTCAATTTATTTAATAAATCAAATTCACTTACTTTAATCCATAAATAAACCATTTTCCTTTATTTTATAAATTAAAGTCACATACCCTTAATTTACAAAACAAAATATTTTTATTTATTTAATAAATCAAAGTCACTTACTTTAATCCATAAATAAAACATTTCCTTTTATTTTATAAATTAAAGTCTTATACCCTTAATATTTTTTTTTGATTGATAATTGGGTTTTGAAAGGTCCCCAAAACCTTATACAAATGGATCAGGGAGAGGATCTCAATAGGAAGAAAGTCTCCAAAAAATGAGCACATAACAGGAGATAGTCCCCACAAGACAATCTCACAAATCGAATAGTGGGACCATCCCACATAACATAAGTAAGGAAGACCAAATTATGGGAGCCCGAGATAATGATTAACATCAAGATTAAAACTCGGCTAAAGGGATCCCAAAATAAATGGAAAAAACTTTTAAAACCCGATTAGTGGTAGCCTGGGACAACCACCAATAGGAGACACCCATCTCTAATGGGAAAACAACCAACAAAATTAAAAAATGAAATTTAAAAATCAAACCCCACCCAAAAGGTACAAGAAAAGGAGACTAGCTGACATAGTTTGATAATAGGAATCTCCCACAAAAGAAACAACCCAAGATGAAACCGTATCCCAAAAACCTACTTGGGAAAACTAGAAACAACAAAATAAGAAAAACTTGTCCAGGAAGACAAAGGGAAGGCCTGAAAATGAAATACTAGTGAAAGAAGAACCCATCCAGGAAGGCACAGGGAAGGCCTAAAAATGAAATACCCATATAGGAAGGCACGAGGAAGATGTGTAAGTGAAAAACCCATCCAAGAAATCATGGGACTAGCCTGGAGAAGAAGAAACACATCTAGGAAGAAGTGGGAACAACAAAGAAATACAAAACCCATACAAGAAGGCATAGGACCAGCCTAGAAAAGATGTAATTAGCCAGATCTCTTCAAGCATCGAGGTCTCATTGTAAAGGAGACAAAAATCATAGTAGTAGATAAGAAAACCCTAAACATAAATCCACCATGACACTCCATGGCTAAAATGGATCAAGCCACCAAGACTATCACCAGGAGATCATCAAAAGTAGTAGGCATGCATGCATAGGGTCACCCCAGGCCAAAAAACTACAAAGATGAAATCCAAAAGAGAGCCCCAGAGCAAGGATACCCACTAGCCCCACCAACTATCCATCCAAATGAGATCAATGGAATCCAACACCCAATAGCACAAGAAACACAAGGCCCTTCCCTAGAGGCCAGAAAGATGCATCAAGAAGAGGAACCACAAAAAACCTAGGATAAACACCAAATCCTGCTTGAAAGAGCCCACAATAGCCACAACTCAGATCCACTCAACTATGAATGATAAAATTGTGGCCCCACCCCAAGGTCAAGAAAGAAGTAGAGATTAGACCCCAAGTTGAGAAAGGACCAAACAAAGCGAGAACCCCTTTATAAGTCAAATCCAAGAATAGGGTAGCGAAAACAAAATGGCGATAAGCAAGAAAGCATAGGCCCCTCCCAAAGCCAAAAGGACCATTGGGACAGTCTCTGAAATACAAATTCTTGATTCGGGCCATCTAAAACCAGCCACCAACGAAGGCCACAGTGGAAAAATGTAGGGACGTTCCAACCAAGCTCCACAAATTCTATAATAACGAGAATCACCACCAAGAAGGCCCCAAGATGATCCCATAATGGATTAGGAAGCGTAGCACGGTTGACACAAGGTCATCCCTAGTTGGAAATCTACAATATGGGAGTGAAAACACAAGGAAATTAGGACAAGGTCCTCCCACCAAGATCAGGAGGCCTCCTCACTTTCCCCCTTCATCCCTCTCATACCCTTAATTTACAATACAAACTATTTTCATTTATTTAATAAATCAAAGTCACTTCCTTTAATCCATAAATAAACAATTTCCTTTATTTTATAAATTAAAGTATCATACCCTTAATTTACAAAACAAAATATAAACCCTTTCTTTATTATTAACTAAAGCCCATAAATTAATAAAACAATATAAACTCTTTCATTTTCATTATCTAAAGCCCATAACTTTAATTAATAAAATAATATACAATTTTATTTTTTTCATTAACTAAAGTCCGTAACTTTAATTAATAAATCAATATAAAATCTTTCTTTTTCATTTACTAAAGCCCATAACTTTAATTAATAAAACAATATAAAATATTTCATAAATTTCCTTTAACAATTAACTAAAGTTTATACCTTAAATTAAATTAATGAACAATTAAATCCATTCCTTAACATAAAACTATGTCAGTAGAAATCATGACTAGCTATAAGTTAAAATATTGAATACTACCATTAATTACCTTGTTGTCCACATAGACCCTCCAAACATAGTTGTGTCTCCACATGATAAAAAACACCCTCTCAACTATCCAGCGGTGGACCAAGGTAGAATGGGAAGTGTTCGACCAAGAGAGGGAAAGCTAAGTACATGGACTATGTATGATAAATATAACAATTGTGGTAACTTACCAGGGACATCATCATAGGGAAGAAGCTTTAAGGATTGCAAGATGACCTTATGATCCACCAACCCTAAACCTATCCCATCCGCACAAGACATCATCGAAGATGACTTCTGTGAGCCGAAATCCTATGTAGCTTAGAGGACAACGATAACTAAGGGAAAGGAGGTGAAATGGTTAACAACAACTGTGAACAATGCTTAACAAGTTAACTAGAGAAGGATCCACCAATGACTAAGCAATGGTTACTAAAGTGACAACTAACACAAAGGGAGTTGACCTATTGGCCACTATAGGTAGAAGTCTAAGAGGTGGTCCAACCAACTTGGATGTGCAGATCCCTAGCGAGGGTTGGGTTAGCAGTTCACACAACTAAGACATACCCAACCCCTTGTTGGCTACGCAAGGAGTTGAACAACCAAACTAAGGATGATAAAAACGATACTATCTTAAACATTACCAAATTCCTAGCTTACAAGAAAGCAATGATGAACCCAAGACGTAAAAAAAAACAAAACTCATTTAATACAAATAAAAGGGAGATGGTAGTTTATAAACCAACATGTTATCTTCTAGAGGTGGTTTACTCAAGCGATGAGGTCGGCCTTGATTTTCCAAAGTTGTTGTCCTCTGGAGCTGGTGTCTCCCAAGAATTTAGATAGGCTTCGAATATCCTTTTTTTTCTATTCTTACATTTTCCTTTTTTTGAAAATTGTCTACCTTCCTTCTCTCCAATCTAGCACATAGGGAGAGAAGCTTCCTCTTCTTCCATGCTTCTTAATCTCCCATCTTCCACCTCACCTACTCGCCATCAATTCCTTCTTATCTCCTTATCCAATTGAGCAAGACATTCCATTAAAATATGGTTCTTTCCTCCCTTCAAAAATTTGCCATAAATGAAGTTTTGACCTTTCTTACCCTCAAGGTTTGTAGGGTTTTAGACCCTTATTATTTCTCTAATGTTTTAAATAAATTCTTAATCTATTTTAATGAGATTCTAATATCATTTAAATAAAGGTTTTAAATGAAATTCTATCATCATTTAAACTAAGATTTTAAATGAAATTATTTCTTCAGGTTTGTAGGGTTTTAGACCCTTATTATTTCTCTAATGTTTTAAATAAATTCTTAATCTATTTTAATGAGATTCTAATATCATTTAAATAAAGGTTTTAAATGAAATTCTATCATCATTTAAACTAAGATTTTAAATGAAATTATTTCTTCATTTAAATTAAACCACTATTATTTATATAAAGGAAATTATATTTATCCTTAAAATAAAGCAACATTTATTTAATAATAAGCATCTATTATTTAGAAATGAAATTTCCTTTATCATTTAAAATAATTTTACTATTATTTTGAAATGAAATTTCTTTTATCATTTAAAATAATTTATTTTCTTATATTTAAAATATAAAATAAAAGGTTTTCTCATCGAATACTAACATCATGTTATTCTTTTGAAAGGTTTAAGCAAAACAAGGAGCTTTCATAGACAACCAGATTCTAAATGCTTTCCAAACCATTGATGTAGATAGTGATGAAGTAAAAGATAATCAAACATATGCAATAGACAAAGAGGGAATATTTTCATCAACCTAGTCACATGTCTTAACCTGAGAGGTTACAATAGCTATTAGGCTATCAACTGAGGCTCAAGGTCGCTAGTTGTTAATGATTATCCCTAATTATATGCATACTTATATGAAGGTATCCATCGATGTTATCCTCGAGTTACCTTAGTCATCATTTCACCAACCTTAAGTACCTCTGTTGGACGATTCTACTTCTTCCACCCATGAGTGTATCTAACCCTGCACTTTTGACAATATGTCAGCAATACTATGATCTTTCAAAGTAATTAAACATCGCATAGTTAGTTCAATTGCTCAAACTAAGTATTAACGCATCATAAATTAATATATTATTTCTTTGTGTTAAAAAGTCCACCAGGGAGGGTCATGACACCTAGGTTCAAACCTTGGGGGCATCCCCAATTTGGGCAAAGGTAGTAGTTGACCTAAGTTTGCTGAGTGTGCGATAATACCAACCCCAAGTCATTGGAGGTCTCCCTCACTCAGTGTCGTGTTTACCGAGGTGATATAGGGGTTATACTGATACCACCATGATTTGGTGCTACAATCAAAGACAATACGACTTGACCCTATAACCAATTGTTAAAAAAGAAAACTAGTTATTAATTCCTCTATGTATCAATAAATAAATATATATATATATATATATATATATATATATATATATATATATATATTAAAATTCATTCTTATTTAATATGTAAAATTATATTTAACAATTTTATATAAAAATTGTTAAATTTTAATACTTAATCGAACACAATTTATTCGAACCTTTTTATACTACGCTCACCTGTGATGGACACTCAAGATCTCTATTGTAGAAACTTATCTCTCCAACGTTTTTCCCAACCATTTACTTTAAAAAATTCTTATCATATTTCAATCATAATTTCTTCTTTTTAAATTATAAGTTTTATAAAACTATAAAATAAAAATCATTTTATAATCTAATAAATTCTATAAATCCGTGTGTATAGGTGCACATTCCTAGTTGTTTAGAGGGTGCACACCCAACAATAGTAATCATGTGATACATGACTCTTCTAAAATTTTTAAAAATAAAATTTACTTTTTATTAAAACACTTTAGTTAATCGAGTAAATTTTAATTGGAAATGTTCTAAATATTATAGCACATTTTTATTTATATATATAATTTAAGTGAAAATTTATAAGATAAATATTTAGGGTTGAGTAGTCATTTTTTATTTATGATTTTTTATAAAGTTAAGAATTAAATTTATCAGAAGATCAACACACAGCCACAACCACACATGCAACTATTTTGAACCTTAAACCTTAAAAAAAAACACAATAAACCGTAAACCATTAAAGCATTACTCACTCGCAAGATAACTAAATAACAATTATTTAGATGCAAAACATATTAATTTTATAGATTTATTTAAAAAAAAATTTAAAATATTTGTAAACATTAAATTAAAAAAATAAAAAATTATGGGAATTGAACCTTCGATAATGTAAGTGGCTATTAATTATATTTATATATTTTTTAAAATAATATAAGCAAACAAATAATGTTTATTTTTAATATTAAAATTATATGAAAATATAATAATAAAAAAAATATTATTTTGCTAGTGTGAGAACCTTTATAATCGATTCATATTTAGTATTGAGCATTTCCATTCCATTGAGTTATCCCTCCTAACAATATAATAAAACATTTTGATAATGATATATTATTTAACAATTATCAAAATAAAAGAATAAAGTATATATAATGTATATATATTAACTAGTTTTGTTATGTTTAATAATAGCTTTAATAGAAGAAGTATATGATTTTTTTATACTATTCTAACATGAAAAATAATTCTTATAAAATATTTTAAATAGTTTTTAAAATAGTAATAAAATTTGAATTAAAGATAAATGTTCTTGATGTAATATCTTTAGAAATAGTGAAAGTAAAATATTTTCACATATTTAAAATCATATGGAAATTTAAATAACAACTATGGAGAAGCTAGGGCACTTCTTACAAGAATTAAAATTGTAACAGAAAAATGATAGAAATATATTTTAATTGAGAAGATTTACAAATTATCATCAATGCTTAACAAAAATGGATGGGGAGACTAGATAAAAAATAATATTATTATTGATGCTCATCATTTAAAAACTGGAGGTAATCTCCTAGTAGTGCGAGCATATTTATAGAGAAAAAAATTGCATAGCAGATAAATTAGTGAATTATGGTGTTGATCTTCATCTCAATGAAATTCAAATTTTAGATGACAACTCGTCACGTGAGATTTTATGTCTTAAATTCTTAATCAAAATGATGTCAAGAAACTAATTGTGGAAACATACATACCACTTTGAGGAAGTGAATGTAATCTTTTGGTATTTTGATGGGAGTGGGCCCAATAGAAGCCACATATAACTTATTAAAAAAAAAATGTATATATGGTAAGCATTGAGAAGTAGTGGGCCCCAATAGAAGCCACATATAACTTATTACAAAAAGTATATTTTTGTATATATGGTAAGCGAGTGACATTGGGTAGCATGGAAGGAAAATTATATTTTAAATCCCTAATTGAATTTCAAGAATCCTTAGCTTAAAGTATGTATTCCTAAATTGGAGATACGAGAAAGGGAGAATCAATTACAAGTTTGATTTAGGAGGTGGATATTACACCGATAATAATTGTGAAGGATAATATGATT
Organism: Wollemia nobilis; assembly: GCA_028583015.1. Taxonomy (NCBI): domain Eukaryota; kingdom Viridiplantae; phylum Streptophyta; class Pinopsida; order Araucariales; family Araucariaceae; genus Wollemia; species Wollemia nobilis. The sequence continues at coordinate 10,834,314 of JAQPPZ010016934.1, forward strand.
GAAGAGGATATAATGGCTTTTAAAAGTGAAGGGTTAATATGTGTCCTATATAATTTCCATGGATAATGGTTAGAGGTTGTTGGAGATTTAAAATTGGATGAACTAGAACAGGGGATTGTATACAAATTACAGCATCAATTTTCTTTCGAACGGTTTTTCCTCATTTTTGTTTCTATTTCAAAAATCAGCAATAAAATAATGGGTGGTGGCTCGTGGTTTAGGAGAAGACATGTTTTTTATTTAAGATATAGAGTGAAAAAATTCTATTAAAACAAAAGCTATTAAGAATATTTTGTTGTGGGTTAGGCTATTTTGACTTCTAAATCAAGTTATTAATAATGATGTTTTGAAGAATATTGGAAATACCTTAAGGCAGTTCATCAAGAAGGAAGCAACAACTAAGGAACGAAAGCATGCTATATATACTTGAATATGTGTCTCCATGGATATTTTAAAATCTTTACCATATTCTATTAAGATCAAATCTAAATCAGGAGAATGGGATCCACTGGTGTATTATGAAAATATTGCATTTTGAGTGTGTCAATTGTTATGAGACTAGACACTTGGCAAGAGATTGTAAAGTGAAAATGATGAAGATAGAGATAGAAAATTTTGTTTATGAGATAGACTTCAAGATGAAGCAAGAAAATCATATTGTAGTAGAAGTTGAATTAGATCAAGGATATTCCACTCCAAAAATAGAGGTAAAGAATCCTCTCTATAGCCTTAGATGGAAAAGGCCACCACATTTCACTAGGATCAAACATTAGAAGAAAAAAACAAGGATACAAAGGATAACAATGTACAATGTGCAATTTTAAATTTAGAAGGAATAAAAGATGCAAAGGATGATATGGAAGAAAATTTTAAAACAAATAAGGTGGAATATGTCAATTTCATTCTAGGTAAATTATCTTTTTTTTCCTCAAGTAGTACAAAATACTCTTCTAAAAATATAAATGAAAGTAGTGTTGAGGTTATCCATTACACTTTAGGGTTTCAAAAGCAACATAATAAAAAAATGAGGATAAATGAGAAAGGAGTGTGGATGTTATCCCCCATACTTTACGATTTCATGAGCAAGATGATAAAGAAATGAGGATGGAGGATATACATTGGAAGTCAGGGTTATAATGAAAACATAAGAAGGTAATTGCTATGAAGAAACATCCTTATACTTTAAGGTTTATATAGTAACATAAAGAAAAAAGTAATTTTGAGGTTATTCCTTTCACTTCAAATCCTTTAGAGTAAGACAATTCTATTGATGATAAGTCTTGTTATGAACATTGTGAGTGTGAGAAAATTGAAGAGATTGATGAAGGTGAAATTCTTGATGATAATAAATAAAACAGAGGAAGACCCAAGAAGCAAATATAAAGTAAAGTGAAAACTCAAAGGGATATTGATATAGTAAAACAATAGCAAATATTGTAATTATTAACAAGAAGTGGAGCTAATCCCATAAATAAAAATAAAAGTGATGATGAAAATAATATCTTAAAATATTAGGGACATGATCGAGACCCTTAGAAAAAAGGTGTTAGTGAATTTACAAGTTTATATAATCAACATATCGAAAATTGAAAGGTAGGTATTTTGATTTAGCTATTCTTGGTGTTGGTTTTTATCTTGATCAAATTCAAATTTTAAAATCCAACTATAGGAGAAATATTTAAATATATCATCGAGTTGATTGTAGAAATGTAATAATTTAAAAAACATTATGAATGCCTTTGATTGAAAGAAAAATGAAAAATATAATTGATAAAAAGACAAGTTGGATATGGTTTAGTTATCCTGATAGCAATGTAATGACATTAATGTTTTTTGTTTTTTTTTTAATAGGACTGCCCCCTAATAGAAGCCACACGTATTATGCTATAAAAAAAAATCTATATAGTTAGAAATAATAATAATTATCCATATGCATTTTAAAAAAACTAAAAATAGATATATGGAGGAATATTTTGGACTGTATCAGCAAAAGAATTAATAATTGGTCTCACAAATGGTGAAGCTATAGGGGTAGATTAATGTTTTTATAGCTAGTCATTCAGGCCATGCCAATTTATAAATTTTCTATCCTTGCTGCCCCACATACCATATGAAAAGAGTTGGACAAGATGGCTAGAAAATTTTTATAGGAAGGAGTCAAACAAGATAGGAATTGGACCTTAGTAGGTTGGGATAAAGTAAGCCAATCCAAGGTAAAAGGATTTTTAGGACTAATAAGATCAAAGTTAAATAATAAAGCTTTGGCTCGAAATCTTTACTGGAGGTGGATTTCCCAACCAACTTCTTTATTCAGTAGAATTTTAACTAGCAAATATTTGGGATAGGTAAACCCAAATGAGATGGGTCATTTCCCTTTGTATTGTAATGGTGTTAGTCTCACAATGACACTTAGAGGGGGGGTGAATCAGTGTAGCTCTTTAAAACTTAAATCTTAAACTCTTAAAGCCAAAACAATGAGAACTTAAAACCAAATAAAGCAAATATAACAAGAGAGCATCACACAACACAAGATGTATCGAGGTTCACCGATTTGGCTACTCCTCAAAAATTGACTATTTGGACTCCCATCCAAATCCAGCCTTTGCAAAGCAACAAATTTACAATCAATTTACCAGCACCCACTGGAAGGAGCACCAACCCCTGATTTATCTACACCAACAAAAAGGAGCACCAACCCCTGATTTATCTGCACCAACAGAAAGGAGCACCAACCCCTGATTTATCTGCACCAAAAGAAAGGAGCACCAACACCTAATTTATCTGCACCAACAAAAAGGAGCACCAACCCCTGATTTACCAGCACCAACTGGAAGGAGCACCAACCCCTAATTTATCTGCACCAACAAAAAGGACCACCAACCCCTGATTTTCCAGTACCAACTAGAAGGAGAACCAACCCCTAATTTATCTGCACCAATATAAAGGAGCACCAACCCCTGATTTATCTACACCAACAGAAAGGAGCACCAACCCCTGATTTATTTGCACCAACAGAAAGGAGCACCTACCCGATTACCACCAGGAAGAGACCAACCATTACCACCAAAAGGAGCACCAACCCCTGATCTACCAACACCAACTGGAAGGAGCACCAACCCCTGATGCCAAGCACCAACTTGGACTTCAATTATGAAACTAGAAGATTGACATATAAATGCCTTCACTTTTACAAGACCTTAACTGGTCTATTGCTTACTCAACATCGCCCACAATTCACACAACACACACCCTTCTTGCTCGCCTATCGCGCACCTCTCGCTCTCCTCTCGCTCTCTTTGCAAGATAAAATCCATGATTCTTTAATCCCTCGCGCTTAATTAATTCTCCAAGCAACACTCCTTTTATAACCATCCTTTCTCTTTGTAACTCCAGTTGTAACTCCTTTTGTATATTTTGAGAAGGCATTTCGTCAAACACGTCACATGCAAATAATTGACACCATGTTCTCCTACCATGACTGTTCATTTTCTCGGTCATGACTGTTCATTTTCTCTTTGTGCATGACTGTTCGTTTTCTCCTTGCATGACTGTTCATTTTCTCTTTGCATGACTATTCGTTTTCTCTTTGCATGATTGTTCATTTTCTTTTCCATGACTATTCATTTCTATTTTGAGGCTTTTCTTGAGTCACAAAAATGCGACATGTTGCGATATCATGACACTTTTGTTACTCTGCCTGCCTGCCCTTTTTGAGTCGTGAAAATGCGACATGTCGCGATATCGTGACACTTTTTTTTCTCTTCCTGCCTACCCTTTTCGAGTTGCAAAAATGCGACATGTCGCGATATCATGACACTTTTGCTTCTCTGCCTTCCTGCCCTTTTCAAGTCACAAAAATGCGACATGTCGCGATATCGTGACACTTTTGCTTCTCTACCTTCCTGCCCTTTTCAAGTCGCAAAAATGCGACATGTCACGATATCGTGACACTTTTGCTTCTCTGCCTTCCTACCCTTTTTGAGTCACAAAAATGCGACATGTCGCGATATCGCGACACTTTTTCCTTCTTGCTCTTTCTCTTTACTTTGGACCACGAAAATGCTACATGTCGCGATATCGCGACACTTTTTCCTCCTTGCATTTTCTCTTCGCTTTGGACCACGAAAATGCAACATGTCACGATATCGTGACACTTTTTTCTCTCTGCTCTTTCTCTTTGCTTTGGTCCGCGAAAATGCTACATGTCGCGATATCGCGACACTTTTTCCTCCTTGCATTTTCTCTTTGCTTTGGCCCGTGAAAATACATGTCACGATATCGTGACACTTTTTTCTCTTTGCTTTTTTGGCCGTGAAAATGCAACATGTCGCGATATCGTGACACTTTTTCTCTTTGCTCTTTCGGCCACAAAAAATGCAACATGTCGCGATATCGTGACACTTTTTCTCCTTGCATTTTCTCTTCTCTTTTGGCCGTGAAAATGCAACATGTCATGATATCGTGACACTTTTTCTCCTTGCATTTTCTCTTCTCTTTTGGTCGCGAAAATGCAACATGTCATGATATCGTGACACTTTTTCTTTCTTTGCTTTTTCGCTTCTCTTTTATCTTTAGCATATGGGCCACTTCGGTCTTCTTGGACAACCTGTAACAACTTCACCCAAACATCAAAAACATCCTCATAAGCATTTAACTTCACTTTACATACTCTGAATAACCTCTGAACTCCTGTCCACTGCATCAACCGATCTATCTGACTGTGTTGACAACAATGACAATACTGTCATTGCACCTTGCTCAACAATCTCCCCCTTTGGAATTGTTGGCAACACATGTGCAATTTCCTGTAACTCTTCTCCCCCTTTGACAACAATACCAAAAGGGCTGCTGTAAACTCCCCCTGAGTCCATGCACAACATTCTCAGGCAAAAATTATTATACTTAGCAAAAATCACAAACATGAGAAAAAAGATAAAAAAATACACAAATGCTCCCCCTGCGTACAACACATTGTCGCTGCAATATATTCTACCTCTACTATGGATAAGGAGACTGACTCTTGTTTCTTACTGTGCCATGCGACCAACTTGTCTCCAAGATAGAATGCACCTCCACTGGTACTCTTTCTATCATAAAGTCTTCTTGGATAAGCACTCTAATCTCTGCTCATCATATTATAATTCTTGTTGTACCTTGCTTTTACTTATTTGGTATAGTTTGATCAACACGCAACTCTCAGCTGTGCAAAAGTTACTCCCAAATCAAAAGTGACCGACTCTCTAGGCAACCTGCATGTAATTTCTTTAGCCTTTTGACTGCCACCTCCTATGTGACTAACGACTTTGCCTCGCATCCGTTGTGCAGCTCAATGTCTCTGGTTTCTAATGGCTGCCATGAATGTTTTCATCATCTACGTAGGTATTGACAGTGGACCATTACATCTAGCATTGGAACCTCAATTTGCGTGCAGTCATCAACACTCGGTATTCTGCTTCTTGCTAGGGCATATGTCAGGGCTACTCAATGTCTTAGGCGAAAGTTCTTCATGCGATTCCAGGGAGCATTTCTCCTCGCTGCGATCAAGGGATTCCTCGGGAAATATCTCGCATTTCTCAAATAATGCAAGACTTTCTTAGGTGCATAGGCATCTTGTCCTCCTTGGCGCTTCACCACCTAGGCGCTATTCTCTCAACGTCTCTGCCTTGCATGTGCCACTTGGCACTCTTGACAAACCGGGTGCTAGTGCCACTATTTTCTTTGACCCTGGCATCTCTTTGATAATGGCTACTTCTTTAGAGAAAATTAATGCTCTCTTATACCAAACGATGTGTTGTATTTTTGGTTAAGAAACGCATGCCTTCCCACCTACACGTTGGCAGTAATATTCATAACGATCATGAAGAGCTTTACCATAGTCCTCCCTCGATATTGGTAGATGAATTGAGACGTACTCACAACACGGATTCTATTTTATCTGCAGATTGGGAATGTTACAGGCTTCAAAAATAGCACCTGCCAGCTTATGCTTCCATGACACGATGACCTGTGCTGCATGTTCTATCTTAGATAACGCCTATCAGCTGCTGCATCAAAAACCTAGTTGTTCACCATGTTGTTCTGCTGAAGCACATCAGTTTGACACTATCTGCTATTGTAACCGCCATCACCAGAGAGATTTTACAATAATAAAAAATTGGCTCTGTCAAGCCAACGTCTCATGCTCCTGCTTATTACCTCCACAAACAACTACATGAACTGAAACACATTTTGACAACTATACGACAACTCCCCCTGACTACTTGCCTTTCATCCTCAGATAACCAAACAACATAGGAGCATTAAAATAAAACTTTAAGATTGCTCCCCCTGAGGATGTGCTACCTGGAGCTACTTAGTGCAATAGAGGAGTAGTCTCCTTCAGTCCAAGGAGACACAATTTCCTCTCTTCCTTCTTTCTCCACTCTGGTTTGATTATAGTTTTGGGCTCTTGTTTTGACTTTTCATTTTCAGTAGCTTGTGCATGTTTTTCGAGAAATTTTCTATTTTGTCTCATTCCATTTGGTTGAAATTTTCTTCCCTGAAATTGATTTGATGCAAATGTACTTCGACAATTTCTTGCAATGTGCCCAAAATTATGATAGTTATAACATTCTACTGCATAATCCATCAAAGGTGAAAAAACATTTCTACTTGTGCGGTTGTTTCTTGTGCATCCTTGATGGATGATTATTTTCCTTTCTTTGATGCACATGATTTCTTCCATGTCTGTGTTGCATTCTTTGCGTCTGATGAAATCTACTGTCTTGCCTTAGATTAGATACAAAAGTTCTTGGACAAAACCTTGCTATGTGCCCATGACCATTACATTTAAAATATTGCACATGGTGTTCAACCGGAATAATAGATGTATTTCTACCAACATAATTCTTTGATCTATTATTCAATCCACAATAAATTGCCTTGTGACCATAATGGTTGCATCTAAAACAATAGCCATTAAAAGCATTATTATGAATAAAGTGAGAGTGATAGAACCTCTTTTGTTGTGGTTGCTTTGATGTAGATCTCCTTTGAGATTTTCTTCCTTTTGAAGATTCAACTTCAAGCTTTTCTTGCTTTGATCCTTCAGCGAGTGGACCTCTTCTTCTCTGCTGATTTAGAAGATGAAGGTTGTTCAGCTTCACATCCAAGACCAAGCTTACACATGGGGCTTCTTTGTTGCCTTATCATTTTATCTAGCAACTCTGTGCTCTTCTCAAATTTGAGATTTGTATTGGCCTCTTCTAGTTGTTTCCTCAATAAAACAATCTCCTCTTCTTGTTTGCAGCAAACAATCTCTTTCTCATTGATCTGTGACCTGAGAGTTTCTTCAATCCTTTTGGACTCTTCTACTTGCAACTTTAGATCATTAATAACTTTGTTAGATTCCTCTTCACGTTTGCTACATACATCGCCTTTATCATCCAGGTGTGACTTCAAGGCTTCTTCTATTTTCTTGGCTTTATGAATTTGTAAGAAGAGATCTTCAATATTATCCCCATATTCTTCCAACTTCTTGGACAGTATTTTGTTATTTTTCCTTTCTATACCCAACTCTTCAAGTGCAGCGATCAACTCACCTTCTAGATATACTTCACCCTCAAGGTTTTCATCACATACTTTAGAATTCACTCCTATCTTTTCTAGTTCAATTTTCTCTTCCACAGGAACTGAAATTGACTGAGATGCCTTATTTGAGGAGGATCTATTCTTCTTACCCATTGCATACTAATCCAAGATCAACCCTAGCTGATTTAGCCTAACAAGGGAAACTAGATTTGATACCAATTGTTAGTCTCACAATGACACTAAGAGGGGGGGTGAATCAATGTAGCTCTTTAAAACTTAAATATTAAACTCTTAAAGCCGAAACAATGAGAACTTAAAACCAAATAAAGAAAATATAACAAGAGAGCATCACACAACACAAGATGTATCGAGGTTCACCGATTTGGCTACTCCTCAAAAATTGACTGTTTGGACTCCCATCCAAATCCAGCCTTTGCAAAGCAACAACTTTATAATCAATTTACCAACACCCACTAGAAGGAGCACCAACCCCTGATTTATCTAACAAAAAGGAGAACCAACCCCTAATTTATCTGCACCAATAGAAAGGAGCACCAACCCCTAATTTATCTACACCAATAGAAAGGAGCACCAACCCCTGATTTACCAACACCAACTGGAAGGAGCACCAACCCTTGATTTATCTGCACCAACAGAAAGGAGCACCAACCCCTGATTTACCAACACCAACTGGAAGGAGCACCAACCCTTGATTTATCTACACCAACAAAAAGGAGCACCAACCCCTGATTTATCTACACCAATAGAAAGGAGCACCAACACACGATTTATCTGCACCAACAGAAAGGAGCACCTACCCCTGATTTACCAACACCAACTAGAAGGAGCACCAACCCCTGATTTATCTACACCAACAAAAAGGAGCACCAACCCCTGATTTACCAACACCAACCCCTGATGCCAAGCACCAACTTGGAATTCAATTTTGAAACTAGAAGATTGACATATAAATGCCTTCACTTTTACAAGACCCTGATTGGTCTATTTCTTACTCAACATCACCCACAATTCACACAACACACACCCTTCTCGCTCGCCTGTCATGCACCTCTCACTCTCTTCGCAAGATAAAATCCACACTGTAATACCCCATGCTTAATTAATTCTCCAAGCAACACTCCTTTTATAACCATCCTTTCTCTTTGTAACTCCAGTTGTAACTCCTTTTGTATATTTTGAGAAGGCATTTCATCAAACACGTCACATGCAAATAATTGACACCATGTTCTCCTACCATGACTGTTCGTTTTCTCGGTCATGACTGTTCATTTTCTCCTTGCATGATTGTTCATTTTCTCTTTGCATGTCTATTCATTTTCTCTTTGCATGACTGTTCGTTTTATTTTCCAAGATTGTTGATTTCTATTTTGAGGCTTTTCTTGAGTCACAAAAATGTGATATGTCGCGATATCGTGACACTTTTGTTACTCTACCTGCCTGTAATTTTTGAGTCGCAAAAATGTGACATGTCACGATATCGCGACACTTTTGCTTCTCTGCCTTCCTGCCCTTTTCGAGTCACAAAAATGCGACATGTCACGATATCGTGACACTTTTGCTTCTTTGCCTTCCTACCCTTTTCAAGTCGCAAAAATGCGACATGTCGCGATATCGCGACACTTTTGCTTCTCTGCCTTCCTGCCCTTTTCAAGTCATGAAAATGCGACATGTCATGATATCATGACACTTTTGCTTCTCTGCCTTCCTGCCCTTTTTGAGTCATGAAAATGTGACATGTCGCGATATCGTGACACCTTTTCCTTCTTGCTCTTTCTCTTCGCTTTGGACCACGAAAATGCTACATGTCGCGATATCGCGACACTTTTTCCTCCTTGCATTTTCTCTTCGCTTTGGACCATGAAAATGCAACATGTCGCGATATCGCGACACTTTTTCTCTCTGCTCTTTCTCTTTGCTTTGGTCCGCAAAAATGCTACATGTCGCGATATCGCGACACTTTTTCCTCCTTGCATTTTTTCTTTGCTTTGGCCCGCAAAAATGCAACATGTCGCGATATTGCAACACTTTTTTCTCTTTGCTTTTTTGGCCGCGAAAATGCAACATGTCGTGATATCGCGACACTTTTTCTCTTTGCTCTTTCGGCCGTGAAAATGCAACATGTCGCGATATCGTGACACTTTTTCTCCTTGCATTTTCTCCTCTTTTGGCCACGAAAATGCAACATGTCACGATATTGCAACACTTTTTCTCCTTGCATTTTCTCTTCTCTTTTGGCCGTGAAAATGCAACATGTCTCGATATCGTGACACTTTTTCTTTCTTTGCTTTTTTGCTTCTCTTTTATCTTTAGCATATGGGCCACTTTGGTCTTCTTGGACAACCTGTAACAACTTCACCCAAACATCAAAAACATCCTCATAAGCATTTAACTTCACTGTACATACTTTGAATAACCTCTGAACTCTTGTCCACTGCATCAACCGATCTATCTGACTGTGTTGACAACAATGACAATACTATCGCTGCACCTTGCTCAAAAAATGGATCCTTAGTGTGGTAGGCTCTTAATCTAGGATCTCAGGTAGTGAAATATGGATTATTTTGGAAAGAGAAGAGAGAGGAGAAGGTACAATTTTGGACAAATTCATGGGATCAACACCCACCTCTCATTGTTTGATTCTATGAACTGCAACCAATAAAAACAACCATGGAAACCAAGGTTTGGGTCTAAATTAAAAGTTATTTCAACATTATTCAGATGGGGTTTTATAATTTTAAGCAGTTGAAGAAGTTGGATGAGTGGCCAAATTCAATCCCTCTGAATTTGATGCTCATCATGACTAAAATATTAGCAGAAATATTTCTCATAGATAGAGATGAGGAGGATGAATTATCTTGGGGCTATGGGATCCTTGGTGTCTACACAGTGAATTACGAATATGATAAGATACTTCCAAAGCCTCAGCCTCATGCATATCAGGTTGAGTATTGGAGAAATATTTGGTAGTCTAAGGTTTGGCTGAAAGTAAACTTTTTTGCCTTACAGTTCATGCATAATGGAATTCTTAATTTTGATAATTATATATAGATGAATCACTGGTCCATCTCAATGTTTTTTATGCTACAAGAGAGGAAACAATTGATCACTTGATGTTTGAGTGCCCATTCACATGCCAGATCTATGAGAGATGGTTTTTATATTATAAAATTCGAGTTAATGGTGATTTGAATCAAATTAATATTTTGGAAATATGGAATAGGGGTAGATTTAAATCTAAATCTCTTTGTATTGGTTGGGAACTTGGATTAAACTTCATTTAGTGGCAAGTGTGGTTGGAGACAAATGGTAGAATTTCTAGAGAAACCTTTTCATATTTATATGGAGTTTGGCAAGTCATTTGGAGCAAAGTCACAAAAATTATGACAATGTATGCTAAAGAGGAAAATCAAGTTGTTATAGGGACAATGGAGAAGGAAGTTGAAGTGCAAGAGGAGTAGGATAAACCTAGTTGGAAACCACCCCTCGAAGGTTGAATTTAAATTAATACTGATGGAGTTGTAAAAGGTAATCTAGGTAGAGCTAGAATTGAAGTGGTTTGCCAAAATCTTATTGGAATAGTGCTCTATTGGGAACTGCAAGGATTTGGAAGGGCCACAAACAATGAAGTGGAAGCCTTAGCTATCAAATCTGCTTCTATTTGGGCAGTTTAACAAGGTTATAGGAGGATAATCCTAGAATTATATTCTTAAATAATGATTGGAGCTTTAGATTGTTGAGGAATTTTTTTTTGAAGACATGGAGGTTGAGGATTCTTGTCACTCAAATTAAGGAATTATGGAGGGAATTAGATGATGTGATTCTAGTTTATGTGAGTAGAGATCTAAATAAAGTGGTAGACTTTCTGGCTAAGATGGACATTGAGAAGGAGGTAGGGGTTCAGCAGCATAGTCACATAGCTATTAAGGATGAGATGATTAGGTAGGTTGGTGAGAAAATCTAGTGTTTAGCTAATTTGGATAACCATTCAAAAAATATGGTTTAGGATATTTATGCTCCAATGTAGATCTTCTTTTACAGTTGTAAATAGGTGAACAACCATTGTAGAAATATGGTTTAAGAGATTTGGCTCCAATGCAAATCTTCTTTTACTGTTGTAAACATGTGTTCTCTTTGGCTAAGGCTAGGAGAAGTATCATTCCAACTTGTAGATGATATTTGTTTTAATACAAGTTTTTTCAAATTATTTTTCAAAAAAACTAATAATTGTCCATGAGGGTTATAATAATTGATTGGGAATAAATACTTTCACATCAAAAACCAAGTTTCAAATCTCATGAGTGGATCTTAATATTTATCAAACAACATGATTTCAACTAGTGAAATTGCTCAATTTAATAAAAAGGTGAAAGTTCTAGTCTTGTGAAGCAATACATATGTAATTACCAAGTTATTTTAATGCCACTATGTGGTCACAATGTGTGAGGCCTATTTCAATCCCATATAGTTCATTTAAAAAAAGAGAGAATAAAAATTATTATTTTTTGTTTTTTAATTTAACAATATTTTTTTGTTTATAGGTCCGAGGTGTAGACCAATTGGTTCTCCCAAACCCCGTAAGGGCGGCGGAGGTCCAAGGTTTAAATCTCGGCCCTCACCAGACTGAATGCTTGTCCCTTTTCAGGTGCTTTCAACGGTGTAAATGATTTAAAATGATCGTGGCATGGTGGTTATAAGGACAAACTGCACGAAGATGTATGTGGTGGCTTTCGGGGCAGACAATGTGATGGCCATAATAACTGGATAGCCTAACCGAATTCATGGCAGCTACCGATTCCACCATGTAAAATTAAAAAAAAACAATGTTTTTTGTTTATGACTATTTAGGGGTGTGTTTTCTACACTTTTTAATTATAGAATTAATATAATGGTTTGTTCCAAAAAAAAATAATAATAAAGTATTATGCAATGGTTAATCCATGTAATTACAAATTTTTTGTTTTTAAAATTTAATATAATTAATATCAAGATAAAATTAGATAAAAATTTTAATAGTATAAAAATATTAGAATTGAGTATTATAATAGTGGCACTCATCATCTTAAATATACATCTACACATATTTAATTTTCAATGTAAAATTATTAATCGTCTACTTTATAAACTTAAAAAGTCTAAACATCCTTGAGCTCATCAAATCAACAATAAAATTTTAGCATACTTGAGCATTTCCAGGACATTAATTATTCAATAATTCAACAACTAGAATAAATAAAGAACTACACAAGCTAATCATTGAATGGGTATTAGACCACATGCTACCATGTATTGTGCGTAGTTTTTAGTTTTTTAAATAAGATCGTATTTAAATTTGGAAACGACTTCTTCTTTATTGTTGAAGATAAATAGGGTTTAAAATCATGGTTTGAATGGAAGATTAAGAATTTAGAGATGGAAAATAAAAATATCTCAAAGTATTGTATTTAATCAAAATAAATTAGATGGATAATAAATTTCAAAATTATAACATTCAATGTCTTTTAAATGGCATTTTACCAAAAATGGGTGAAGGGGGAAAGGTGGTGGAGCAAAGTGGTGAGGAATTTGAGATGAGGGAAGGTAGCAAAGAGTAGGTAAGGGAGGTATTTTTAGGTTGAAGGATGGAGGAAGAGCTGATAGTGTTTAGAATGGCAGCGAGCTCGGCGGTAAGGAGGAAGGATCGACCATCGAAGAGGTAGTTTTGGAGAAAGCAGAAAAAGGTAGGCCCGAAGGTTGTGGTGTGTCCTCTGGTGTATCCATGAGTGGATCCCCAAGGATCGACCACCCTTTTGATCCAGGTGAGTCCTCTTTTTTTGTGGTTACCACTAGATATTTTTGTCCTTATTTTTTAAATATTCTTTTCAATATTTCTCCAGTTAGCAACTCTTTGGTTATTTTGGATGAACTGTTAGTTGTAACTATGGAGGAAGGTTTCGTCGGACTGAACGTGTGTCCCTTTCTTGGTACTTTCATCGGATTAAAAGGTTTAAAATAATTGTGGCATGGTGGTTATAGGGGCAGACTGCATGAATATCTGTGGCGGCTTTCAGGGTGGACAACGCAGAATACTATGGTACCGATAAAAAGTTAGACAACCTGCTCGGATTCATGGCGGCTACCGATTCCACCATGTAAATTCAAAAAAAAACTATGGAGGAAGGTTCTTGAAATATGGTCAGTAAGTTCCAAGGTAGCAAACTAGACCTAGATGTTATTCGATGTTGGGCCTCTCTAAAGTGGAATCCATAGGGCTTGCTCAATATTGTTGCTTTATCCAATGCTTTCTTCCTCATCAATCTGAACTACAAGGAGGATTCTAAACACATTTTTGTTGGGGGTCCCTAGTTATTTGGTAAAAGGAGACTCTTTTTATGCACATGGGGTCCAAATTTTAACCCCAAAACTCAAAAGGTGAATCTGGACCCCCTCTCAGTGAGACTCTCAAATTTACCCTTCAAACTTTGGCACGAAGATATTTTGAGGGGCATAGATAAATCTATTGGGGAATTGATTTATATTGATTTGGCTACTAGAGCAAAAAACAAGATTATTTTAACCATGATGTACATTATGGTTGATCCAGAGGCTGAGCTACTAGACCATATAGAACTTATTTCCACTCAGGGTCCCTAGCATCAGCAAATCATTTATGAAAATAGACCCATTGAATGTTTTTTGTGAAAAAACTTTGGCCACCCTTTGGGGTTGTGCCTGGGTAAAACTCTAAGAGGTGGAAATATAAGGAAATTTGGACCAAACAACCAGTTTATTTGAGTTAGAGTCAAGCAGTACCTTATGAGAAATCTCAATTTGAACCCTTAGTGTCATATGAACTAAATATGGGAGAAAGGATAGAGGATCATATTTTGTCTATGGAGGTTAATGACATAGGTACATTGGTAGTCGATTCAATGGAACAAGGCCCCAATAGAAGTCTCGATTAGGTAAATATGGAAGACCTAGTCACAAAAACTCTCATTCCTTCAATTTTTTTGTAAAACCCTTATTAATGTTTGGCTTCTTAGGAGCTAGTTTTAGAGAAAATTGTCTCCCCTTAGAAGCCTAGTGAAGTTGTAGCCCCTGAGCAAGAGTCTCCAACCCTGTTTGAGCTTAAATATTCTTCGTGCTTTTGTGAGGGATCTTTAGAATCATCTAAATGTCTGTTGAATTTTGAGAAAGAGGACAAAAAATTCAAACAACTTAAGATGGAAACTTTTTTTAGGTCACCCCAATCTTCGAATGGGGGGAAAGGCACTAAATCTTGTAAATGAAAATACTTTCATGTAATGTAAGAGGCCTTAATGGTCCCGCAAAGAAAAGAGTCTTGGCATCCTTTAGGAAAGAGGTGTGACTTGACATTATCCTTATTTAGGAGACAAAAATGGATAGACATAATGTAGAAATAACTATAAATATAATCTGGAAGGTTTTATGGAAAATTCTACAAATGGAGCTTTTGTGGGCCTCCATTGCTTATGGGACCCTAATAAGTTGGATTGGTCAACTTTGCTGACATATAATAAGGTGATTAATATTTTTTTTGTAATGAGTTAGAATTCATATGGATTACATCTAATATTTACGCCACTAACTGAAGACCCAATAGGGTGATCCTTTAGGACTATTTGAGCTCAATTAGGGAAGTTTTTAGAGGAGAATATTAGGTTTTAGCAGGATATTTTAATACTCCTATATACTCATATAATAAAAATGGTGGTTCTAAAGCATACACGAGAAGCATGAAAGATTTTACCTCCTTTTTTAATAATCAAGAGTTGATGGGCATGGATCTGAAAGGGTCCAAGTATATTTGGAGTAAAATACAACTACAGAGTCAAAATATTCAAATTAAGTTGGATAGAGTGTTAATCTCAAAGTAAGGCCTTCCATTTTATGGAGATGCTATCCTCTATTCTTTATCCAAAATAGGCTCAAACCACAACCCTTTAATTTTAGAGAAGATTCAAAATTAGAGCTTCTTTTCGAGGACATTCATATTTGAGTCTATGTGGTTGCAACATCCAGACCTAGAAATAAAAATCAAGGAATGGTGTTTGTGTGCTTTATCGGACCCACTAATTTCTCAAGTGGTGTCTAAGCTAGGATATGTTAAGACCAACCTTAAAATATGGAACAAATATATTTTTAAGGATGTATTCATGAGGAAAAAAGAAACTTTTGACCAACTTTAGGAGTTTGAAACTGTTTTTGAATCCGGGGAAGTGATTGAAAGAGAGACTAAAATAAAATGAGCTATTATCAAGGTTTCAAAACTCCCTGGCTAAATTAGATTTTTTTTGGTGTCAAAAATTCTAGATCCCTCTAGCTTCGAGAAGGTGACATGAATACAAAGTTTGTTCATACCTCCACCTTGAGGCACATGAGAAAAAATAGAATCAGAGAAATTCTAAAATCCAATGGGTCTATTTTTGAGGACATTGAGGAAATCAAGGATGAAGTAGTTGTATACTTCAAAACCCTCATGTGTTCAGGAGAAGCTAGGGATATTCAAGTGGAGGATAAGCTCCTACAAAATATTCTTGCTTTATTTTTTGAAGAAATGAATTTAGGGATGGACACCCCCTTTAGTGATGAGGAAATTAGGATTGTGGTATTATTCATGGGAGGGCTTAAGGCCCTAGGCCTAGACAATTTTCCTACAATATGTTTTTGAAATTTTTGGCACATAGTGGGAAAAGACGTTTGTGAAGCATTGAGGGAAATATAGTCGTTGAAGGTAATTTTATTAGACATCAAATAGACCTTCCTTGTGTTCATTCCCAAGACAAGGGGGGATAAGGAATTAAAATACTTTAGGCCCATAAGTCTTTGTAATAAACCATTCAAAATTATTACAAAATCCTTATCAAATAGATTGAAAGATCTTCTAGAGATTATTGATCATCCTCAAAGCAGTTTTGTGGTGGGTAGGCAAATCCTCGATGACATTATCATGGTGCATGAACTCATTCACTTAGTTGATAGGAGTGGTAGGTTGGGAACCTTCCTAAAAATTGACATGGATAAAGCATATGATAGGGTTTCATGGGGATTCTTACTTCAAATCCTATCCAAGTTCAGAATAAGACCAAGTTGGATTAATTTGATTAAGGCATCCATTTTCTCAATAAAATTTGTAGTTATCATTAATGGATCCCCAGTAGGCTTCTTTCGTAGTTGCATGGGCATATGGTAGGGGTATCATTTATCTCCATATCTATTCAATTTTTTGGAAGAATACTTGGGGATATCTCTTAAAGCTGATCGAACTTTAACAATGATTAATCAAAAAATAAATATAGACCATATTTCTCACCATCGATTTATCTATGATACTTTGTTGTCTTTCTTGGCCTCAATCACCTAAGATAGAGTTGTGAATATCATCATTTTAAATTTTGAGAAAGTAATAGGGCATAAAGTGAATATAAACAAAAATAAAATCTTTTTTTTAAGACTCCCCCAAGGAGGCAGAGGAAAAATGCTGATATTTTGGGTTGTAAGATAGATTCCCTCCCCTCTATGTATCTATTGGTTATGAATCTGCAACTAAGGAAAGGATTTTAATCTATTGCACCCTAGATTCACCCAGCATATTGAAAGGCCGAAAGGAAGAGATGCCTTCCATGCCAATATCCGGAGAAAGCTAGCTCCTTTAGTTATCACTTGGGGGGTTTTATCTTAGAGCGCAAGAAAGAGATTAGAAAGTACATAAAGAGACATAAATATGGTTTGTTTTGGGTGGGGAAGATAAGCAGCACAGTTACTAACCAATCACTATACCAACAACAATCAAAACAATGTATGTAACAGAAACCATTAGTGCTATTCTATCCTATGTATCCTTCCTCTCGTATTCCAGATATACTTAATCACCAATGCTGAGATCCAGAAGTGCAGAATGACAACAATCAGAAAAATAAGCAACATGAAATAGAAATACTTAAGAAAGGCAGCATAAAATATAGATACAACTAATAGAGCCAAATATACTTCGAATTTAAAAGCAGGTGTGTAGCTACAAAAGTTTCTTAGCAATATATCTCCCTTCCACCCCTTTACAATGAAATGAGCCTGCTACTTATAGAAAAAAATTTCTCCTAGATTACATTTTGGGCATAGAATCCTAGACCTGGCCAAAGCTATAAAATCTGACAAAAGCAGCAAAAAGTAGTTGAGATTTGACCTTTGTGGGTTAATAGTGTACTTGCAGTAAGGTCAACCTAGAATTGCAACAACTGCATAACAATCTAGTAGGTGAGCAGTCAAATCTGGTTGAATTGTGGTAGTTGTAGTACAATATGTTGCTTTAATGTTCATCTACCCTGTACCTTGGTGGCACACCTTCTATCACATCTTGATGCTCATCTAGAGACTATACACCTGTCATGATTTAAAGTCCGCTAGAAATCTGGGGGAGGTAACGACTAGGTCTTGAAAACTTCCTCAAGTTTACTTTTTTTCTTTCGCTCGATAGCACACAAAATCGACACACAGTCGATCGACCTAAGCTAAAACCAGCATGGATGGGAGTCCCATGCCTTAGAAGTTTTTTTTTCTACTTCTCTTCTCATCTGACGGTGCACTAAAGCAGGCACGAATTTAGACGATGTAGCGCATTTGGATGGGTTTTCACACTTAGCATATTTTTCCAATGCCTTCTCTCTTCTCCGTCTAAGGGTGCACCAAGATGGGCCCGTAGTCGGATGAATTCCAACACTAAGAATATTTTGGTTCCTTTTTCATAGGCATCCTCTTGATAACGCATAAATGAATGAGCGTCGCTCGACTTTGCTATGAAGTCAGGCAGGCTAGACACTTAGAATATTTTTTATGTCAACATGGTCGTCCAAGCACGCACTGGCCTATGGGCATCGTCCAACATCACTGCAAAGTCGGGCGACCCCATCACTTAAAATTTTTTCCTATTTTTTTAACTTTGACTGCCCAGGTGTGCAATAAAAGCTGAGTGCCACCCGACTTCGCTGTGAAGTCGGACGACTCAACACTTAGACAAATTTCAAGGGCAATTACCCAATTGATGAAAACACTAAAATATTGACAATTGAAGAATAGAAATAACATGAAGAAGAATGGAAATGGAGATAAATGGAGGGTATAGCAGTAACCTTTATAATATTTTCAAAATTGCCACCCCCATGCAAAATGTGGCAACATTCTTGGTAGCTCGTAGGGTATCGAGCTCACCTTGATGCAAGGGACCTAGCCTTTATCCTTTGGGCAGAGAGTCCTTCTCGGTCCATGCATCCTTCTGCTATTGTTTTTGAGCTTCTCACTTTGGTAGTTGTTCCTCTTTCGCATCGCTCTCAGCGGTCTCCTCTCCCAAACCTTCTTCTTCCTCCTCTTCTGAACTAGATTGTTCATCATCTTTTTCTTCTTCCTATTTAGGGGGAGCAACACGATCACGAACATGCTCATATGCGGTTTGAGCCTGAGCCCAGACTGCCTCCTAGAAGGGATATAAATTGCTAATGTACTTTAGTGCCTTTCTAAATGTCGCAACCTGGTGAACATCGATGGTATTTAATATTTCTCCTATTTCGTGAAGGTAGGTATTGATTTTGCAAATTTTTGATACCATTTGCGTTACCTACGCTTCCTGAACTGGATCACTCTAGCTATTAGAATCATAGGTGTCTACCTCAAATGCTGCCTAGATCTGCTTCATCTATTCTTGGGGAAAATATTATCCATCCTTTATAAAGCTCAAAAATCCGAGCAAAGAGAGGGCATGAAAAGGCAATAGGTAGATATTATTTTCTTGCATCAGTGCATCCAACATCTTCCTAGCTGTCTTGACCCTTTCAGCTTTTTCAAAGTAAGCTTGCAAGGTTATCCTTGCATCGGCCCAATCTAGGGCAATCTGTGACATAGGGGGAAGTTGGAGGCCTTTGCGCTCACACTCTTCAAGTCTAATTGCCAAGTCCAACCATTGTTGTGCTTGGCGTTTGGTCTCCTCTATCGTAGAATTTCCCTGGGCAGATATTTCTTGAATTTTGGAGATGAAGTTGAGGACTGATAGCGATCTGGAAACATTTGTTCTACAATCCTTGAGCAAGCCAGCCCTCATTTCTTTGATTTTGTCCTTAGAGAAAGCAACAGCCTGGGAAGCTTTCTCCTCTAGCAATGCCTGAGTCTGCCGAAGTTGATCCTACAATTGGGTGATGTGTGTTAGTGTTGCTTTCTTGTCTTTTGTTAATTTATCAGATACTACCCTCTGGTCTATCGTCTCCTATTGAAAGTCTGCAAATTGATCCTTCAGCTTCTTCACCTCTTTATGGGCAGTCTCTAGTTGTGCCTACACCTTGGCTAAATTTTCTTCAAGCTACCTCTTATCATCATGGAGCTGATACAACTGCTATTTTTTCTCAAGCTGCTTGACGAGAATATTATCATCTCTTATGCAGATTCTGCCTATCTCATACTCCTTGTTTATGTCATCAAAGCTCTTATATTTGGTTTGGTACTCATAGTCTTCTTCTGTCATCTTTTGTATGGGATTTTTGACCTTGGGTACTCTTTTTTTTGTATGAAGCACCCTCTTCTCGAAGTCATACTTCGCGTGCTTCTCAAGCATGATGATCTATTCTACCCTCCTCTTCTTGACTCCCTAGAGAAAGGTAAAAGATCCTTGGGCAGATTTTGTGGCTAAGGATCGGTCGTCAGCAATTTACAACTATTTTTTGGCCAGTTCCAGCTCCACGAACATGGGGTATGCCGAAACCAAATATTGCTGCAAAATTTTTCCTGTAAATAAGAAAGTGGGCAATGCACCAGAAGATACAACCTTAAGAGCCTTGGGGAAGTGGGAAACTACTATGGAGTTGGATATGGAATATCTGGGGTGGCAACAGTGAAATATGGATGATGAGAAAACTGAGAATATTATTCGATGTTGGCTGAATGGGATAGACCTAGGGTTTGACCTAGGGCTTGAAAAATGTTAGGGTTCTAGACAAATTGACCGAAAGACTATAGACCAAGCTAGGGCTACATAAAGGGGGATTGGGATGAAGTATCCTGAATGGTCCCAGAAGTAGAAAGGGAAGCTGTGAGAGGTAGGGATCCTAGGGTTTGTTGCAGAGGCAAAGAATGCATACATGCGGGCTCTGCCTGAGCCAGCATTTGAATAACTCCTACGACCCATGATTCGATATATTTCTAAGGGTTGTCATCGAGGATAGAGATGATTTTACTTACGATAATGTCAATTCATGTAGCCATCCTTGTCTACTGCTCAGACTCCCTCTTGGGCCTTTTCTCCTTGGTATTTTTAGACCTTTTCATTTTTTTTCTTTCGATGTAGCCACCTTTTCTGTTGGAATGGTGGTGGTTGCCATGTTAGGATCCGTGGTTGATAAAGTGAATTTGTACTTGGACTTTGGTTTTTATGGTTCCATGCCTTTTTCTTTCTCACCAATTGATTACTCAGGCCCATTTTTCTTACTACGATGACTTTTTAGGAGTTGAGTACAACATTGGGTCCACCTCTTGGCCTCTTAATTCTTCATTGTTGGATGTCCCCTGTGCAACTAACTATTGAGAGGTGTACATCCTTTTATGTCTCGATCGGGTGCCTTGGGGTACGATACCATGGAACATAAGCGACTGCCACTTGTCAAAGTGGTTGTCATATAGGACAAAGAAGTCATCATCAATGAATAATGATGTTTTCTCTGATTTGTCGTGTTGTGTACGACACTGCATTATACAACACTCAGTAGTTTTATCTTTACTGTAGCCTAGCGACACCACCTTTGAGAGTATTCTTCTAAAACCAACTGATCCCACCATGTGATTATCATTGTGTTTGGGATCATAATCTACTTCTACACAATAAAAATCATGCCATGGTGGCCAGGACTGCATTTCCTCAATGTGCCACTCCAGATCAATTCTTGCCTTATTATTCCTCTTTGAC
The DNA here is from genome assembly GCA_028583015.1 of Wollemia nobilis. Classification (NCBI taxonomy): domain Eukaryota; kingdom Viridiplantae; phylum Streptophyta; class Pinopsida; order Araucariales; family Araucariaceae; genus Wollemia; species Wollemia nobilis. The sequence goes on from JAQPPZ010016934.1 coordinate 10,855,843, forward strand.
ATGATCTCCTTCTGGAGGTAAACGTGTATGAACTTCTGCCTTACCCCAATCAGATCATACTTATAGCATTGAGGAAGCTGAAATAGGCCAAATATGAGGAGGGTATCTATTAAATATACATGTTGCCCAACCTCGCGAACCTCGACATTACCCCAAATGAAAGGATAATTGAATATGGGGCTCTTTTTCTTTCCATGATCGTATTCTTCTTCTGCGTAGTCCATTTGTTGTGCTACCTCGAGGTCAAAGTGATATTCTGTATAAAAATATGATAATAGAAATGGCTTACCCTTAAATCCATAAACCCTAATGATGACACATTGAGTCAACTAAAATATATCTCTGAATTCTTGCTTCACTAGGTGCTTTGTCATATAGAAAGGAGGGCGTGACGCTCGACCATTGAAGAGAGCTAGGGCAATGCCCAAGAACTTGAAATTGAACTCGTAATACGACTCCCTTCTGTATAGCAGGTCAGTCCATTCATATACGGGCAGCGGCGTGCCCTTCTCATCCACCTTCTGAACTGAAACAATATTCATCCTATAGTGCATATGGTATAGGCACAACCATATCAAAAATGAGCAGTGCCTAAACTCTGTCATTTTCTTCTACTACAACTTTACAAGATTCGAGTGGATGGCGTATGCCACCCAGTCTGCCCAGTCAAAATAGACTGGTCGCCTCCCTATTTTTAGGACATTGGGGTCATAAAATTCCCCATGTAGGATGCATTCGACAAGCGCAAGCTGATATGGGTGCACCACTTCATCAGTGTCGCAGCCCAAAACCCAGGCAAGTATAGAATATATATAATGGCTTTTGAATTTTGCCAAGGGTATCGAGCACAACAACCATTTTTAAGCCAGCAGTTGGCGCTCTAATTCTAAATTGAGGAAATCTCTCGTTCTTTTAGTGTCACCAAACCTACTTGCTTTCTCATCTAATTTGACCCTCTTGATTATGCAATTAGGGTCTATTTTGTGCCCTAGTGCAAAAGCTGGTTGAACGCTCTCTTTGAAGAGAGAAAATAGCATCCTTCCCTGGAAGTCATAGACCTATCATGTGTTGGTCTTGTAATACTCTGCAATTGATTCAACAAGCTTTGAGTAGTGATGGATAGGTGGGCACAAGAACCAGAATATGTTTGATCATTAAGCTGTGCCAAAATTATGTGAGGGCGATACCTTCTGCCCCATTATTTTACAGCAAGTCACAACTCTGAGATACTGAATGAATAATTGCCATCCCTATACCCACTGAGGTGGTCCACAGGTGGCATAGGAGGAACTTTCTTCCTGGAGCTTTTCACATTGCCCTTTCTCTTCTTCTCCTTTAGTAATTCACTTTTACAGCACTTGAGATAGTTTGGTCTTTAGATTCTTCTTGAGACGCATTGGATGTGACCTCTATAGGTGCCTTCCCATTTTCTACGCTCGGCTCTTTACCCATGGCGGTAAAAGTAAATAGAATTTACAACTGTAATTCAGTATAATTCAAAATTCCTCCTCTTCTCTATAGTGCAGCTTGAATCTCTTTAGTGAATTTTGATGTTACTGAATGAATAAACCCTTTTACAGAAATGGGTAAAAAGAGCATTAATGGCGACTGGTGAAGTTAAAGCTTATTGCTCAAAGAGGGTGAGTAGCGTCATTATTCCTTGGTAGCCACACATGGGATCCTGGTTGGGGAGCATAATCTATACTAATTGGCCCGAGCTACGCTTTTATTTTAATGAAATCTGCTTTGAAAGTTGCACAATCATTCCTTATTCTTTTTTAAAACCCGTGCCTTTGATGATGTCATCTATCACCAACTGGGCACACATTACGAAGCACTTGCCTTGGAAAATGTGCTGAGCATAAATAAAATTCATATTTTTCTTCATCTCCTCAACCAAGTGCATCCAAAAATTGGGTGTTTCCTAGTGTTGCCACACGAAACTTGTGCCCTTGGGCATTCAATACTTACAAATTTTCCAAATTTTGTCATGCTCTTGAGATGCGCCCTCTAGAGTGCGTAGATTTTGGCATGCGTCGTTGGACGTCGCAAGGAAAATTCACAAACTCAGGAAACACACTTAGAAAATTTTCAATTTTCTACCTGACCCTCGTCGGATGGCGCATAAAACATTGGGTGCCATCCGAATTTGCTGCGAAGTCGAGCGGCTCCTATACTTTTTTATCTGATTTTTTATTTGTTCCTTTTGGTCATCATGGCCTTGGTGCCTCCTAGGAGGACAAAAATCTGAGTGCACCTCCCGAATTCAGAGGATTTTTGAGCACCTTTGGCTTGTATCATTTGTCTTAGACATTTTTTTTTCCTTTTTTCCAAACTTCCAGGCACCTTTCTCTTTTGAAACACTCGGCTCTTTTCTCAGATTAAAGTAGGAAATGGAATCTACTGAAAGCAATATTTACATTCAGAAAGAAAATAAACTAAAACTATAGAAAACAAAATATGTACAAGGGAAAACCTCTGATATTTCAATGGTGGTAGGCTTTCAAATGAAAGTCGTTAACGGGTATCGGGAGGATATGGCCCTCCATGTCTCTCAACACAAATGCATTGAATTGGTTCACCCGGGCGACTTGGAAGGGGCATTCTTAGAAGGTATCAAACTTGTCTTGGTTACTCGATTTTGCCTTGTACGAGTCCCACTTCAGCACTAAGTCTCTAATCTTGAAAACTCACGCAGTGGTTCTTTTTGAAAAATAGTTATGTGTTGTCTCGACGTGCTTGGAAAAAAATTGGTAAGCCTTTTCCCTTTCCTCCTTGAGTTGCAGTAACTAAGCCAGTTGGGCATCAATGGGGTCTGCATCACCTTTCTCATCCTCCAAAATCCAGAGTGTGGGCATCTTAATATGATTGGGCAAGAATGCCTCTTTCCCATACACGAGCGCATATGATGATGTTTTGAATAATTTCTTGAATGAGATACGGTCTATCCATAGTGCTCGGTCTAGAAGCAGGTGCCAAGTTCTTTTTTTCCTTTCCATAGTCTTCTTTATGATATTCATGAGGTTCTTGTTGGTGGAATCAGCTAGGTCATTCCCTTGTGGGTAATAGTTAGAAGACATATTATGGTAGATCCCATACTTACAAGTGAATTCGGTGAGTACCGCTCCTACGAAACTTGGATTGTGAGTTGTAACTAGTGCTTCTAGGATCCTAAAGCGGGTGATTAGAATCTCTAGGAAACCAAAAATCATCTTCTGGTTAGCATGCTTAGTGGGTATTGCCTCAGCCCATCTGGTGAAATAATCGATAGCTATTAGAATTAACTTATGGCCCACTGAGGAATTTGGTTTTATAGTCCTGATGAAATTTAGATCCCACTACTGAAAGGGAGCCTCAGCCTGAATTTACTAGAGGGACATAGGTGTATTCTGATTTCTGTCGATGAACCTTTGGTATTTCTCATATTTTTGGTAGACTGCATGCACATCTACAAAGAGGGTGGGCCAATAGTAACATGTTCTAATGATTTTCAATGTCGTCAGCCTTCCTGAATGGTGTCGTCCCAGCATTCCAGAATGGAACTAGCCTAGGACCTTCCACTTATCTAATTGCTTGATGCATCACAAATGGATGTTGTCAATATTTCTAAAATATAGCCCCTCGGTGCGCAATATATATTTTAAGGCATCTAACCTAAACCTCCTTCTTTGTGAGGCATTGAGCTGATCTGGACACCTTCCTATGCTAAAATACCACACTAAATCATTGATCCAATCACTTTCCTCAGATAAGGAGTTGGTAAAATTGCCTTCCATCACTGTATCCTCCCACTGACAAGCGAAAACCTCTACTACAACACTTATGGCCAGTTCTTGGCATAGAGCCCGACCTCGAACTAGCTTAGTGGGTCGCACCTCTATGTCAAACTCCTAGATTTTAGTAATCCATCCTGCCCTCTTGTGACCGGGTTCCCCTTGTATGATGAAATTTTTGACATCAGGGTGAATTACAAAGACTGTAACCTGACTCTGAGAAACAAAGTGCTTGAATATTTTTAATGATCTCATGACTATGTACACTTGTTGATCGATAAAATTATACCTCTCTTCATGCAATTGGATTACTTGGCTTAAGAAGTTAGTTGGCCACTCTTCACCGTCATCTCCATTCTAAGTAAGAATCATAGCATAAATTTTGGGTTCTTCCATCATGTAAAGGATGAAATCCTTCGAGTAGTCTGGGTTTATCAGTACTAGGGCTTGTGTGATCCTGGCCTTGATTTATTCAAAGGTCTTATTTCTCTCTTCATTCCAGATGAAGTTAGCATCCTTCTTCAATAGCTCGATCATGGGCTTGATTACTTGGGCAAATTTTGGTACAAACTTCCTTGTGAAGTTGATCTGGACGAAAAATGACTGCAACCCTTTTTTACTAACCGATGCTGAAAAATGAAGAAGAGCCTCTACTCTATCAGGGTCCACTGCAAGGCCTTTCTCAGAGATGACATGGCCTAATAGTTTTCCCTCCATCACCACAAAGACTGACTTCTTGGGGTTGATTGATATGCCAAATTCATGGCATCTTTCAAATACTTGCTTGAGGTGGGAGATGTGGTCCTCTTGCCTATGTGAAAACATAGTCATGTCATCTAGGTAAATGAAAATTATTTTATTGATCAATTCATGGAATGTCAGGTCCATGTCTCTCTAGAATGTAGCTCCCATGTTAGAAAGGCCAAAGGGCATGCATTGATAGGTAAAAATTCCTCATTTTGTGATGAACATTGTCTTGTGCTGGTCCTCATATTTTACCTAGATTTGGTTGTAGCCAGAGAATCCATCGAGAAGAGAGAACCTCTAAGCCCATATGACCACATGAAGGATATGATCAATCTATGGGAGCGGATAATTATCCTTCAGTAAAGCTTGGTTCAGGTTGCGAAAGTTTACACAAAGGTGAATATCATCATTTTTCTTTCTTACAGGGATCAGATTTGTAACCCAAGAAGAATGCTTGATGGGGTAGATAATATTTTCTTCCAGCATCTTCAAGAGCTCAGCTCTCATTAGGACCTCGATCTTTGGGTTGGCTGCTCTTTGTCGTTGCCTATAGGGTTTCGCTCCCTCTTCCAGTTCAATGGTGTGTTGGATGATCTCTCTATCATACCCCTTTAGGTCTTGGTAACACCAGGCGACCATGTATGGATACTCCCTACACAAGGCCCAGATCTACTCTAGTTCTATAATGGTGTAGTCAATTTCGACCTTGATTGCCTTTCCAGGCTCTAATTCCAGGTCTTTGTATTGCTTGGAGTCTACTTTGATCTTATGGGATATGGCCCTATCATTTTGATCAAATAGGCTTGATGCGTAGTCATTATACCATCATTAATTCTCAATGAATCTGTCAATCCAGGGTAGTGTACAAGGCTATCTGTGGAAGAAGTGAAACAGCTATAACTTAGGTCAATCTAGAGCAACAAGTCTTATTGGTGGAACCGGTTGTGTGGGGGGTTTTGGAACATTCCTATCTCTAAATTGCATGAATTAAATCTTAATCTAAGTTGCAGAATTGGAAACTAATCATTAACTGTAGAAATGAAGTCCTAATTACAATTGCAGAATGAGACCTAATTATATTGCAGAAATAACAATTGAAAGTCTGATCCTAATTGCAGAAAGGAAATCTAATTACTTTTGCAGTAATGAAAGTCTAGATCTAATGTGGAAATAAAAACTGTCAAAGTTCTGTAATAGAAGGTTGTCAATCTTCTGTTCAGGTTTTGACAGCAAAACATAAAATGCAAGAAATTGCTGAAAAACAGTAAATTCTAGAAATAACAGTCTGAAATAAAGTGGAAGCTTTGCTGAAAGTAAGATTGCAACTAAAACATTAAGCACAAGGTTAATCTAAGCATAAATAAACTAAGACTACAAATATTGTCAACTGTTTACAAGCAATTGAAATAACAAGTTCTACAACTCATTCTGCTGCAACAAAATTAGAATAAAAACCTGCTTTGTTAGTCCTCCTCCTAGGTCTGGAAGTGGCCAGCCTCTTTGTCCAGAAGAAGGTGTAAGTCTCTCTCTCTTTCTAAATCTTAATCACACTCATTTACAAGCAATATGAAATAGAACTGGTGCACTTTATTGATCAAAAGACATGATTACAAGAATTCTGTTGAAAAACTATTACAGAGTCGTAATGAATCAATTTCTACCTATACTCTGTATTTTCTTGCTAGCTTCCTTACTCTTTTCACTATTTTCTATCTCCTTTTCTACCTACTACTTACTAGGCTCAACCTGAATGGGAGCAATATTTATAGCTATCCTATGATCTGATTACAAACAAAGAATATCTCAAAAGATCTAATCCTACAATGTTGCAACAAATTCTGGTTTTATCCTAGAAGAGGACTAAAACTTGATCTTTCCCTTAATGATGGCTTTGGTCGGCAATGACGGCAAAGATAGATGGAAGATATTTCCCTTTACCTTTTCCAACCTTTATTTCCCTTTTTTGGCTTCAAAAATCGGTCAACAAGTCAAAAACACATTCTGTTCTTCATTTCGAAGATAAGTGGCTTCATTCCGAAGACAATGCAATTCTCATTCCGAAGATCGCTCATTTCGAAGATACTGCATTCTCATTTCGAAGATCGCTCATTTCGAAGATACTGCATGCTTCATTCCGAAGATCCGCTCATTCCGAAGATATTGCATTCTTCATTCCGAAGATCCGCTCATTTCGAAGATGCTGTGTTCTCTCATTCCGAAGATATCTGTTCATTTCGAAGATACTTCGGAATGAACAAATGTATGCTTTTCCAGTGATTTCTTCTGCATCTCTCAGGTGGGTTATCTCCTAAGATCAAATTCCAATGGTCTTCATCCCTTTCCTCATGTGAATTCCATGCCTTGCTATTTATGGACAAGTGGCTGGAATTTACATGGGAAAGACCAGTTTTTGCTGCACAACAATAGTTTGCTTATCATGTTGCCAGATTTAGGTGAAATAAATGCTTGAGACAAATCAAAACATGATTAGTGAAATGCTGCTATTATTCTAAGCATATCCCATTTTAGCAAATCATAGCAAAAAGAACACAAAACTATGCAAAAAGCTGTAAAATCAGCATATAATATTTCAAATACATTGATCATGCAAAATGGTTAATATACAACATATTGAATCAACTTAACTAACATATCAGATAAAACATAAGAGTTTATAGGCATTTTTAGTGTTCAAAACATGTTATGATTGAGGCATTTCCAGGCCTCATCATTTTCCCCCCAACTTATATTAATGCATGCCCTCATGCATTCATTGGGCTATGGAATCACATATGTCCATGTTTAGATTCCATGACATGTAGAATAATTTCTTGCCTATGTAATACCCCCTGTTTTCCTGAATGTTTCTGAGCCAATCTTCAAATTGTTCATTAGGCTGGGCATCTTCCTCAAAGTAGAATGGAACTGGAGTAATGATGGTCGGAGGCCTGAACTTGAGACCTATCCAGTTATGTTGCATGATCTGAATCAGCTGGACTACACCTTCTGCTCTTCTTCTGGACCATTCTAAGTTGATGGGGGAGATAGGTTCTCTTTTCCTCAAAGACATGGAAAGTTCATTCCATCTGTCTCTGCATACTGACAATGCTGGGAAGAAATTGTGATCACAAAAATTGTTAAATCTGGCCACACAGTCCCTCAAATTGTTCAAGTACATTCTCTTAATATCATCCCTGTTCATCATTGAGAAGTGTTGCCTGGTGATAACTAGGTGATTTGGCTGGATTGCTCTGACTAACAACTCAGCCCTTGTTTCAATCACTTTATTCTGCCTTTTCTCTTGATCCCAGTAAAGCTGATTCTGCAAAGTAGACATAAATGCTCTCAACTGAACATCTCCAATGTAGATTTGAGGATGAGAGTCAACTTCCTCTAGAATGAAGAAACTATGTAAAAATAGTTCACACAGGAGATTTTTCTGCTCAAAAGGACTGTCAAAATATGCCTCCAGAAAATCTTCAATAGTGTCCAATTTATATGGGAGGTTTGAAGTAATCCTCATGACCTGCCATCTGAGGTATTTTTCCTTCAAAATAAGGCTGTAAAATCTAGCTGGTCATCTAAATTGGACTAAAAATTCAGCAATTTGGCATAAGTCAGACACCTTTTCTTTCAATGCCTGAATTTTTGTGTCCTTGGCTTCTAGTCTGTTTTGCTTCCAATTTGAACTTTTCAGTTTTAGTGGCAAGCTGCTCATATCTAATCATCCAGCTAGCTATGTCTGCATTGTACTGCTCTAGAGACACAGTATTAGGTGGTCTTACTACAGGGGGGATCCTAGGCAACAGATTTATCTGAACTCCTTTTTCTGCCACTTCCACTGGCTGTTCATCTATCAATAACTCTACTTGCACCCCCTTATTTGCTATTTCTATGGGGTTGTCATCAGATAGTATTTCTACTTGTACCCCCTTATCTGTTGTTTCTACTGGAAGTGTAACAAGTTGAAATGCAGGGACCTCAATAGGAGTACTTACTTGAACATTTTCTTGCTGCTTGGGACTGTTCCTGTGTTGGTGGCTCATCTTCAACATCCTCTGCTATGCTCTTCACCATTTTTGAAGCATCTTCAAACAAGAAGGCAATGCTTCGAGAATAAACAGGCACTTCTTTAGAATGAAGGAGTGCTATTTCAGGATGAACTCCCATGTCTGCCTCAAAGAGTCATCTATCCTTGATAAACCCAGAAGCAATTGAGCCAAATTATCTTCATCATTGGATATAGCTAGCTATTTTTTAGATTATGACAATAATTTTCTCAATTCTGCCACTTCCTACTAAAGCTTTGCAATTTTTCTGTTGCAAATTTGTAGAGTTTTAGTTTGAAACCTTCGTTGCCCTATTTCTCGTCTTCTTCTTCGAAATGAACCGTAACCTGTGCACTGTACTTCACAACACATCTTCAAAAAGAAAGGTGGCACACATTTCTACTTTTGCATCGAACACCTGTTCGTTGATAATTGCATGGATGTCCTTACCATCAGATCCACCTCATTAGTTTTGCAGATTCTCACGTGCATGTTAATTGGCATTAAAAATTGGTGGCATATGGTTGGTCACATTCTCCGTATTTCCAATGAGTGCAAAAACAAACCATGTGCTGACTGACACGTGTTCCTTCATCGCATGCAACTAAAAAATTTTTATTTTGTCGTACCTTGTCTTCTTGGATGCCACGTGGAAATGCTCTTTCCGAAGATTATAACTTATTGCGTAGACAAAATTTCATTCCAAAGATTATGACCTCATTCCGAAGACAAGTCTTCATTCCAAAGACAAATCCTCATTCCAAAGATTATGACTTCATTTCGAAGACAGGTCTTCATTCCGAAGACAAATCTTCTTTGCAAAATTTTCATTTCGAAGATTAATCCTCATTTCGAAGATCAATCCTCATTCCGAAGATCAATCTTATTAAGGTAAATCCTCATTCCAAGATCATCCTCATTTCAAGATAGATCCTCATTTCAAGACAGATCCTCATTCAGAAAATCTCATTTAAGACAGATCTTCATTCCGAAGATGATGCACAAGTCGTCATTCCAAGACCAAGTTTCATTCGAAGACAAATTGTCATTCTGAAGACAAAGTTTCTTTCGAAGACAAAGTGCAACATTCATTTTGCTGTCATTCCGAAGACAATTTCAATCCGAAGATAATACAGGCATTGTTTTTGGCATTCTTGTTCCGAAGATTAGGCAGAAATCAATATTTTCATTCTCAAAACATGTTTTTAAGTATGCCAACTCTTATGAATACCTTTTATGCTAATGGTTAATTGTCACATACTATATACCAATCATTTTACAATGAAGAAATGTAAGAAATATATACCTGATAAAAATAGTTAATGCCAGTTTTGAAGAATGACTGGCCTTTGTTGATATTCTCGCTGAGATTTTCTGCAACATTTCAAAACAAGTGCACTTGGTGAATTTGTACAATGATGGTTCAGAAATTTCTCAAGGTTATGCATGCAGAAAACTGGTTTTCATGCACACCAACTCAGTAGTGCCTTAAGAAAAGGTTTTCACTGCTGAGTTATTCATTTTTCTCTCTTCTTTTTTCTTGATTTTCCCCCTTTTTTTTTATTTTTTTTACCTCTCCTTTTCTCTTTTTTTTTTTCTTGATCCTGACTATGCCCATGAAGGAATTTCATGATTTCCCTTGAAACCATGCCCATGAAGGAATTCATACTCAGAATTTATTCATCTTTTTGTTTTCTATTTTTCTGATTTTTTTGTATTTTCTATTTTTTCTTGAAATCCACTGATCATGTTGATTGTTTTGAAGTGGAAGAGGGAATCTCTTCCACCTGCTGTGTATCCAAACTATCAAGTTGCTGCAAGAATTCTTCTTTAGTCAGAGGTGTATGGTATACCCTGAGGCGATGTCCATTCACTACCAACTTTCTTCGTGACCCATCAATAGGGGATAGACGAGCTGCTCCATTGTTAAATACCTCCTCAATCCAGTAAGGTCCCAACCATCTAGTTCTCAGTTTTCTAGGGAAGTCTTCATATTGAGAATCAAACAGTAAAGCCCAATCTCCTTGTTGAAGTTTCCTCTATTGAATGTGACTGTCATGCCACAGCTTCCTCTGCTCCTGAATTACCTCAGTTTGGTGCAGAGCATCCAATCTAAGTTCATCCAATGCATTCAGCTGCAGAATCCTGTCACGTATGTGCCTGCGACAATTCAATTCCAATTTCCAGTGTTGTGCGCAATGTTAGTAGCTCAAATTCAATAGGTAAGAGAGGCTTTTTACCAAAGACTAGTTCATAAGGTGTGAATCCAGTAGTGGACTTCCAAGTAGTATTGTAGGCCCAAACTAGCTCAGGTAATTTATCTAGCCAATTTCTCCTATGAAAAGCTACTATTTTTGTCAAGATGCGTTCTAGTTCCCTGTTTGTTACTTCAACCTGGCCATTTGCTTGTGGGTGGTAAGGTGATGATTTCCTATGTTTGATTTCATACAATTTTGTAAATGCTTTTATGACTTTGGATGCAAATTGGGGTCCTTGGTCTGTGGTGATAGACCGTGGAGCTCCAAATCTCTAAAAAATCTGAGTATACAAGAAATCGGAGACCTTCTCTTCACGAGCATGTTTGAAAGCACGCACCTCTACCCACTTTGTCAGGTAATCAGTGCATACTAGAATATGCACCTTTCCTTGAGAAGGTGGATCAATAGGTCCTACAAAATCAAGCCCCCACCTCTCAAATGGTTCTAAAACCATTTGAGGCTGTAGTGGCATCTCATTTGTATGAGTGGGTTTCCCCATTCTTTGGCATGCATCACAATGCTTGATGTACTTTTTCACATCCTTGTGAAGAGATGGCCAATAATATCCTATCCCTAAGATTTTCCTAACTGTGCTTTTTACAGAATAGTGTCCACCTGAGGGTTCATCATGACAAGCTCTAAGGATATCATACACTTCATCCTTTCGGATGCACCTACGTAACACATGGTCAGGACTGCACTTAAAAAGCATACCCTTAATCCATTCAAAAGAAGAACTCTGTTTGATCAATTGTTTTTTCTGTTTTGAAGTGAAATGTGGAGGAACTTTCCCTGTGACCAAATAATTGGCTATATCTGCAAACCAAGGTGATTGGACTGATATAGCAAATAGTTTTTCATCAGGAAAAGTGTCATCAACTAATTCCCCTTCATCCGTGTTCTGCAACCTGGACAAGAAATCTGCCACAACATTAGCTTTTCCTGGTTTGTTGATTATAGTGATATCAAATTCTTGCAGCAACAACAACCAACGAATAATTCTTGCACTTACCATAGGTTTATTCATCAAATACTTAATGGTTGTATGATCTGTGTGAATAAATATTTGATAACCTGTGATATAATGCCTGAATTTGTTGATGGCATAAATTACTTGCTAGGAATTCCTTCTCAGTTGTTGTATAATTTTTCTCGGCTCCTGTCAAGTTCTTGCTAATGTTGTAGATGGTATAATGTTCACCATTATCAATTTGTCCTAATGCTGCTCCAATTGCTGTATTGGAGGCATCAGTCTGTATGTGAAATGGTAATGTCCAATTAGGTCCTCTGAGCACAGGTGGAGTTATCAATTTCTCTTTCAGAGCTTCAAATGCTTCCTGACACTTTGCGAGTCCAGGAGAATTCAGAATATTTAGTCAATAGGGCAAACATAGGACTGGCTATTGTACTAAATTTGGGAATAAACCTGCGATAAAAACCAATGTGTCCTAGGAAGCTTGACATTAGTCCGAGTTTTAGGAGGAAGGAGATTCTTGATAATTTCAACCTTCTTTGGATCAACTTGGATCCCTTCAGGAGAGATGTGATGACCAAGAACTATCCCTTCCTTCATCATCATGAAGCATTTATCTGGATTTAAGGATAAGTGGTATGTTTCACAACGAGTTAAGACTTTGTCAAGATTTTCCAATGTAAAATCAAAAGTTTGTCCACATACTGTGAAATCATCCATGTAAATTTCAACACTTTTGGTGGTCAGATCAGCAAAAATTGCTAGGGCTGCTCATTGAAAAGTTGTTGGGGCATTACACAAACCAAAAGGTAAAACCCTATAGGCAAATGTTCCCCATGGACATGTAAAAGTTGTCTTTTCTTGATCTTCAAGTGCAATCTGAATTTGATTATATCCACTAAATCCATCAAGAAAACAAAAGTATCTTTTTCCAGCAAGAGTATCTAACACTTGATCTATGAAAGGTAATGGAAAATGGTCTTTGTATGTCACCTTATTCAACTCTCTATAGTCTACACATACTCTCATTTTTCCATTTTTCTTAGGAACTATTACCAATGGAGAAACCCATTGGCTATCAGAAATTGGGTAAATGAATCCTACTTCCAGGAGTTTTTCAATTTCTTCTTTCACAATATCTCTTAAGGCGGGATTCAATCTTCTTTGAGGTTGTCTGACTGGCTTGACTTCTTCAGTATAGATTCTATGGGTACATATATCGGGATGAACTCCTGACATATCTTTGTAGTTCCAAGCAAAAGCATGAACATGCTTCTGCAAGACAATTATCAATTTTTCTTCCTCTTCCCTAGTAAGTCTGGCTGTAGATGTTCAAAAATTTTCTCGGTTGGACTTCTATTTGTTTTGTATTTAGAAGGACTGAATTCACTCCTTCATACTTGGTGATTAAGGGATTAAGAGGACATTGTTGAGATGGGAGAAAAGAAGCAGTTTCTATTTTATTGCTGCTTGAGGGAAGCATATCTTGTATGGAACAGTGAGAAGGAAAAATCAGATGATGGTGCCATCCATGTGGTAGTGAAACAGAGTTTCCCTGTGATAGCACAGATGGTTCATCTTCAGATTTTTGATTCTCCTCATTACTTATCAACTGTTGGATATTTGTTGCTTCCCCTTCTAAACCTTGTTCATGCAGAACATTCATCAAGATTGTTTCATTTTCTAAGTTTTTTGTGTCACTGAGGTCTTCTGTGTGTTCTCTTACTACTAAGGTAGCTAGTGTAGAAATGACCTCTTCTGGTTCTTCCTCTGAGTCAGAAAACCATAACTGACCTAAAAATTTGCTAGATGGTTTTGCAGGAGGATATAAAGAAATCTGTTTCAAGATCAATACCATTTGAAATAGTCATATTTCCAAGATCTGTAGTCTATGAAGGCTGCTACAGTTGCAAGCCAAGGTCTTCCCAAAATAATGGGATATCCATGTGCTGAATTTCTTGGCTGTAAAACCAAAAAATCTGTAGGGAATTCCCAAGAAGAAACTTCTATAGGGACATCTTCAATGATTCCTTCAGGTTTTGCAACCGACCTATCAACCATTTCTAAAACTGTAAATGTGGGGCTGAGATGTTTGAGCTGTAATTGTTCCATTGTATCCTTGGTCATGACATTTATTGCAGCTCCTAGATCCACTAAAACATTTGATATTGGTACTGAACCTATGGTGACTGTGATAACTGGGCTTCCTGGATCACTATACTTTGGAGGTAGTAGTTTTCCAGATAAGAGATCAGCTATCTTTCCTTCAACCTGCATAGTCTTGGGAAATGCTTTCTTCTTTCTTCCTGCTCTTTTAATGCACAAATTTTGGATAGTACTGTTAATCTCTGGTATTTCCTTAATGGCTTGCAATAAGGGCAATGATATAGTCAAATTTTTGAGTTCTTTGACCAATTCTGACTCAAAATTTTTTGGTATTGCATTAAGTCTTTCAGGATATGGAATTATCCTTGGTAATTGTTCTGCTTGTGTCTCTTTCTCTATTGTTGGTTCCAATTTTTCTGTTTCTATTGTTGGTTGGATTCTCTCTGGTTTTGATGATTCTTGCTCTTCATTTTCTTTGATTTCAATTGAAACTGGTTCAGGTACAACTTTCCCTGAACGAAGTTGGATGTCACTACAATCAAGAACATTAATTTCAACATTTTCTTCAACTTCAGCCACATAGACAGGAGGTGTCTGTCTCACACTGTTTGGATTAGTGACTGGCTGAGCTGGCAATTGAGGTTGTTTCACTTGCTGTGTTTGTTGTTGTTTTTCTTGAAAATTTTGATTAGGTGCAGGCAACAAATGCTGAGTTTGACCTTGATTCCTTTGCTGCCTTGGATAGGACTGGTATTGCTGATTCCACTGTGGTTGGTTTTGCATCCAATGTGGATTAGTCTAATTTTGATTCCAAGCTGGATTGTTTTGATTCCAAGATGGGTTGTTTTGATTCCATGAGGGGTTGTTTTGATTCTGATTCCAGGCTAGGTTACTCCAATTTGATTGTGGCCATTCTTGGGAATTTGTCCATTGAGGATAATTCCAAGGACGTTGGGGTGGTTCTGATTGTCCCCAAGGCATAGTACTAGGATTATGCCCCCAATTTGTAGGAAAACGAGGGGGATTTTGATATTGAGAGAAATTTCCCCCTTGTTTTGGTCCAATATAGTTGAGTTCCTCGGTCTGGTTTTCTAACACAGTTTTGAGTTGTGGTAGCAGGTGGCATTGATCGGTTGAATGCCTTTTTGAACAGATACTACAAATGGCTGAGATAGATGTTTTATTCAAAGGACATTCCTGCAAAGCATGTTTATTTCTACATCTTGGGCAATAAATTGCCAAAGGTTCTATGTTTTTTGCTTTTGCAGACATTTCCCCTAAAGTAGTGTTTAGGTGCACTAGGATATCAGTTTTGAAATTTGCAAGTTCCTCTATCAGGTCCTTTACATCAGTGCCATTTGTGCGGCTTTTTCTTCTTCTCTGCTTAGTGCGAGAGTAATTCCTGTAGAGATCCATAATTTCCTCATTACTGAGAGTGGTTACATCCCCTTTTCCCATCAAATCCAGAACTTCTCTGGATTCATCTTGCAATCCTCTCAAAAATATGGTTTTACATAATTCTGGTTCTACAAGTCCACATCTCCTTTGAACAAAGGAGAACCTATCAAGATAATCTTCCAATGTCTCATCATCTTCCTGCTTGATTCTGAATAACTCATCTTTTCTATTCCTTACACGGCAATATTCATGATATTTGTCTAAAAAGACAGTCTCCATTTGATCCCAGGTTCTTATGGAATTTGGCTCTAAGCTCATGAACCGACGTAATGCTGAATCCTTGAGAGTTGAGGGAAAAACCTTAAGTTTTTGATTGTCATTTATATAATCATAGGTCTGACACACTACCTTGAATTCAAACAAAAAATGGTCAGGATCTTCAGATACAACACCTCGGAAGGTTGGAAGTACTGAAGGTGAAATGGTCTTCATGGGAGAGTTTTGTGTTGGATTCAGACGAATAGGATATTCAAATGTTCTGGACGGTTGGAGTATATCCTGATCATCTCCTTCATTATGAACATAGCCATGTTGGCCATCTATATTGCCTCCTTCTGCCATAGTTTCTTGTTTGTTGGGAGAAGTTAAAGCTTCCCAAATTGTTCTCTCAAGAGGTCCAAGCCTCTCTGTTGATGATGAGTCTGATGAATTATCTTCCTTAGGATATTCTGATGATGATAAAATTGGTGATTTTCCTATCTCAGAATGTTCTAGTGATGGTGAGACTGGTGATTTTTCTATCAATATTTTTGGTAGTTCAAACACAGGTGATTCACCCCTTAGGCGTGAAGATCTCCTTAATGGAACAAGCCAAGGATCCTTTGGGGTAGTTCTACCTTTTTCATCCCTAGACTTACTCATTCATGTTTACTCCTAAATGACATAAATTAAGTCAATAGTTGTTATCTTCCTCAATTGTTGTATTCAGATTTTAACCTGAATTTTCATAGTTTAGTCTGATTACAGCTATTGGACTATTTGTTTTCTTCTGACAACACTATTCCCCGACAACGGTGCCAAAATGATGCGTAGTCATTATACCATCATTAATTCTCAATGAATCCATCAATCCAGGGCAGTGTACAAGGCTATCTACGGAAGAAGAAGTGAAACAACTATAACTTAGGTCAATCTAGAGCAACAAGTCTTATTGGTGGAACCGGTTGTGTGGGGGGTTTTGGAACATTCCTATCTCTAAATTGCATGAATTAAATCTTAATCTAAGTTGCAGAATTGGAAACTAATCATTAACTACAGAAATGAAGTCCTAATTACAATTGCAGAATGAGACCTAATTATATTGCAGAAATAACAGTTGTAGAATTGAAAGTCTGATCCTAATTGCAGAAAGGAAATCTAATTACTTTTGCAGTAATGAAAGTCTAGATCTAATGTGGAAATAAAAACTATCAAAGTTCTGCAATAGAAGGTTGTCAATCTTCTGTGCAAGGTTTTGACAGCAAAACATAAAATGCAGGAAATTGCTAAAAAATAGTAAATTCTAGAAATAACAGTCTGAAATAAAGTGGAAGCTTTCCTGAAAGTAAGATTGCAACTAAAACATTAAGCACAAGATTAATCTAAGCATAAATAAACTAATACTGCAAATATTGTCAACTATTTACAAGCAATTGAAATAACAAGTTCTACAACTCATTCTGCTGCAGCAAAATCAGAATAAAAACCTGCTTTGTTAGTCCTCCTCCTAGGTCTGGAAGTGGCCAGCCTCTTTGTCCAGAAGAAGGTGTAAGTCTCTCTCTCTTTCTAAATCTTAATCACACTCATTTACAAGCAATATGAAATAGAACTGGTGCACTTTATTGATTAAAAGACATGATTACAATAATTCTGCTGAAAAACTGTTATAGGACTGGTAACAGTCAATTTCTACCTATACTCTGTATTTTTTGCTAGCTTCCTTACTCTTTTCACTATTTTCTACCTCCTTTTCTACCTACTACTTACTAGGCTCAACCTGAATGGGAGCAATATTTATAGCTATCCTATGATCTGATTACAAACAAAGAATATCTCAAAAGATCTAATCCTACAATCTTGCAACAAATTCTGGTTTTATCCTAGAAGAGGACTAAAACTTGATCTTTCCCTTAATGATGGCTTTGGTCGGCAATGACGACAAAGACAGATGGAAGATCTTTCTCTTTACCTTTTCCAACCTTTATTTCCCTTTTTTGGCTTCAAAAATCGGTCAACAAGTCAAAAACACATTATGTTCTTCATTCCGAAGATAAGTGGCTTCATTCCGAAGACAATGCAATTCTCATTCCGAAGATCGCTCATTCCGAAGATACTGCATTCTCATTTCGAAGATCGCTCATTCCGAAGATACTGCATGCTTCATTCCGAAGATCCGCTCATTCCGAAGATACTGCATTCTTCATTTCGAAGATCCGCTCATTTCGAAGATGTTGTGTTCTTTCATTCCGAAGATATCTGTTCATTCCGAAGATACTTCGGAATGAACAAATGTATGCTTTTCCATTGATTTCTTCTGCATCTCTCAGGTGGGTTATCTCCTAAGATCAAATTCCAATGGTCTTCATCCCTTTCCTCATGTGAATTCCATGCCTTGCTATTTATGGACAAGTGGCTGGAATTTACATGGGAAAGACCAGATTTCTTTGCACGACAATAGTTTGCTTGTACTTGTTGCCAGATTTAGGTGAAATAAATGCTTGAGACAAATCAAAACATGATTAGTGAAATGCTGCTATTATTCTAAGCATATCCCATTGTAGCAAATCATAGCAAAAAGAACACAAAACTATGCAAAAAGCTATAAAATCAGCATATAATATTTCAAATACATTGATCATGCAAAATGGTTAATATACAGCATATTGAATCAACTTAACTAACATATCAGATAAAACATAAGAGTTTATAGGCATTTTTAGTGTTCAAAACATGTTATGATTGAGGCATTTCCGGGCCTCATCAAGGCTCTCTAAGGTAATCAGTCCTTTCAAGATATGATTATTATTCAACTGTATTAACCCCTCATACGACTCGTCATCAAGGTATCTACCTTCTATTGAAATCACTTCATGTATAAATAAATTGATGATATCTTTGTCACAATCGAACACCTGCCAGTGGGTGTCTTTATTAGGCACAAAAGGCCTGTAAATAGTATGAACTGGTCTTGGCTTTTACATATTGTCATCAGTAGGGATGTACCTGGATCCAATAGATGCCAAGATGTTAGCATGTTTATTCTTTTATCGATTGATAGCTTTGACATTCAGAGAGTCAAACAACTCCATCAAATCCCAAACATGGTTGTGGTACACCTTGAGTTAATGCTTCTTGGTGGAGCACTTGTTAGTGATCTGATTGCACACAAGCTCGGAGTCGCCAAAGATCTACAACTATTTTATACCCAATATATTTGCCTTCCTCAAGCCTAAGCACAAGGCTTCATACTTAGTTGCATTGTTCGTGCAGCTCCAGGTCAAACAATAACAATAGTCCTTTTGTATTCCATAGGGTTCAACTAGGAGAACCCCTACCCCAACACCATTTTTGCATCTAGTGCCATCAAAGTACAGCTTCCATAGTTCATATGAGGTAGGGCCTTTGTCCTTTTTTTTCGTTTCCTTTAGCTTCTCAGGCTGGGTGATGGACTAGCAGCCCATGTTTGTTTCTATCATGGCATTGAAGTCTAGAAAAGATTAATCATCTTCTACTTGTAGCTGCTCTATGGCTTGCTCCACCAGGTCTACTTCTGCCAGATCCTCGGTCATCAAATGGACCATTTCATTTTGCTCCCCCTCCTCATGCATATTTTCAACCAGGTTAATGGATGGTTTACCATTATAAATATTAACTTTCCTCCCTTTTAAAGGGACTTCCATATGCAAATAGTCTAGCGATAGGTAGCCTCCCAACTTGGCGATAAACTCCCTTGAGAGTTACATGCCAAAGTAGGGCTCTAAATAAACAACCACAACTTCTTGAATCATCATTATTTCTGGGGATTTATGCAACTAGATAGGGATATATTTGATAATGCCCACTATCTTCACAGGAGTGCCATCTAGTTGCAGGACACATTGGTTGCTTTGGGTGTATTCCATGCCCATTTCTTTACATACAGTCCTTGGCATAACAGTGGTTGATGCACCGGATTCCACCATGCAGTTATGCACTACATGTCCTTCCATCTGTAAGGATAAATAAATGGGAGGTTGTCGATTATTACCAGTGATTGAAGTGGTCAAAGGCTGAGCCAACACAAGCTGTGTTGATTTTTCCTTGTTGATGGTCTTCAATGACTCTTGCAACAATTCAACTTGGCCAAGGAGCTGAAGGACATCGTACATGCTAATATTTTTTGGGGTCCTTTTGAGCTCATCAACAATGTTATAGGTTGAGGCAACTTGTGCCTAGGTCTCCTTATATAGCTCATACTTGGAGTGGTACTACTGCATTGCTTCAACCCTCTACCGCTTTGTGAGCGACGGATACTTGAGATTTTCATGAGCCTACTCTTGGGTCTCGACTGGAGGTTGAGTCACTACAACTTTGACTGTAGGAGCCTTGGCTGGTGGTATTTTTTCTTTCACCAATGATGGGAAAGGTAGTTTGTCAAGAGCTTCACCAGTAGGTTGGACCCTTTATCTTCTAGTGTATACTTTCAAAGGCTACATTTGGGCCTTATATAACTCAATTGGTTTCTTTTTGCTTCTGGTTAGAATCAAAAATGGGTCCTCACTAATACCGTGAAGTTACGTTCTTCTTCTTAGATTATATTTACTTGATCTTCAAGGATGTTGTCATATAGGGTCTAAATATAGTGTTGATGTACATAACAAGTATCCTCCACATGGGGATCATTATAGGTGGAGCACTAGTGCACTCGATCTGAGGTAATCGGCTTCGCGTTGCTTGCAACATTTCTTGTTGGAGGCATGTGTGCTTGAGCTACTTGGTCTCTTGTCAATGCAGGAGGGGGATATGACCTCCTAGGAATAAATTCTTGTTGGTCTTGTTTCTTTTTCATCACGGCCATATCATTAGATAATAGTTGGTATATTGAAGTAAGCGACTCCACCTATTGTAGAATCTTGGACTGCACATCCATATCAGGTTGAGGTGGTGATTGGGCTGATGAAGGTAATGGGGCTAGTGGTGGCATAGAAGGTAGTTCAGGATATTGTGGAGGCACGAGGAGTGATGGATATTGAGTAACAGGTGGGAAGTGAGGTGCAGGATGAGTGGGGAAATGTGTCTGGGAAGAAAATGGAGTGACTACTGGTGGAGGATTCCATGAATTTTGGTACGCAAAAGATGAAGCAGACATCGATTGATACTGAGATTGAGAAAAATTAGGGTAGATGGATGTCTACTGCTTGTGCGAAAGTCTACCTATGGCAATCATATCCAATTCTGCCCTTTGAGTTGCATCATATAAATCAAGAAAAGTATTCACACGGGCCAACTTGATGACCAGACTGATATCGTTGCTAAATGCTTTGAGATACTAGTGAGAAACTTATCCATAAAAAGGGTGTAGTTCAGGTGGCACTCTCTTCCATGAGCACGTAAACCTTATATTAAAATCTAATATTTACTCCTACGGATACCGCTAAATAGTTTGTAAATGGTACAACAATGAGGAGGGGTCCACGGATTTATTTGACCCTTTGACTAGCCAACAGACCAATTTGGCCCATCCTATGATAGAATTTTTTGACAAGGATCGGTACCCGTATAATAACTTCCCTCACAAAGAGAGCACCAACAATCGGGTCTTCATGCTTTCATCTATAATTGCATGGAGAGCAACAAATGCAATGATGTCTTGGATGTGCTCAAAGGCTATCTTTCCTGTTTCATCATAGGTGGAAATGGATTTTAATGCAATAGGTGGAATACCATTCTACCCAAGGAGTTGAAGAGGTCTAGTGGAATCTACAGCTAGGAATAGCTCTGCAACATTCGCCATATTAGCATCTTGACCATCCTATTTGCCTTGATCAGTAGTGTAGTCAGTATCAATATTAGTTATTTCCTACTCCTTGACTTCAGCTTTTTGTTCCTCTGGATCGACTTGGTAATATACCAGCCTTGGGTATTCTCTAGAAGCGTTAATTTCAAGCTCGTAAAACTCAAGATTTTGTCCTGCATTCCTAACTCTCCATCTCGTATGCATGAGGGAATTTTTATTTTGGACTAGTTCCTAATACTGAGAGAGTATTCAACAGAGTCGCCAGGTGTTCTAATTTGTTAGCACTAAAGTGAACACCGGTGCTTCAATACTTCTTATGGGGTGGGAAACTTTATGTCCCACCGGGGGTGCTAGAGAAACTGTTGGTTACGAATCTACCACTAAGGAAAGGATTTTAATCTATTGCACCCTAGATTTTCCTAGCATATTGAAAGGCCAGAAGGAAGAGATGCCTTCTGTGCCAATATCCGGAGAAGGTCGGCTCCTTTAGTTCTCACTTGGGGGTTTTAGCTTAGAGTGCAGGAAAGAGATTATAAAGTACAGAAAGAGACATAAATATGGTTTGTTTTGGGTGGGGAAGATAAGCAGCACAGTTACTAACCAATCACTATACCAACAACAATCAAAACAATGTATGTAATAGAAACTATCAGTGTTATTCTATTCTATGTATCCTTCCTCTCGTATTTTAGACATACTTAATCACCAATGCTAAGATCCAAAAGTGCAGAATGACAACAATAAAAAAAATAAGCAACATGAAATATAAATACTTAAGAAAGGCAGCATAAAATACAGAGACAACTAATAGAACTAAATATACTTAAAATTTAAAAGTATGTGTGTAGCTACAAAATTTTCTTAGAAATATATCTCCCTTCCACCACTTTACAATGAAATGAGCCTGCTACTTATAGCAAAAGTTTCCCCCCTGATTACATTTTGGGCACAAAATCCCAAACCTAGAAAAAGCTGTAAAAGCTGACAAAAGTGGTGAAAAGTAGCTAAGATTTGACCTTTGTGGGTTAATAGTGTACTTGCAGCAAGGTCCACCTAGAAGTGCAAAAACTGCATAGCAATCTACTAGGTGAGCAGTCGAATCTAGTTGAGTGGTGGTATATGAGGTATAATTTATCACTTTAATGTTCATCTACCCTATACCTTGGTGGCACACCTTCTGTCACATCTTGATGCTCATCTAGAGATTGTACACCTGTTGTGATCTGAAGTCTGCTGAAAAGCTAGGGGAGGTAACGGTTAGGCCTTTAAACTTCCTCAAGTTTACTTTTTTTCTTTTGCTCGACAACATACAAAATTGACACGCAGATGGTCGGCCTAAGCTAAAACCAGCGTGGATGAGAGGCCCATGCCTTAGAAGTTTTGTTGTATACTTATATTCTCATCTGACGGTGCACTAAAGCAAGTGCGAAGTCGGACGATACAATGCATTTGGACGAGTCTTCAAACTTAGCATATTTTTCCAACATCTCTCTTCTCCATCCAAGGGTGCACCAAGACGAGAGTGCAGTCAGATGGTGCAGTGCAGTCGAATGGAGTCCGACACTTAGAATATTTTTTTGCATTTTATATAGGTGTCCTCTTGATAATGCACAAATGGATGAGCATCGCCCGACTTCGCTATGCAGTCGGGTGGGCTAGACACTTAGAATATTTTTTATGTCAACATGGCTTCCCAAGCATGCATAGGCCTATTGGCACCGTCTGAATTCGCTGTAAAGTTGAGCGACCCCATCACTTAGAAATGTTTTCCTATTTTTTTAACTTTGACTACCCAAATGCGCAAGAAAAGCTGAGTGCCGCCAGACTTGGCTACGAAGTCGAGCAACTCAACACTTAGACAAATTTCAAGGGCAATTGCCCAATTGATGAAAACACTAAAATCTTGATAGCTAAAGAATAGAAAGAACATGAAGAAGAATGGGAAGGGAGAGAAATGGAGGGCATAGCAGCAACCTTTACAAGATTTTCAAAATTGGCACCCCCATGCAAAATGTGGATTGTTTATGTTTAAGGGTGGAGTTAAAGCTTCTCTTTGAAATTCAGTTATAGAAAGAGTTTAGAAGAACCTCACTGGATGGAAAGGGATGCTCTTGAACCAATATGGTAAATCCATGTTAGTAAAGTCCACTCTTTAGATCATACCAATCTATTTCCTTTTCCTTTTTAGGTTTCTATGAAAAAAAATTCAAAAACTTAAGCAAATTCAATGTTCATTTCTTTGGTCTAGATCACAAGATAAGAAGAAATTCCCTCTTGTCACTTGGGACTAATTTTATAGTAAAAATGAGTAGGGAGGTTTGGAGCTGAGAAGATTAAAAATTATGAATAGAGCACTTATAGACAAATAGGTATGGATAATAGAGAAAAATGAAAATGTGAATTGGGCACAAATTCTGAAAGCCAAATATTTAAACAATGAGGATTTCATCATATTTGATCCCAATCCATCACAGGGATATACCTTTTGGAGAAGAATTACCAAAAGCCATACATATATCCTATTGGGGGGATGTTGGATTCTAGAAAATGGCTAGAATATTAATTTTTGGAATGATAAATGGGTGGCTAATAGGCCTTTAAACAATCATCCAATTTTCATTCAGGCTAAGCCTATTTTGAGATAGGTCTTTTGGTCAAAGGTCAGCAATTATATTGTGGTGGTGGATGGTAAAAATTTCTATAAGCCCCTTGAGTTCCCTAGATTATTGCTAGAGGAAGACACTGCCAATAAAACCCTTCATGGAATTTTGAAGTGGATCATTTTACCTTTCAAAAATAAGTAGGATAAGCTGATCTAAGTGCTAAAAATGATGGGTATTTCTCTATTAAATCGGCTTATGTCTTGTTAGGTGCTCATGATGATCCATGGTTTCCTATTTGAGATGTGTGGTGGAAAGGCCTTAGGTATAAATTTAATATCTTCTTTTGGCTAGTGGTTCAAGGAAATTTCTTGACCTTGGATAATATTCAAAAAATATGTTTAGTGGTCCCTAATAAGTTCTATTTGTGTGGTATGGCAGAAGAATATCCTAAGCATCTATTCTCCACATGCACTTTTTCATAAGAGGTACTAAGCATGTTGTTGAGCTATGTGGGTTTGGATTGGATCTTTCCTAGAAATTTGACCACTTTCATGGATTAGTGGAACTCCCCTTTCCTCTCTCCTCACCTCTAATCCTTTTTGGTCCTATAGTATACCAGAATATGAAGTTAGTGTTTCTAAGGGCTATAGTTGCTACTGTTGAGAATGTGAATCTCTTTTATTTAGGAAAAATATCTCTTAGTAAGGAATTAGAGATTGAAAAGATTCTAGGATTTAATATTCTCTACCAGTGTCTCCTAGGAATAACCAGTCTTCTAGGGTAGATACAATTTGGGAACCTCCTCCACCTAGTTTGGTGAAACTAAACTTTGATGGAGCATCCAAAATAAATCCAGGCACGAAAGGAGCAAGGGAAATTTTTAGAGATTCCAATGCTCAAATTTTGCTAGCTTTCATTTAAAATCTTGGAAGCCATAGTAGCCACACGATGGAATTTAAAGTACTTTTCCAAGGTGTTTTGTAGCTGAGTTCTTTTGATTATGGAAAATTTATTATTAAAGGAGATTCCCTTAATTTTATTAATATGGTTAAAGGAAATCATCTTCCAACCTAGACTATTTCAAATTTGATAGAAGAATTTTAGAGGATTACTTGAACTATGGAAGCTATCCAATTCAATCATATGTTTAGGGAAGGTAATAGGTCTGTAGACTTCCTAGCTAATTTGGATTATCTCAGGATAACCTATCAATTTATTCAAATAAATTCCCATGGGGATTAAATCAATTAGACAATTAAGGAAGAAGAAGATAATTTGCCTTTTCGAGCATCTCCAAATTATGGAAGGTGGTTCATGCTAAGCAATATGGTGTGATTTTTTACTTTTAAGAGCCACCAATTATCAAATTCAAATAGAAAGCTTATTGGCACCCACTTCCAGGGTGAATGGAACATGTCTATTTTGGTATGTTTTTGTGCTCTCTTCCCATGGCAGGTTCTTCTGGGTTCCATTTTGTTCTTGTCTTCCCCTACATGGATATTTTGGTTGCTGTTCTCCCCTATGAGGGATGTTGGTACCTTTTACTATCTTGGGTGGCGGTTGTAGCTATTTTCCTTTTACTCCCTTTGTTTTTAGTTTGAAGTTTATCGTTTTTAGGATCTTGGGTTCTCTGGGTGATATGCATCCCCTTTTTCTAGTTAGATTTGTTGGATCCATTTTATAAAATGTTTGGGATACCTTTCAAAATAGCTTCATCCACCTAATAAAAATTGTCATTTTACCCTTTAAAATGGTAATATAAAATTTTCCCTTCATAAAAGGATCAAATTTGCATAAAGCATAATTTTAGAAAATCAAATTCAATATGCAAGTGTTATAGAAGATAAAATCAAGTGCCATTAAAAAGAATAATGTTAATAATTTTTATAATAAACATAATTTTATTTGTGTATATAAATGTTATATTTTAATGGATTACACTTATTTCTGAATGAAATTGACATGTTAAAAAATTAAGGCACTGATATATTGTTATTTTTTATAAACAAATATTTTTATATATATTGGTAAAGCAATTTTTTTGAAAGTGTCCAAACCCTTTTACAAGCTTAGACTAGTCTATCCAATCTTACATTATATTTTTCCTTAGTTTACCAAAAATTTTATATATTTCCATGCATCAGATCTTCAACTTATTTTGATGCAAAAAATATAGCATACTATGGGTCATCCCTATTCTGAATTTGTTGGTACAATCTATTTAACATATTTTGACACGTTTCCAAAATATATATTACCAGCCACTCAATTTCTTGATAAACCAGGGTATGCTAAAGTATGCCTATGTAATAATGCATTGGTTAAATAAGAATAGCCTAATAAAACCAACTTATAGAAAATATAGAACTATTTCCCTTGTTCTGATTGGCTAATGTCTCAACCAAAGAAACAAAAAATTTGAAACTAGGAATATATGCTACAAAAAACACATGTGTTTACAATAATTGTAGACCAATCACTACAAATTTTTGAAAGTATTTGTATATTAAGTTTTCCTTGTCTTATGCATGATATCCAAAACCCACACAAAATGTAGTAACAAAATATTATTCAAAACCTAAAACTTTCAAATATCCATCTCTCTGTCATCCATATTATATTCCTTAATCAAAATACTATAATCCCAACATAAATATAGCAACATCATAATAATAAACACCCAATACTTCAAAATTTCCATCTCTAGATAGGCTTTTTAAAATATCATATCCTACCCATGATATTATATTTTTCCCTATCCACTAGTTGAATGACATTTGGATGAAAAATATTAAGGGTAACCCATATTTTATCCTCATCATGATGAGCCCCCTAGTTTTCTAATCAATCTATTACCCCATTTTCTTCTCTGAATACATGGGCATCACTTTTAAGCTCTCAAATGCTTTTAGAGTCCTTCGATTATATGCTATTGAACTTGACACTTGGAAACTCAAAAAATCTTTCTTATAAAGATAGTTGAAAATTTTAAGTGAATCTCCCTTCACTATCAAATTTTTCACTTCCAGTTTTCTCACTATTTTTTCTCCAGCCAATGCCACTCTAGCTTTTGTTTATTGACTTGTCATAGTGCCTAAATACTCACTGATAATTCCAATTAAGATTTCCTTACTATTACTTATTGCTCCACCTCAAGATTTACCAAGATTTCCTTTAGATATCCCATAAAAAATGAGCCTTAGTTATCCCTCCTTGGGTGCCTACCATTTTTGTAATGAACCATTACACCAAAACTTTGAGGTATTCATGAAATATGCATACACCAGGATCATAACATCCCACCATGCTCTGTGGCCTGGACTTTGGGCCAGCGACGACCTCCTTGTCACTTGCTCCACTTTGTGGACCACTCTAGGTACCAAACTATGGACTCTAGGCTAACATAACTCCTTGTTGCCCTCTCCACGACTCAACCTTAGTGGTTGCTTTAATATCAAATGTAACAAACCATTACACCAAAACCTCAAGGTATTAGTGAAATCTAAATACATCAAGTTCATAATAATTTTTCACTTCTTCTTGGATATACATGGGGATTATTCTCCATTTCTACTAAGTTTAGATCTTATTGTTCACTTATCTTTCCTTCCTCTATTGATTTTTTTTTTACCTTTATCTTTAGGGCTTTCACATTTTCCACTATAGCATCTTGGATAGTTTGACTATTTTTGTATGTAGCTCTCTTTCTTAAATATTCTTCTATTTTTTTCCAACCAAATTGTTGGAAGTATTGTGTTATTTTTCCCCCTTGTAATATTAGTTCCGTAGATGATTTATATAGTGTATAGTGTATAGTGTATAAAGTATGTGTCAATATAATAGAAAGTGAAAGGTGTCAAAAGAGAATGAAGAGTCACATGATATGTGGTATTATGAGAATTTTGTCTTTACGAGAGGAATATGAAAGGATGCATATCCTAGATGATGTTTGAGGAGAGCAATGTAAATTTATATATTGGAGACATCTCTCCATGTAATGTAATCAATTTGAGTCGTTCTTGTGATCTTTATATATTGTGTATTTGAGTTATATTTGTAAGATGTTGGTGTTATATTGAGATTCATTGTTGTTTTTTATTAATGGTATATATTTGATTTATTTTTTATCCTAGATAAAGCTTTTTATGAATTAATCTACTTGGAGAGTGAAGGCAATGGGATAGTTGTCTCCATCCAATGACAAGTCCAATTAAGAAAAATTTTACTTGTTTGGAAAGCATCTAAAGATTGTTTTTTTGGCATCATGTCATTAAAGTGTTTGTTGCACTCCAGAATATAATTGTAATCTATGTACACAAAAGTTCAAGCCAGGTTAAGAGGTATTTTTTAATTTATTTTTAATAATTTTATTTCTTTTTAATATTGGAACTATAAAGTTAAGTAAGGATATCTAATTAATTATTGTATTAAAAACTTTTTGGAATGATAAGTAGTTTATTTAAGTTTTATTTATTCTTAATTAATTTAATGAAGAGATAAGATTATTATAGGAGATATAATGTGGAATTAATTATTATCAAATTATTTAGAAAGTTATAAGGTTTAAATAAAATAGATAAATAAATATCATGCGGAAATTTCAAACTTTTGTGAAGAAATCCTTAGTATTTTTAGTGTGAGACCACTGAGTTTCTAAGAAATCCGTTCTCTGGTTAAATTGTGCAACTTTATCTTTACACCCATTTGCATGTAGCTCATAATATAAAAATAATAATATAATAAAATTTTTAAAAATGGTAACCCTAACTCTCTAAAATTTGTACACCGTTTGTCACTAACAGTAAAAGATTAGCCATATAACTATATTAGAAATGAACAAAGCAAGATAAAATTTGTACACCGTTTGTCACTAACAGTAAAAGATTAGCCATATAACTATATTAGAAATGAACAAAGCAAGATAAAATATTGAAGCTTAAAACAATTTGATCCTTTCAAAATTTGACTAAGCTTGGAATTCGAGAGATCTCTAGTTTAGAGTCAAAGAATTTGAACAGTCAACATTTGAGAGCTGAGAGACTAATCAGCAGTTCTAAAAAGATATCTAAAAAATATATATTAAAAGTACAAAATTATTCAATTAGTGCAAATTTAGTTATTTGGGAGACAAAAGGGTTTTAACCTCAAACATTAGGAAAAAAAAAAAATTGCAAAATATATTTCTTCGTTTGTAAACCTAGGAGGATAAAAGGGCTATTAGTCCAAAGGAAATGGAAAATGTGGCAAAAACAAGAATATTATTTTTTGAATCCCAGTTATTAAAGGGGCCTAATTTTACCCATGTAAAAATAAGACGAGGTCAATAATTTTTGTTGAAAATTTTTGGGATGTAGTGGATGGAAAAAGAAACATTCCAAAAGATAAAGTAAAAATTAAAAATTCAAATATGATGATGCTAAAGCTCTTATGTTAATTCTATTTGGTATATTTAACAAAATTCAAGAACATATTAATGAAACATAAACTTCAAAAATAGCATGGGAAAAAGTGTGTATGATATTTGAAGGAAAGAATAAGGAAACTATTTTACATCTACAATCATAGTTGTATGCATTAAAATTTCATGATGGAGAAAACATATAATAGTTTCTTTTAAGGATATCAAAATTAAATTTAAAATTACACACCTTAGGAGGAAAGGTTGAAGATCAACTTCTAGTTTTAGTTCACTTCTTGAATCGTTTAAAATGTTGGTCATATCTCTTCTAGTATAAAATAGAAAGGTGTTGATTAAAGAATTAAAAAATATTCTTCAACAATATGAACTTTAAAAACAATTGAGAAATGAGTCATCCAATAAGAATCTTGTAATAGAAAAAGAGTTTCACTCTTTATCACAAAAACAAAAGCAAAAGAAGTATTGTCATATTTATGAAAAAGAAGAACATAATACAAAATATCATAAGTATAATCCATTGACTAGGAAGGATCAAGTCCAGGAATCTTCTAAAAAGAATCAAAGAGATTAGAGTAATCAACTAGGGTATGATTCACAATCAGAATCTCTACACAGAAATATTATGGTAAATCACATATGTCTATTATCAAGTAATGATGAATCCAATAAGGACTTGGAACCTATGACAATAAATGCATGTTGTGACACAAAAATAGAAATAGAGTGTAGATCATTGTTGTTTATTAGTAATGGTTATTTTATTGTCAGCTTCTCGGCTATGGCCGATAGAAATAAGGCTTTTGAGTTGGAGAAGAAAAACCATGGCCCGACAGGGCTATTTGTTCAACCATGGAGGGTAGGATTCGATCCTCGTGTTGAACCTACTGTTGTCCTAGTGTGGATTCAATTATATGCTCTTCCAATGGAATTCTGGGGTGAGCAGGTATTGGCAATGATTGGCAATTTGATT
Organism: Wollemia nobilis; assembly: GCA_028583015.1. NCBI lineage: Eukaryota > Viridiplantae > Streptophyta > Pinopsida > Araucariales > Araucariaceae > Wollemia > Wollemia nobilis. Next base: position 10,886,173 of record JAQPPZ010016934.1, read on the forward strand.
GGTAGACATCTGGGTGTTGCCAGAGAAACTATTGAAGGAAGCATGGCGGTGTATGCTCGAATATGTGTGGAGATGAATCTCAGCTAGCCTTTTCTGTCATAGTTGGAAATTGAACTAGCAGGTCTTTCCTGGATTCAACAGTTGGACTATGACGCCCTACCATTTAGATGTCGGGTTTGCCACAAGCATGGACATTTGGCCCATTTCTATCTTATTAATTTGAATGCTAATATGGAGGCCCCCTGAGGAATGCCAAACCCACCTAAAGAGGATAAGGCTACACCCAATAAAGATCCTATTGGCACCAATCAGGGCCAGGAAGCTCAAAGAGAGGGTTTTGAACAACCTAGAAGAAAAATACGGACAAAGAAAAAGGAGGGAAAGGAGCAATCTCATCTCAGGCCTGCCAATAGGTATGAGATTTTTAAGTCATTGGTTGATGAAGAGGATCAATCTATGGAGGGATTGGAGGGTTTCAAGGAAACCTTTGTTGTTCCTGGGAAACTCCCCCTCTCATATTCTCCTGTTATTCAATAGGTAGTTGATCCCTCTGAGGTATCACAGCCAGTGTGTTCTGGTGCCTTAGTAGTCCATAACCCAGAGCAGACAGTATCTCAGGATGTTCGCATGGGGATAGCAAAGAAAAATAGGGAAATGCCATCTTTGGGGATAACCCAGGTAGAAAAAAGATCAAAAAATAGCAATTCTTAGGGAGCTGGTAGAAGATCCAATAAGGAGCTGCTAGCAGCCCAGGGAGACAAATTGATCATGGGAGGATTGGTGAGGACAATTGACTCTTATTTCTCCCAGGGTAACCCATGATTATACAATCTTGGAATGTGAGGGGTTTAAATAGCAGAACCCATCAATATGCTGTTCAAATATTATTAGAGAATAGCAATACTAATATTTTGCTTTTACAAGAGACCAAGATGTCTTTGGATCTTATGTCCAAAACAGTCAACAGAATTTGGAGGGGTTCTGGTCATATGGATGTGGCTGCCCAAGGTGCATCAGGGGGGATTGTTACTCTGTGGAACTCTCTGGAATGGTCTGCAATAGAACACCTTGCCTGGAGGGGTGTTCTCACTTCTCTTTTTAGGAATAATGTCTTTGCAGAATTCGTTCTAGTCACTAAATTTTATGGTTCTTAAAACCTAGAGGGTCAGAGGTGGCAGTGGCAGGTTGTGCATGACATGTGAGCATCAAGGGAAGATATATACTGGATTATAGCGGGGGACTTTAACGCTAGTTTATCTTCTAGAGACCATGAATGGGGAACACCTCTTTTGGATCCAAGGGACCGTTTCATGATTGCTCAAGTCCAGGCTTTGCACTTAGTGGACATTAAATGTCCTGGCAATAACTTCACTTGGACTAATAAAATGCGGGAGCCACATAGTAGGAAGGTTAAGCTAGATCACTTTCTACTTTCAGAGGAGGTGTTTGTAAAATGGAATATCAATTTTTAGATTTTGGCAGGCCCTGTTTCTGATCACTGTCCTATTCTGTTGGAAAGCGGGACTAGGATGGGGCTCCATCACAAACCTTCCAGATTTGAGAATTTTTGGATTCAAAAAGAAGAACTTTGGGAGAAAATTCCACAATGGTGGGAAGAGGGCCGCCTAGCTTATGGGAGAGCTATGTTTAGAATCCACAAACAACTTCAATATGTCAAATCTCAGTTTAAGTATTGGAGGCGTTCTATTAAATCTGACTTCCAGGCCCAAAGAGCTTCGTTGGTGGCCCGTTGGGATGAGGTCCAAAAATAGTTTAGAGTAGGAGTAATAACTGACCAGCTCAAAGTTGAGGATGATGCCTTGCGTACAGCGGTTGAGGACATTGAAAACCAGGAGGAGATTTATTGGAAACAAAGAGCAAGAACCTCCTGGTTATTAGAAGGGGATAGAAATACAAAATTCTTTCATTGGACTACTTGTGCTCGAAGATAGATGAATAAGATGGAGGCCCTTCAAGATGAGAACAGTCATTCCTTTGATACTCTTCCAGGTATTCATTCCCATGCTATGGATTATTTTTTTAAGATTTTTAAGGAAAGTGTGGTTCAAGATGTAGAGGCCCAAAATGAAGTTATTTCTGTCATACCTGCTATTATTTTGGGGGATGAAAATCAGGCCCTCCTTAAACCCATTGATAGGGATGAATTGAAAACTTTGGTCTTTGGAATGAGCACTGGTAAAACTCCTAGTCCAGATGGCTTCCCAATTGAGTTCTTTCAGGCTTTCTAGGACTGCTTAGAGGAAGATGTAAGGGCTGTTGTTGAAGAATCCAAAGAAAATAAGAGAATGCTTAAAACTATAAACCACACGTTCATTACATTGATTCCAAAAGGGGAGGAGGGGGTTCATATTTCAGATTATAGGCCTATTGCCTTATGTAATGTGGTGTACAAAATAATCACAAAGGTAATGGCTGAGCGCCTAAAACCTCTTCTTCACAACATTATCTCCTTTGAGCAAGGGGGCTTTGTTGAGGGACGATAGATTCTGGATGGGGTGGTTGTGGCCCAGGAAGTAATCCATTCAATGCACACTTCTGGTAATAAAGGGATGTTCATTAAATTGGACATGTCAAAGGATTATGATAGGGTTGAATGGAGCCTCCTGGATAAAATGATGGCAGCCTTCGGCTTCTCTCAGGGCTGGATTGAGTGGATCATGAGCTGTGTCTCTTCCTCGACTTACTCTATGCTTATCAAGGGCCTTCCTTCGCAACCTTTTGGAGCTTCTCGGGGTCTGCACCAGGGGGATCCCTGTTCCCCTTATCTTTTTCTCATTCTGGCTGAAGGTCTTGGCAGACTTTTCTTGAGAAGACAGCAAGGCATATTATTGGGTATTAGGGTAGGGGATGAAGTTGTATCACACCTGCAGTTTGTGGATGACACTGGTTTTATGGGAGTGGCCAGCATCAGGGAAGATAGAATGATTAAGGATACTCTTAATGTCTATATCAGGGCTACTCAACAAGTCATTAATGACATGAAATCCAAAGTGGTCTTTTTTAATCTGGAGCAAAGGCTTCAGAATATAATTTTAGAAATCCTGGGATTCACTAGGACTTCTCTCCTTGTGGTTTACTTGGGTATCCCCTTGCACTTCAAGAGGCTAAAATTAGACACTTGGAGGAATTTGCTAGAGTGTATCAAGGACAGAATTAATCACTGGTCTCATAAGTGGTTAAGTTATGGTGGCAGATTAACATTCTTACAGTCAATCATTCAATCCATGCCAATCTACAAATTTTCTATCTTGGCTGCCCCGCTTACAATATGGAAAGAGTTGGACAGGATGGCTAGGAAGTTTTTGTGGGAAGGAGCTAAAGGAAAAAGAAAGTGTGACTTAGTGGGTTGGGATAAAGTCACCCAGCCCAAGGTAAAATGTGGGCTGGGACTGAGAGGTTCCAAGTTAAATAATCAAGCCTTAGCTGGAAAGTTGTACTGGAGGTGGATTTCCCAACCAACTTCCTTATTTAGTAGAATTCTAACGAGTAAATATTTGGGTCAAGTTAACCCCAATGAGGTAGGTCATTTCCCTCTGGATGGTACTGTATCCTTAGTGTGGTAGGCTCTCAAGCTAGGATCTTAGGTTATTAAAGAACAGTTGTTTTGGAAAGTGGGGAGAGGGGAGAAGGCCCGTTTTTGGACTGATTCTTGGGATCAGTACCCACCCATCATTGTTGAATTCCCCGAGTTACTTCCAATAAAATATGCCATAGAAACCAAGTTTTGGGTCCAAATTGAAATTTATTTCAACTCTTCTCAGCTTGGGAGTATAAGTTTAAGAAGTTTAAGAGGTTGGAGGAATGGCCAATTCCAATCCCCCCGGAGTTGGCACCCATCTTAACCAAAATCTTGACAAAAAGGTTTCTCACAGGGAGAGACGAGGAAGATGAATTAGCATGGGGATATGGGAGCCTTGGTGTTTATACTGTGAAGGACGGATATGACAAGATCCTCCCAAACCCTCCCCCCCATTCTTTTTCGGTTGAGGATTGGAGAAAGAATTGGCACTCTAAGGGTTGGCCGAAAGTAAACTTTTTTGCTTGGCAGTTTATGCACAATGGTATTCTCACTTTTGACAATCTCATATGTAGAGGAATCATCGGCCCTTCTCAATGTGTTTTATGCCACAAGAATGAAGAAACAACTGATCACCTGATGTTTGAGTGCCCTTTCACGCGTCATATTTGGAAGTGATGGCTCTCTCATTATAAAATCCAGGTTAATGGTGACATGAATCGGACTAATATTTGGGAAATATGGAAGAAGGGTAGATTTAAATCCAAAGCTCTTCAAATTGGGTGGGAGCTTGGTTTATATTTCATTTGGTGGCAAGTGTGGTTAGAGAGAAATGCTAGAATTTTTAGAGAAACATTTTCCTCGCTAGATGGAGTTTGACAGGTCATCTGGAGCAAAGTCACAGAAACTGTTGTCGTCTATGCTAAAGAGGAAACTTAGGTTGTTCCTGGGCCAATGGATGAGGGAGTTGAAAAGCGAGAGGGACATGAGAACTAGTTGGAAACCACCCCCAGAATGCTGGATTAAAATCAATACTGATGGAGCTACAAAGGGCAATCCAGGTAGCGCCGGTATTGGCATGGTCTACCGAAATCATGAGGGATCAGTGCTCTATTGGGAACTGCAGGGCTTGGGTAGAGCCACAAATAATGAAACAGAAGCCATTGCTATCAAATCTGCCTCTATTTGGGCAGTTACTTAGGGCCACAAGAGGAAAATTCTTGAATCTGATTCTCAAATTCTGGTTGGAGCTCTAGACTGCATGAGGAACTTTTTGTTGAACGCTTGGAGGTTGAGGATTCTGGTCTCTCAAATCAAGGAATTATGGAGGGAATTAGATGATGTGATTCTAGTATATGTGAGTAGATATTTAAACAAAGTGGTCGATTTCCTGGCTAAGATGGGTGCTACGAAAGAGGTAGGGGTGCAGTTGCACAGTGAAATGCCTATTACAGATGAGGTGATTAGGCAAGGCCTTGAAATATCCTTGAGACAATGATCAATGAAAAATCTAAGGGTGGTTTTTGTCATGATTTCGTGACCTGTGGCACCATCGCGGCCATTGGCGGTAAGCTATCGTGATATCGTGACATGTTGCATTGTCGCGGCCACTGGAGGAAAGCTGTCGTGATATCATGACATGTTGTGCCATTGCGGCTGCTGGAGGAAAGTTATCGTGATATCGTGACATGTTGCGCCATCACGGTTGCTGGAGGAAAGTTGTCATGATATCGCGACATGTTGTGCCATTGCGGTCACTAGAGAAAATTTGTTGTGATATCATGACATGTTGCGCCCTCATGGTTGTTGGAGGAAATTTGTCACGATTTTGTGACATGTTGCGTCATCGTGGCTGCTGGAGAAAAGTTATCGTGATATCATGACATGTTGTGTCATCACGGTCGATGGAGGAAAATTGTCACAATATCGCGACATGTTGCGTTGTCACGGCCGAAGTGGGAAATTTTTCATGATATCGTGACATGTTGTGCGATCATGGCCCCCGAGGAAAATTTGTCGTGATATCATGACATGTTGCGCCCTCGTAGCCCCCGAGGAAAAGTTGTCGCAATATCACGACATGTTGCGTCGTCATGGCCAAGGGAGGAAAGTTGTCATGATATCGCGGCATGTTGCATTGTCGCTGCCGTCGAGGGAAAATTGTCGTGATATCACGACATGTAACGCCGTCACGGCCACTGGAGGAAAGTTGTCATGATTTCACGATGTGTTGCGTCATTGCGGCCACTGGTGGAAAGTTGTCATGATATCGCGACATGTTGCTCCGTCGCGACCAAGGGTGGATTATTGTCGTGATTTTGCGACGTCGCAATTTCGTGACATGTTGAATTTTTTGCGGTCAGAGGAGTCTTGTGTCACGATTTCATGACTTGTAGCTTTTTCGCGGCCAAAGGTGAAGTTGGTGTTTGCTGCGCATTTTTGCGATAAGTTGTTGTAATAGACCTATCAACTCTCTCAGCTAGCTTGGTATTGGTTCAAGAGATTTGGAGCCATTGCAAATCTTCCTCTTCTCTTGTAATCATGTGCTTTCATTGTTTTCGACTGGGATGTATCTTCTCCCATTTGTAACTGATCTTTATTTTAATACAAGTTTTTTTCAATTTTTTCAAAAAAAAATGATTTGAGTATAGTTCATGATTGGTCAAAAAATGCTTATGTTCTCAGAATTTATGATGACATGAATTCAAATGATGATAAATATAGTGATGTTTAGAGTTTTTTTGATGTTGATAGGGATTAATCTGATGATATCTTTGGTTATTTTGAAAGTTATACTAAAGGAATTAGTTAAAAATTGTTAAATAAAATATGATACAAAGATACAAGTTTGGGAAAACATGTACAAGGAATGAAAGAACCAATTGTACCGATAATAAGACCTATATATGAAGGTCTTGGATAAACAAGACATATGATCAGCAAGGAATCACGAACTAAATTTATGATAGAAACTTGCTACATAAAATCTATGATAGAGACTTATAGAATCAATAAAAATGAATAACCAAATGGGAAAAAAAAATTTGTAACAGGTAACAAATGTAATCATTATGATATATATGGACACAAGATATAAAATATTGGAATCTTCATTGTTGTGAAATTTGTAGAGGACATAATCATTCTCATAAATCTTGTCCATATAAAGAGAAGGAAAGTAAAACATTAAACATAGATTGTGGATGGATAAGTATGAATTAATGGAATAATATGAAAGGAATTTTATATGGGTTTTACAAAAGAACACCAAGTGTGATGAAAAATAAAAGTTTATTAAATATAAATAATGATATTGGTCTTATCATGAAGAAATATGAAATGAATTATTATGACCCAAGTACACCTTGGGAGGTAACCTACAATGAAAGCATATGTAGTGATAATCCTACATATATGATAATCTTATGAATATTCTAGTGAATGACCCAAAGACAATGATAATCTAGAGATAACCCATAGGTAGAGTTCTAGAGGCAATGATCCAAAGGTAGATCTAGTAGAAATGACCTAGAAATAGTGACCAAAAGGTCGATATATAGAGACAATTGAGATACATCAATTTAGAAATAGAGACAAATAATTTATAAAGAAAGACCTAATGGATATTGCATATATCTAGCCATACCAAAGATAAAGTTAAAGAATTAATAAAAAATAATCAAATAATGAAGGCAAAAATCCTTCCTACCAAATAATGTAATACGGGGGGTGTCGAAAGTATTACATTATTTTATCCCCTTGTAATATTAGTTTGGTAGATGATTTATATATTGTTTAACATATGTTTCAATATAAGAGAAAGTGAAAGGTGTCAAGAGAGAATGAAAAATCACATGATATGTGATAAGATGATATTTTTTTCTTTATGAGAGGAATATGAAAGGATGCATCTCCTAGATGTTTGAGGAGATCATTATAAAATTATATATTAGAGACATCTCTCCATATAATGTAATCAATTTGAATAATTATTATGATCTTTAGATATTGTGTATTTGAGTTATATTTGTGAGATGTTATTATATTGTGATTTATTGTTGTTTTTTATTAATGAAATATATTTAATTTATTCTTGATCTTGGATAAAAATTTATGTGAATTAACCTACCTAGAAAGCTAATACAAATACCCCAAGCACAATGAAAAGTAATCAAGTCTCATATCTAATTCAATCATGTACTCTTAAAGGGATTTTCTAGCTACTCAATTCACCCCACCATATTGTTTGGCATTACCATTTTAATCCCCATATCCTTGTTCAATGCTAGAAGTACCTTGAGTAGTTACATTCTAATATTATGTGTTTCACTATCTCTTCTTATGCTTCACAAAGGTAACACCTATTTGGAAATTGAAACCCTCTCTTATGCAAGTTATCTACTATAAGGATCTTATTTTGTACAACCATCCATAGAAACTATTGGAAATATTAAGCATATTGTGTTTTCATTGATGTCAAAGGATACATGAGATAAAAATATTTTATATCCAAGGTTTGATGATAAAAAGAGCATGGTATAAATGGCAAAAATAAAGGAAGGCAAATATGTTAAGGAGTATAATATTTAAATATTATATTTAAATATTATAAAGAGGAATTAAAAAGGCCTAAGGACAAAGGTTTATTCACATTAAATCAAAGTGGGCCACCAAAAGTTTCATTCATTGCAAGGTCTTATAAAAGAGTTTAAAATTTGGGCCACCAAAGGTTTTACCCAAGGCAAGGTTTTAACATTATAATATTTAAATTTAAATTTAAATATTATAACAAAGGATTGGCACCAAAGTTAAAAAGATGGGTTACTTTTTTCTAGTGTCGACATCATCTAAATTAAATAAGGTCACATATATATAAACCTAAATTTTTCACCTTGGAAATTTTTACATGAATCATACATCGAATATTATTTATTGGGAGTGCTAGCAAATGGCAAAAGAGAGGCAGCAAATTTCTTAGTGAGCAAAGAGTGTAATAAATCTGTCAATCCTTAGATTGATGTCACACCTACTAGCATAGCCCAGATGGTTGTTGGTCATGTGATAGAGCACTGTAGTAGAGGAGATATTTGGGTTGATTCCCCTCGATGATGGTTTTTGGGTAGAAGTGTTTTTGCTATTTTTGAGGCAAAGTTTGAAATATAAGGTGTGGGCCACCTTTTGGTATTACCAAACTGATGTAGCACAACTGGTCATTGGGCGCTTCAAAAAATACTGCTTTGCACGAGGGCAGAGTTTGAATCATAGCAAAAATAAGAGGTATTTAATTTTTGGTTAAGCGTAAAAATTAGGAGGCATAAGGTTTAAATTGTTTAATTTTTGCAAGGTGTTATAAGGTGTAAAAGTGGTAGTGTGGGGAGTCTTTTTTAAAGGTTTGGTTGAATAAAGTATTGTTGTGAAATTTGCTTATAGGAGGAATAAGGGTTGTAGAAATAATATCAGTAGTGTTGAATTTTTAAAGGGAGTCATAAGGTGTAATAAAGTTGTTTTAATTTGTAATGCTTGCATGAGATAAATTGACATTAATGTGTTTAAGGGTATTGTATGAGAGTTGAGATATTGCATTATTAGAAATGAGATAAAATGGTGTACTTGTGATCATTATTCTTTGTAATATTTGCATATCATAGAAAAGAAGTTTAAGAATTCTACAAGCTTTATTTTTGTGAAACAAAAGGAGATACTAGAATATCATTTTCAGCATTATTGTGCACATATTTTGAGAAGGTCTTCATGTGGATAATTTGAAAAAATTCTTTGCTATCTAACCCTTGAAGTGGCACAAGAAAGATAAGTTATTTTGAGATAGTTTTTGAGAGCACATCTTCATCAAGGTAGATTTAGAGGTATGGTGATTTGATTTATTTCTCAAGGTGGATTTGCTTAAGGGAAATATTTTTGATATCATAATATGGATATTTAACGATTGATTTTATGTGCATTGTTGGAAATATATGAGTTAGGGTTTTAGAACAAATTGTGCATCATTTTTGAATGAATTTGGAAGCATATGTGCTAGGGTTTGAGAACACAATTGTGCATAATTGTTGAATAAAATTGGAAACACATGTGATAGGGTTTGAGAAAAAAATTATGCTTCATTTTTTAATGAAATTGGAAACACATGTGCTAGGGTTTGAGAACAAAATTATGCTTCATTGTTGAATAAAATTGGAAACACATGTGCTAGGGTTTGAGAAAAAATTATGCATTGGTTTGAGTGTCATTGAAAGTGAATGTGCAAGTGTTAGAAATTATATTTGTGAAGCAAGTGTGTGCATCAGTTTTGATTATGGGAAATACATAAGAAGGTTAGTTATCAAGTGCTAGACTAGAGGTACCTTTAGAATACAATAAATGTGACACATGTGAAAGTGATAGACTTATTGAATGTGAAGAACATATTGAGCATTTGTTACTGCATATCATTCTCTATATATTCAAGAGGTTAAAATAATTATGGGTAGAATATGTCTAAATTACTTTAGTCAAAGAAAGCACTTTTTGGGAAAGATATATGAAATTGTTTGTATGCAAGAATTAGGAATATTTGAGCATGTGTTATGAGCATATTTGAGCATGTGTTATGAGTATATTTGAGTATGTTTTATGAGAATATTTGAGTAGAGTTGAGAGTAGGTTTTGATGAGTAGATTTGAGCAAGCCTTGTGTGTAGTCTTAGAGAAATTTGAGTAGAGATAAGAGCAGGTTTTGATGAGCGGATTTGAGCATGTGTTATGAGTATATTTGATCATGTGTTATGAGCAGATTTGAGTATGTGTTATGAGTATATTTGATCAGAGTTAAGAGTATGTTTTGGTGAGCATATTTTAGAAAGCCTTATGTGTAGGTTTGGATTAGATTTGGACAGAGTTAAGAGTATGTTTGGGTGAGTATATTTGAGCAAATATTGTGTGTATGCTTGGAGTAGATTTGAGCAGAGTTAAGAGCAAGTTTTGATGAGAATATTTGAGCATGTGTGTAGCACCCTAAAATTGACTCATTATAATTTGCACTAAGGACAAACAACTTGTAAAAATGAGCCTCTAGCTGGTTGCCTCAATTTTCATGCCCTCTTGGCGAAATCGAGCAATCTGGACAAGATCGTACGATACGATCCTGGATCGTATGATACGATCTTGGATCATATGATACGATCCTTGATCGTATGCATACGATTTTGCTCAAAACTAAAATTCTCAACTTAGCAAGGTGACAAATTTAGTTTTAACAATTTTTGTCTCTATCTGTGCAACTATGCGATGGTTGTGGGATCGAATTCGTCCGATCAAGCCCAGATTGGAAGGAGTTGTAACCAAGTTATTTTTAGCCCATTTTGGTTGATTTGATCAGCCTATTTAACCAGACACTCCTCCCCTCTAATTTCCCCTAGCGCAATTTACATCTTGACTTTATTTTTGCATTCGAATCATAGAATTTCTGCATTAGGCCTAGGCACTTTCTATTCTATGTAGGATCGAAAGGATACGATCGACAATCGAATCGATACGATTTTGCACCGGAAGTGTACGATCTTGCTCAGACCATACGATCTTGCTCTGAGATCACTTGGGGGCAATCCCGAGTGTTGGTTTGCATGTTTCAAAACTATTTTGTTTAGATCTATCATTCTAGTTATCATTTTCAGCATTTAGAATCTAGAATTCAAGCATTTACATTCTGGAGTTCACCGATTTTGCATCTAATTGCATATTGCATATAGTTTTAGGCATTTATCTATTATTTACATTTAAATACAACATTCAATAGCCAACATTAAATCTCATTCATGCTTAAAAAGAACAATAGAATCTCTTTGTTTTCTATTTTTTGCACTCTACCCATGAAATTGTAGGTTTCAATCAAGATCGGACTGATCGATCTCTGATCAGATGGTACGATATTGAATCGTATTCGTACGATCTTGCTCTATTCATATGATTTTTCTCTGTTACATACGATCTGGATTGCATTCAAAAATCAGAATCTTCATCAAACTTTTGGAATACAGGTAAGAGTTTTTATTACTTTCTAAGCATTGCATTATCCATATTAATTATATTTTCTATTGTTTGTTGTCTACATATGAATCAAAATTGCATATAGCTTAGTATAGTTGCATATTGGCCAAAACTAGGTGATTGTGAGAATTTAAAAGGAACACATCAAAACAAACTCCAAAACCTAGGCATGGAAACTACCATAAAATATTTCCTAGTGAACCCTAAACAATTCATCAAAAAATCACCATAAGAAGGTATGATCAAGTACCTCTCTTTCGAGGTGTAGACCTATCATTCCCACATTCCCCTTCGAGGCATGGATCCATTAGCCTGAAGGAAAGGAGTGTGCGAATTTTAGACCTACATTCTTTGGTGAACCCGACGTGAAAACATTAGGCATATTTCTGATTTATAAAACAAAAACAAAAACCAAAAAAATTAATTAACAAAATCATTAAGTTATATTTGCACATTTTAGTGAATTTCATAGATGGTAGATTACAACATAAGGAGAGCTATCCGAATTGATGTAAGAACAATATTATCAACCCAAGAATTTTCTTCATTAGGTAGTGTGCCATACCCTGAGATTTGGAGAAGATTAGAAATTATAAGGATTAAAGAACCTGAACTTAAGAAAATCATAAGATTTGACTTGTCTAGAATCTTGGATCCCGATAGTGCACCTTTCTACTTTGACCTTCAAAGAGCATGTGATAGGTGGCTAGCGGATAAGAGAGTTGTCATTTCCCCAAGTCTTTACTCCTTTGAAGATTATCTTGAGAATGCAATAATGGTACATAAGTTTTTATCACATGTGGAAAACCAAGAAGTTGTCTTAGATGATAAGAGAAGATATAATAAAGTTCCTAGGGTTGTGATTTATCGAGAATATTGCCATGAATTGTACTTTTGCATGTCAAACTGTGAAGTCGATTGCATCACTATAGCTCATTTCATAAAATTCTTAAAAGCCAACTTTCAGTTTGAAGAAGAACACTATATGACCCCTGAGGAATTGGAACTTGTTAATGATATCTATAGGCTTTTCCAAGAAAATTAAAGTATAATATATATAATATTATAATTTTTATTTGGTTTGTTGTATTGTTTGCAATTCAAAAACTACCAAAAACCCAAAAACATAATATAATATATTAGTTAGGTATATATATAACATATATACCCCAAGAATTAAGCACATATATATAAAAAAAAAAAATATATATATATATATATATATATATATATATATATATAATTATATATATCTGCAAGATAAAATATTTTAAGTAAAATGCCTAAATTAAGAAGTGGAAAACAAGTAGAACATGAACATATAGGAGAACAAGATCAAGATAATCCTGAAGATGAAGTTCGAATTGAAGATTATGTATCATCAGAATCAGATGAGGAAAACCATGATAAAGAAGAAGAAGTCTTCTATCATAGGCCTCAAGTAGATGAAGAAGGTGGTCTTAAATTTATTTCCACACAACATTTCACTGAGTTTCTAAAAGACAATATAGATGTCATTAACCATGTCATACAAACATAAGCTCAACTCCCTATGGGAGATTATTCAATGGAGGCTTCCATAGAGGCTGCTCTCCGATTGAATGGAAATCCATTAACATACATGAACAAAAATAAAAATCAAGCTGGCACATCTCAAAATATAAACCAGAATTTGAATCAAAATATAGCACAACCGCCACCAATAATAACTTCAAATTCCCAACAAAAACAACCAGTTGTTGCCTCACAAAAGGTAGCACAAAGAATTAAGAAGATACACAAAATTAGTCAGAATCAACAAAAGGTTCAACAAAACAAAATTCCTCATCAACTTCATAATACTCCTCCTAGTAACACTTTACATAATAGTGTTTCAGTTGGGAATCATTATACAACAACACCAACTTATTATCAAGGACACAACACTATGATGCAACAAAACCAATTTGGTGGACAACAACAAGGACTTGAAGTCATGGTTAAATAGTTAGCTTCAAGACTAGATCAAATGGATCCCTACCATCCCTCTTACAGTTATAGAGAGATGTGTAGCCAACCCTTGGATCCTATTGTGGTTGCTCAACCATACCCTAAGCATTTTCCTATGCATGTCCTACCGATATATAAGGGAACCGAAGATCCTATTGAGCATCTTCGCATGTTTAGGATAGCATGTCATGATATTTCTCATGATGACTTGTTGTTGTTAAAGATGTTCCCTAAAAGTCTCGGAGGCATGGCTTTAGAGTGGTATTATCAGTTACCTACAAAATCTTTAAGGAATTTTGAGGAAACAACAGAGATGTTCATCCACCAATTCAGTGCTTACATAGAAAGACATGTGACTATTAAATATTTGTATAATTTGAAGCAAGGAAAATATGAGAGTTTTGCTGAATTCTTGACTAAGTGGAGACAACTCTTAGGCAGATTACATTTTGCTTTACCTCACCATGAAATGTTGGATATATTTATTGGTAATATGCAAGAACAACTATCTTATGAACTCTCTACTACTACAATAACCACATTTGATCAAGCCATTGATTTAGCAAGAAGGGTAGAAGAAGCCCTTATTAGAAGAGGTCAATTTAAGAAGAAATATGAAGATAAAGCTTCTAAAAATCAATACAAAAATAAACAAGTAGTGGGTGACGGAGTTACTGATAGTAGGAATACTCCAATTGTTAATGTTGCAGAAACCTTTAAGAAATTTTTATTGAAAGTTCCTGATAAGCCACCAAGAGAATTCACAAGATTAAATCAACCCTTAACAATGATTTTACCTCAATTATTGGAACAAGGCTTGGTACGGTTTCCTGAAATAAGACAACCAGAAACTACTACAATTGGATATAGGGCTGACTTACATTGTAATTTCCATCAAGTAGATGGACATTCTACAAATTCTTGTAAAAGGTTAAAGCATGTGATACAAGACTTGATTGACAAAGGAAAAATGGAAGTTCAACAATTTCCTACAAATAATAATACTCAAAAACCAACAAATCAAAATGCAAATCAAAACCTAGATATCTTTCAACATCCCTTACCTAAGCATGGTAAAGAAGCAGTAAACCAAGTAGATCATCATAATGTTCCTCATCCAACTCGATATGTGGGAACCATCAGTAGCTTCTTACCACAACAAGATTTGCAAACATCTTTATCTGTGGTCACAACTAGACCAATACAATATTTTCAATCATCTTTAGAGGATACTAAAAGTGATGTAGAAAGTGACACAGAAAGTGAAACTAGGAGTGAACTAGAGATTGCCTCAAATAGTTCTGAGTATGAATCAGATCAAGTCACTCCTATTACAGATTTATTAGTTCCAGAAGAACCATTTCCAAGAAGAATAACTACTAGACCATCATCTCAACAATGGCTTTCAAATGAACAAGAAAAAAATGCTAGACCCTCCTTTGGTAATCCTCAACATGGCAACATTGTGGGTACCATTGGGGTTGTCACAAGACAACAAGCACAAGTTCAAAATTCTCAACCACAAAGTCAAAATGAAAAATCAGCTCCTTTTGTATTGAGAACTCCCACTAAGGGAAGTAATGTGTTAGGTTCACAACAGAGAGCTCCATATGATATTAATGAACAATTAGCTACCATCACAATGAGAATTTCTCTTTTGGATCTTTTAAGAACTTCCTCTATACATAGGGAAGAATTAATGAGAACTTTAAGCAAGATGATGGTACCTGAAGATATTGAACCTAATGTTGTGGTGAATGTTGTGACTTTGGATGAAGCAAATTTCATAGATTTTCATGACAAAGATATCCCTCCTCAAAGCATGTATAGAGATAATCCTTTATACATTACAACATTGATCGGAGATGTAGGAGTCAAAAGAGTTCTAATTGATAATGGATCATCTTTAAATATATGCACATATGATTTCTTTCAAATATTTGGATTTAAAAAAGAAGATATGAAAAGTACTAAAATGATTATTAAAGCATTTAATGATGAAACTCAAGAAACATGTGGAGTAATGACAGTTCCATTGCAAGTTGGCCCAAGAATTTTGGATATGACTGTGTTTGTTGTACCTTGTTTTGCATCGTACAACATTCTTCTAGGTCGACCTTGGATCAACGCAATGAGAGCAGTACCTTCCACATTACATCAATGTGTCAAATTTGAGTTCAAAAATCAATTAGTCACTATCCATGGTGATCCTAGACCATTTGATATGTGTGTTGTAGCGGAGCCTATAGGGGTTTCATTCTATCCTGCTATGACTTCTGCTCATCCTAGTCCACCTTCATCATCAAGACCTTCTAAATCTAAATCATCATCACCTTCTAAACCCATATCATCAAAAGCATGACCTAAATCACCAACAAATTCTAAATCATCTTAGAACCCATATCTAATCCATTTCCTAAATCCACAGTATCAGATCCACCTCCTGAGTCTACAGTGTTTAAATTTACAACATCTAAAGAACCAATTAAGGAAGATATTCCATCTACTTCATATGCTCTTTCGGATGAAGTATTACCGGACTTATCTTCAGTACTTGCAAATACAGAAGAAGTTAATTTTTCTACCCAAGATTCCTTGGTGTTATCTAAGTTACCTCCATCTCCCCAAACCTTGGGCTTGCCAAAGAAGG
Source organism: Wollemia nobilis (assembly GCA_028583015.1). Classification (NCBI taxonomy): domain Eukaryota; kingdom Viridiplantae; phylum Streptophyta; class Pinopsida; order Araucariales; family Araucariaceae; genus Wollemia; species Wollemia nobilis. The sequence continues at coordinate 10,902,389 of JAQPPZ010016934.1, forward strand.
GAAGCATTTGCCATATTGGGAGTTGTGCCTTTGTGTATGCGGGGTATGATTGGGGTAAAATTTTAGTTGTAAAAGTTACAATTGATCAGGATGGATTTGCTAAGTGTTATTTTTCTGATGGATATATAAAATCAAAACCAATGATGTGTAATATGGGTTATAGAGGTAAAGGTTTAGGACCTCATGAAAATGGTATGAAAGAACCTTTAGAAGTTGTAGATTGGCTTGCCCGATGTGGTCTTGGCTATATTTCCACAAAAATAGAACCATTCCCATATGAAGATGATGATCACCTTATAACATATCAAGAATATATGGAACAAAAAGAGTTCTTTAAAAAGATTTATACTTGCAATATGTTAACTGTAGCTTATCCAAAAATGATTGCTTCTTCGGATGAATGTTTAGAAGGTGATATCTTTCATGATATATCTCTTGATGAAGTTTTGAGGAATAAATTCTTCTTTGATGGATCTATGCCATGTATAGCTCATGTTGAAGCAACTTCTCCTCAAGAAGAACTAGCTAAATGCACATTAGAAGAATTACAAGAAATGGGTGTATCACCCGCACCACCCAACTTTGAAAGAGATTTAAATATTGTTGTTGGAGATACTTTAAAAGTTAATATTGGAACATAAGAGAACCCTCGCCTAGTCAAAAATTGGATCAGAATTAAGTAAAGAAAAACAAAAGCTATATATTGAATTTCTCATAGAATATGTTGATGTTTTTGCTTGGACATACGTAGATATGCCAGGCCTAGATCCTTCTGTAGTTATGCACCATCTAGTAGTGCATCCTGATGCTAAACCCGTAAAGCAAAAACTTAGAAAAATGCATCCTAAAGTAGCACTACTAGTCAAAAGTGAATTGGAAAAGCTTTTGAATGTAACTTTTATACAAGCTATTGACTATGTCGAGTGGATATCAAACGTTGTTCCAGTGACTAAGAAAGAAGCTACTAAGATTAGGGTTTGCACTGATTTTAGAGATATAAATGTTGCATGCCCTAAGGATGATTTTCCCCTCCCTAATATGGATCAGATCATAGATTTCACAGTAGGGAGTGGGATGTTATCCCTCATGGATGATTTTTTAGGATACAACCAAATCAAAATAGCTCCTGAAGACCAATCTAAAACAACCTTTATTACCCCTTGGGGGACATTTTGTTGGAAAGTAATGCCCTTTGGGCTAAAAAATGCAGGAGCAACATATCAAAGAGCTATGACATACATATTTCATGATATGATGTATGATATTTTACATGATTATGTAGATGATATTATAGCTCGTTCAACAAAAGAAGATGATCACATTAATGATTTAAGAAAAGTGTTTGATAGATTAAGAGAATATCTGATACGTTTAAATCCAGAAAAATGTGTGTTTGGAGTTAAATCAAGAAAATTATTGGGGGTTATTATTTCTATGCATGGTATAGAAGTAGATCCTCTCAAAATTAAAGCTATCCTTGATATGCCACCTCCTAAGAACATATCAGAGTTAAGAAGTTTACAGGGAAAACTTCAATCTATCCATCGCTTCATCGATAAATTGGTGGATAAAACATGACCTTTTCTTAAATTACTTAAGAAGAATACTCCCTTCAATTGGGATAAATAATGTCAAGAAGATTTTGAGAATATTAAACAGTATCTTCTTACTCCTCCAGTGCTTGTTCCTCCTAGACCAGATCATCCATTTATTTTATATATTTTTGCTTCAAAACTTGCACTAGGAGCTATGTTGGCTCAAATTGATGATGAAAAGAAAGAACGAGCCACATACTACATAAGTAGAACTTTAATAAGTTATGAAACTTGATATACTCCATTAGAAAAACTTTGTTTAGCAGTTGTGTTTTCTACGCAAAAGTTGCGTCATTACATGCTTAGTCAGAAAACATATGTTATTGCTAAGTCAAATCCATTAAGGTACTTGATGAGTAGACCTTACTTATCAGGATGCACAACTAAGTGGGTTCTTGCTCTTAGTGAATTTGAACTCACATTCATCGGCCAAAAATCTATTAAAGGCCAAGTTATAGCTGATCAATTAGTTGTTGCACCTTTAGAATCTACTCATCCTATGAATATTGAATTTCCTGATGAGTGCCTTAATCTAGGAGAAGATCATTCTGAGACATGGTCTTTGTATTTTTATGGAGCTAGATGTATGAGTGGTGCAGGTGTCGATATCATATTGAAATCTCCCCAAAAGCACCTTATTCCTTTATATTTTAAATTACAATTTGCTTGTACTAATAATACTACAGAGTATGAGGCTCTAATCCTTGGGTTACGAGCTGCTTTAGCTTTAAAAATTAAAATTTTGTTAGTTTTTGGAGATTCTCAGCTTGTGATAAATCAAATCAATGAATTTTATCAAACACGAGATGAGAAACTTCATCCTTATAAAGAATATGTTCTTAAGCTTATATCATTGTTTGAAAAAGTAACTTTAGAAGCTATTCCTAGAACTAGCAACCATGTTGTCGATGCTATGGTTGCGGCTACTTCTTTGTTGCCTTTGGAGTTGGATGATGAGTATGCTACTATCATTATTCACCAACTCCAAGAACCTACCTCTTCTAAGTCATGTTTAGAACCATTAGATGTGTTTTTGATTGATGAAATTACCCCAAAACCTTGGTATACAGATGTCTTTAATTTTCTCCAAAGTGGAACCTTCCCAGAAGGATTAGATAGAAACCAGCATAGGTTATTGCGTAGGTGAGCCGTTCACTTTGTAATTGTTGGTAATACCTTATATAGAAGATATTTTGAAGGTATTCTATTAAGATGTCTCAACCTAGAAGAGTCTAAGAAAGCCTTAAGTGAAGCCCATGATGGATCCTGTGGAGGACACTTTAGTGGAAGTGCCATTGCCAAAAAGCTCCTTAGAATGGGATATTTTTGGCCTTCCATGGAAAAATATGCTAATGATTATGTGCGTCATTGTGATAAGTGTCAAAAGCATGCTGACCTTATCCATGCTCCTGCTCAAGAACTTCAAGCTATATCCTCTCCTTGGCCCTTCTCTAAATGGGGTTTAGATATTATTGGTAAAATCAATCCTATTTCATCTGATGGTCATAAATTCATAATAATAGCAATAAAATATTTTACAAAATGGGTTGAAGCTATGCCTTTAGCTTCTTGCATAGGAATTCAAGTTTCTAAATTCATTTTCAATCAAATCATCTGTAGATTTGGAATTCCATCTAATCTCATCTCTGATAATGGAACATGTTTCAAGAACAAAGATGTTAAGAAATTATGTCAAAAATATAAAATCCAACATAGATGGTCCACTCCTTATTATCCACAAGGTAATGGCCAAGTTGAAGCATCAAATAAAACCTTAATCAAAATCCTAAAAATATTAGTTAATAAATCTGGTCGTGACTGGCATATACAATTATATCCTACCTTGTGGGCATATCGAACTAGTGTTCGTACTCCTACAGGCGCTTCACATTTTGTCTTGGTTTATGGTGTCGAAGCAGTTTTTCCATTTGAATTAGAAGTTCCTTCTTTAGCTCTTTTACTTCAAGATACTGAAGTAGGAGATGAATATCGCATTGGCAGATTTAGTCAACTGGAACTTCTAGATGAAAAGTGCATCCATGCTTTAGAGCATCTTCGTGCCTACCAAGACAAACTTAAAATATCATATGCAAAGAAAGTTCATAGTCGATCCTTTGAAGTTGGAGATTTAGTCTTAAAATAAAATAAAAAAAATACTAATGCAAGAAAATATCTAAAAGGAAAATTTCAACCTAATTGGCTTGGGCCATATGTCATCACTGCTAAGTTTGGATCCGGTGCATATATATTGGCTTCCTTGGATGGGAAAGATCTCAAGGAACCCATGAATATCATGCATTTGAAAAGATATTATGTATAAAATTAAAAAATTACATATCTGTACATAATTGTAAATAAATTTCTTCATCATTTGCAACCCTCATACTATCAAAATAACAAAAAAAATAAAAAAATATATGAAAATTTCCAAAAATATTTCAAATTTGTTAAGTCATTCATTTTGCATCAGTGTGAGTTATCTTCCAGAAATCCAAGTTATATTTTATTGTATTTTAGATAAATTCAAAAGTTGTCTTGAACCATGCACTTAATTTACATCTTTAATAAATTTGATTTTGTCACTTTGATTATAAATCTCTCTTGTATCGAAAAGCACTATTACTTCATTTAATAAATTTTGAGTTTTGGGAAATGATCTTGCTACTTCTTGAACCAAGAACACATTCTCACATCTTAAATATGATTTGTTGCAAAATTTGAAAAATGATACTACATAGTAGTCTTAGTTCCATAAGCAAAAAGTCTCCCTTGCTATCCTATTATGCGCATGGTCTAGAATACTAGGAATTGGCAAAAGGACAAGCTCCCCCCTACCCGAATAAAATCCCTTGCCCCACGTCTAATATGGGCAAGTATCCCGAGAAAAAGAAAAAGAAAAATAAAAAGAAAAATAAAAAGAAAAAGAAAAAGAAAAAGAAAGAGAAAAAGAAAAGAAAATAAAAAGTAATAAAATCCCCTTGTTCAAAAATGAGCAAGAAATCCCTATTCCAAAAATTTGAAGAAAAGAAGGGGGTAGTGAGCTTGAATCCCTAGAATTCCTTAGTTATTTGAAAACCATGAGGTAAGCCCCATAACAGGTGGTTTGTGCCCAACCCACTTGACCTTGGGTAATCCCTTTCATGTGGTGACATGTCTGTCACATTAGCGACCTTCTTTTGTATAGACCAATGTCCGCTTGTGGATTAGCTAGCTTTTGGTAACTTGACTTACATAGTAGTTCAATACACTGGCATGCACAAAATCATGGTTAATGAACCTTTCACTTGCACACACATTGGTTCATTCAAGTTTGCTTGTATCACTACCTCACTCAAAATCGGTAAATTAATTTCACAAGCACACACATTTTGATCCTTGAGAGATTTTGTATCATTATGTCAAATCAAGATGGATAATGAATTCACTTATCACACACTGGTTCTTGACACATTTGAATTTGTCTTCGAAATAAGTTAAAATATTTCTTTGAAATTTGTTAGACAACATTTTATCATCATCCATTTCTTCATAGATCATTCCAAAAGAACTTGTAAAACCAAATTATTTATTATACATTGCATTTTGACTTCACGATGATGGTATAATTCCTAGTAACTATTTTCTCAAAATTTCACACTAGGAATTCTATGCCTAGCGCAAGTCATATTTTTCAATTTTTAAGTTTTAATCATTTTATATAGCACAAATAATTCATTATATATTGCACTCTGACTTCGTGATGATGGTATAATTCCTAGAAATTATCCTTTTCAAAAATTTCACACTAGGAATTCTATGCCTAGTGCAAGTCATTTTCTCAAATTTTAAAGTCTAAACCATCCCATATTAATATTCTTAAATATATGATACAAATGATTTGTTTATATCAACTTATGTCTTCAAAATAAATAACTTTTCATTATCATGCATTGCATTTTGACTTCACGATGATGGTATAATTCCTAGAAATTATCCTTTTCAAAATTCACACTAGGAAGTTCATGCCTAGCGCAAGTCATCCTCCTCAAATTTTCATGCTTAAATTGCAACCAATAAACTTATCAAAATATTTCTTAAAAATCAAATTGTCTCAAAATCAAACATCACCATAAGCCTCAAGATTATACTTGAGCACCACAAAAACTTTTCTCTTATTAGCAATACAAACCTTCCTCACAACAGGATTTGCTTCATGACCTAGCGAGCACCGATCTCCACCAATGGTCATATAACAACACAACATCCTCCGAGGAACATTGCTAATCTATTTTATTTCATTATTTTCCAAAAACATATGTTCACAACATCTTTTTCAAAAACATCTTTCAAACAACACATTTACCAAAACTCAAGCCAATTTTCATTTTAAGCATGATCAAAACACTTCAATTAAAAACATGATTATGAGAAATTTAAACAATTCCAATCACATACAATCAAGTCATATAAAATCACATAAGACAAGAAGGTTAATATATATATATATATATATCTCAAAAATCCATGTACAAAATAGAGATAGACTGGTATGCCACAATCCTCAAAACTCAGCATACTCAGTCAATAAAGATATAATACAAAAATATGTCTACATGAGTCCACCCTAGACTCCTCTCGAGCCTCTAGAGCTCACCACATCATCCTCTCTGCTAGAGGGTGGTGGTGGTGGTCGGAACTATCCTCCTACTATTGTCATCCTAGAAGAAGTCACCCTAGTAGTAGAGCGAGATGAAGATCCTATGCGAATAGGACCCACAATCTCAGAAGGCATAGCCTATCTCTACTCTGGAGGAACCACTAAGAAGTATAAAGTCTAGTAAAATATGGTCTATTGTATAGACCTCACCAGCTCATCCCCCCTATCGCTCCTCCTAGACTATGTAGTCTGAGAAGGCATAGGTGCTGGAGCCGCATCTCTCTGTCCTACCTGAGCCCTAGCCTCTGCTAGCTCTACCTCTAGAGCCTGAATCCTAGATCTCAAGCCCACCTCCTATGCCTCTAAGGTCTCAATCCTAGTCTTCTAGGTGGCAATATCCACCCTCAACATAGTGACCTCTACCTCGAGGTCTCCCATCCCACTACTCTCCCCTACCTCCAGAATCCTCTTGCCCTTCCCGGGTGAGATAGGTCCCTCCTCCTACTGAGGAGATCCTCTCTCTGCCTACTGAGGAGAGGCTCTCCCCTCCTACTGAGGTGACTCTCTCCTCTCCTCCCGATGTCTCCTCCCTAGTTGGTCCTGTCTCCTCTAAGCCATGTGGCCACCTCTAGTGTGAGGCCCCTCTCATCTAGGGGGTACCTATGTCCTCCATCATCATTGACTAACCAGATGCGCCACCTACTCTATAGCACTCCATGGTCGAGTCAATCTAGCTAGATAGACCCCACCATACCACTATTGGTACCTATCTATCATACCAACATCATCCCCATCTACCACCTGCACAGGTGCATCATCTGGTGCAAGATCCAAAAATATAGTCATACTCGATGCACCACGAATGGTGAAGTGGTCCTGAGTCACCCAAGGGTATGTAATATCTCCCCACTCAGGGAGGTCCTACTATAACCCAAACTATCATTGCACCCGATCAAAATGGTGCAACTCCACCTCTCCCTAGTCCATCCATAGCCAGATGGTCCACCTGATGTGAGCCAACTCAAAAGCATCCTCATCCCACCCTAGTAGACCCCTCCAAGGTCTCCATGTGATGTCCTATGGCCATAGCTCATCTATGAGTCACCTCGCCACATCGAGGCCAACTCATCCCCTATGCCCTCTCAATAGTGGCCAATAGAAAACCTTGGGTCTATCATCCTCTACCCTAGGCTGACCATCTATAGCTCGAATCAAAGGAAGTCCTATAGGTCATCGGATAGCAATGTGCTCCCAACACCACACCTATAGGAATGAAGTCAAAATTAATCCCTTTCTGCCCTTGTAGACTACCCATTGTAGGAATCAGTATAGTCTACAAAGAAAGAAAGGTCCCCAAGCAAAGCGCACCTCCTGGTCACGCATATCACACACCACCTCTACCAAAGTCCAGGGCAGATGCTGTCCACTAATATGGCTCACTAGTAAGCCACCCACAATACCACTCAATAAAATTGTCAATCGGGAGATACCCTCTACCTCCCCTAATCTATCAATCACCACCCCATCCTACTTCAACAAGAAGCTAGGGTCCCCAGTCAGTCTCCGTAGTTCCTGGCCCTAGTTTCCAGATGCAGTAATGTGGGCTCCCCTCAATGGTATTCGAAGAATCCTCCAGACATCCTCTAAAGTGGGAGTCATCTCCCCTATGGGCAGTCTGAAGCAGGATGACTCTGGATACCATCTCTCCACTAGAGCCATCAATACCCTCATATCTACAGGAATATGTGGCATCTCCACCACATGTCTCAAACCCACAACCTCTAAGCAATTTCTCTCACCCTCCATGAGAGCACCCAAATCTATCCCGAGTGTAGAATGTCTCCACTCCTAGTTCTTTAATTCTACCATCTATCAATAAAAACAAAGTAATAAATTTTTTTATCAATAAATCGTATCAAAATAGTCAAAATCGTAATGTTTTTTTCAAAATCATAGCATTTTATGCAAAATCGTAACATTTTGTGCAAAATCATACTAAATTGTCAATATCATAATAAAAATGTCATAATTTTCAAAATCGTAACAAATTTAGCGATATCGTATCGATACGATATCGGCTAATCGTATCGATTTTGGTCGATATCGTACCATATGATATTGTGAAATCGATACGATTTTACAAAATCATTACGATTTCGCATTTAGGGCTACGCACGGTAACCGTGCCCTAAAAATCCAAATTTAAAATTAAAATTCAATGAAAACAAGAAAAATCTAAACTAAATAAGTGAGAAATTCATACCCGGAGTGACCCGTCGCCAGCTCGGACCAAATCCGTGTGATGTGGAGCATCCGCCATGTTTTTCTCCAGAGCTCTAAACAGGGAAAATAGTAAAATGAAAATGAATTAGTTTTTTATTTTTATTTTTACTATTTATTCATTTACCCATAAATTTTTGAGTTTTTACCCAGATGTCCAAACTGACGTAAAAACTCGAAGGGGGTATCATTAGTAGCATACCTTAAAACAACTTACATAAAAACTTGAAATCATCAACAAAATTTGCAATAAATTTTTGCTTTCTCGTAAAGCATGTCGTACTTTTCTTTAACACATTTTATTTCAAAATTGCGCTAAAGAGGGGGAAAAATGTAGCACCCTAAAAATGACCCATTATAATTTGCACTAAGGACAAACAACTTGTAAAAATGAGCCTCTAGTTGGTTGCCTCAATTTTCGTGCCCTCCTGGTGAAATCGAACAATCTAGACAAGATCGTACGATACGATCCTAGATCGTACGATACGATCTTGAATCGTACGATACGATCCCTGATCGTATGCGTACGATTTTGCTCAAAATTGAAATTCTCAACTTAGCAAGGCGACAAATTTAGTTTTAATGATTTTTTTCTCTATCTGTGCAACTGTGCGACAATTGCAGGATCGGATTCGTTCGATCAAACCCAGATTGGAAGGAGTTGTAACCAAGTTATTTTTAGCCCATTTTGGTTGATTTGATCAACCTATTTAACCAGACACTCCTCCCCTATGATTTCCCCTGGTGCAATTTGCATCTTGACTTTATTTTTGCATTTGAATCATAGAATTTCTGCATTAGGCCTAGGTGCTTTATGTTCTATGCAGGATCGAAAGGATACGATCGACAATCGGATGATACGATTTTGCATCGGAAGCGTACGATCTTGCTCAAACTATACGATCTTGCTCTGAGATCACTTGGGGGCAATCCTGAGTGCTGGTTTGCATGTTTCAACTCTATTTTGTTTAGATCTATCATTCTAGCTATCATTTTCAGCATTTAGAATCTAGAATTCAAGCATTTACATTCTGGAGTTCACCAATTTCGCATCTAATTGCATATTGCATATAGTTTTAGGTATTTATCTATTATTTACATTTAAATACAACATTCAATAGCCAACATTAAACCTCATTCATGCTTAAAAGAATAATAGAATCTCTTGTTTTTCTGTTTTTTGCACTCTACCCATGAAATTGCAGATTTTAGTCAAGATCGGACTGATCGATCTCTGATCGAATGGTACGATATTGAATCGTATTCATACGATCTTGCTCTATTCATATGATTTTTCTCTACTGCATATGATCTGGATTGCATTCAAAAATCAGAACCTTCATCGAACTTTCGAAATACAGGTTAGAGTTTTTATTATCTGTATCGCTCCAAATTTTTCACACCCTTACCTTCAGGCTATAGGATCCGTTCCCGGAAGGGGGATGTGAAAAGGATGGCGCGGTACCTCAGACTGAGAGGCCTTGCGAAGGTCCCGCCTCTCGGGGAGGTGTATTATGGTGATTTTTTGATGGATGGTGGGTTCACCAGGAAACGTTTAATGGTAGTTTCCACGCCTAGGTTGGGAATGTGTTTGATGTGTTCAGTTTTAGCTTTAATCATCCAAGTCCTAGGTTTGGCCAAATGAATCTAAGTTACTCTATTACGAAAATGTAAGCTAAATAAAATACATAAAATATATTTTAAACAGAAAATAGAAAGAAAAGGCTACATTACAGAGCCATACCTGATCTGGATGTTTGATGGAGATTTTGATGTTTGAAGTAGTTAGGATCGCCTCTGATTTGACAGGATCGTCTGCTATCAGACAAGATCATCTGAGATTTGATGAATTCACCAAACGAATTCATCAGAGACCTACAAACAAAAAAATAGATGCAAAATACAGAGAATGCAACTATGTTAACAGAGAGAAATAGTGTAAAATGACAATAACAATATCAAACTGAGAATTATAAATAGAAACATGAATGCATTATACTAATTTAATGACAATTATAACTTAATTATGCATTTGATCTAGATGGGTGAACTCCAAGATGCAAAATAATAAGAAATAATCATAATATTAACTAAATATAGAATAATACAACAGAAAAAGGATGAAGAAATGCAAACTCTAGGCACTGATTGCCCCCAATGTGGACTGCAGTCGAAATCATCTCTGATTCGACAGGATCGCCTCCAATATGAATAGGATCATCTGCGACGATGTAAGCTTGCTTCGACTACAAAATACTAAGGTACCTACAACAAAATTTGGATAGGACTAATGCAAATAGCAATTTAGGATGTCTTAACGTGTGTGAAGTCGATTTACAGGAAATATTAGCCAGGGGAATGCTAAGGGGAGGGCCTAGGATTAAATAGGCTTAGGAGGGAGGTTAGGAGATTGGAGATCATCCCTATTTGAGAGATCTCCAACGGGGAGGGTCTCTAACGGCACAGACATGCTTCTGCCCAGATTAGAGACGTCGTTGGAACAGAGACTAATTATGAAAAATTAGTTTTGGGACAAGATCGTCTGGACGTCCTAGCCCAGACAAAATCGTCCGATCTGAGGCGATATCGTCTGATCGACGACGATATCGTCAAACGGTCAAAACAAACTCTAAAAATGGCATGAGAAATGAGGAAATGGATTAAGCGGTGGTTTGGGAGCGATTTTGGAGGTTGAAATTTGAATTTGAATTATTTACTAGAGTAAGTGTAATTATTAAGGTTTTACTGCGCCAATTTTAGGGTGCTACATTTTTCCCCATTTTTAGAAAATTTTCCAAAGAAAATGCGTTAAAGATGAGTTCTTCTCGATCTACGAGAAAGCAAAAATTATTTCCATTTTTTAGGTGACGATTCTTGGTCGAATCGTACGCCAGCTTACTATGGTGCCCCCTCTGTGTTTTTACCCAAATCGAACGTTTGATGTAAAAACGCAGAAAAGAAAAAAATTTAAAATGTTTTTAATTGTGTTTTGAATAAAATTAAGAAAAATAGGGAAAAACCCTAATTCATTTTTACTGTTCATTTTTCTGGTTTTTAGAGCTCTGTAAGCAAAAATGGTGGAGACAGCGCACAGATCGACAGAGGTCCGACGTGGGCTACGGGTAAGAGTCTAAACTAAGTTTAGAATGCTTTAAGTTGAATTTACATGCTTTTTAGGTGAATTTTAAATGAATTTTGAGCATCACGGCTGTTTTTGGGCCGTCGACGTCGTCGGGACAAAATCATCCCGATTTCAACGAAATCATCTCAAGTTCACCGATTTCGTCTAGAGGCAAAATCGGCGAAAGGGGGACGATTTTGGCTTGCAAAATCAGAGATGATTTTGCTCAAATTAGGGATGATATAGTCCAATAGTGGACGATATCATCATTTGTATAAAATTGAACTGATTTTACTTGCATTATTAATCACTTGAGGTTTTATTAATGATTTTTATTGTGTTGATGTTTATGTTGCAGAGAGGATTACTGAAGAGCAGAGAATGGAAATACGATGAGTTGAGAGATGACTTGGCCACTCTATCACAGGCAGAGTGGGATCAGCTGGCTCAGGCCAGCTTACAACATGTGGCAGATATGCCACAAGTTTCTACAGACATGGGGCTACTAACAGCCCTGGCAGAGAGGTGGTATCTGGGTTCTTCTTATTTTCGATTATCGACAGGGGAGATGACTCCCACATTGGAGGATGTATGGAGGATTCTGAGCATCTCCATACAAGGACAGTTGATCACTCCTATGGCCAATCAGGGCCATGCTATGATGCGGTTGTGTGGCAACTCGAACTTCACCTTGGAGAAGGGTGGAGTGAACATCGAGGTGCTACGTCAGATGCTTGGGGCATCCATACTCACACAGGTTTTGTTCGAAGTGGTAGGTGGACTTCTGTTGTGCCACCAGAGTGGGTTTAGGGTACCATGGGTGCTAGCAGATGTGATCTGTGACATGCGTGACCATGGTTACAGGTTCTCTTGGGACAGCTTTGTTCTATGCCGGCTGTACAAGATCCTACACGGGGTCGTGTACAAGGGCAGCCGATGTCTAGTTATGACATCACTTCTACAGGTTTGGTGCTAGGAGCACATTGTAGTGCGGAGGCCGGTAGGGCTTCCTTTGATAGGGGTTGATGAGGAGATGCCCTGATTTTTCTACTGGTGGCTCCAGAGAGGGGCACAGTGGCGGATTGATTTGCCGATGTCTCAGAGACTACTGGATGACCTTGTCCCAGACCAGATGGAGGTCTTGGAGGGACCATCCAGGGTGGGCCGAGGACATACAGGAGCTGACTCACATCAGGAAAACCTACTAGCTGAGGATGGAGAGGGGAGAGGTGGAGCTCCACCGCTAGGACCAAGTTTTATGACAGTTCGGTCTATAGCAGGGGATCCCATCTCTCAGGGATTACGAGTTTTCTCGGACTGTCTAGGATAACACTATAGTCAGTGGGGCTCTAGATATGCAATGATTCTGGATTCAAGACGTAGATGATGCCCCCATTTAGCCAGTGGATGGGGACGATGCTGGAGTATCCGACGGCTATGATGCCTGGTACACTGGCATCCACCCTCCTTGGATGACGAGGGCTAAGGGTCTGATTCATGTAGTTGTGTGTCGAATGGGGAGGTGGCACCAGGCGGCCATTGAGGCAGCCCAAGGTCATGATGGGAGAGAGCAGAGGAGGCCACAGGCTCAACAGAGGCCACGACAGTGGGAGAGGAGGGAGGAGAGACCCCCTTCTCCATAGAGAGAGAGGCCACCATCGCCCGATAAGGGCAAGGGTGTTGACACTAGGGAGAGCAGCGAGACAATGACTCTTCAAGCAGAGACAGTCTGTCTCTAGGCACAGGTGCAGACCTTGCAGGATGAGGCTACATGCCATCGAGCTGAGGTGACAGCTCAAAGATGAGATTGCATGCCTCAGAGCACGAGGCAGAGGGGCGAGCACTCAAGAGCTAGCATGGGCTATTGCCCAGATTACTTTTTATCAGACACTATACCACTAGATGGTGCCAGAGGAGGAGAGATTACCACTGTCGGCTAACATCATGGATTTGATCAAGATTGGGTCATCGAGGACATCGTCCCGATCCACGACTAGGACTCGCAGTACCACTCATACTACGATGGGACCACCCTGTCCACCTCAGGGTGGGGGAGGAGATGAGGCTGAGAGCTCGAGGGGTTCTCGAGGCTAGGCTACTGCACTACACTGTACATATTGAGATATAGTTTTTATTATTATGTTTGTGATAGAGGATTGAGTATGTCGAGGTATAGATTGTGGCATACCGATCCAATTTTGAGATGATGTACATATTGTTGATATATATATAGATGAGATATTTTTTTTTTGATCATATGACTTGTCTTATGTATTTGTATGATGCTTTAATGTTTTGATTGATTGATTTGATGATTCATGTAATTACATCGTTGGAAATATTATGGTGGAAATGTCATGCTTGAAAAATTTAAATGAAATAATCTGATAGAACAAATTAGTTGTTTGTGATGTGATGATATTAAAAAAATAAAAGGGACTTTTAACAATAATTTCAAAGGACATTGTCGCTATTATAGACCATTTCATAGAGTCGCTACTCACTCGGTCGTCAAGCTAATCCCAGTATAGAAATATTGTTAAAAGTAAAAGAGTGCTTAAGAGACTGTCTTAAGACTTTGGTGCAATGGTGCAAATGATGATGATGATGGTTTGTTTTCAGAGTTTCATAAAAATAGTATGAATGAAATAATGTTAAAATGATTTTTGCTAGACATAAATTCCTAAGTGTGATAAAGTTTTTGGATAATTCCCTAGGAATTATACCATCATTGCAAAATTGAAGGTTGACATAATGACATGAAATAGTGATAATGTGCATGCGTTTGACAACATAATTGTGTAACATAATGATTTAAGTCATATGTTTTTCATGATTTTTAAATAAATGGGGAATAAAAATTGATACAATGGTTTGCGCTAGGCATAGAATATGTAGGTATAAACTTATACCATCATCAAGAAGTCCAAAGAAGAAAATAATAGATTTATTGCATGGTTGATTTTTAATAAATAGAAAATATGAAGATGAGGACTTGCGCTAGGCATAGAATATGTAGGTATAGACTTGTACCATCATCGCGAAATCCAAAGAAGAAAATAAATTGTTGGTTTTATGGCAAGATGCATTTGTGACTTTTGATAAATAGAATAATAAAATGAATTTTTTTTTTGAAATTATTTTTGAAATTTTATGAGAAGATGTATGTAATTGCTTTGATACAAAACACAAATTCTGAAATAAAAGGATAAATTTATTCGAAAAGAATTACAGAAATATTTTAAATTATCTCAAAGAGAAATGTAGATTTATAAGGAATACTTATGTGCAAATGTGAGTTTATTACCAATCTTGATTTATCATAATGATACACAAAATCTCTCAAATACAAAATGTGTGTGCAATTGCTATGTTCGTTTACCAGTTTTGAGCAAGATAATTTGATACAAGTGATTTGAATGAACCAAATAAATGATCATTAACCATGATGTAGATGCATATAACCATACTAGACTACTATGTAAGTTGGATTATCAAGAGCTAGCTAATCCATAAGCAGACATAGGTCTATACAAAAGAAGGTCGCTAATGTGACAGACATATCGCCATGCTAGGAGTTACCCAAGGCCAAGCGGGTTGGGCACAAACCACCTGTTATGGGGCTTACCTCATAGTTTTCGAATAATTGAGAATTCCAAGGATTCAAGCTCATCAACCCTTCTTTTCTTTTCAAAGGGTAGGGAAAGGGATTTTATTGCTTTTTCTTTTGCTTTCTTTTGCTTTCTTTTGTATTTCTTTTGTATTTTTGCTTGATAATGCTGTAATGATATAAAATAATATTTTTCTTTTTCTCTTTTTCTTGAACTTTGCTTTTTCTTTTTGTTCTATGCTAGGGATACTTGCTTGGATTAGCTATAGAGCAAGGGATTTTTATTCTGGGTAGGGGTGAGCTTGTCCTTTTGCCAATTCTCAAATATTCTAGACCATGTGCATGATAGGATAGCAGGGGAAACTTTTCTCTCAAGAAACAACTTCTACAATGTAGCAAAGCATGAAAATTACAAATATAATCATTTTATTATGAAAATATGTGCTTGGTTTAATTAAATAACAAGATCAATTCTCTGTGCTCAAACTTTATTAATTGAATTTTGTGGACTTTGATATAAGAGAGATTAGTAATCATGCCAGATAAAATCAAGATATTTATTTTTGTGTTTGTGAAAGTGAGGGATTCCAAATAAATGCTAATTTATCCAAAATAATTGAAACATATAACTGCAACATTTGTAAGAAGAAATATATATAAATACTTTTTGAGAAATTTTGAGAATATTGACTCTCTCTTTCTTCTTTATGTTGTTTTGGTTTCGAAAGAGTCAAGAATATTGCTGCATTTTTTTTTTTTCATTATTTTTTTGTTTTTGAAAGAATTAACAAGTGCCATAAATAAATACAACAAGTAGTTTTGAAAATTTTGATGATTATGAATGATTTTGGTGTTTTTGGAATTTATAAATTGAAAGAAATACAAGATAATGATTTTGAAACAAATATATACAAGGATGAAATGACCAAATTTATACATAGTAACGTTTAAGATGCAAAATGTTCATGGGTTCTTTAAGTTCTTTACCATCTAAGGTAGATAATTTGTATGCTCCCGATTCAAATTTAGCAGTGATAATGTATGATCCAAGCCAGTTGGGCTCAAATTTAACTTTAAGGTCCTTAGTTGCATTAGTATTTTTTTTATTTTCCTTTAAAACAAGGTCGCCGATCTCAAAGGATCGATGATGAACTTTTTTAGCATATGATCTTTTAAGCTTGTTTTGGTAGGCACGGAGATACTCCAAAGCATTGATGCATTTTTCATCTAGGAGTTCTAGCTGACTGAGTCTGCTAGCTCGATATTCATCTCCTACTTCGGTATCTTGAAGTAGTAGAGCCAAAGAAGGAACTTCTAATTCAAATGGAAAAACGGCTTCAATGCCATAAACCAAAACAAAAGGTGAAGTTCCAAGTGGGGGTTCAAACACTAGTTCGATAGGCCCACAAGGTTGGATATAACCGAATGTGCCAATCGTGGCCGCTTTATTGACCAATATTTTGAGAATTTTGATTAAGGTTTTGTTAGATGCTTCGCTTGACCATTACCCTGAGGGTAATAGGGAGTGGACCAGCGATGTTGAATCTTATATTTTTGGCATAATTTTTTAACATCTTTATTTTTTAAACAAGTTCCATTGTCTGAGATGAGATTTGCAGAAATTCCAAACCTATGAATGATTTGATTAAAAATAAATTTAGAAAATTGTGTGCTAGTGCAGGAATCTAAAGGCATAGCTTCAACCCACTTCATGAAATACTCAGTGGTGGTTATGATGAATTTGTGTCCATCAGATGACATAGGATTGATTTTGCCAATAATATCTAAATCCCATTTTGAAAAGGACCAAGGAGATGAAATAGCCTACAATTCTTGTGCAGGCGCATGGACAAGGTCAGCATGTTTCTGGAACTTGTCGCAATGGTGCACATAATCATGTGTGTCATTCTCCATGGTAGGCCAAAAGTATCCTATCCTAAGGAGCTTTTTAGCAATGATGCTACCACTGAAGTGTCCTCCACAAGATCCATCGTGGGCTTCACTAAAGGCTGATTTGGATTCTTCTAGATTCAAACATATTAATAGGATACCTTCAAAATATATCCTATATAAAGTATTTCCAATTATTACAAATTGACTTGCTCATCTACGTAATAACCGACGCTGGTTTCTATTAGAATTGGGATGGAAAGTCCCATTTTACAGAAAATCAAATATATTCGTATACCAAGGTTCAGGAGTAGTTTCATTGATTAGAAACACATCCAAAGGTTCTAAGCATGACTTATTTGAAGCGGGTTCCTGGAGTTGATGAATAATGATAGTGGCATATTTGTCATCTAACTCCAAGGGCAGGAGAGATGCAGCTACGGCCATAGCATCAGCTGCACGGTTGCTAGTTCGAGGAATACCTTCCAAGGTAACTTGATCAAATAGAGACATTAATTGTAAAACATAGGCTTTATATGGGCGTAGTTTATCATCTCTGGTCTGATAAACTTCATTAATTTGGTTGATAACAAGTTGAGAATCACCAAAAATTAACAGATGTTTAATTTTTAGCGCCAAGGCAGCTCGTAATCCAAGGATTAGAGCTTCATATTCATAAGTATTTTTGGTGCAAGAAAATGTTAATTTGAAGGACAGAGGAATAAGATATTTTTGCAGGGATATTAAAATAATACCCGCACCAGCCCCACTCATGCATCGGGCTCCATCAAAGTATAAGGACCATTGTTCAATATGGTCTGCCTCTAATTGAAGGCATTCATTAGGAAACTCAATTATGAGGGGATGGGTAGACTCTAAGGGTGCAGTAGCTAATTGATCTGCTATTATTTGACCCTTAACAGACTTATGTCCTATGAATGTGATATCAAACTCGCTTAGAGCAAGAACCCACTTGGCTGTGCGACCCGATAAATAAGGTCGACTCATGAGATACCTTAAGGGATCATATTTAGCAATGACATAATTTTTCTGACTAAGAATATAATGACATAATTTTTGCGTAGCAAAAATGACTGCTAGACATAGTTTTTCTAATGTTGTGTAGTGGGTTTCACAACTGATGAAGGTTCAGCTAATATAATAATTAGCACGTTCTCTCTTCGCATCATCAAGCTGAGCTAACATAGCTCCTAAGGCAAAATCTGAAGCTAAAATATATAGGAGAAATGGGTGATCAGGTTTAGGCAATGAAAGCACAGGTGGGTTAAGGAGGTATTGTTTGAGAAGTTCAAAAGCTTCTTTACATTCGTCGTCCCAATTAAAAGGAACATCCTTAAGAAGTTTAAGAAAGGGACCGGTTTTGTTTGCTAGCTTATCGATGAAGCGACAGATGGCTTGAATCTTACCTTGTAAACTTCGTAACTCAGATATATTAGTAGGTGTAGGCATATCAGTGATAGCCGCAATCTTGAGAGGGTCGATTTTGATACCATTTAAAGAAACTAAAACCCTTAATAGTTTACCAGACTTAATTCTGAATATGCATTTTGCTAGATTTAATCGAATAAGATATTCTTGTAATCGATTAAATTTTTTTCTCAAATCATCTAAATGATTATCTTCATTAATAGAGTGGGCTATAATATCATCTACATAATCATGTAGGATATCATGCATCATATCATGAAAAATATAAGTCATAGCTCATTGATAGGTTGCACCTGCGTTCTTTAAGCCAAATGGCATAACTTTCCAACAAAAGGTACCTCAGGAGGTGATAAAGGTTGTTTTAGCCTGATCTTCAGGAGCTATCCTGATCTGATTATAACCAGATAATCCATCCATTAAGGACATAATCCCACTACCGACAGTAAATTCAATGATTTGATCCATGTTTGGAAGAGGAAAATCATCTTTAGGGCATGCAACGTTAATATCTCTAAAATCTGTGCAAACCCTAACTTTGGTGGCTTCTTTCTTGGTGACTGGAACTACATTTGAGATCCATTCAGCATAATCAATGGCTTGTATAAAGACAACATTCAAGAGTTTTTCTAACTCCCCTTTGACTAGCAAAGCCACTTTGGGATGCATTTTTCTAAGTTTTTGTTTAACAGGTTTAGCATCCGGATAGACCACTAGATGATGCATGACTACAGAAGGGTCCAGACCTGGCATATCTTCATATGTCCAAGCGAAGACATCTTCATATTATTTAAGGAATGCAATGTATTGTTCTTGTTTTTCGTGACTAAATTCTGATCCAATATTGATTATGTGAGGATTATCTTCAGTTCCAATATTAATTTTAATGACGTTTTCTACCTCCATGTGTAGATCTCTTTCAAAATTAGGTGGGGCGGGTGAAACGCCCAATTCTTGTAATTCTTGTAAGGTTAAGTTGGATAATTCATCTTGAGGATTAGTGGTCTCAAGTTGGGCTATAGTTGGTGTAGAACCATCAAAATAAAATCCATTGTGTAACATCTCTTCAACGAAGACATCGTGGAAGATATCTCCTTCCAACTCCTCATCGGAGTCAACTATCATTTCAGGGTAAGCTATGGATAGCATGTTACATGTAAATGGCTGATTTTTTAGAGGCAAATCATCATGCCTATCCAAATAATTTTGATAACATATGAGTTGATCATCATCTTCAAAAGGAAAGGTTTGACCCTTACTAGGAAATAGGCGCACACCATAGCGGGCAGGCCACGGTTCTACCTCGAAAGTTTCTTTCATGCCATTTTGGAAAGGTCCCAAGCCTTTCCCTTTATATCCCATTTTAAGCTGGGTTTAGCTTTAATATATTCATTGGTAAAATAACATCGAGCGTATCCCTCATGATGAGGTTTGATATTTCGAGGGATTATTCCCCAGTCATATCCTTTATAAATGAAGGCACAACTCCCGACTTGGTAAGTACTTCCCATAGGTTGTGGGAGGCCCAAAGTATGAGGATATGGTGGCAAGTTATTTAAAAGAATTGAATCTTGCATGAAAGCATTTGTTATTTCTGATATAAATATTGTGGATAAATCTGGTAAAATTTCGTCAGAAAGAGCATAATATGTAGAAGGATCATTCCCTATATCTTTAGATGTGGAAGGTATGATAGATGTTGATAATGTGGAAGTGTTAAGAGATGGTTCTATAGGTTTTGAAATTATAGGGATAGAACATGAAGGATTGGTTGTGGATTGAAGATCTTTTTGAGGTTCTAGAGTGGTTTGTTTAGAATATGGTTGAGTTAAATGTATAGGTGTAGTTGATGGGGTAGATGATGTTATGTGTGTGTGTTTCACACGTTTAGATGAAAAATAAGAACTAGGATGTGTGGATGACAAAGCGGGGCAAAATTGCACTCCAATAGGTTCTACCAAAGCACACATAACAAAGGGTCTAGGGTCGCTATGGATAGTGACCAACTGGTTTTTAAATTCAAATTTAACACATTGGTGTAAAGTTGATGGGACAGCCCGCATTACATTGATCCAAGGACGACCCAAAAGTATATTGTATGATGTTGGGCAATGTACAATAAAAACGGTTGTATCTAGGGTTCTGGGACCAACTTGCGAGGGTATAGTAATGACTCCACATGTTTCTTGTGTTTCGTCATTGAAAGCTTTGATAATCATGTCAGTTTTCTTCATTTCATCACTTCTAAAGACAAATCATTAGTAGAATTCAAAAGTGCAAATGTTTAGAGATGAACCATTATCAATCAGGACTCATTTAACAGCTACATCTCCAATTAGAGCAGTAATATATAAGGGATTATCCTTATGTAAACTGTGTTGTGGGATATCTTTATCCCGGAAGTCAATACAATTGACTTCTCTAGTGATGATAGTATTGGCCATGGCTTCAGGTTGAATGTTTTGAGGTACCATCATTTGGCTTAATGTAAGCATCAACTCATCCCTATGGGTAGGAGAAGATCTTAATAAATCCAAAAGGGAAATTCTAGCTGTAGTATTGGATAATTGCTCATTAATATTGTAAGGGGGTTTAGGTTGAACATTGGAAGCATGATTCCCTTTATTGGGATTTTTCAAAACGAATGGAGCTGATCCATCATTCTAGTTTGGTTCTTGTTGAGAATTTTGAGCCTGTTGTCGGGTAACGACTCCAATGGTACCTACAATGTTATATTGAGGACGTTGAACTGGTCTCGGCTGAGCGTTTATGGCTTGTTCATTTGGGAGGAATTTAGTAAAAGAGGGTCGAGTAGTAACTCTTCTAGGAAATGGTTCTTCTGGGACCATAGCATCTGTGATGGGTTGAATAGGATCTGATTCATTTTCAGAACTATTCGATTGGTTTGAAGTGATGTCTATTTCACTTTCAGTATTTGATTCTATATCACTAGGATCTGGAGTTTGAATATTATGTAAGGGCCTAGTCATAACCATGGATAAATTTGTGTCAAATATTTGAGGATCATGATTAAGTAAATGTCCACTAATAGTTTCTACATATCGGGTAGGAGGAGGAACATTATGATGTTCAATATGATTGGCCACCTCTTTACCATGTCTTGGTAAAGGATGTTGAAATATGTCTAATGATTGATTAGCATTTTGATTTTGATTTTGGGGAATGGGATTTTGAGCGTTATTAGGAGCATTTTGTTTAGGTTGGAAGGCTTGCACCTCCATATCATTATTATCAATCAGATCCTGTATTTTATGTTTCAACCTTTTACAAGCATTGGTAGAGTGTCTAGGTCCTCTATGGAAATCATAGTGTAAGTCAGCCCTGTATCCGGGTATAGTTGGATCAAGTTCCCGGATAGCTGGTAATTGGATCAAACCTCTTTTGAGTAATTGAGGTAAAATAGTTGATAGCGGTTGATTCAATCTAGTAAATTCTTGAGGAGGATTATCAGGAATTTTCAATATAAATTTTTTTGTTGCTTTCGTTGCATTGATATTAGCAACATTTTTGCTGTCAGTGTCTCTGTCACCTACAACTTGTTTGTTTTTATACTAATTTCTGGATGTTTTCTCATCATATTTCTTCCTAATTTGGCCTCTCCTAATGAGGGCATCTTCTACTCTTTGATCTAAATCTATAGCCTGATCGAAGGTAGTTAAAGTAGCAGTTGATAGCTCATAAGATATTTGTTCTTGCAAATTATTGATAAAAATGTCCAACATTTCCCTATAAGGTAGCACAAAGTGCAATTTTCCTATCAACTGCCTCCATCTAGTTAAGAAATTGGCAAAACATTCATCCTTGTCTTGTTTTAAGTTGTATAAATCTTTAATGGTTACATGCCTCTCGATGTAGGCACTAAATTGATGGACAAAAGATTTAGCTGTTTCTTCAAAGTTTATCAAAGAATGAGTGGGCAATTGATAGTACCACTCTAATGCCATTCCACCTAAACTTTTTGGGAACATTTTTAGTAATAGAAAGTCATCATGTGATATATCATGACATGCTATCCTAAACATGCGAAGATGCTCTATGGGATCTTCGGTTCCTTTATATATAGGCAGGATGGGCATGGGAAAATGCTTAGGGTAAGGTTGTGCTACAACTATGGGATCCAAAGGTTGACTACATATCTCTCGATAATTGTACAAGGGACGGTAAGGATCTATCTGGTCCATACGCGAAGCTAACTGTTTCACCATGGCTTCCAGATTACTAGCTTGCACACCATATTGGTTCGGTAGGGCATTGATATGGGATTTGTGAGCATATGATGGAGGGACATGAATATTAGATGCTATGTTGCTATTATGTAAATTGTTGGTAGGAAAGGTGTTATGAAGGAATTTTGAAGTTGTATTATGCTGTATTCCAGATTGTTGAAAATTGGTGTTTGGCTTCATTTTAGGTTTTTGTTTACTTGAAGCATATTGATCAATAGTTTGGCGAAGTAAAGTAGTGAAGGAAGTTTTCTTTTGTGTGGGAATGATTTTAGGCTCAATAACAGGTTCCTTAGGAGGTTGGGTAACCTATTGTTTTGGCATGTTCTGAATCATAGTGACCATATCTCTATTGGATGGTCTAGCCTTATCACTTTCTTGATCAATGAAAGACAAGGGATTAGTGTGCACATCAAACATATGTTCCATGGCTGCTTGAGTGTCACTAATTTGCCCTTTATCAATACAAACTGCCATATTAAGAGCACCAATGTTATTATTGAAAAATTTCTAGAAATGATCTAAGTTGTCAAAAGCAATAGTTCCATCTGGAGCTACTCTAGGGGATGAGGATCCATCCTCTTTAACAATTTCTTCTTGTTCATTGTCTTCACCTAGTTCATCTTCTGGTTGATCTAGAGTTTCTCCTTCTGAAATTGGATCTTCAGGAAGGACATTTGTGTCTCTAGTTTTATCTTCTAACCAATCTTCTTCTTCTCCTTCAGTTTGTTTACCTTTCCTAAGTTTAGGCATTGTGCTTAATTTATATTTCAGCAAATATATATATATATATATATATATATATATATATATGTATATATATATATATATGTATATATATATATATGCAACAAGCTTAAGAGGTATATATTAATTATATACCTACTACAATATTTAAAATGAAAGGTTTTTGTTTTTGTTATATTTTTTTTAGTTTTTCTTGTTTTTGTAATAATATTGTAAAGATAACAAACAACACAATAAATGCAAGAAATAATACTGAAAGTAATGATCTAGTTTTCTATAAATAATTTATAAATATCATTAATGGGCTCAAGTTCTTCAGGAGTCATGAAGTGTTCTTCTTCAAATCAGAAATTTTCTTTCAAAAATTTAATGAAAAGAGCTATAGTGATATTATCTGTCTCAGATTCTGGTTGATAGAAGTAAAGCTCGTGGCAATACTCTCGATATAACACGGCTCGAGGAACTCTATTCCATATTTCCCTATCCGTAAGAACAACCTCTTGGTCTTCTACACGACCTAGGAACTAGTGTATAATGGCTACGTTCTCGAAGTATTCCTCGAAGGTGAACAATTCTGAAGACACAAGAGCTCTCCTATAAGCTAACCATCTATGGCAGGCTCTCTGAAGTTCATGATAAAAGATGAGTTGATGAGGATCCAGGATTCTATCTAAGATAAGCCTATTGATTTGTTGAAGTTTTGTTGACCTAGATGAAATGACACTTAGCCTTCTATCAAGTTCATCCCATAAAAGTTGATTTCTATCTGTTTCAGGCACACTAAGCACATAATTGATTTCTATGGCTGCCAATTGGTTTTCAACATTTATAGTAACTGCTAATATTTTCTTAGGAGCTACCATCTAAACATGATATGCAACTTATTAGTTTTAAATGATTTGAAATACATTTATGTTTTTGGTTGTTTTATTTTTTGTTTTATTTTTTGGTTTTCAAAAGGTTTTAAATGCATTCACGTCGGGTTCACCAAAATGTATCGCTCCAAATTTTCACACCCTTACCTTCAGGCTATAGGATCCGTACTCGAAAGGGGGATGTGAAAAGGATGGCGTGGTACCTCAGACTAAGAGGCCTTGCGAAGGTCCCACCTCTCGAGGGAGGTGTATTCTATTGATTTTTTGATGGATGGTGGGTTCACCAGGAAACATTTAATGGCAGTTTCCATGCCTAGGTTGGGAATGTGTTTGATGTGTTCAGTTTTAGCTTTAATCATCCAAGTCCTAGGTTTGGCCAAATGAATCTAAGTTACTCTATTACGAAAATGTAAGCTAAATGAAATACAAAAAATAGAAAGAAAAGGCTACATTACAGAGCCATACCTGATCCAGATGTCTAATGGAGATTCTGATGTTTGAAGCAGTCAGGATCGCCTCTGATTTGACAGGATTGTCTGCTATCAGACAAGATCATCTGAGATTTGATGAATTCATCAGACGAATTCGTCGGAGACCTGCAAACAGAAAAATAGATGCAAAATACAAAGAATGCAACTATGATAATAGAGGGAAACAATGTAAAATGACAATAACAATATCAAACTGAGAATTATAAACAGAAACATGAATGCATTATACTGATTTAATGACAATTATAACTTAATTATGCATTTGATCTAGATGGGTGAACTCCAAGATGCAAAATAATAAGAAATAATCATAATATTAACTAAATGCAGAATAATACAGTAGAAAAATGATAAAGAAATGCAAACTTTGGGCACTGATTGCCCCCAATGTGGACTGTAGTCAAAATCGTCTTTGATTCGACAAGATCACCTCCGATCTAAACAGGATCATCTACGACGATGTAAGCTTGCTCCAGCTGAAAAATACTAAGGTACCTGCAACAAAATTTGGATAGGACTAATGCAAATAGCAATTTAGGATGTCTTAATGTGTGTGAAGTCGATTTACAGGAAATATCAGCTAGGGGGATGCTAATGGGAGGGCCTAGGATTAAATAGGCTTAGGAGGGAGGTTAGGAGGTTGGAGATCATCCCTATTTGGGAGATCTCCAACGGGGAGGGTCTCTAACGGCACAGACACGCTTCTGCACGGATTAGAGACACCGTTGGAATAGAGACTAATTGTGAAAAATCAATTTTGGGACAAGATCGTCTGGACGTCCTAGCCTAGACGAAATCATTCGATCTAAGGCGATATCATCTGATCGACGACGATATCGTCAAACGGTCAAAACAAACTCTAAAAATGGCACAAGAAATGAGGAAACAGATTAGACGACGGTTTGGGAGCGGTTTTGGAGGTTGAAATTTGAATTTAAATTATTTACTAGAGTAAGTGTAATTATTAAGGTTTTACTATGCCAATTTTAGGGTGCTACAATTACTTTCTAAGCATTGCATTATCCATATTAAATTTTTTTTTTGTTATTCATTGTCTACATGTGAATCAAAATTACATTTAGGTTAGCATAGTTGCATATTGGAAAAACTAGTTTATTACGAGAATTTAAAAGGAACACATCAAAACAAAATCCAAAACCTAGGCGTGGAAATTTCCATAAAATGTTTCCTTGTGAACCCTAAACAATTCGTTGAAAAATCACCATAAGAAGGTATGATCAAATACCTCTCTTTTGAGGTGTCGATCTATTATTCCCACATTCCCCTTCTAGGCATGGATCCATTAGCCTGAAGGAAAAGAGTATGTGAATTTTAGACCTACAATGTGTTATTAGTAGATTAGAGCATGTGTTATGAGTATATTTGAGTATGTGTTATAAGCATATTTGAGCAAAGTTGAGAGGAGGTTTTGGTGATTATATTTGAGCAAGCCTTGTGTGTAGGCTTGGAACATATTTGAACATAATTAAGAGCATATTTTTGTGAGTATATTTGATCAAGCCTTGTGTGTAGGCTTGGAGTAGATTTGGGTAGAATTAAGAGTAGGTTTTGGTGAGCAAATTTGAGCAAGCCTTGTGTGTAGGCTTGGATCATATTTGGGTAGAGTTAATACTAGGTTTTGATTAGTAGACTTGAGCAAGCCTTGTATGTAGGCTTGGAGTAGATTTGGGTAGATTTAATAGTAGGTTTTGGTGAGTATATTTGAGCAAGCCTTGTGTGTAGGTTTGGATCATATTTAAGAGGAGGTTTTGGTGGAGCAAATTTGTGCAAACCTTGTGTGTAGGCTTGGAGTAGATTTGAGAAGAGTTAAGAGCAAGTTTTGGTGAATCATATTTGAGCAAGTATTGTTTGTAGAATTGGAGCATATCTAAGTAGAATTGAGAACAAGTATTACAGCTAAATTGAGCAAGCCTTATGTAAAAGGCTTGTAGCAAAGTACAGTAGAGGGGATTGAGGTCTTATGTGGATAGATATCCACAAACTATAGTAGAGGGGATTGAGGTCTCCTATGGATAGAGGTCCACAAACTAGAGAAAAGAGGATTTGTGTCTTTTGTAGATAGAGGTCCATGAACTTGAGAATAGGGGATTGGTGTCTCCTTTGGGTTGGTGCCCATAAACATTGTAATAGGGAATTGGTTCCCAAGATATTGGTTGAGGAAATTTATAAGAAATATTTTCTTCGTGGACATAGTCCACATTTGGTGAACCATGTTAAATATGTGTCTCTCATATGTGTGATCATTTGTGGATTGTTTCATTTCCAACATTGATATTATTGTTGTTATCATTTGGAAATAAAAGTAAAAGTTTTACCTTATATTGTTCACCCCCCCTCTCAGTATAAGCTTGTGTTTTTCAATTGGTATTAGAGCGGGTTCCTTCAAGGAAGCCTAACAACTTGAAGTAAGATCTTACAGAAACACAAATGGCTAATCAAGAAGGATTTTCAACACATAGAGCTTCATTGTTTAATGGGACTAACTATGCTTTTTGGAGTATGAGAATGAAGATATTTTTTATGCCATAGGGGTTTGATACATGGAATTTAGTAGATAATGGGTACACACCACCTGCAACTCCTTGTAGACACAAAAATTGACCCACTTTTAGTAAGAAATCTTCCTTAGAGCCCCTACAAGGTCCTTAACCCTTGCCCTAGCTAAGGGTAAGCCTTTGTCCCCCTTTCCTTACTTTTCTTTAACCCTTTAGCAAAATCATGCCCAATTATGATGGGGTACAACTTCGTAGAAGCAATATCATACCCCATAGACACAAGGCACAACTTTACTATTTTTAGGGTTTTAATTTGTTAAAACCTGGGTTTATCCTTTCTAGTATGTTTGGTGTTGGCTTATGTTTATTTGTCCACTTCTTTCACATCAATTTTCATCTATAAAATAAGGGTTCAATCTCACTCTTTGGATCACGATGATTTTTTATATACAAGCGCTCATTCTAGGAAATTGACTAAGCTCAAAATTCTTATGATTAATTAGTGTTCGCATTCTTACTTTCACTCTCCTTCCTGTTTCTTCTATAATCTAACCTCGAAGTGCAAATTTTGGATTTGATCTTCTACTGCATTGATTTGGATTACTATGTTTTTTGGTGGATTTGTATTATAGCTCGAAAGGAAAGAGAGTGATTGTTTAGATACCTTGATATCTTCTATTTGCTTATGCATTGTCCATTAGGTTGTGTGCACTTTATTTTTACATTTATTTACATTTTGTATATTTATTTTATTTTTTGTATCTCTAAAGCAAAATCATGCCCTATATTTTACGAGGCACAACTTCGCTAACCCTAATTTAGGATTTTTGCTCACAGAAGTGAAATCACACCCCATTCTAATGGAGCACGACTTTGCCTATAGCGTTATTGCACCCGCCATATATGAGGCACAATTTTTCCCAGGACTAAACTGGGGGTATTTATCAGATTCTGATTGCATGAGTAGTTTTTAAATTGTATTTAGGGTATGATAGCATAATTTGTTTTCTACTTTGTTGTTGCATTGTTGTTTTATGATTAATTATACAAAGGTTAATTTTTGCTTTTGTTTTCAAAGGTCATATAAAAGGACCTAGGGGGCTTGACTGATGCACCTACAAGCATTGTTGTATAGTGGCCTAAGAATGCCCCCTAATTCTAATCCCATTTTCAAGTGTTTCATAAGTTATCTTACATAAATAGGTATTTCTAATATCATTGGACAAGAGGCATACAAAGCTAAGTCAACCACCAGTCAAGATAAGTGCTTTAATTATTTTATTGGTTAAATATATTTTTTGAGTATTGGTTCTTAGGAATCTAAAAGTGAATAATCATATAGTGTGCATCTAGGGTTATTATTGTGCATTTATCTTATGCCCTTGCTATAAATTTTTTCTATATAAAACCCTAGATTAGAAAGCATTCAAATAAAAATTATATTAGGTTATCTCTTGTATTCTTGCATTGTGATTTTTGCATTGTCCTTTATCTTTCATAGTATAGATCTAGAAATACCAAACTTAGGTGATTTCTTTTAACTAAATACATCAAACTATACCAAAATTCCTAAGGACTTGGAGCGAGTCCTTAAACCATTCCCAGTGAACCCTTCCCCCTAGCATCAGGTGTAGAGAACAACATATCCATGTGGTTCACCCCATAAGGCTTATCTCTTGTAGATCTAGAATTTTTGGGAATTGTACACGGTAGGGCAATTTTCTTCTTTGATATATTTGGTGAACCCGATGTGAACACCTCATTTCTTTTAAAATTTAAACAATATCATTAATTCTATTTGAAAATTCTTAAAGAAATTAAAATTTGTGTGTTAGTATTTTCCCCTAACTATTTTCACTACTTCTAAATGGCTCCTTTCCTTAGAATTTAGAGGAAACAATTAGAATCTGATTATGTTCCTTTGGAAGATGACTAGAATGATAGGGAAGACCCTAATGTAGGTCCAAAATAGCAAGAATATGTAGATATCAAAATCGAAACTAATCCTGATCCTTATGTTGGATCTAATGGTATATTTGTCTCCTCATCATTTGATCATATTTGGGAATTCATGAAAGCTCATAAGGATAAGATATTAGAATATGTAGAACAAGAAGCTCATCTTGAAGAGAGGATGCCACTCCTTCTCCTCCCATTATATATCTTGTACTTAATCATGATAATCCCACATCTCAACCTGTGCATCTTAGTAATCTAAATAACCAAGTGACTTGTGCTACTACTAACACCAGTAGCATTGGATGGAATCCATCCATTCCTCCAACTAGTAGTGGCACTCAAAATTGCTTTCAATTTTCTCCTTTATCTTCTAATTTTAACACTATTGCTTCTATTCCACCACAAGTTAATCTTCCATTCTCACAAGGAACCATATATAATAATAACCTTCTCATGTCCAACTTCATTCAAGGGAATATGGAAAACACTCATAATTCATAAATGCAAAATTTTACAAATATAGTGAATAAGTTGGTTTCAAGGATGGATATGATTCAACCTTGAGGGTTTAAAAACAATTATAATGAAATGTACAGTCAGCAATTGGATCCTATTTTTGCTACTAGACCTTATCCCAAGTATTTTCCTATGCTAGTTTTTCCAGTCTATAAAGGGATATAAGATCCAATAGAGCATTTAAGGGGATTTATAATAGCTTGTCATGATCTTGTTTATGATGATATGCTTCTATTAAAAAAATTCCAAAAATTCTTGTTGGAGTTGCATTGGAATGGTATTATCGATTGCCCAACTATTCTTTAAATATATTTGAAAATATTGCATAAATGTGTGTTCATCAATTTAGTGCTTATATTGAAAAGGAAGTGACAATGAGAGACCTATATGACCTCAAGCAAAGTAAAGAAGAAATTTTTTTAGAATTTTTGGCTCGTTGGAGAAGTTTAGTTGGCTGATTAAGATAGTCTATGTCTCAAAAAGATATGCATGATATATTCATTAGTAATTTACAAGAAAAGATATTGTATGCACTAGAAACTACTACTGTTACTTCTCTTGATCAAAAAATTGAGTTATCTAGAAAAGTGGAAAAAGCTCTCATTAGGAGGGGTCAACTTAAGAATAAATAAGAAAAGTCTACTAAGACTCAACATAAGAATAAGCCTACAAGAGGTAATAGTGATAGTAGGCTTGTTAACAATGATACCAATAGCCTATAAAATATTGTACTTCAGAAACCTCCTCAATGGAATTTTACCAGACTTAATATGGAAGTAGTTTTAAAACAATTACTAGAAGCTAAGGCTATTGAATTACCTCCTATAAGACAACCAGATACTATATCTCATTCGTATAAGGTAGGTCAATATTGTGCATATCACAGAGTAGAAGGACACTCGATAAACTCTTGTAATAAGTTGAAGCATGTGGTTCAATATTTAATTAATGCAGGGCACATTGACTTAAGAAATTTCCAAACTTCAAGTAATCAAACTCCAATTCAACAAACCCCAACAAAAAATCAAGATATGGGGATATTCGAGGATCCATTACCAAAGCACTATCAAAAAACCAACCAAGTGGATCATCAAGGTGATTCCCTACATCATAGTAATGTGGTTGGTATGGTTGGGGTAACTACAAGGAAACAAGATCATAATCAGCAAGGATAGAGTTTAGAATTATAACCTAACTCAGCTTTTAAGGATAATCAAAGAAAAGACTTAGCAACAAGAATTCCACCTATAGTGTTGATACCATAGTCATATATTTCATACGATATTCAGAAGTAGTTAGCTAATACTCCAAAAAAAATATCAGTCTTAGAGATTTTGTAAACTTCTCCTGATCACAGAAATGCTTTAATGGAATTTTTGAAACACCAGTCTATTTCTTCAGACATAACCCTGGATGCCATAGTTGATGCCATAGGTTTTTTTGGGATACATCATATCTCATTCTCATATGATGATAAACCTTCTTCAAACTTACATTGAGATTCATCACTTTATATTATTGCTCTTATTGGGGATACCCTTATCAAAAAAGTTTTGATTGATAATGGCTCATCCCTCAATCTGTGCACATATCAATTATTTCAAAAATTTAGATTAAAATAGGAATATTTAATAAAATATGATATCCTTATTAAATATTTCAAGAATAAGTCCCAAGAGGCCTATGGTGTCATATCTCTTCCATTAAAAGTGGGGCCTCAAATATTGGATACTTTATTTTACATGGTGTCTTGTCTTGCATCTTTTAATATTCTTCTTGGGTGACCTTGGATTCATGTGATGAAGGTCATCCCTTCTACTTTTCATCAATATCTCAAATTCAATTTAAGAAATAAGTTAAAACCATTTTGAGTGATCCTCAACCATTTGAATTCTATTCAAATATAGAGTTAGCCCAGTCTGAATCTTATTCTTGTCCTTCTATTTCTTCAACCAATTCTCCAGGTTCCTCATATCAAATTTTAGAGCATCTTCAAAATTTAAAATTGAGTAAGGAACGTCAACTCTACTCTTCATCATTGGATCATGGTAATCAGTTTCTTCAAGAGCTTCTTTTGTATCTCACCAAGCTACCACCATCACCTCGAACTATGGGTTTGCCCCATAAGAAGGGTGATATTGTACATGTTGGCATGTGTACCTTTATCTTTGGAGGGACTACCTTCGAAGAAAATATTTTTTGTAGCAACCCATCTCCTAGCGACTCTTTCACTCAATGTTATCTCACTAATGATTATCCCCTTCCTAAGCAAATCCTATCTATTATGGGATATGCAGGTAAAGGATTGGGACCACAACAAAAATGTATTCAAGAACCTTTGGATATTGAGATTGGGCCTGGGAGATGTGGTATAGGTTTTATACCTAATAGAAATAAACCTTTACCTTTTGAGGATGATGATCATATTGTGACTTATGCAGAATATATAGAATATCAAAATATGATATTGGATGAAAATAAAATTATCAATTTTGTTTCTCCTTCAAAAATAATATCTTGCAATATGATTGATTTTGCTTGTTTTAAAGATAACATTGATTATGTGCAAGAGAATTGTGGATCTTTATATAATTTTTGTTTTAATAGAAAGAATGGTGATGCTAGAAAATGTAGTGATTATCATGCCATGGATCTTAAAATAAGGGCCTTGGAATTACGTTTCCATGATTTTCATCATCAATAAAATGCACTCCTTGGAGATATCTTCGATCTGACACCTCATGGCACATTAATTTATTTTAATAAAATGAATGGTACATTTAGTTTTTACATTGATTTCAATTCTCTATAAAAATAAAATATATATAAAAAAAAAAAAAATCATTCATGTGGTTGCATTTGCATTTCCATTGCATTCAATTGCTTTCTCATATTGCATTGTTGCTTGTCATTCTTGCATGATTTCTTGACATCTAAAGAACACCTTGCATGATTGCCTATCATAATTGCATTATTGCTTGTTCATGACTTCTTGCTCATATATATTTTTAGGAATTTTGTGACAATGGCATGTGATGATACCTAGTTAGGTCATAGCTCACATGTATTGCACTTCTCACTAAGACTCTGATGCCTAGCAATATCCCCCTAGGGATTTCTCCCTTATTTTTTCTCATGATTGCTTCTTATCCTTCTCTCAATTTCTTTATCATGATAATGCTTTCAAAATATTCTTAAAATATCTATCTAGGATAACACTTGCATACTATTTATTTACATATTACACCCCACATAGGATACTTATACATCCTAGTAGGTACTACATCATCTATGATCTTCTATTGGGTCATACTCTCTTTTGACTCAGTAAGATCAAACACCCCATTATAGGATAAGCTCTTTGGTCAATTTTAGTAGATCTAGAAATACGTCCTAGCGGGTAAATGCCTCATAGTAGTCAATAAGGGAGAAACCACCCATAGTGGGTCAGACTCAATACCATCTTCTACGAGTGCTAAACCTATAGCGGGTCTACCCCTAAAATGATATATAGTATCTAACTATATTTTTTCCTTGCAACCTACGCTAGTTCCATGCTATGGGTCATTAGTTCTCCTTTTTGTATGGTTGACCTTTGGATTTTTCTTCTTCTTCTTTTCTTCATTCTTCTTCTTCTTCTTCTCTCTCCTTTTATCTCTTCTTCTTTCTTCTACTATTTATTTTGTTTTCTTCCTTTATAATTGTCTTATTCACCTTCATTCTTCTTCTTTTGCATCCATCCATTCTCATATAGTTTGCATTAAGATAGTTTGCATATATGAAAACATGAATTAAATAAAAACACATTACACACATAAAATAAAGCAATAAAAATAGCTATATATTACTCGAGAGAAAAAAAGTGTGTAGTCCTTGTGTCAGGTTGGTGTACCATAATCTAGGCTCGGTACACTCAACCTAGGGATGTACACCACAATATAAAAATTGGTGCATCATCCCAATCCTCAATCCTCTCTCTCTCCTAGCTATGATAACCAACTCCCTCTGGTATGTCCTAAGGAGGATGTAATATAGGCTATGACATGGACTACCATGATACCAATGCCACCTATGACTGAGATCGTGATATGGTCACTGACTGTAGGGATGGAGGAAGTGGTATCATCTAACCTGGTGGGATAGATGTGTAGTAAACTATCTCATAAAATGTAGCCCATTAAAGGGCTATCTCCAACCTCTCCCTTATCTGTTGCAGCTCCACTTGAAGAAGTTGTGATGTGCTGCCCACTTGGCTTCTCTCAATAATAGTCATTCTCTCTACCTTGTCTCTCTAGATCTCTCTATCCATATGAATCATATCCCTCTAGAGTTTGTTGATATCTACCCAATATGAGCCCTTATCAATATTTATGGTGCTCAAAAACCTTTGTAGCTCCTCTAGCTTCCTAGCTCTATCCTCTTAGACCTTGGCCATCTAGTTGTATAGAGAGGCTACATGTGTTTATAGCTCTTCTATCTACCTCCTCTCCTAGATCTTTCTAGCCACTACTACATATGTGGAAGCCTCCATAGGATCTCTTATCTATGGTCCCCCTACTTGTGGGGGTATAACTCACCCCCCCATATCTAGTACCTATCGCATGGATGGCATCCTCTAGCACCAAGATCCAAACAAAATCTGATCTCTATATCAAAATAGTAGAATTTTGTTGTGCCCTCTTTATGTCTTGATGAGCCACCTCTCATAATTATCATTGCATTCTTGGTTCCATCACCTCGTGCCTCTGTATCGATATTGGTGGGGAGATCCTTTGAGGCACAACTCCTCTATACCATTGTATATACCTGACAACCACTCCTACATAATCTACCCTTAGTTTGACATAAGGTGTATCATCCATATCCTCCTTGGCCCACTTTGTGAGGTCTATCTCACCTCCTACCCCTACTGGGTCCTGAGTTCCCTCCATTACTAGTAGTCCCCTAGGTTTAGGACTTCGTGTAAGATCCCATGTTTTTGGAAGACTCGATCAAATATTAAGACCTCCAACTCTTCCTTCTTTGACCTTAGCCACCTGATCCTTCATATCCTAGCTAGTTATGTCCTATCCTACACCCACCTAGGGTGAAGCCACCATGAACTCCAAATGATATTTTTCTCCTAAATCTCATGGATAACCCACCTCACTAGTGCTAGGTTCCCTGCATAAGTCCTCACGATCCTCTCCAGGGACCTTGAACACATGTATATTGTTGGACACTTCAAGTTGGGTAGCAGGCCTAGTAGTACCTCCGATATCCATACCATGATGTGCTCCCAACACCACAGTTGGAGCAATGTCGTATACACCAATCCTATACATAACTTATACATGATGTTGTACACTATCCTATATAGGTATACCAACACATATGGGCTCCATGTGAACCTAAATCCCTAGTGTTGTATGTCTACCACTACTCCTACCATCGTCCATGGTAAGTTTTATCTGTTGGTATGGCACATCAATAGCTTATTTGTAACCCTATAGAGCATGACAATCAAAGGATATGCCCCATAGTAGCCCACTAGATCATTTATAGATATGATCCTCTCTCGCACCTAGAAGGTAAACCCTATTGAGCACCACCGCAATGTGGCTCCCTATCCTTATGCTCTATAAATTGTTATCTTTCTGATAGGGATCCACAAAATGCACCACACATCCTCCAATGTGATGGTAAGCTCCTATGGGTAAACAAAAAGTAGCTCTCTTCTAGGACTATCAGCATAATCTTATCTATCTCAATCCAAGGCATCCTCACCAAGTGGTCTAGCCCCACTACCTCTAGCCGAGTCATCTTTGTTGGCCCTAGTGCATCTAGCTCTACCAAAGACCCTGCCCTCCACTCTCGACTCTCAATAATACTTAGTTGCATCTATAAACAAATAAAAATAAATTAGTTTCATGAAAAAACATATGATAATAATAAATAATAAAATTCATTGTTTCAAATCAAAACATATAGTTTGATAATTGATTTTGTAATTCACACTTCACAATTGTTCATTTTACTATTTTTCCTTTTATGTTTGCTTTTATTTTTCTTCTTCTTCTTCTTTTTCTTCCTTTTTTCCAACCTTTTGGTGAAATAATGCCCTCCATTTTGGAATGCATGATTTCATGAAGTCGCGCTTGGTTTTTTCCGAGTGTGATTTCGCGCACTTCACCTAGAATGAAATCATGGCCATGCCACAAAATTTCACCCTAGTCGAGCGCAAAAATGACCATCTCATATGGAAAATTTTCACAATTTCTACCCTAAAATCCACAAAAACAAAATAAAAGGTATAGCAAGAGGGAGGAATTTGGTACTTACTCGCTCTCATACCACGAATTCACCCCTTGCAACCACTACTCGATGAATTGGTAACACCATGTCTTTTCTCCCCAAAGCCCTTTTTTTTTCAATGCGTGGTGAGAATGAATTCGGTTTTTACCCCCTTTTCACCCTTTTTAAGCTTTGTTTGTTACCCTTATTTTCTTTGGTTTACTCTCTTTCTCTATTTTTCTTCTTCTGTGTTAGTTTTTTGAATTTTTATGAGATATGTCATCTTCATAAAAACTCGAGGGGGCACCCTAGCCTATAGAGACATTAATGTCCCTAATGCCTCGATTTATATGTGAAATAATAAAGTGTCTATAATGACACTATTTTTGCACAACCGCTTTCTTCTAAACTAGCCATCCTTTTTTTGCTTGTTGTCCTCTTCCAATGAGTGTGCCTACATCCTTTCTTTGACGCATTTACTTGAACTTAAATGCATCAAAGAGGGGGAAAAACGTAGACAAAAAAAACTGCCCCACTTTTAGTGGGAAATTTTCCTTAGAGCCCCTAAGAGGTCCCTAATCCTTGACCTAAGCAAGGGTAAGCCTATGTCCTCCTTTCCTTACTTTTATTTAACCCTCTCAAAAAATTACACCCAGTTACGATGGGGTGTGGCATCGCAAAAGTGATATCACACCCTATTGGCATGGGGTGTGACTTCACTATTTTTAGGGTGTTAATTTATTAAAAACTAAGTTTAACCTTTTTGTCATGTTTGGCATCAACTTGTGTTTTGTTTTTCTGCTTTTTTCATCTTTATTTTTGTCTATAAAATGAGGGATTAATCTCACTCTTTGGATCACAATGATTTTTGATATAAAAGCACTCAATCTAGGAAATTTAACTAAGCTCAAAATTCTTATGATTAATTAGTGCTCATATTCTTACTTTCACTCTACTTCATGTTTCTTCTACAAGCTAATCCTGAAGTGTGAATTTTTTATTTGATCTTCTGTTGCATTGATTTGGATTACTGTGTGGTTTGGTGGATTCTGTTGTAGTCCAAAAGAAAAGAGAGTATCCATTTTGATACCTTGATATTTTTTGCCTACTTCTACATCATCCATCAAGTTGTGTGGACTTTGTTTATGCATTTATTTACATTTTGTATCTTTATTTTATTTTTGTATCTCTAAATAAAAATAGTGCCCTATCCTAATGAGGCATGACTTCACTAACCCTAATTTAGGATTTTCACTCACATAAGTGAAATCACACCCTATTCTGATGAAGCGTGACTTTTCCTATAGCGTTATTGTATCCACCATC
The DNA here is from genome assembly GCA_028583015.1 of Wollemia nobilis. NCBI lineage: Eukaryota > Viridiplantae > Streptophyta > Pinopsida > Araucariales > Araucariaceae > Wollemia > Wollemia nobilis. Next base: position 10,939,914 of record JAQPPZ010016934.1, read on the forward strand.
TGCAAGGTGTAATTTTTTCCAGGACTGAACTAGGGGAATTTATCATAATATAATTGAATGAGTAGTTTTTAAATTGCATTTAGATCATGATAGCATAATTTTTTTCTACTTCTCTATTATTGCATTGTTGTTTTATCATTAATTATCCAAAGGTCAATTTTTAATTTTATTTTCAAAGGTCATCTAAAAGGACCTATGGGTCTTGACTATTATGCCTCCAAACATTGTTGTATAGTGGCCTAAGTAGATCCCCTAATGTTAATCGCATTTTTCAAGTGTTTCATAAATTATATTGCAGAAACAAATATTTTTGATATCATTGGACAAGATGTAGAAAAATCTAAGTCAACCATCGGTCAAGATAATTACTTTAATTATTTTATTGGTTGAATATCTTATCTGAGTATTGGTTCTTAGGCATCTAAAATTTAAAAAGCATATAGTGTGCATCTAGGGTTAATATTGTGCATTTATCTTATGCCCTTGCTTTAAATATTTTTTTGGATAAAACCCTAGGTTAGCAAGCATTCAAATAAATAATCATATTAGGTTAGCTCTTGTATTCTTGCATTGTGATTTTTGCATTATCCTTTATCTTTCATAGCATATATATAGAAAGGCCAAACTTAGGTGATTTCTTTTAACTAAATACATCAAACTATCCCAAAAATTCCTGAGGACTTGGAGCGAGTACTTAAACTGTTCCTGGTGAATCCTTCCCCCTAGAACTAAGTGTAGAGAACAATATACCCCCATGGTTCACCCCATAAGGCTTCTCTCTTGTGGATCTAGCATTTTTGTAAAATGTACTCGGTAGGGTAGTTTTCCCTCTCTACACTCCTCCTACATATATAAGTGGTAATAAACTATATGAAAATAATTCCAAGGCAATGAATACAATTTTAAGTTGATTACAATAAAGGGAGTTTATGAAGGTTATGCATTACAAATCAGCAAAATAAAAGTGGGATAAATTATAGAATACATATGAAGGAGATGACAAGGTTAAGTTGGCAAAATTTTAGACTCACAGGAGGAAGTTTGAGGAATTAAAGATGAAATATGAGGAATATATTGCTAGGTATCTACTTCATGTTGATGAGGTTGTTAACACCATCCATGGAATTGGAGAAAATATTGAGGATTCTACTATTGTTTAAAAAATTCTAGGATCACTTCCCATGAGGTATAAAGCAAAGGTTTTAGCAATAGAAAAAATAAAGGATCTTGCAACTTTGAGGATAGATGAACTACGTGGGATTCTCACAGCTTATGATATGAGAACAAAAAATGATCAAACATATAAAATGGAGGTAGCATTCAAAGCTTTAAATAAAAAAAAATACAAAGAATAAAAATCAATTGATGAATAAAGCAATAAATAAGAGGTATATTTTGTAAGAATAAATAAGAAAGGTCCAAGGAAATATAAGAATATGCAAATTGTGAAATGTTTTAGCTATGGAAACATTTGTCACTATGCAGCTTATTGTCCATAAAATGGATATAGTAGTAGTGAAGATGAAAAGGAATACAATAAAAATAAAGAAAGAAAATTTGGTTATGAAAAGAAAATCAGGCATGCTCAAGGCAAGCATGAAAAGAAGATTTTTCAAAGGCACAAGAAAAACTTTTATGCTGAAGAAGCAAGCAGTGCTTCAAGTGACAGTGATGAAAGTCTTCCAGATAGTGAAAAAGAAGAGAATATATTTTTGGCAATAGAATATGAAGAGGACATTTCCATTAGAGACCGAGTAGAAGAGAAAGATAATACTCCTATTGAAAACCTACTAGAATAGAAAGAAGATGCTCTTATAGTTGAAGACCTAGAAAAATAGAAAGATTTAGAAAAGGAAAAGGAAATCCTAGTTGACATAAAAAAGGAACTTATTTTTCTCTTGGATAATTAGAGAGAGTGAAAAGGAAGAACTTAATATTAAAGGCTCAAGTTCAAGATGAAGAGAAAACAAAGGCAAAGCTTCTACATGAAGAACACAAGCTTATACTGAGAGGGGGGGTTAACCATATAAGACCACTTTTTACTTTTCTTTCCAAATAATACTATACAATATAATCAATCACAATATCAATATCAGTAATCAAAGCAATGCATAAATCAATACATACAATAGAAACACCAATTTAACGTGGTTCACCCAATGTGGGCTACTCCACGAAGAAATTATTTCACTAAATTTTTCTCAACAAATCTCTTGGGAATTATTCCTTATTATATTTTTTATGGACCTCTATCCAAAGGAGACACCAATACCCTAATCAATTTCATGGATATCTATCCATAGGATAACTCTTTCCCCTCTACTGGTTTATGGATCTCTATCCACAAGAGAACTCCTTCTCCTCTGCTTTGGCTAGTGATCTTCTAGAAGACTACTACCTCCACTGAACTGGCTTGTGGATATCTCTCCATGAAATACCTCTATCCTCACTCAGAAGACCTCTTTTCTCACTACACTGGATAATAGATCTCTATCCACTGGATACTATTATCCTCTTCTCTATCACATCCAAAGATTAATCTCAGATCTATTCAATCTATGTCTCAAATCTACACTAAACACTATCCTCATTTTAGCACAAATATTCTTACAAATTTGTATTTGGTTTGGTACAAATATTCCATAAAATATACACCAAACACTATCCTCAAATCTATCCTACAGCCTTAACACAAATCTTGATCAAATCATAAATCAACTCTGCTCAGATCTACCCCAAGCCTTAACTCAAAGATTGAACAAATCAATCAATCAATTTTGCTTTCAAGTCTTCTCAAAGACTTACCTCAAATCTATCCACAAGTCTACTCATGAACTTGCTCAATATTCTCTCAAGTCTTCACTAATACTTGTCTCAAATTTTTCCAACAAGTCCACTCAAGAACTTTCTTAATCTACTCTCAAGTCTTCATTAAGACTTGTCTCAAAACTGTCCAACAAGTCCACTCAAGAACTTGCTCAAACTACTCTCAAGTCTTCACTAATACTTGTCTCAAATATATCCAACAAGTCCTCCCTATAACTTATCCAATATGCTCAACAAGTATTCACTAATACTTACCTCAAATATACTCTCAAGTCTTCACCAAGACTTGTCTCAAATATGTTTGAAAGCTTTCACAAAATCTCACATAAATATATCTTAAATATTTTACAAAAGCTTACTCAACTATGTCCTTAAGTCCCCTCTAGGACTTACTCAAATCTATCATTAAGTGCTCTCTAGGACGTACTCAAATCTATCCTTAAGTCCTCTATAGAACTTACGCAAATATGTCCTTAATTCCTCTCTAGGACTTACTCAAATCTATCCACAAGCTTTCATAAAGCTTATTCAAATAAATTATAAAACTTGCATACAAAACTCAACTTAATCTCTTTTAGAAAACCTCTTCAATAACACAAAATTTTTTTACTCAGAATCTTGTTTAAACACAGAAACATATAGATAATGATCAAAGACTCAATATGTTTCACACTCACAAAAAACTCAACACTTTCAAACTCTCTTTCAAATCACTTCAAAAATAAAGAATAATTTGTTTCACAAATATTGAACTATCACTCCAATACTTTCAATCAATAATGCTCATCCAACTTCACTTCAATATTCATTCAATGAAACACAACTTGCTTACAAACCCTAACCAAGTGTTTCACTATACTTACAATAATTCACACTATGGAACTCAAACCTTGACTCAAGATGATTCCAATTTTCACATAACAATGATACTCATGATCTTTCACAAACCCTAAATCAAGATAGTTCTCAATCTCACATAACAATGATACTCATGTTCCTAGTTCAAGATAATTCTCAATCTCACATAACAATGATACTCATGTTCTTTCACAAACCCTAGTTCAAGATAGTTTTCAATATCACATAACAATGATACTCATGTTCTTTCAACATCCACAAATCATGCACATAAAAACCTTCTCAAACATTTCCAACAATGCTTATCAAACAATCCTTTTCACTTCAACTTTGCATTCAATCCAACAATATTCCACTCATAAGAAATATGTTCCCATACATTTTTTTTTTATGGAGATATGTCTTCAAAACCTATATTTATCATAATAAAATCCTCTCTTCCAATTCCAAGGTTAGATAGCAACAATTTATCTCAAAATCTCCACTCAATTATTTCCCTTAATAATTATCTTACCATACAAAAATATCAAGTCTCAAGTACACCTTATAATCTCCAAACTTCACAAAAATAATATTCAATTCATAAACAATCAAACTCCTTTGAAAACACTTTATAAACCCAATATTCACACAATAACATTCAACACAATTAATTTCCTTTCTAACACCTTATATCTCCAATCTTCACAAAAATAATATTCAATTCATAAACAATCAAACTCCTTTGAAAACACTTTATAAACCCAATATTCACACAATAATATTCAACACAATTAATTTCCTTTCTAACACCTTATATCTCCAAAATTTATTTATAATTCTAATTAAAAATTAAAAATTAAAATATCAAACAACATTATGACTCCCTATCTTTCACTTTAGCAAAAATTAATCACTTGGCCTTAGGCACCTTCACAACTATCACATGCCCCCATAGCGCTATTCACACCTTGGTAAAAATTAAATCAAGTTCTTACCTCAAATGATTACCCATGTCTTCAAAAATTATTGCCCTCAATGAACGCACTCAAACTCGAACTCGTAACCATAATTGCAGTACTTAAGGTGATGTAATCATCACATGGGAAATATATTATCGAGTACAAAATTGGTATACTCCATGCAGCACGACATGACCAATCAGGTATGCACATGGTTTCTTTTAAATATATATGTAATTTTTCATTGATATGCCTCTCTAAAAATAATGTTGGCACAAGAATTGAAATCACCCCTCATGCCTAATACATCATACCAAAAATCAATTCAAGTGGAATACCCTACCAACCCCAATATGAAAACAATTTTCAAAGTTAGGTTCCTAAGTCTATAAGAATGTGCCTTATTGAGAAAAGGGCATTAAGCAAATCAAAATCATAATAGAGTTCACCATGGGAGGACTTTCAAAGAATCATGTGCTCAAAAAGCATGAGCCTTGCGACACTAAGGGGATTAAGGGAGAAGTCCACAACCAGTTCAAAGCAGTCGAATGGATGAATTACTATCACTTGGTTAGCAAAGACCAGGACATAGAGGTAACAAAGGAGTTTGCTACCACTGTGATTGGAGGAGTAGCCCAGTTGTGTGAACTAGATATTCCTATCACCCCATAGCACATTGCTCATGTCACCAGTTTCCCCCTCGCTAGGGAATGCACATACAAGGATGACATGACAAAATAGTGCACAAAATTATTGCTCTGATAGAGGAACGTCCAATGTGACCATGGGAGGCTCCCAAAGTAGGGACTCTCTATGCACCCGAGGAAGCTCTTTGAGTAGGTTGTGAGATACTTCACATGCATCGGGAAGTATTCACATGTGAACGCGAATCATATGCTGTTCCTGAACCACTTGGTGCATGAGCAATAATTTAACCTCCTGTTCTACCTATAAAATACCTTATAGGATGAGGCATCATGATACTAGATAGAGGTGATCTGTGACCTAGCCTACCATGGGCTAATTATAGCCCTAATACACCATGCAAAAAAACACAAGAGAATCTCATCGACAATAGAGACTAAACACTCTAGTGCATAAGAGAAGGTGGCAGTCGAAGTAGAGCAAGAGGCCAAATTATGGGTAACGACCAAAGAAATTAGGGTCGATCATTTTTATGCCTAGGAGCAGGTGGTATCAAAGGCTGAATATGAGGCTAAATTGGGTGGAATGGCTAAAGGGGAGCTACCCCAATTTTCACTAGATGCTATGGAGGAAAGGTAGAATCCTCTACCTAATTATACAAAGGATAGGCTAGAATCCTCCAACCCTGAATCCACAGCATGATGGATAGAGCGCATACACAGTTAGATATTCTTGTGATGTCTAATCCTCTTGAGTGAGGAAGAATAGGAAGATGCAAAGCTCGAATTCATGGCCTAAACCCTGTAGAATTTGGCCACCCTCAACCCTTAAGACTCGTAGCCTTTAGCAAGCCTGTAGTAGTAATCCAAGGTGTCGATGGGAGAGGATTGTGTTGGGCAGGGTGATAATTTCATGATGCAGAAATTTTTCTAGGAATATAAGGATATGTCTACAAGAAAAATTTAGAGGTAGGAGGTCGACATCGCCCAACTACAATAACTGATCTAGTAGCTTAGGGCAGAGAACCAGTAGTTGCATACCAGGGTGATTGAGAGGCAAGACGCCTCTACCCAAACTAATTGGGAAATTTAGGTGCCCATGAACTCTCCAACCTCGTTAGAGATGGTAGTATCATCCGGGGTAGTCAATTCAAATACACAAAATGAATAATTAGAGGTAGGAGAGGTTTCATGGACCTCTGATAGAGTGACTATAGAAGAACAAAGGAATTCTATTTTTAAAACAAAAACACCTATTATTTATATTGACGATGATGAGGAGCCCTCAGGGTAGGGCCAAGGAAAAAATCCTAAACCTGAGGCCAATAAGAACTCTTCAGAGTTCCAGGTACCCAAAATTGAGGGACCACTACATAAAGAACTATAGGAACAAGATTTGGGTGACCAAGAAGCAAGAGATCTAATATCAGAAGGGCATATTCTCAGAGCCTCTACCAGGGAGGCATCTCCTAATGGAAAATAAGACATCCCCATGCAGGCCACCATAGTACCAGATAGGAGAAATGGGAAGGCACCTATAACGATGCATAAGAAGTCCACAAAAAAGGCTAGAGTTACATTTGTCAAACCAACCCCCCACTAAGATGAAGAATGGGAAGAAGGTATGCAAGCCTTCACTAAACGAAAATAAAAATTCAAAAATAATCGTGAGGAGTTCAAGGTAGCAAAATCAGCTAGGAAAGCTGCCAAGAAGGCTGAAAGAGGTCCTGGTATCTATGTGGACCCTACCATGGATGACCATTTTTGGGAAATATATGGTTCATCACAGGGCCAGCCTTCTAATATGAGGAAATGACTAGAAATATGAGGGATTTAAGGACCATAGGTAGAGGCAGCAGTGACCACATAGGAAAACACTGGTCTCACCCCTGAAGAACTTTGGCTATACAATGCTACCATGGTCATTCAGAAGAGGGGCTATTCTGACATTCCTTTTAGAGAGTTATGCTCTCAACTCGCTAACTTATGGTAGGAAGCAGAGGAAACCTTCCAAAAGGGAGAAACGTTTGTGGCAGTAGCACCCAACATAGGTGTTGATCCAAGCATGAAAAGGAGGCATAGCCAGTTCATGAGGAAGCTAGTGCAAAATGAAGGCCAACCCAACACAGTTAGAAGCCAGTGTAGCTAAAGGTCAACACAGCCTAAGAATTCCTCACAATAAACTAGTGCCCTGTAGCAAAAATGGAAGCCTCAGACTGAAGGGAAAGCCAAGGCAACTAGTAAGAAAAATAAATAGGGAGAAGTGCCCTATGAGGAGGTAATTACTAATTTTAGCTGCCACAATGGTGTGGCACATATTAGGTATGGGGGGATGATGAGCACCATTATGCTCATATTTTTGTATAAGTACTAATGGTTTTTACACGAAAATATTTCATGAGTTTTATATTTTTATGAAATATTATGTATTTATTTAATGAAATCATGTGTATTATCTAATATTTGTGTGGAGTGTGTTTTGTGTAGTTATTCACTTGATTTTGTCATATTTTGCTCAATCAAGGTCCTACATGGACCTTGCACGATTCTGCTCAAACAGACTAAGGCATACTGAGGTAGGCACCTTACTCAAGTAGGTGCCTTGTTGAGGTAGGTGCCCTACTCAAGTAGCTGCCTTACTAAGGTAGGCACCTTACTCAAGTAGGCACCTTACCGAGGTAGGCACCTTACTCAAGTAGGTGCCTTACCAAGGTAGACACCTTACTCAAGTAGTACCTTACTGAGGTAGGCACCTTACTCAAGTAGGTGCCTTACTGAGGTAGGTTCCTTATTGAGATAGGCACCTAACTCAAGTAGGGACCTTACTCAAGTAGGCACTCGAATTATGTTTTTTGACCAAACAACTGGAGGACCTCATTGACCACCATTCCATGTCATCTATGGAAAACCACTAAATGAACGAGCTATCCCAGTTGAAGTGGATGAACACGTAATCACTCACGAAGTAGAACCGTAATGAAGCAAAAATCATCCAATTGCCAGGAAATGATGCAAGAGATTATTATTGCATGTTGGTTACAGTAACTAAACTGTACCAATTTAGACTATAGCTGGGATGCCTATTGTAACAGAACTGCAATAGGAATTCATGTGTGTGTTATATAAGTACACAAAATTCTCTATAGTAAGGAGGCATTATTTCATAGAACATTATCAAATGTAATATTTCACTGCAATGTTAATAAAATCTTGAGCGTTCTTTATTTGTGCATTATCTTCATGATTTTTTGGGTGGGATCTACTGGAGCTCGATCCCACTCCAATCCAGTATTCCTCCCCTGCTCTTAGTTATTTTAATAGGTTTAGTTATGCATGATAGTATGTTTATTTCTTAGATTAAATTTATTTGCTTTTGAATGGTGTGCTTTTTAATTACGTAGGTGTATTTACAACTTTTAGAGTGGTGTGTTTATCTTTACGTATTTTATTTATGCATGAGCTTTATTGGTGTGGAAAAATCAATTATTTTTTTACAAACACCCCCATGATAGTTGAATAGATTCATCTCAAAAATGGTAGTGTTAGCAGTCTCAACTGTGGCACTTCAAAAGTCTACGAGCTCACTGGTTTGACAATTTAAATGCAAGTTTTGTGACATATATAGGATAAATTTAACTAGTGATTGACTCCCAAAAATCATGTCCCATGCACCCACCTATTTGCATTAAAAATATTTTGATAAAATCATTTTTCAATGTTGGAGGTACATTTACTACTAATATATTCTAAATTGTTTCTAAATCTAGCATTCTATGTAGTAGCACTGACACCTTATACACTATATACATTACTTTGATTGGCATTCTCTTGAATTGGATGATCCAATGCTCCATGTTAGTGTATTTTAGGCTTATGGTATCATAGAATACCTTATATATGATAGTGAATTCAACCTCATGATCTATTAAGTAGTTATGCAACATCCATACTTCCAACCATACTGATAAATAACACATGGGAGAGTTATCCTTTATAATACAAAGGTATGGTTTCCTATGTACCATTTTGAGATCTAGATGATGCAATATGCTTGTTATTGATCTTTTTGGAGCTACTTGGACTAGATCAACTTATGCAAAAACTAAAATATTTTCCTTCAAATCTCCTTCTACAGTGTCATCTGTGAAATCATGCCCTACTTCTATTGTTTTCTGCTTTAAACTCTCATAGACCTTGACCATATCTTCTCACTATCCTTTTAATATGGTTAGGTAATATAAACTTTGATAAACTTGTATTTTTTAACAATGCAAGCATAAATCCTCTAGATCATAACATTTTCCACATAAACCTTACCTTTTTATTATATGATACTATTTTAGGAGCATGATACTTCACTCAAAACATTATTTTTAGATTATTCTTGCATTTTTTATTTTTTCCTTAAACTTCTTTTTCATGCTAAACCTCTGTTGTTGGGGAGCAATAATCCGATCCCACAATAAGATTTGGTTCCTTCACCATGATCATAGATTCCTATGAATTCTAATATTCTATATTTTTATTATACTAATTACCTACTTCTAAACACCTCTGGTCTTGGGCTATCTAAAAATATTCAGCATTATTCTTCCTAATGTGCATGACTTGGTTCTATGAGGGAAAATTTTCTTGTGGACCAATTTGAGAAGGACAAGCGACCATGATTCTATGTTGATTCATCATATTGATCTCATTAGCTAGGCACCAAACCATATTTCTTAGCTCATGAATTTCATGATATTCCCTAGCTCCCATCATAGCTTCATTCCTTTTTGGGTAGGAGTAGATAGGGATGATCCTTACCATTAATTAATTGTTAGCAGAATTCATGATTCTAGGTAGCAATTTTCCTACTAAAATAAGCATGTTTTCTACCTAGATAACTATCTGGAAGATTTGAGAAAATCTTCTCTCATTGGACTATTGAATTAGGATACTTAGATGTAAACCAAAAGCATGAACATAGTATATGTATTCTTGAGCATGTTAAGACCTGTTTCATCGAGTAATTCTATTTAAAGTTCTTATAAATCTAATATTGAAGTCTGTGATATGTTCTTGAGGTAGCCTTTATTTTAATAAGAACTAATTAAGTAGTAGGAAAGGGTCTCCTATATTATCATAATGTGTTATTAATAGTTCATCCAGGTCTACCCAAGTCCTTATACTATTACCCTCCAAGTTATGATACCATTGTAATACCTTTCCTCGGAGAGATAGCATTAGAAGCCTAACCATCACAAATTCAAACTCAATTTTGTGTAAGGTGGCTAAATTTGCTACTTCCTAACAATTTTTATAAGCATTCTTCCCAATACAATCATAAGTGGTTAAAATTTAGGAATATCATGGAGCTCTACAAAATTTAGGGGTCCAAAATTATTGTAATCTAGATATATTTGCCACCCATGACACTAAAAATTATACTAACATTTATATGGGGTCATTTGATTGGTTCTTAGTGAACTATCTAGTATTTCTAGCATTACTACCATTTTATTATGAGCTTCATTTCCAATAGAGTCATCATTTCTTTGGATTCTTGTTTTCAACAAAGTCACCAGGTGAACATATAGTCTTTGCATGTGAGGTCAAGACTATTCACCAGAATCTTGATTTCTCTAGTTAATTGAACTAGGATTTATGAAATACTATCCCATGTATAATAGTTGTTGGATTTATTTAGAAAATTATTCCAATAGATTCACCAAGTGATTAGATTATGATCTCTTATAGTAGAATACTACCATAGTTCTACTCAATAAAGAAATTAGGGGATTTGGGTCCCATCAAACATGACCAAAAACTCTTGGTCCAAAATTTTCCTTAGTGGATGAGTTGCACCCTCAAGACCTTGGCCAATATGGGATGAATAAAAAATATGAATATCTGAGTCAACCTTTAGAGAAGGTTGGATCCTATGGTCTTATCTAAACTAATTAAACCAAGGTTGTAAAATAAATTAAGGGATGCAAAAGAGCTATAACCTAAGCTAAAAGTGGTACAAATTTAGCAACATCAAGAGACATAGTGCATGCAACTCTTGTAATTTGAAAAAAACTAGATGATCTAATATATCGACTTACTTTTGTCATGCCAAAATAGTTAATAATAATAATTGCTAAGCATTATTAAGTATTCCAGAAACTAATGAATAAAAAATATAGGAAGAAATGCAAAAAGTAGAATAACTATAATAGATTTAACCATTCATATAGCTTTAACAAAAAAGCTTAATCACTTAGTTGGTAAACATACATGTTTTGCAAAAACGTTGTGAAAGATTCCATACAAGCATCAAATATTTATTCAAAATGCATATAGATGTAGACATGAAAATTTGACCCACTTTAGTGGGCAATATTCCTAGAGTCCTCTAGGAGACTCCCTAGACTTTCCTAGGGCAATGGCTAGGTCTCTCCCCCCTCTTTTTTTATTTTTTCCCTCTTTATGCGAAATAGTAGTCGCCCTTAATGGGGCATGATTTTGCATAAGGTAAAATCATGGTCGACCATAACGGGGTGTGATTTAACTTTTTAGGGTTTTTCTTGAAGGAAACCCTAATTCCTCAAAGTTAGCATGTTTTACGTTGGTCCTCCTCATTTTTCCCACCCATTATACCTTTAAATATGCTATATAAGGAGGGCTTGAAATCATTTCTAGAGCACAATGAGATATAATGATGAATCATGATTATTAATTACAATTTTTTTTTAATTTCTCACTAAGTGATATGCATTTTTCTTCTTCTCTCGTAAGCAAGCTAACTTACAATTGTGAAGATTGATTCAATATTTGCTACATTAGATATTGGTTGTTGTTGCTTGCTTTGGTGGATTTATATTGGATCCCTAAGGAGTTCTTACATGCTATTTTATTACATGCTATCTTCTAGGTGATTTTTCTCTTCTGAATGCATTTTTAACTTTTTGTATCTTGCACTATTTGTTTTACATTTATTTAAGGTGTTTCGTCTCACTTCTACGAAATCATGCACAGGTCTCTACGAGGCACAATTTTGCCTATGCGAAATCGTGATTGCCTATTACGGGGTGCGATTTCACCTAGACTATAACTGGAGGTAAGTTGTTATTCTAGATCCTAGATATGTATCATAGACTACATATAGGACATAATGCTACATTATGTTCTATGATTTTACCATTTTATTCTATTGTAAATTTATATTCTTATTTTCTTCCAAAGGTCAATTTTTTCTTCTATTTTCAAAGGTTAGCTAAAAGGACCTAGGGGGATTAACTGTTGCACCTTCAAGCATTATTGTACAATAACCTAAGTAGGCCCCCCTAACATTGATTATTTTTTCCAAGTGTTTCTTAATTTATCTTGCAGAAACATGAATTGTTGGTATCCTCAGATAGATGATAAAGGCAAGGATCAACCACCGGATAAGATAAGTGTTCCAATTTATCTCTAGGTTATTTGTTGAGTTCCCTATATTTCTATTACAAACCCTAGATATGATTTAAAAGGAATATATTTAATTAATTTCTAGACATTGGAAAGATAATATAGCATATAGTATGCACTTAGGGTTAATATTTTTTGTGCATATCCTCTTGAGCCCTTTCTTAAATGTTTCCTATCTTAAAACCTAGGGTTAGAAAATCATTTAAAGAAATCATCATTATAGGGTTAGCTCTTGTATTCTTTCATTATGTATTTTTGCATTGTCCTTTATATTTTATAGCATAGATCTAGAAAGGCCAAACATAGGTGATTGTCTTGAATCGAATACATCAAACATTCTTGAAAACCAGAGGAATTGGAGTGACTCCTTACACCATTCCTGGTGAACCCTTCCCCCTAATATTTTACACCTGAGTGTAGAGAACAACGCGACCAGCACGGTTCACCTCAAGGATCTCTCTCTCTGTGGATATAGCCTTGAGAATCATACATGGTAGGGTGGTTTTCCCCCCCCTAAATATTTTGTAAACCCCACATAAGACCTCATTTTTCTTTTAAAGTTTAAATCAAGATCATTAATTTTATGTGTTTAGATCATAAAACATTAAAAATATAATCTCTTGTGATTACTTCTATTGGTCTTAGTTCCTTCCTTTTGTCCTACTCCTTCTCTCATTTTCTAATGTCTTCCAACCTTGGGAATTGATGAAGGCTTTTTATATTTGATGATATTTTCCAAGAGAATGATCAAGTTGATAGAGAAAATCATAACCTTGAAGAAGAAGAGATTGATAATAGTCTTTATCTTATTAAGGGACTCAATGGAAATATTATCTTCAAATATTTTGAGTATGTGTGGACCTTTTACAAGCATCAAAAGGATGCTTTGGATGTCACTTTAGAGGAAGAGGCTCTACTTGAGGAAGTTATACCATCTCATGATAACTCCTTGAGTGAATCTTTTAATCATGGTAATCATGTTCATCATCCAAATTATGCCACTACTATAACCACCAATGTTAGAGGGAATTCACAAAATCCTCCAACTAGTAGTGTCATTCAAAATATTTTCAATTTCCTCCTCAATATTCTTGTATAAATACTACTACCTTTATTCCACCAACTGTTAGTTATAATCTTCATTAAGATAACATATACCACAGTAGGATCAACCTTTACAACACTTTTCCCTTAGGGAATATAGAGATATTGCATATCAGTAATCTAGAAGTATAGAATTTGAAAAATTTGGTAAAACAATTGGTTTCAAAAGTTGAGATGATTCAACCTTCAAGCTTCACTTAAAATTATAAGAAAATGTGTAATCAGCAATTGGATCCTATTGTTACTGCTAGATCTTATCCTATGCATTCCCCTATGCTGATTTGACCTATATATAAGGGGATAGAATATCTAATGGGGCATTTAAGAAGATTTAGAACAACATGCCATGATATCATATATGATGACATGTTGTTACTCAAAATAGATCCTAAGAGTCTCTATGGCATGGCATTATATTGGTACTATTGGTTACCTAATTATTCTTTAAAGATATTCAAAGAAGCAAAAAAATTATTTATTCAAAATTTTGGTGCATATATTGAAAAGAAAGTGATAATGAAATATGTTTATATTTTGAAACAAGGTAAAGAGGAAAAGTTTTCAAAATTCTTGGCTTATTGGAGAAATTTAGTGGGACACTTGAGATATAATTTACCTCCAAAGGATATGCTTGAGATATTTACTAGAAATTTACAAGAACAATTATCTTATGCATTAGAAACTACTACTATCACATCTTTTGATCAAACAATTGATTTAGAAAAAAACGTAGAATAAAATCTTATCAGAAGAGGCCAACTCAAATTCAAATAAGTAAAAACTACTAAATATAAACATAAGAATAAATACACAGGAGGTGATAGTGGAATGAATAGTAGGTTTGTTAACAATTTTACTAACAACATACAAAATATAATACTTTAGAAACCTCCATAAAGGAATGTTACAAGACTTAATATATTCATGGAAGCAGTTTTAAAATAACTCTTAGAATCTTATGCAATTCACCTACCATAAAGTAACCAAATATTACAACCAATTGGTATAATGCATGAAAATATTATGCATATCACAGAGTGGAAGGACACTAGATGAATTCTTGTAAGATGTTGAAGCATGTGGTTCAAGATTTGATTGATGCAGGACGTCTTGATGTTGGAAATTTTCAATCTTTAAATAATTAAAAAAAATTTAATATCAACCAAAATATACCTAAGGCATCCAATCAATTATTTTATAAGAATATGCCACATCATTATGATAACCATATGGTTGGTATGATAACAGCTACTTTAGAATAGTAGGTGCAGAATTGATAGATCCAATGATCTCAATAGGAGATAAGTTTCTTTGTAAATATTTTTGTTTTAGAACTTTTGCAGAATTCTCCTACCCATGTCGAAGCCTTTATATATGTGCAAAAGCAACAATATGACACTCCATATGTTTCCCCTGGTGATATGGCTAATATTATAATTTCTCTTGGGATACATCATCTCACATTCTCGGAATCCGATATATCTTTCTCAAATTTACAAGAAGATTCTTATCTTTACATCATTGCATTTAATGGGGATACCTTTATCAAGAGAGTTATTATTGATAATGATTATTCCCTTAATTTATTCACATATCATTTCTTTTAAAAGTTTGTATTAAAAGAGGAAGATTTAACAAAATTCGATGATATCATTAAAATATTCAACAACGGGTCCCAAGAAGCTTGTGGTACCATATCACTTCCCCTTAAAATTGGACCAAAGATTTTAGATACATTGTTTTATATGGTATCTTGTCTTGCATATTTCAACCTTCTTCTTGGACCTCCTTGGATCCACACAATGAATGCTATCCCTTCTACTTTTCATCAATATTTAAAATTTAAGTTTAAAGACCAATTTATTTCTATTTCGGGTGATCCTCATCCATTTGAATTTTTCTCAATAGATGATCTAGCTTGGTTTCATTCATCAAATTCCTTATTTGGCCAGACTAAGCAACTCAAAACATTTTATAAGGAGTCATCAATCAATATCTCATCACGAGATCAATACAATTCATCCTATCATGAATCTCTCTTAGATGAATCTCATCAAGGTTTAGAGTGGAGTGTTGAGGATGAGGGGCCACCCTCTCCTTCTTTTTTGATCATAACCCTTGAGAAGAATGCCAAATATGAGAATCCACCTTAGAATGACATCTTCTTTGATGGGTCTATCCCTTGTGTTGCACATATTGAGTCTTCTAGTTCTCAAGTGGACTTTGGTTCTATGTCTCCTGAGGATCTTGAGCAATTAGGAGTGATTCTTGCCCTACCTCCTATTAAGGATGATTTATCCATTCTTATTGAGGAGACCATAGATGTAAAAATAGGTTCTGAGAAATCTCCTAGAATCCTTAAGTTAGGTAAATCCTTGTCCATGGATGAGCAAGAGTAATTGATCAATTTGTTAAAATAATATGAAGATATTTTTGCATGGTTATATGCCAACATGCCAAGGCTTGATCCCTCCCTTGTCATGCATAATTTGGTAGTTAAGACTATTTCTAATCCCATTAAGCATAAAATTAGGAAGATGCATCCTAATTTCACCCTATCATTAAATGAAGAGCTCCAAAAACTCCTTAACATCAATTTTATAAAAGCCATAGACTATTCTGAATGGATCTCTAATATCATTCCTATAGCTAAGAAAGAAGGAATAATAATAATATGTACCAACTTTCAGGACATTAACTTAGCATATCCCAAGGATATTTTTCCTTGCCCAACATATATTAGATTGTATATTTTACTACCAAATGTAGAATACTTTCACTCATGGATGGTTTCTCAGGATACAATCAGATTCGAATTACCCCTGAGGATTGGGCTAAGACAACATTCACTACTCTATGGGGTACTTTCTACTAGAAATTCATGCCTTTCAGCTTGAATAACATAGGGGATACCTATCAAAAAACCATGACTTATATTTTCCATGATGTGATGCATGATATTATCTAGGACTATGTAGATGATCTTCTAGCTTGCTCCATAGAACGAAAGGATCATGTCCATGACTTAAGACAAATATTTTGAAAAGCTTTGATAATATAAGGTTCATCTTAAACCCACTAAGTGTGTGTTTGGAGTTACGTCTGGCAAGTTGTTAAGATTTCTAGTTTCTAGGAGAAGCATTGAAGTGCATCCCACTAAGATAATAGCTATCATTGACATACCTCCTCCCCGCACCTTGACTAAACTATGTAGTCTACAAGATAAGCTTCAGTCTATCCATTGGTTCATTGCCCAGTTAGATGATAAGTGTCATCCCTTTCATAAGATCCTTAATAAATATGTGGTTTTCTAGTAGGATTTTGAGTGTCAAAAAGCTTTTGATTATCTCAAGCAGTATCTCACCTCCCCACCTATTTTAGTGCCTCTTGTTCCTGGTAGGCATTTGATGTTTTACATAGCAACCACTACTCACACTTTGGGAGCTATGTTGGTCCAACATGATGATCAAAACAAAGAGTGAGCTATCTACTATATTAGTAGAACCTTGGTTAGATATGAAATCAAGTTCACTCCCTTAGAGAAGCTTTACCTTACCATAGTGTTTGCTTCTTAGAAGTTAAGACACTACATTCTTAGCCATAAGATATTTGTAGTTGCAAAGTTTGATCCTTTATGCTATTTGATGTCTAAGTCTCACATTTATGGTTGAGCTTCTAAGTGTGTGTTGACCCTTAGTGAATTTGACCTGACTTTCATAATTTATAAGGTTATTAAGGGTCAGGTGATCACTGATCAATTATCATCCACTTCCCTAGAAGCTACCCATCCTATAGGTTTTGAGTTTCCCAATGAGTGCTTCAATATCAAAATTAAAGAGTTTGAGTCATGGAATTTATTTTTTGATGGGACCCGATGCATGAAGGACACTCGTGTTGGAGTCATTCTAGTAACCCCATAAAATAAACTCATCCTCCTATCCTTTAAAATTTGTGTCTCTTACATAATAATATTGTAGAATACGAAGCTTTTATCCTTGGTCTTAGAGTAGCCTTAGCTTTGTAGGTTAGAGTCCTTTCAGTATTTGGTGACTATCAACTTATGGTTAATAAAATTAATGATGTTTATCAAAATCAAGATGATAAAATTAATTCCTACAAGGATATTTTCACCAATTTGTTGTCCTCATTTGATCGAGTAACTATAGAGTCTATCCCTAGATCCTCAAACCACCATGTAGATGCCATAGTCACTACTGCATCCTTGTTCCCTCTAGAGTTAGAATATGATCAACCATCAATTATCATTAGAGAACTCTGGGAACCTATGTTTCTTGGTTCTTGTCTTGTTCTACTAGATCGTTTGTCCATCGAAGCTTCCCCATCTGATCCATGGTATATCAACATACTTAATGATGGTTTGATGCCTAATAATTTAGATCACAATTATCATAAGATATTTCATAAATGAGCATTCCAATTTGTTATAATAAAAAATACTTTGTATTGACATTATTTTGAAGGCTTCCTCTTACGATATCTTAACTCTAATGAATCCTGACTTGATCTTAATGATGCTCATGAAGGTTCATGCGAAGGCTATTTTAGCGGAAATGCCATTTCCAAAAAGCTCCTTCATATGAGGTACCATTTGCATTCCATGGAGAAATATGCATACAACTATGTTCAATGTTGTGACAAGTGTCAATGCCATGATCATCTTATTTATAACCCTTCTCAAGACCTTCAGGTTATCTCTTCCCCTTAGTCATTTTCCATGTGGGGATTGGAAATTATTGAGAAGATTAACCTTGTGTTATTAAATGGTCACAATTTTATCATTACTATGATTGCGTATTTCACTAAATGGTTCGAAGCCATGCACTTTGCTATGATGACTAGAACTCAAGTTTCTAAGTTCATATTCAACCATTTTCTTTGTAGGTTTAGGATTCCTTCAATGATTATTTTTGATAATGAAACTACTTTCAATAATAAGGATGTTTATACTCTTTGTGTTAAGTATAATATTCAACATAGGTGGTCAAATCCTTATTACGATCAAGGTAATGGACAAGCCAATGCATCCAAAAAATCCTTGATTAGGATCTTGAAGAAGTTGGTTAGTAAGACCGATCATGACTGGCATATCCAAATTTATCCTACCTTGTGGGCCTATCATACTAGTGTGCATACTCCCATAGGTACCTCACCATATGTCTTGGTATATGGGTATAAGGCAGTGTTCCCTTTTGAGCTTGAGGTTCTCTTATTGCACATCGTGTTGCAAGATGTCATGGTCGATGATGAGTATCATTCAGACCGTTTGCACCAATTGCAACTACTAGATGAAAAATGCATTCATGCCTTAGAGAATTTGTGAGCCTATCAGGATATGTTATGGATATATTATTCTAAGAAAGTTTACAATCATTCTTTTGAGGTTGGGGACTATTGGTCAAAATGACCACATCTAGGGAAATAAGGAATAATCTCCTCCAAATACCAAGTGTAGAAATGAAAATTCATGATGGTGCAACATTTTGATGGCCAAGGAGCAGACTAAGACCAAAAGTTGCTATGGCACAACATTTTTATGGTCAAGGAGTAGTCTAAGGCTAAAATTCATGATGGCATGACATTTTGATGGCCATGGAGTAAACTAAGGCCAAAAGTCTTGATGGCACAATATTTTGATGGCCATGGAACAGAAAGTCATGCTGGCACAACATTTTGATGGCCAAGGAGTAGGCTAAGGCCAAAAGTTGTGATGGCATGATATTTTGAAAGCCAAGGAGTGGACTCAGGCTAAAATTTGTGATGGCATGACATTTTGATGGCCAAGGAGTAGACTAAGTCCAAAATTCATGATGGCATGACATTTTGATGGCCATGGAGCAAACTATGGCCAAAAGTCAGGATGACATAATATTTTGATGGTCAAGGAGTAGACTAAGGCCAAAATTCATGATGGCATGACATTTTGATGGCCATGGAGCAGAATAAGGCCAAAAGTTATGATGGTGCAACATTTTTATGGCCATGGAGCAGACTAAGGCCAAAATTCACTATGGCACGATATTTTTATGGCCAAAGAGGTAGACTAAGTCCAAAAGTTGCGATGGCATCACATTTTGATAGCTAAAAAGATCACGAATTCTAGGAGATCCGATAAATATTTATGTAACAATAATATCCCAACCTCTTCCAGTTAGGTGCTCCATCACTCTTTAACTTCTTCCTTTACCAGAATGGGTCTACGGGCATACTTTTGTAACAACGTTCAATTTTCTATTATGTAAAACTCTTATGTATAGAATGAGTGACCCAAAAAAATGGTCAACTCTTAGGTGTTTACGAGGCTATGTATACAGACTTCTAAAAGCTAAATAAAGATCTACCTTATGGTTCTTGGCTCATTGGTGTTGTGGAATCAAGTATGTATGTGTTGTATATTGCTAGTTCAAATCTTGTTTGAATGTAATTTGCATTAATTCTGGATCTGGATTCCTGCATTAACATTTTGTTGAGATATGTAATTCGACATTGCAAGTAGGATTGTGTTGGTATAAAATATTCACTGAGGGTTTAAGTTTTTTCTTTAGATCTTGTTATGCTTATATGCAATAAGTTGTGATAGTAGTTGTTGTTGTTGCTTAATATGTATCGTCTTAATCTTCTATTGTTAGCTATATTTCCCTGTATTTATGCATTTCTTTATCTTTTCCTTTTCCCTAAAATATACAAAGTAACCAGCCTCCTCTAGAGATCAAACCAGGTAGACTCTGTTCTCACCTAGTCCTTCAATGTTGGAAAAGTCTTGAGTGCAAACGTAACCAAAGGAAGATTTTGCTCCAATATTTTTTGGCACGCCTAGTGGGACCCAAATCCCATGCATTATAAAGATCAAATTAGATGATTAGCTTTGCCCTATGAATAATTTTATATCATCCAGTGACTCCGCATCATAAGAGAACCTTAGAAAATACCTTGCCTAGAGTCTGGTCATGAACCTTCTTTAATGATAACCATATCTAAGGAAAAAATTTTAGAAGATCCCATAGATTTTTTTGAACTACATCTTGGTAGCCTCTCGTCTAACCCTATTTTGGTTGCTAGAACAACTTTTGCCTATATCAACAACTCAAAACACTATGATACTTCCCCTATAGCCCTCCATAGAGCTACCGCTAGAGTATTTTTAGCTCCAATTATTTACGCAATCGTAATGGCTATAAATCTATAGATTCTACCTTACCCTACATGGAACCATACATCCCCCTTGAACTTGGCAGTTAAACATCCAATCCTTGTAGCAGCCCTAAAAGCTCTATCCCAATATGACAGTACTCGAAATATAGCTTATGAACATTTTCTAGATGTGGTTGTGTTGGCCCTCATCCATGATATTAAACAAGAGGATGTGATAATATTAGTGGTGATTTCCTTGAAATGGAAATGCTCTATTGGTATAGAGCTCTTGAAAATTAATCTATAACTACATGGTCCCAAATTGCTGATAAATTAGTGGAATAATTTAATGATCAAAAAAACCCCTTCTCCCTGTTGAATCAGTTCATCATCGTTCAAAAAAATCCACAAGAAGAGATCATAGATTATAATATCAAATTTAGCAGAACCTAGCAGAGAGTACTTGATGGTTTGAGACTAACTCACGAGCAAGAAATGTATTATTTCTTGAGAGTTTTCAACTCATATATAAGTATGGAAATTAGATAGTCTCATGTCTATACTTTCCCTGAGGTTTATAAAGAAGCACAAAGGGCAAAAAAGGACTTGATAGTTATTGGTCATTTCCTACCTAAATCGACTATGCTTATTTTCCCAAATCTGCTTCAAGCATCAAATACCACCTACCCAACTAATAATAGTCCCCCCAAGTGGACTAGATAGCCTAGCATCCCATCAATACAAGATCCCCACACACTCCCAATGTTTCCCCCCATTCCTGCTCTCCCTACGGCTATAGCTCCACCAACTCCAGATCCCAAAATGGTAGTTCTGTAAGATCTACAAGCTTCTTATAAGACCCTGGAAAACAAGTTCATATCTATGGAATGAAGAGATGCAGAAAGGAATTACCAATCAATAAGGTTTCCACAAGTTACTAGAGATCAAGCTTCTATTAGTTCTAGGAAATATGATAAATCTAATACAGTTTATGCCAATGAGGACAGCGAGTCCAGTAATGCTTCAACAAAATTAGTTTTCTGATGTTCTGCATGCAACGATCCTCATGATGAGACTTCTTGCATGATTCATTAGCATAAAGTGTAGTAAGTAGTTGGGGAAAATGCCAACAGAAGCCAAAAGAGCCAAGTAAACATAATCAGGGAAGAGAATCAAAATTTCATGATGCCTTCTATGGAACAAGTAGTTGTTACTAAGAGTTTGGGGAATAAACCTTTACAAGTTGACCCCAAAGATCTTAACCCCTTGAAATTCCACTTTCCTTTGAGGAACCCTATTGAGAAAGGGATTTCGTATGAAAAATCTTCTCCTATTTCGAGTCAGAGAGATGTAGAGACCAGCAAGGAAACATTGTGATAGTAAGAAATCAAAACACAAGAGCAAGTAAGATATAAATTGAGATATCCTTCTCTTGCTAAATGCCAAAGGATTGATGCTACTCAGGGGTATAGAAACAAGTACAATAGAATGGTAAAGGAGAATAGTATTGAAACCCTCCCATTTAACATAGTTGAAGAAATGAAGAAAACTCCCTCTAAAGCGACTATGTATGAAACTATGCAGCTCCCAGGATAGATTTGATTTGTTGTAGGAATATTTGAGGTCTATGAATAATAAGAATAGGACTCTTACTCAGATGGATTCTGCATAATCAAGTTTGACATCCACTTCAGAAAAGAATAGATCTCCCCCCCTTTACTTATATTTCAAATGTAGGCGTGGGTTGTTCACAACTGCATGATAGACTCTGGAGCAGAAAATATTGTGATGCCCAAAGCAGTATGTGAAATCATGGGTATGGAATATAGAAGTAATCCTAGCATATTATAGTTAGATGGTACCCCTGTAAAAAAATTATGAGTAATCAAATACATCCCGATAGTACTCCATAGGCTGCCCCAAATCACAGTTATACAGGAAGTGGTAGTAGTAAACCTGGAGTTTATAGCCAATATAGGAGGATATCTATCACTGGATTTTTCACACTTGGAAATCATGTTCAAAGGAAAAAGGGTGAAGATATTCAATGAAAAACCATCAACCTTCCATATAAAAAATATTGAATATGAAAGTAAACAGTCCACCACAGTGAACATAAAGACCAAAGAACTAGAAGAACTAAACTTGATGGAAGAAGCTCTCAATGTACTACAAGAAGAAGACCAGTTCTCCCTTCAAGATTTCAATGCTTTGATTGAGATTGACATTGGGAGTTATACGATTCCAAAACCTGAGAATAATTATTTCCTTGATCCCCATCTAGGAAACCAACCCACTGATTAGCTATGGAAGCTTTTCTTTGATGGGACCAAATGTAAGAATGGAGCCAAAGCAAGTATAGTCTTAATTTCCCCAACAGGTCAGCAAAATTTTTTTTCTTACAGGTTAACCTGGAGCTGCATCAATAATGCTAAAGAGTATGAATCACTCTATCTGGGCCTTAAGAAGGCTAAAAATATGGGCATCAAGCAACTACAATTTTTTGGTGATTCTGATCTAATAGTGAATCAGGTTATGGAAAAATGTGTCAGTAACATTATCTTAAAGCTTACCGAAACAGATTTTGGGATTTACTTAAATATTTTGAATCTCTAAACATAAAGGTAATTCGCAGAGAAAAACACTCACGCAGACTTATTGGCCTTAGTAGGGGTAAAATTTTTCCCTATAAGCAATGTCATCCAAAATTCTAAAACAATCAGGTTAATATACAGACCTTATGTTCTAGATAAAGACACCTTCTGGCAAGTTTTTGAGAATAATAGACAAATAGTGGATTTCCTTGTTCATGAGATGAATTGCTCTAATAACAGGATGATTGAAGACAAAGAATATGAGAACATCATCGAGCTGAAAAATAACCACATGCAAAAAGGATTTGTTATGCTTGAAATCCTGTTCGACAATAATGATAGGTCGATCGATCACAAAATGAAAGTTGACAAACATATGTACAAAGAAACTCAAATGGAGTCTGACAAAGCTATCAAATTGGGAGTGAACACTACATAAGAAGAAATCAAAGAAATCAAAGAATTTTGCAAGGAATTACCTAACATTTTCTTGGACCTACAAATACCTGATATTCTATTCAAAAGAAACGATCCAACACACGATCAAACTTGAGGAAGGTGTAAAACCATTTTTGCAAAGGCAATGGACAATAAATCCAAAAATTGAAGCCTTGATAAAACATGAACTACTGAAAATCCTCAAGGTAAATATCATTTATCCAATCAAGCATTCAACATGGGTTGCTAACTTGGTCCCAGTCAAAAATAAAAATGGAGACATCCGATTGTGTGTCGATTTTTGTAATTTAAACAAGGCTTCTTTGAAATATCAATACCCCCTTCCACAAATTGATCATATTCTACACACAGTAGTAAGAGCACAAATATTTTCTCTCCTAGATGGTTTCTCTGGATACAATAAGGTATGGTTCAAAGATGCAAATTAGTTTAAGACCACGTTCACCACCAAGTGGGGAATGTTCGCTTACCAGAGAATGCTTTTTGGGTTGTACAATAATAGAGTGACTTTCCAAAGAGCTATGAATGTGTCGTTCAAAGAATTGGTCAACAAGATAATAGTAATTTACCTAGATGACATGACAGTTTTATCCCAATAGAAAGAATATCACATAGCACACCTCAAAAGCACCTATGAAAAGTGTAGGGAGTTTGGTATTTCAATAAATCCTAGAAAATCCATTTTTGCTGTAGAAGGACTTCTACTTGGTCATGTTTTTTCTAAGACTAGTTTGGCCATAGACCCAAATATATTGAAGGCACTTTTAGAGCTTTCCCTTCCTCCAAATAAAAAGGGTTTACAGTATTTATTTTTCTAGATCAACTTTGTGCGTAAATTCATAGCCAACTTTATGAAAATCATCAAATCGATGACAGCTTCTAAAAAAGGATGTTGTGTTCAAATGGATGAATGCAAGGAAATAAGATTTCCATATGATCAAATAACAGATAGCTCAAGCCCCTATATTAGTAAATCTAAACTATTATAGGGATTTTATTCTCTATGCTATTGGCAAACAATAAAGTTACGCTGTAGTACTCACATAGAAGGGAGTTGACAATGAAGAAAGACCCATAGCTTTTCTGATTCATACTATGTAGGAACATGAAGAGAAATATAACTTCATTGAAAAAAATATATATTCAATAATGAATTCTATAAAATAGTTCAGGCATTTTTTATCACATAGTAGAATAATCGTCTACACCATCCATCCCGATGTACGAAGCTTCATCATACAAGGAGAAATCGATGACACAAGAGCTAGTTGGGAAACCAAAATATAAGAATACGATGAAGAAATACACCTGACTAAGCTAGTAAGAGGTAGAGCATCATACCAATAACTTTCCAAGAATGCTTCACCAGAGTACATGTCTGCCAGACTCAGGAAGTAGTATTAGATGAGGATCAACCCTTAGAATGGCTCGACTAAGCTAATGAATTGATCAAGTACTTCCAAATCAAAATATACCTAGAAAATTTAAATTATTCATAAAGAAGATACCAGATCTAGGATTTAAAGTACACCTTACTTTTTGAAGGATTATACAGAAAAAACTTGGATGGAGTACTTCTTCGTTGTATAAAATATGAACAAAAATAGAAGATCCTGGAAGAGTTTCACAAAGGATTATTAGGAGGACACTACTTAGGAAGAACCACTGCCTTAAAGATCATCAGGACCAGGTGCTACTGGTCAACCATATTTTAAAATGCCTTTAAAATAACCATAGGTTGCAAGGAATGCCAAAGGTATGTTGGGAGAAATAGAAATGGTCCATTACCTCTAAAGTCCATCCAGGTTGAAGAACCTTTCCAACAATGGGTGTTGTATTTCATTGAAATAATAGAACTCAACTCATCCATCGGACATAAGTATATCCTGACAACCATCGACTACTTTACAAAATGGTCAAAGGCAATACCCACCAAAAAGGTAAACCAAGAGGTCGTGATAGAATTTATGGAAAGTCTGATCACTAGATTCGGCATCCCATAGTCGTTAGTCACAGATAATGGTTCATCCTTTGTAGGTGCCAATATGATTGATTTTACATGTAGATACGAGATTTATTTGAAAACATCCTCAAACTACTATCCTCAAATAAACAGACTAGATGAATCAACAAATAAGAACTTGCTCAAAATCTTGAAATAGGCTCTAAAGGACAACAAAAGAAGTTGGCACTCCCTGATAAATCAAGCACTATGGTTTGATATAATAACTATCAAAAATTCTATCAGCACATCTCCTTATTCCTTGGTCTATGTAAAAGAAGTAGTCCTACCCGTACACATAGAAATACTAACTTTAAAGTTGCTCAATCAAGTTGGTACAGAAGAGGCAGAGTCAATGGAAAATAGGTTGATCCAAATTCTACATTCAGAGAAGCAAAAGGAACAAGCCTACAACCACCACCTAAAACATGTTATCACCATGAATGGATGGTTTGATAAGAAAACTACCCTAAGGAAATTTAAGGTAGAAGAATTAGCCCTCATATGGAATGAGAAGAAGTCTAAACCTAGAAATCATGACAAATTTGATGCATTCTGGGAAGGCCCTTTTGAAATAATAGAAGAAAATCAACACATCTCCTTCTAGTTGAAATATGATCAGAGCCATGTTCAACCTATTCCTGTGAATGGCTTCCATCTAAATCTGTATTTCAAATAATAAGTTCCTCCTCCCCTTGTATGTATTTTTATGTAAATATGCATCTCCCTTTTTTGTTTTCAAAGAAATTTGTCACGATAGCGTGACTTTTCTGTGTTCAAGCACCCGTTCAAAGAAAAATGTCATGATGGCATGATATTTTGGTGTTCAAGTGCTGATATAAGAAAAATTTAGTGATAGCATGACCTTTCTATGTTCAAGCACCCATTCAAAGAAAAATTTAATGATGGCACGATATTTTGGTGTTCAAATGTATGCTTCAAGAAAAATATCATGATAGCACGACTTTTTGGTAGCTGGGCATCATGAAAAATATAGAACTCATAAAAATGGTAGTGGGATCCACGTCAGATAGAATGGGTGGCCCTTCAAAAACCACCACATCATAAACAACTTGGCATAATTACAAGGATCATACAATGCCACATTAGAATGGCAAAGTATTATTGGCAATAAAAGCAGTAGCATTGAAACTCTAAACAATACCCTTTTCAAGGTACTGCCATACTCGCCAATTGGCACAAAGTATAAATGGTAGTAATCTATTGGCCCAATACAAAAGTGGCACCAATTTTTTAGCCTAGTACAGCGGTAAAGAAAATCATTGGTCCTATCTAGAAATGGCAAGTAACGGTTGGTAGCTTTTTGAATACTGGCACGCAGGCCAAAGCTCCAAAAAATATTCAAAATCTTTATTGAAATGAGTATCACCAACTAAAATTGTACCACTTCAATTAGAAAATTATTGCATGTCTGATTGGCGTGAGCATGCATAGTCCTTTTATCATCCACCTTCCTTCTCCCTTATTCACCTTCTGTTTTCCCTATACTTGTTGTCTGTTTAGAGAGCTCTGCAAACATCATTATTCACTCTTCAAACTACTACCAAGTTACAAGGTACGATCATGACATCCAGACCTCCATCTGTTAGTTCTTAAGCGATGCCCTATAAGAAGAAGAGAAGCTCAAGCAAGAGAGTGAGTAGTTTTGTGGACCTCAATGCTCATATTACTAATGTAAAATTGACATGGAAGGCACCAAAGAAAATTTTGAGGGATATAGCTACAAGAATATCCCCATATATATCTTTGTTTGATCCAAGCACTTTCCCATACCATTCTTTGCTTTATTGGTATGTATACCCCCAATTTCTCCTCTTTTCAGAGCTAATTTAGGCAATGGCAAAAATGTACGACGTCAAACATAGGGTAGTAAGGAATTTTTAAGGGGAAGCCATGTGCACTCTCAATCCAAATACTATCAAAGCCATCTTCACCTATGGGATAAAACTTGCAGTTCTATCTATCTAGTTTGACCTGAAGAGTTCTACAAAATTTTACACCAATGACCTGAACATTAGGGTATTCCTACAAGAAAATATTGCAGATATCCTTTCAGAGAATTTTGTGCCTAAGTCCCTTATTCCCCTATCAATATTTAATAACAAAGAGCTTTTTTATATGCTAGCCATGGTGGCGGGATTAGAGGATGATACTCAAGTTTATGGATGGCATATTGCAGTGTCATAATGTCTATCAATTCCTCAGTTCTACGACAAGGCATGTGCAATTCCAGGTAAATTACCCATATTATTCGACTGGCCAGCATACCTGGCCCAACGGTTACATACAAGCCTCTCCAATTTGTAAATATAAATCCTAGATGCATTTAGGTATTCCTAATATCTAGTCTAGATATTTGTCTTCTTCTAAGCCAAGCATTTAGTCTCCATCTCTACCACCATGAAATATCAAAAGGGGAAACACTTACCAGTGTGTGAATGGATGCCGCTTCTTTTGAATGCGGGTTCATACTTCCACTTAAATATAGAATTCCTAGGCCCTGCTCTGAAGCTCATAAATGGCCAAATGCCCAAAATTCCTAAAAAAATGGAAGACACTTGAGACACACCCATGCAGAAGAAGGGGACCGGTTCATCCTAACACAAAGGGTAGTTTTTAGGCTTTACGACTTCACAAAGAAGCCTTTTATGTTGCCTTACTTCATCACCAAGTGACTATTTGCCTTGGAGTATGTAAGGCAAACAAATTTTATTAATAATAAATATGGAACAGGGGATCAAATGACACACACTTGTCTCATGACTTTTCAATATGATGGAGTGATAATTTCAAAAATGGGCGATCATGATCAAATCGTCCATCTCCTAAGAAAACTAGAGTTGGTAGAAGTAACTCACAAATGGAAGTATGATCCTAAGGAGAAATTCACTACAAGGTAATCCACTCTAAACAAGGCTTCTTTCAAGCAATTTCACACCTCTGATAGGCAACTTGATAAATAGGACAGGATTAACAATGAAGACTAGTCGCTGGAATGGCACATTGAGAGAATGCAGTAACCTTCTCCATGGCACAATTTTTATGAGCATTTGGTGGATTGGAACCCATCCTCAAACCCAAAGCACAAAATTACTAATAAAACTATTAAAAGAATTAAGAAAAGAGGGGAATACTGATATCATGTCAAAATATTTGCATGGTGGAAAATTAGGTGCCACATTCAAACATTCTCTAGATATGGTTTGAAGATGGATACAAAGTTCTACACAAAATACAACGTAAATCATGAGGAATGGTTCGAGACTCTGGTGGACCATGTGACACTAGGAATTGATGGCATACCTATCAAACAAACTAAATATAATGCAGGGCAAGATAAGGGGAAGGCAATAGCGACAAAATAAATAAAAACTCCAAAGAAAATACGTCGAGCGTTTATTCCTCCTTCAGGATCTGAAACTGAGTCAAATGATAATGCTCAGCTTGAGCACAAGAAAATAAAAGCAGGGTCAGAGAAGGGTGACCCCCAGAAAAGGATAATAATAGAAACATCCTCAAAGAGTTTAGAGTATTAAGAATCAGATCAAGATGAAGATTCTACGGAACATACATAATCAGAAGAACATGAAGAGACTAGAGATCAAATAGAAACATGACATAATCCAAGATAGGTTCCTCAAAAATAGGTGACTAATACACAAAGCATCGAAACAGCTGAGAAGCCTATCCTAATAAAAACCCCTGGTACAAAAGAAACTATTGGTGAGGTGTTATCCTTTGCAGGAACAACAACTGAGGTTGATAACTCAAGTTTGAAACACATTGCATAAGCCTACTGAAGAACACAAGCTTATACTGAGAGGAGAGGTGAACAGTATAAGACCACTTTTTAACTTCTTACTTTTACTTCAAAAATTAATGCAATGAACCAATAGAAAAATCAAAGCAGTAATCAAACTAGTGTACAAGTCATCACATAATTGAGACACCAATATAACATGGTTCACCCAAGGTGGGCTACTCCACAGAGAAAATATTTCACTAAATTTTCTCAATCAAATCCTTTGAGAATCCTTCCCAATTACAATTTTTATGGACTTCCTATACAAATGAGAATCCTTCCCCTAATCAAATATTTATGAGCCTCTTGACCAAAGGATATGTCCTATCCCCCAAAGAAGTATTTATGAGCCTCCTACCCAAAGGAGATGTCCTATCCCCCAAAGCTCTGGAAATGATACTTCAGAAGATCACTACCTCTTCTACCGCTAGCAAATGGAACTCCTTTCCATAGAAGACGTCATGTCCTCCTTGATCTGGCTCTAGAGGCTTCTGTCCTCACTAATCACCTCCATATCTACTCATCAACACCTGTACTAAACACAATCAGTCGGTCCAACACAAGTCCTCTCAAACTCTATCACAAATCTACACCAAACTCAGTCCTCTGGTCCAGTACAAATCTTCTCTCAAATATCTGTCAGATCTGTCACCATCTTAAGCCAAAATATTGAACAAATCAATCATAACTGTTCATACGTCTTCACCAAGACTTCATCAAATCTATCCACAAGTTCTTTAACAAGAACTTGTCCAAATCAGTCCACAAGTTCTCCACAAGAACCTGTCCAAATCAGTCCACAAATTCTTGAACCACAGTTCAAAAATTGCCAATAGAAGTAGTATACTTTCACAAGATCTTGAACCACAATATAAAAATTGCCAATAATGCAATATCAAGGAATCAACTCCTCCAAAATAGAACCATACCTTGCTATCAAACCCTAGCCAAGTTAGTTTTCAAAGAACTCAAAGCAATCTCTCTCTAAGCATCAAAAAGGGGTTCAATATATTTTCAACTTCTCTCAAATAGGAATGCTCAACTTAACCACACAACCAAGTATATCAAGCAAAGTACAACTTGATAAAATCAAATCTCAAAGGAGCAAGCCCAAATCATGTATCAAGTAAAACATAACTTTATCAAATCAATCTCAATGGAAGCAATCTCAAAACCAAACTCTCAATGACCAAACAACTCAATTAGAGTTTCAACAAATTATAGCAATGGCAGAAGCTTCTCACTCAAAAAACCTAAAGCAAACTTCAAATGCTTCCACTCTCATAAACCAGAATTATGCAATAACTCATAAACTCATCATGATCTCATAATGCATAATCAATAATTCCACTTTCATAAAATAAGATCCACTCCAAATAAGGAAACTAAATTTAATAATTTTCACTCCAAACTTATTTTTATAAAACCATAAATCAATAATAACCATGGAAGAATGTGCCCATACCTTTACTTTGATGAAGAAGGAGAACTCAAAATATGTCACAACACTAACTCTCAATTTGCCACAAATTAAAGTTAGCAACAATGGAATAATGCACAATGATAAGATTCCTAATAACACCTTATCACTCCAACTCATCAATAATCAAAACTCACAAATATACATATCAACAAAATTCCTTTACACATTATAACTCCTACTTAATATATCACAAAATAACTTCAACCTCAAAAATAATTACAAGAGAATATCCACTTAATAACTCCAAAGGCTTTCTAACCCCAATATGACATTAAGCACAATTATTCCTTAAACTCTTATAACTCCTAAAATACATTTACTTCTAAACGCATTTACCACATAAACATCAAGCATCAATAATAACAATGTCAAAGCAATATTTCTATTTAACCTTATACCTCCATCCAATTACCAATAATAATTTGCCAAGTCAAATCAAATATTCCACATTATCAACAAAAGATCTACCTTGGCCAAAAATCAATTCTCCAACCTTAGGAGAAGTTTGGAGATACCAACATATGCACCAAAGCACTTCCTCCTCCAAATGCGTGGTCCAAAGCAATTGCTATACCACGTGCACAATAATCTATGACCAAAAATAAAACATGCCTGACGCAAATTGATCTCGACACCTCTGCCTAGCGAGCACCTTCGCTCCACTGCCTCCACTTTTTGAGAACAAGTACCCAACGAAACTCTCAAGTGCCACTCATTGTTTTACCTTCCCTTTGCTCGCAGATATTAAAGACAAGCAGATTCATCTTCCTCATAGGCGTACGAAATCAGAACTTAAATGCAGAGCAATATGAAACTCAAAAATCACAGAGTAATCCAAAATTGAAGGTCACTGAGCAATACAAATTTTTAGGTAATCGCACAAATCGAAGGTGTTTAAAACCTTAGGAAATAATTTCCTTTAATAGTCTTTCATCCCATGCAAATTGACATCAACGCTCCTTTCAAACATTGTGTTTTTCATCCCATGCAAGTTGACTTCGGTAAGGTAAGTCTTTTACATGAGCACCACTAAGGGTTTAGAAACCTTTTCAATAATAATTATTAAATTAATAATTATTATTTTATTAATAATAAACTTAACTTAAAACCTTTTCAAAGGTTTGAGTTAATTTATTTATTAATAATAAAAATGGAATTTTAAGGTTTTTTCAAGGAGCAAAAACCTTTTCATTAAGCCAAGATGTTTTTAATAAAAACCCTTAATGAGTCTAGATGGTTTTAAGAAAAACCTTTAACCTTGTCACCATGGTTTTAATTAAAAACCCATAAACAAACATCATGAAACTTTCAAGATCTTTTTGTCACCAAACTCTTTTTGACATCAGCACAAATTCCTTTTGACATTAACACAAACTCATTTTGACATCAATGACAACTCACAAACATGAAGCTAGGCAACATACCCAAAATTGTCAACAATCTCCCCCTTTGTCATTGGTGGCAAACCGCTACTAAAACCACTGCTGAAAAAAAAACTTTCAAGCAACTGCCAACTGTTAAAATTGAAATCAACTAAAAACCATCCTCTGAAGCTTTGCTCCCCCTAACTCAAGGCTCTCCCCCTTACTCAAATCTCCCCCCCTTTGTCATCAATGGCAAAGGGTCACATTTGGGGCTCAGGGCTAAGAATGAGCCTCTTAGCTTAGCCCCCCCAACCTCATGTTGAGGTGATTAATTATGGGGTGGGAGACTGATCATCATCAGTGTCCATAGCTACCTTTCCATGATTTTTCTTGATATCCTTATCCATGTTCCTGTTCCTGTTCTTGTTCATATCCTTGTTCTTGTTCCTGTTCAAAACCCTGTTCCTGTTCATGTTCTCATCCCTATTTTTGTCCAAGCCATTATTCCTATTCCTATCATTATTCCTCTTCCTACAATTATTCATGTTCCTATTCATAGCCCTGAACCTATACCTTGGAACTTCTTCTCTACACCATCTAGGTGTATGTCCTTCATTATTGCACTTATAACATTTGACAATGTTATTCCTTTGAGATGTACCTGTTTTGTGAATCCTCTATGTTGGACAAAACCTGTTCTTGTTGTTAACCCTGCAATTAACTGCCTTGTGCCCAAACTGATTACAAGAGTAGCAATACCCTTGAAAGTGATTACCATTTATAAAATTTCTAATAACCTGTCTTGCTTGAGCTCTGCACTGTGAAGCCATGTGTACAAACCTGTGACATGCAAAACATCTTCCATTGAACTTTCCTTGCCTTGAAATCATAGGTCCTTTAGTATTTCTCCTCTTATGCTAATTACTATTTTTTGATTCTGTGCTATCTAAATTACCATCTAAAAACTTACTCTCTGAAGTACTCTCTTCATCTGAACCATCTTCTTCTTGGGAGCTCATACTAGATTCCTCAACCTATTCTTTTTATTTCTTTCCAAAAACAATACCTATTTTATCTATTGTCTTTATTTTATCCTTAATGATTGATTTTACCTTCTTGGAAATTTATTCAAACCTGTAAATCTTCTCCTTGTACTCTTTAGTTTCATTTTTCAAATAATCTACTTCATGTTTTAACTCTTTACACTCAAGAGACCTAGATACCCACTCCTCTTTGAGTTCCTGTGTCTTTGCTATAGAGATATCAAGATTCCCTATAAGCTCATCTCTTTCATAACGGTATTCATCAAACATATCAATGAGTCTAGATTATTTCTTTCTTTCTTTCTTTAACACATCAAGAGAATTAACAAGTTCAGCCTCAAGATCTACTTCTCCCTTTTCTGAAACATCCTCTATTTTTTTGCCTTTTGAAACATCAATATCCTTTTCTTATTTCTTACCACTAGATGTGCTACCTTCATTTAAAGCCATAAGAATATCTTCCTCATAATTTTCTGAAGCATCCTCATACATAGTATTACCAGAATTCAGACCATCATTTGTACAATCATCCTCAAGGTGACCAAAATTTTCACATCTAAAGCACTTAAGCACAAAAAATCTATTCCTCTTTTCTTTTCCTTCCTTTTCTATTAGAAACATCTCATTTCTATCATCACTTGAAGAACTTCCATCATCACTACTAGAACACTTACTTGCTTTGTCTGTGTAGAAACTTTTCTTGTGTTTTTGGAAGTACCTCTTCCCTTGACTTTTATGCTCATTTATGTTCTTCCTTTGATATATGTGCTTCTCAGATTCCCTATGCTTATAATCATGTTTTTTTCATCACAATCATCCTTGGGTTTTGGAAAGTCAGTAGCATAGTGACCAAATTTTCCACAATTGAAACACTTAACAGATTTCATACCTTTGTGCTTTTTTGAGAACTTGCCTTTCATGTTGTAGTTTGCTTCTTCATAACTAGAAGACTCATCATTGTCTTCTTGTTGTTTATCCTTAGACTTCTTGGTAGCTTTGAAAGTTTCCTCCTTCTTGGGATCAGGTACCACTTTAGTTCTTAACTCAAAAGCTACAAGTATACTATGAAGCTCATCCTTTTTTAATTTATCCAAATCCTTGGTTTCATCAATAGCTGAAATATTTTCACTAAATCTATTTGTAAGAGACCTCAAAATTTTATCACAAACATCATTTTCAGCAAGCTCAAGACCTATTTTCTTCATGGAATTAACAATATCATCCATACGAAGCATATAGTCACTAATATTTTCTTCTTTAATCATCGTGATTTTTTCAAACATACCTTTGTAATATCTCAATTTTGCTTTTCTAAAATTTGCATCACCTGTATGAACCACTTGCAATTGATCCCACATTTCCTTTGATGTATTACAATGAATCACCTTTGTAAGATCTGCCTTTTGTAGACCTTTCAAAATTGCATTCATTGCCATTGAATTTTTGTGATGTAGAATTTTCTCATCTTTAGTAGTAGGAAGGAGATTTGGAATAGTGTACCCAAACTCTACTGCTTCCCAAAATTCATTTCCAAGAGCCATTATATGAACCTTCATCTTTATGCTCCATAGACCAAAATATTTCCCATCAAGAATAGGTGCTGAATTACCACTTGTAAAATCCATTGTGATATTTTCAAGCTTTTCCTTCAAGCTATGAAACTCTTTTGAAGAAACCTGATCTGATACCAATTGAAGAACACAAGCTTATAATGAGAGGGTAGGGTGAACAGTATAAGACCATTTTTAAAATTTTTCCTTTTACTTCAAAAAGTAATGCAATGAACTAATAGCAAAATCAAAGTAGTAATCAAACCAGTGTAAAAGTCATCACACAATTGAGATACCAATATAACGTGGTTCACCCAATGTGGGCTACTCCACAAAGAAAATATTTCACTAAATTTTCTCAATCAAATCCTTTGGGAATCCTTCCCAATTAAAATGTTTATGGACTTCCTATCCAAAGGATAATCCTTCCCCTAATCAAATATTTATGAGCCTCCTACCCAAAGGAGATGTCCTATCCCCCAAAGAAGTATTTATGATCTTATTGCCCAAAGGAGATGTCATATCCCCAAAAGCTCTAGAAATGATACTTTAGAAGATCACTGCCTCTTCTACCGCTAGTAGGTATAACTCCTTTCCATAGAAGATGTCCTATCCTACTTGCTTTAGCTCTAGAGAATTTTGTCCTTACTGATCATCTCCACATATGCTCATCAACACCTATACTAAATACAGTCAGTTGGTCCATCACAAGTCCTCTCAAACTCTGTTACAAATATGCATCAAATTGAGTCCTCTGGTCTAGCACAAATCTGCTCTCAAATCTCTATCAGATATGTCCCAAGATTAATCCAAAAGCTTGAACAAATCAATAACTACTCACAAGTCTTCACCAAGACTTCATCAAATTTGTCCACAAGTTATTCAACAATAAATTGTCCAAATAAGTCCACAAGTTCTCCACAAGAACCTATCCAAATCATTCCATAAGTTCTCCACAATAATCTATCCAAATCAGTCCACAGGTTCTCAACAAGAACCTATCCATATTTGTCCTAGCAAGATCACCAAGAACTTGCCAAAATCAGCTCAAGCAAGTTTATCAAGAAACTTACCCAATGTGAACACACAAAGAGAATTTTTAAAGACCCAATGTGTTTCATCCAATCATATCAAATCAATCTCATAGAAGAATAAAGATAATTGTTAGAGACTCAATATTTTCTATCCTTCAACTCTCAATCTCAACTCAAATCAATCTCATATAAGTAGTATACTTTCACAAGATCTTGAACCACAACCCAAAAATTGCCAATAATGCAATATCAAGGAATCAACTCCTCCAACATAGAACCATAACTTGCTATCAAACCCTAGCCAAGTTAGTTT
The DNA here is from genome assembly GCA_028583015.1 of Wollemia nobilis. Taxonomy (NCBI): domain Eukaryota; kingdom Viridiplantae; phylum Streptophyta; class Pinopsida; order Araucariales; family Araucariaceae; genus Wollemia; species Wollemia nobilis. The sequence goes on from JAQPPZ010016934.1 coordinate 10,976,535, forward strand.
TCAAGAACTCAAAGCAATCTCTCTCTAAGCATCAAAAAGGGGTTCAATATATTTCCAACTTCTCTCAAATGGGAATTCTCAACTTAACCACACAACCAATTTTACCAAGCAAAGCAAAACTTGTTAAAATAAAATCTCAAAGGAGCAAGCGCAACTCATGTATCAAGTAAAGCATAACTTGATCAACTCAATCTCAATGGAAGCAATCTCAAAACTAAACTCTCAACAACCAAATAACTCAATTAGGGTTTCAACAACTTATAGCAATGGCATAAGCTTCTCACTCAAAAACCCTAAAGCAAACTTCAAATTCTTCCACTCTCATAAACCAGAATTATGTAATAACTCATAAACTCATCATGATCTCATAATGCATAATCAATACTTCCACTTTCAAAAAATAAGATCCACTCCAAATAAGGAAACTTAATTTAATCCTTTTCACTCCAAACTTATTTTTAGAAAACCATCAATCAATAATAACCATGGAAGAATGTGCCCATACCTTTACTTTGATGAAGAAGGAGAACTCAAAATCTATCACAACACTAACTCTCAATTTGCCACAAATTAGAGTTAGCAACAATGGAATAATGCACAATTATAAGAGTCCTAATAACACCTTATCACTCTAACTCATAAATAATCAAAAATCACAAATATACATATCAAAAATATTTATTTACACCTTATAACTCCTACTTAATATATCACAAAATAATTTCAACCTCAAAAATAATTACAAGAGAATATCCACTCAATAACTCCAAAGGATTTCTAACCCCAATATGACATTAAGCACAATTATTCCTTAAACTCTTATAACTACTAAAATACATTTACTTCTAAATACATTTACCACATAAACATTAAGCATCAATAATAAAATATCAAAGCAATATTTCTATTTAACCTTATACCTCCATCCAATTCCCAACAATAATTTGCCAAGTCAAATCAAATATTCCACATTATCAACAAAAGATCTACCTTGGCCAAAAATCAATTCTCCAACCTTAGGAGAAGTGTGGAGACACAAAAATAAGTGCCAAAGCACTTCCTCCTCCAAACTCATGGCCCAAAGCAACCGTTGTACCATGTGCACAATAATTCATGACCAAAAAAAAAAACATGCCCGACACGAATCGATCTCGACACCTCTGCCTAGCGAACGCCTTCACTCCACTGCCGTCGTCATTGTAGCACAAGTGCCCAATGAAACTCTCAAGTGACACTCATTGTTTTACCTTCCCTTTTCTCACAGATATTAAAGACAAACATATTTGTCTTCCTCATAGGCATACAAAATCAAAACTTAAACACAAAGTAATACGAAACTCAAAAATCATAGAGCAATCCTAAATCAAAGCTCATGAAGCAATACAAATTTGAAGGTAATCGCCCAAATCAAAGGTGTTGAAAACCTTAAGAAATAATGCCCTTTAATAGTCTTTCATCCCATGCAAATTGACGTCGGTGCTCCTTTCAAACATTATATTTTTCATCCCATGCAAGTTGATGTCGACAAGGTAAGTATTTTACATGAGCGTCGCTAAGGGTTTAGAAACCCTTTCAATAATAATTATTAAATTAATAATTATTATTTTATTAATAATAAACTTAACTTAAAACCTTTTCAAATGTTTGAGTTAATTTATTTATTAATAATCAAAATGAGCTTTTAAGGTTTTTTCAAGGAGCAAAAACCTTTTCATTAAGCCAAGATGATTTTTAATAAAAACACTTAATGAGTCCAGATGGTTTTAAGAAAAACCTTTAACCTTGTCACAATGGTTTTAATTAAAAACCCATAAACAAACATCGTGAAACTTTCAAGATCTTTTTGTCACCAAACTCTTTTTGACATTAGCACAAATTCCTTTTGACATCAACACAAACTCCTTTTGACATCAATGAAAAATCACAAACATGAAGCTAGGCAACATACCCAAAATTGCCAACAATCTCCCCCTTTTTCATTGATGGCAAACCACTACTGAAACCACTACTTAAAAAAAACTCTTTCAAGCAACTGCCAACTGTCAGAACTGAAACCAACTAAAAATCACCCTTTGAATCTTTGCTCTTCCTGACTCAAGGCTCTCCCCCTTACTCAAATCTCTCCCCCTTTGTCATCAATGGTAAAGGGTCACCTTTGGCACTCAAGGCTAAGAATGAGGCTCTTAGATTAGCCCCTCCCCCACCTCCTGTTGAGGTGATTAATTATGGGGTGGGAGTAAAACTCCCATTAGACACTGATCATCATCAGTGTCCATAGCTGCCTTTCCATGATTTTTCCTGATATCCTTATCCATGTTCTTGTTCTTGTTCTTGTTCATATCCTTGTTCTTGTTCTTGTTCAAAATCCTATTCCTGTTCATGTTCTCATCCCTATTTTTTTCCAAGCCATTATTCCTATTCCTTTCATTATTCCTATTCCTACCATTATTCATGTTCCTATTCATAGCCCTGAACCTGTACCTTGGAACTTTTGATCTACACCATCTGGTTGTATGTCCTTCATTATTACACTTATAACATTTGATAATGTTATTCCTTTGAGATGTACCTATTTTTTGAATCCTCTCTATTTGACCAAACCCGTTCCTATTTTTAACTCTGTAATTAACTGCCTTGTGCCCAAACTGATTACAAGAGTAGCAATACCCTTGAAATAAATTACCATTTCTAAAATTTCCATTAAACTGTCTTGCTTGAGACCTACACTATGAAGCCATGTGTCCAAACTTGTGACATGCAAAACATCTTTTATCAAACTTTCCTTACCTTGACCTCATAGGTCCTTTAGTATTTCTCCCCTTATGTTGATTCATGTTTTCTAATTCTACGCTATCTGAATTACCATATGAAAACTTCCTCCGAAGTACTCTCTTCATCTGAACCATCTTCTTCTTGGGAGCTCATACTAGATTCCTCAACCTATTCCTTTTGTTTCTTTCCAAAACCAAGACCTATTTTATCTGTTGTCCTTCTTTGATCCTTGATGATTGATTTTACATTCTTGGAAATTTCTTCAAACCTGTAAATCTTCTCCTTGTACTCTTTAGTTTCCTTTTTCAAAGAAGCTACTTCATATTTTAACTCTTTACACTCAAGATACCTAGCTTCCAACTCTTCTTTGAGTTCCTGTGTCTTTGCTATAGAGATATCAAGATTCCCTATAAGCTTATCTCTTTCATAAAGAAATTCATCAAACATATCAATGAGTCTAGATTATTTCTTTCTTTCATTCTTTAACACATCAAGAGCATTAACAAGTTCAGCCTCAAGATCTACTTCTCCCTTTTCTGAAACATCCTCTATTTTTTTGCCTTTTGAAACATCAATATCCTTTTCTTATTTCTTACCACTAGAGGTGCTACCTTCATCTAAAGCCACAATAAGATCTTCCTCATAATTGTTTGAAGCATCCTCATACATAGTATTACTAGAATTCAAACCATCATTTGTACAATCATCCTCAAGGTGACCAAAATTTCCACATCTAAAGCACTTAAGCACAACAAATCTATTCCTCTTTTCTTTTCCTTCCTTTTCTATTAGAAAAAACATCTCATTTCTATCATCACTTGAAGAACTTCCATCATCACTACTAGAACACTTACTTTATTTTTCTGTGTAGAAAATTTTCTTGTGTTTTTGGAAGTACCTCTTCCATTGATTGTTTTGCTCATTTATGTTCTTCCTTTGATACCTGTGCTTCTCAGATTCCCTGTGCTTATAATCCTATTTTAATCTATCACAATCACATTAGGTTCCAAACAAAACTTTCCACAATTGAAACATTTCACATATTTCATACCTTTGTGCTTTCTTGAGAACTTGTCTTTCCGGTTGTAGTTTACTTCTTCATCACTAGAAGACTCATCACTATCTTCTTGTTGTTTACCCTTGGACTTCTTGGTAGCTTTGAAAGCTGCATCCTTCTTAGGATCAGGTACAACTTTAGTTCTTAACTCAAAAGCTACAAGTATACTATGAAGCTCATCCTTTTTCAATTTATCCAATCCTTGGCTTCCTCAATAGCTGAAATATTTTCACTAAATCTATTTGTAAGAGACCTCAAAATTTTATCACAAACATCATTTTCAGCAAGCTCAAGACCTAGTTCCTTCATGGAATTAACAATCTCATCCATACGAAGCATATAGTCACTAATATTTTCTTCATCATTCATCTTGAGTTGTTCAAACATACCTTTGTAATATCTCAATTTTGCTGAACCACTTGGAATTGATCCCACATTTACTTTGATGTATTACAATGAATCACCTTTGTAAGATCTGCCTTTTGTAGACCTTTCAGAATTGCATTCATTGCCCTTGAATTGTTGTGATGTAGAAGTTTCTCATCTTTAGTAGTAGGAGGGAGCTCTGTAATAGTGTACCCAAAATCAACTACTTCCCAAACTTCATTTCCAAGAGCCATTAGATGAACCTTCATATTTATGCTCCATAGACCAAAATCTATCCTATCAAGAATAGGTGCTGAATTACCATTTGTAAAATCCATTATGTTATGTTCAAGCTTTTCCTTCAAGCTGTGAAACTCTTCTGAAGGAATCTACTCTGATACCAATTTAAGAATACAAGCTTATACTGAGAGGGGGGGTGAACAATATAAGACCACTTTTTAACTTTTTCCTTTTACTTCAGAAAGCAATGCAATGAACCAATAGAAAAATCAAAGCAGTAATCAAACCAGTGTACAAGTAATCACACAATTGAGATACCAATATAACGTGGTTCACCCAAGGTAGGATACTCCACAAAGAAAATATTTCACTAAATTTTCTCATTCAAATCCTTTGGGAATCCTTCCCAATTACAATGTTTATGGACTTCTTGTCCAAAGGAGAATCCTTTCCCTAATCAAATATTTATGAGCCTCCTACCCAAATGAGATTTCCTATCCCCTAAAGAAGTATTTTTGAGCCTCTTGCCCAAAGGATATGTCCTATCATCCAAAGCTCTGGAAATGATACTTCAAAATATCACTGCCTCTTCTACCGCTAGCAGGTGGAACTCCTTTCCACAAAAGATGTTATGTCCTCCTTGCTCTGGCTCTAGAGACTTTTGTCCTCACTGATCACCTCCACATCGTCTCATCAACACCTGTACTAAACATCTCCTAATAATCTATGGATATGGCTCGTGTCCTAGAGGGAACAGTGTTGGATCCCATCATTATGCAATGGTCTACTCTGAAGATGACAACACTAGTGAAGAAGCCTAAAAAAGAAATGAACTTTGAGGACTACTAGGGTGAGGTGACTCAAGAAGATATGACTCAGCTACCCATATATGATGAATGGAGCAAGGCTCAGTCTCATATGGGAACAATCTATTTAAACAGAGAGTACTACAAAGAAAAATTTCTTTGGGAATAACAATCAAGAAAGCATTTAGAGGAAGCCCTCCACTAGCAAAAAATCATAGAGAAGGCCTTGAAAAATGAAGCCAATAAGTAGGATGAAAATTTAATGAGGCTGCCCCTTACAAAGAGAAAGCAGCAAAGGCCGAAGAATAAGTTCAAATGTTGTAGCAAAAAATTGAAGAACTCAAACAGCAGCTATCTGACAGTGCAAAAAAGACCAATGGACTAACCAAGGAGAAAGCAAAAATAGTCTAAAGAGAGATGCTCAAAAAGGTTATTCAAGTAATCTCAAGGGCCAAACCCACGTTGGCATATTTTTTGAAAATACAAAGCACACTAAATAGGGTAGAATATGAGTTCAAAATGTCGATCCAAATCCGTGCGACAAGGATGTCAATTGCTAATAAAATTTAGTTTCTGGCGGATAGCACCCAAGCGATAGCAAGGTACAAAGCTCATGATGCAAATTGGTACTAGGCTAAGTTGGTTGCCTGAAATTTCTTCAAGAGGCATAAATTGATAACAAAAACTACTAGAATAATGTATGAGCTACAAATAGAAGCTAAACCAATCACCAAACATGTAGGTATAGCCAAACATTTTGGCATGCCTAGCTTCTGGGATAAGAACTCATGTATCTTGATAGAAGATGAGTTGAAGGCCTCTTGGAAAAGGTTCTTAGAAGATGAATCAGGGATCGATAGTTGGGAAAATCTAGTTGATGAGGATTTAATATTCACATTGGCTTGAGATATCACTTGTATGAATGCTTGTCTACATAAACTAAGTTTGAAAGTAAAATCATTATCGTATGACAAGATCGAGGAGCTAGAATACTTGTATATCACCTTTAAGGAAAAGTTGATATAGATGAAGAGACCTGGAAGAAGGCTTGTGCCACCTACAATGAGTTCATCCAAGAAAAAAATAAACAATAAAAAGAGAAATAGATAAAATCCAAGAAGGCCTTATCCAACAGTGCACCACCTTTAGGTCAAAAATAAACAAGAAGCACCCTAGAAGAATGATCATTTCAAAGAAAGTTTTTGTTTGCTTTTTCTATCTACTTGGTATATTTTCTCTTATTTCCCTTATTTTTATTGTTATTTTCTTTTTCAACTTCATTCCTCAATGGATAAAGGCTCTACGTTCTAACATTTAGATGATAGAATTACCCCAGGAGGCACCAAGAATGTTGTTCAAAATGACCACATGTAAAAATGAAAAATTGTGATGGTGTGACATTTTTATGGCCAAGGAGCAGGCTAAGGCCAAAAGTCATGATGGCATGACAGTTTGATGGTCAACGAGTAGACTAAGGACAAAACCTATGATGGCATGAAATTTTGATGGCCATGGAGTAGACTAAGGCCAAAAATCATGATGGCAAGACATTTTGATGGCCATGGAGCAGAAAGTCATGATGGTACGATATTTTGATGGCCAAGGAGTAGACTAAGGCCAAAATTCATGATGGTGTGATATTTTGATGGCCAAGGAGTAGACTAAGGCCAAAATTCATGATGGTGCAACATTTTTATGGCCAAGGAGTAGACTAAGGCCAAAAGTTATGATGGCGTGATATTTTTATGGCCATTGAGCAGACTAAGGCCAAAAGTCATGATGATGTGACATTTTTATGGTCAAGGATTAGACTACGGACAAAATCTACAATGGCACAATATTTTTATGGCCATGGAGTAGACTAAGGCCAAAATACACAATGGCGTGACATTATGATGGCCATAGAGCAAACTAAGGCCAAAAGTTGCTATGGTGTGATATTTTGATGGCCAAAGAGGTAGACTAAGGCCAAAAGTCACGATGGCATGATATTTTGATAGCTGAGAATATCATGAAGTCTGGGAGATCCGATAAAGATTGATGTAACAAGAATATCCCAACCTCTTCTATTTAGGAGCTCCATCACTCTTTAACTTCTTCCTATACTAGAATGAGCCTACAAGAATACTTTTGTAACAACTTTCAACTTTCTGTTATGTAAAAATATTATATATAATGAGCAACCCAAAAAAATGGTTGGCTCTTAGGCATTTACAAGGCTATGTATACAGACTTCTGAAAGCTAAATAAATATCTACCTTCTAGTTCTTGTCTCATTGGTGTTGTGGAATTAAGTATGTATGTGTTGTCTATTGCTAGTTCAAATCTTGTTTGAATGTAATTTGCATTAATTCTAAATTTGGATTCCTGCATTAACATTATGTTGAGATCTACAATTCGACATTGCAAGTATAATTGTGTTGGTATAAAATATTCACTGAGTTGTTAGTCTTACAATGACACTGAGAGGGGGGTGAATCAGTGTAGCTCTTTAAACTTGAATTTACAGCTCTTAATACCGCAGCAATTAAAACTTATTACTAGATACAACAAGTATAACAAAAGAGCATCACACAACACAAGATTTAACGAGGTTCACCAATGTGGCTACTCCTCAAAAATTGACCGCTTGGACTACCATCCAAATCCAGCCTTTGCAAAGCACCAACTTTACAATCAATTTACCAAGCACCCACTGGAAGGAGCACCAACCCCCGATTTATCTGCACCCAATGAAAGGAGCACCAACCCCCTGATTTATCACACCAAAAAGGACCCACACCAACTGGAAGGAGCACCAACCCCTGATTTACCAGCACCAACTGGAAGGAGCACCAACCCCTGATGCCAAGCTGCAACCTAGACTTCAATTTGAATCTATAAGTTTGATAGTAAGATACCTTTGCTTTTGCAAGACCCTGACTGGTCTTCTTCACCTTTGCGTTCTCTACGCACTCTGCTCTCTCTGTGCAATCACTTCGCACACTCTGCTTCGTTATAGTCGAACTTCACGATCGTCTTCTCCCTTTTGCGCACTCTGCTCTCTTTGCAAATTTTGCACTTAGCATGATTCGACACGACTTGCTCTCTATGCACAATGACCGTATTTCACACACATTCCACACTCCTCTCAATTCTCCAAACAACCCTCCTTTTATAACAATATTTTTTATGATGAAAACCCTAATCTTAGTCGGTTGTAAATCCTAATCTTAGTCGACTTTCATAACAACTGTAAACCCTAATTTTAGTCGACTATCATTCCTATTTTTTTCAGGTTCTCCTTCTTGACTTGCGCATTTACGACCTATCATGAAATCATGACATTTCTACCTCTATAGCTTCTTTTGTTGTTATTGCCATGAAAATACATGTCGTGATATCATGACACTTTCACTCCGTACGCTTTCTCTATTATTTTGTCATGATATCATGACATTTTTGCCTCCGCAGACTTCATATTTTCTTTTGTCATGATATCACGACATTTCCACCTTCGTATACTTCATCTTTGCTTTTGTCATGATATCACGACACTTTTGCTTCCATAGACTTTGACTTTGCTTTTGTCACGATATCATGACACTTCTACCTCCGTAGTCTTCAACTTAGCTTTTGTCATAAAATCATGACACTTCTGCTTCCATACTTAGCTTCTTTGCTTTTGTCACGAAATCGTGACACTTCTACCTTCGAAGTCTTCTTCTCTGCTTTTGTCATGAAATCATGACACTTCTACTTCTGTACTTTACTTCTTTGCTTTTGTCATAAAATCATGACACTTCTGCTTTCAAAGTCTTGCTTTCTGCTTTTGTCATGAAATCATGATACTTCTGCTTCCATACGCTTCCTCTCTTTCTTTTGTCACAAAAATGTGACATGTCACGATATCGTGACACTTTTCAAACTTACTTTCTCTCTCCTATTTTAGTCGTGAAAATGCGACATGTCACGAAATCATGACACTTTTCAAACTTACTTTCTCTCTCCTATTTTAGTCATGAAAATGCGACATGTCACGAAATCATGACACTTTTCAAACTTACTTTCTCTCTCCTATTTTAGTCGCGAAAATGTGACATGTCACGAAATCGTGACACTTTTCAACTTACTTTCTCTCCTTGAACTTGTCACGAAATCGTGACACTTTTTCCTACTTTCTCTTTCTCTTCCAACATGTCACGAAATCATGACTGTTTTGCCTTTTTCTCTTCCAACATGTCGCGAAATCGTGACAATTTTTCCTACTTTTTCTCTCTCTTCCAACATGTCGCGAAATCGTGACAATTTTTCCACTTGCCTTTTTCTCTTCCAACATGTCATGAAATCATGACAGTTTTTCCTACTTTTTCTCTCTTCCAACATGTCACGAAATCGTGACAGTTTTTCTTGCTTTTTCTCTCTCTTCCAACATGTCGCGAAATCGTGATAGTTTTTCTTGCTTGTTGTATATGTCGCGATATCGCGACACTTTTCTTACTTGTCTTTTTCTTTGATCTTTTGCATATGGGCCACTTCGGTCTTCTTGGAAAATCACTGTACATACTCTGAATAACCTTTGAACTCCTATCTTCTGCATCTGAATAGCTTTTGAACTTCCTATCCACTGCATCAACAGATCTATCTGACTGTGTTGACAACAATGACAATATTGTTGTTGCACCTTGCTCAACAATCTCCCCCTTTGGAATTGTTGGCAACACATGTGCAATTTCCTGTAACTCTTCTCCCCCTTTGACAATAATACCAAAGGGCTACTGCAGACTCCCCTTGAGTCCATGCACAACATTCTCGAGCAAAATTTATTACACTTAGCAAAAATCATGAACATGAGCAAAAAGATAATCAAATACTTAAATGCTCCCCCGAGAATGTGATCCCCGTAGCTAGTCAATTCTTGGGAAGTGTGACCACTCCCAATTTATTGCGAAGGTACTCAAAAACTTCCTTGGGCAATGGTTTTGTGAAGATATCTGCTACTTGCTCTGTAGTTGGAACAAAATCCAACTTAACCTCACCTTCCGCAACTTTCTCCTTCAAAAAGTGATACTTGATAGCAATGTGTTTTGTGCATGAATGCATAACCAAATTCTTGGAGATGTTAATGGCACTAGTGTTATCACACTTAACGATATTGGCTCAACTAACTAATACCAAGATCTTTGAGGTTTTTTTCATCCACAATACCTGCGTACAACATGTTGTCGCTGTAATATATTCTACCTCTATTGTCGATAAAGAAACTGACTCTTGTTTCTTACTGTGCCACGCGACCAATCTGTCTCCAAGATAGAATGCACCTCCACTGGTACTCTTTCTGTCATCGACACCTCCTGCCCAATCTACATCTGAATATGAAATAAGGGTGAAGTATTTACCTTTCGGATACCATAACCCATACTCCATAGTACCCTTGAGGTACCGAAGAATCCTCTTCACTACTGTCACATGAGTCTCCTTGGGATTAGCCTGAAATCATGCTACCATGCATACTGCCTACAAAATATCTGGTCTGGTAGTTGTCAAGTACAGTAAGCTCCCAATCATAGATCTGTACATGGTTTGATCAACAGGTGGAGATTTTTCATCCTTGCTCAACTTGCAACCTATCGTCATGGGAGTGCTAGCTGGCTTACAATCCTCCATTGTGAACTTTTTTAACATCTCTTTCACTAAACCAAATTATCAAAACTGTTATAATCCATAACTTTGAACAATGGTAGTAAGAACCATCAAAAAGTACAACACTGACATATAGCAATACTACCAATGGTGACAACTCTCAATTTAATCACCACCCTTCACGGTACCTCCACAAACAACTACATGAACTGAAACACACTTTGACAACTATACGACAACTCCCCTGACTACTTGCCTTTCATCCTCAGATAACCAAACAAATACATAGGAGCATTAAAATAAAACTTTAAGATTGCTCCCCCTGAGGATGTGCTACCTGGAGTTGCTTAGTGCAATAGAGGAGTAGTCTCCTTCAGTCCAAGGAGACACGATTTCCTTTCTTCTTTCTTTCTCCACTCTGGTTTGATTACCGTTTTGGGCTCTTGTTTTGCCTTTCCCTTATCAATAGCTTGTGCATGTTTTTTGGGAAGTTTTCTATTTTGTCTCATCCTATTTGGTTGAAATTTTCTTCCCTGAAACTGATTTGATGCAAGTGTACTTCTACATTTTCTTGCAATGTGCCCAAAATTATGACAGTTATAACATTCTACTGTATAATTCATCAGAGGAGAAAAAGCATTTCTACTGGTGAAATTCCTTGGTCTTACATTATATTTGTAGCCTGAGATTTTATGTCCATAGCCATTGCATTTAAAATAGAAACCAAGAAAGGGATAATTGAACCTGGGTGATGGTCTTTGCCATGTTGTCGTAGGAGCCATAGGTCTTCTTCTTCTTTGATGTGTGACATTGGTGAATCCATCATTGTCAATTCTCCTTTCGTGCCTGGCATTATTGCTTTCTTTTGCATGAGACATTTTTCCTTGATCAACCTGTTTCTTATCTTCATTCTTTATGGATTCTACATTTTTGGCCTTTGATCCATTTGATGATTCTCCTTCGACGAAACCCAGACCAAATTTGATGCCTACAGGCCTTTGGTCATTTATAATCTTATCCAGCTTCATAGAAATTTCTTCGCGTTTGTGATAGAAACTAATTTTGTGATTCATCTCTTCTATCTGCGTCCGTAAACCAACATTCTCTTCTTCTAGTTTGCAGCAATAATCTATTTTCATGGTAATTTGTACTTCGAGATCTTCAGATATTTTCTTGTATTCTTTTGTCTGTACTTTCAGATTGGTTATGATTTCGTTTGCATCCTCAAGACTTTTTGAAATTTTCTTATTCTTTTTCCTCTCTATTTTCCACTCTTCAAGTGCAGAGATCAACTCACCTTCTAGATCTACTTCAGCCTCAGGGTTTTCACCACATACTTTAGAGTTCACTCCTTCTTCCTTTTCTGATTTTACTTCTTCAAATGCCATGAAAAGAGCTTCACCTGTTTCCTCTTCAGAATCCTCACCGGAGCTGTCTTCTGTTGAACTGGCATTCCTGGAGATGAAACTTTTCTTCTTGAAGTTGCCTTTTTTGAAATTCATTTTCTTCTTCCAATCACTTCTTTCTTGGTGCGATCCTTCATCATTTTTGTTCTTCTCATTAAGTGGACATTTAGTCGCAAAATGCCCAATGCCTCCATAGTTGAAACATTTAAACGGTAGCTTTCCTCTGTATTTTCCTTTTTCCCTTTTTAGTTTTCTAACAAAGTTTGCTTCCATTTCATCTGATGTCTCTTCTTCCTCGGACTCTTGTTTTGCATTTTTATTTTTAAGGGCTTTAAAAGCCGCTTCTCTGTCTGTGGGTTTAGATCTTCCTATCCTCATCTCATATGCAATCAAAGAACCATACATCTCATCTATACTAAAATAATTTAGATTTTTAGCTTCTTCTATCGCTGAGACTTTAGAATCAAACCTTTGAGGAAGAGATCTTAATACCTTTTTCATGACGATAGAGTCTTCGATATCCTCATCGAGTCCTCTGATCGCATTAATGATTCCATTAACTCTCAAGCATATATGCCTCAATGTTTTCATCGTCATTCATCTTTAATGCTTCGAACCGAGCTCGATGTGTCTCAGTAACTTGGCCTCCTTGATCTTATCATCTCCTTCATGAATACTCCTCAGTTTGTCCCATATTTCTTTTGCCATTTTATAGCTCATGATCTTTACTAGTTCACTATCTCCTAATCCGCACATGATAGCATTCTTTGCTTTTGAGTTATTTTCAAACAGCTTTCTATTCATCGACCTCTTTTGGAGGAGTGATGGGTATTGTGTATCCACTAACTACTGAATCCCAGATGTTGTATCCCAAAGCACAGAGATATGTCTGCATCCTGATTCTCTAGAATGCGTAATTAGATCCATCAAACAATGGTGCTTTGTTTGATGAGAAGCCTTCACCACCTGCCATTGTGTTACTTCCAAGATCACCCTAGCCGGTTAAGCTTGTACAGGAACTTAGCTCTGATACCAATTGTTAGTCTTACAATGACACTGAGAGGGGGGTGAATCAGTGTAGCTCTTTAAACTTGAATTTACAACTCTTAATACCGTAGCAATTAAAACTTATTACTAGATACAACAAGTATAACAAAAGAGCATCACACAACACAAGATTTAACGAGGTTCACCAATGTGGCTACTCCTCAAAAATTGACTGCTTGGACTACCATCCAAATCCAGCCTTTGCAAAGCACCAACTTTACAATCAATTTACCAACACCAAATGGAAGGAGCACCAACCCCTAATTTATCTACACCAATAGAAAGGAGCACCAACCCCTGATTTATCAGCACCAATAAAAAGGAGCACCAACCCTTATTTACTACACCACGAAAGGAGCACCAACCCCTGATTTATCTAGCACCAACGAAAGGAGCACCAACCCCCGATGCCAAGCCAACTTGGACTTCAATTTGAATCTATAAGTTTGACAGTAAGATACCTTTGCTTTTGCAAGACCCTGACTGGTCTTCTTCACCTTTGCATTCTCTACACACTCTGCTCTCTCTACGCAATCACTTCGCACACTCTACTTCGTTACAGTCAAACTTCATGATCGTCTTCTCCATTTTGCGCACTCTACTCTCTTTACAAATTTTGCACTTAGCATGATTCGACACGACTTGCTCTCTGTGCACAACGATCGTATTTCACACACATTCCACACTCCATAATTCTCCAAACAGCCCTCCTTTTATAACAATATTTTTTATGATGAAAACCCTAATCTTAGTCGATTGTAAATCCTAATCTTAGTCGGCTTTCATAACAACTGTAAACCCTAATTTTAGTCGGCTGTCATCCGTCTCATTTCAGTCAGGTTCTCCTTCTTGACTTGCGCATTTACGACCTATCATGAAATCATGACATTTCTACCTCTATAGCTTCTTTTGTTGCTATTGCCATGAAAATACATGTCACGATATCATGACACTTTCACCTCCGTACGCTTTCTCTATTCTTTTGTCACGATATCATGACATTTTTACCTCTATAGACTTCATATTTTCTTTTGTCATGATATCATGACATTTTTTCCTTCGTATACTTCATCTTTGCTTTTGTCATGATATCGTGACACTTCTGCTTCCATAGACTTCGACTTTGCTTTTATCACGATATCGTGACACTTCTGCCTCCGTAGTCTTCAACTTAGCTTTTGTCGTGAAATCATGACACTTCTACTTCTGTACTTAGCTTCTTTGCTTTTGTCATGAAATCATGACACTTCTACCTTTGAAGTCTTCTTCTCTACTTTTGTCATGAAATCGTGACACTTCTGCTTTCGTACTTTACTTCTTTGCTTTTGTCATGAAATCATGACACTTCTACTTTCGAAGTCTTGCTTCTCTACTTTTGTCACGAAATCATGACACTTCTGCTTTCATACACTTCCTCTCTTTCTTTTGTCATGAAAATGCGACATGTCACGATATCGCGACACTTTTCAAACTTACTTTCTCTCTCCTATTTTAGTCGTGAAAATGCGACATGTCACGAAATCGTGACACTTTTCAAACTTACTTTCTCTCTCCTATTTTAGTCACAAAATGCGACATGTCACGAAATCGTGACACTTTTCAAACTTACTTTCTCTCTCCTATTTTAGTCATGAAAATGCGACATGTCACGAAATCGTGACACTTTTCCAACTTACTTTCTCTCTCCTATTTTAGTCGCGAAAATGTGACATGTCGCGAAATCGTGACACTTTTCTTACTTGTTCTCTTTCTTCGAACTTGTCGTGAAATCGTGACACTTTTTCCTGCTTTCTCTTTCTCTTCCAACATGTCACGAAATCATGACAGTTTTTCCACTTGTCTTTTTCTCTTCCAACATGTCACGAAATCGTGACAGTTTTTCCTGCTTTTTCTCTCTCTTCCAACATGTCGCGAAATCATGACAGTTTTTCCACTTGCCTTTTTCTCTTCCAACATGTCACAAAATCGTGACAGTTTTTCCTGCTTTTTCTCTCTCTTCCAACATGTCGCGAAATCATGACAATTTTTCCTGCTTTTTCTCTCTCTTCCAACATGTCGCGAAATCATGACAATTTTTCTTGCCTGTTGTATATGTCGCGATATCGCGACACTTTTCTTACTTGTCTTTTTTCTTTGATCTTTTGCATATGGGCCACTTCGGTCTTCTTGGAAAATCACTGTACATACTCTGAATAACCTTTGAACTCCTGTCTTCTGCATCTGAATAGCTTTTGAACTTCCTGTCCACTGCATCAACAGATCTATCTGACTGTGTTGACAACAATGACAATATTGTTGCTGCACCTTGCTCAACATGAGGGTTTAAGTTTCCCTCTCTTTATGCATTTATTTCTCTTTCCATTTTCCCTAAAATATAGAAAGGAACCAACCTCCTCTAGAGATTAAACCAGGTAGACTTTGTTCTCACCCGATCCTTCAATATTGGCAAAGTCTTGGGCACAAACGTAACCAAAGTAAGATTTTGTTCCAATAGTTTTTGGCATGCTGAGTGGGATCCAAATCCCATGCATTATACAGATCAAAGCTCTGATGAATAGCTATGTCCTATCAATAATTTTATATTACCTTGTTGAAGAACACAAGATTATACTAAGAGGGGGGGTGAAGAATATAAGACCACTTTTTACTTTTCTTCTCAAATCAATATTATGCAGTATATAGATACCAGTATCAATAGCAGTAATCAAAGCAATGCATAAAACACCACACACAATAGATATATATTTCACCCAATGTGGGCTACCTCCACAGAGAAAATATTTCTTCTAAATATTTCTCAAATGATCTCTTGAGAATCCTTCCCAAATTACAATTTTTATGGACCTCAGTACAAAGGAGATGTTGATCCCCTAATCTCAGCTTTGTGGATATCTTCCACAAGAGAACTCTTTCCCCTTCTACTTTGGCTAGTAATATTCTAGAATACTCTATCTCTATGTTGCACTAACTGGTGGATCTCTCTCCACATGAAGACTTATCACAAATATCATGTCTTCAATTGTCCTGGCTGCTGGATCTCTATTCACTAAGACTCTACCCTCCATAATTTTTCACCTCTAAAAATCTATCTCAATACTATACCAAACATAGTTTAGTCAGTCTAGCACAGTTCTACTCAATATCTCACACTAAACATAGTACAATTGATCTAGTACAATTATGCTCAGTAGGTTCACTCAGAACCTACTCAAATATGCTCAATGGATTCACACAAAACCTATCCAAATCTACTCAACAAGTTCACACAAAAACTGTCTAAATCTGCTCAAAAAATCCTCTCTAGGACTTGATCAAATATGCTCAATAAGTCCTCTCTTGGACTTGCTCAAGTTTGCTCAATAAGTCCTCTCTTAGACTTGCTCAAATTTTCTCAATAATTCCTCTCTTGGACTTGCTCAAATCTTCTCAATAATTCCTCTCTTGGACTTGCTCAAATATGCTCAAGCAAGCTTTCACAAAATCTTAACTCAAAATAATCCACAAGCCTTCTCAAACACTTGTCTCAAATCTGCTTAACAAGCTTACACAGAACTTGTTCAATCTCATAGAATTATAAAGAGAATTGTTAGAGACTCAATATTTTCTAAGCTCAAAGTACAATCAATATCTCAATTCAATCTCATAGAAGCATAAAGAGAATTGTTAGATACTCTGTATGTTCTATACTCAAATCCCAATATCAACTCAATATAAGCATTAAGAGAATTGTTAGAGACTCAATATGTCCCATTCTTAAATCTCAATATCAACTCAAATCAATCTCATAGAAGCATAAAGATAATTTTTAGAGACTCTATATGTTCTATACTCAAATCTCAATCTCAACTCAATAGAAGCATAAAGATAATTGTTAGAGACTCAATATGTCCTATTCTTCAATCTCAATCTCAACTCAAATCAGAATATAGAATAGTTTGTTTTATGTAACTTGAACAACCATTTCACACATCCACTTGACTAGGCTTAACCAACTCAACTCAACCAATCACATCAAGGAATAACTCTTTCTCACAAACCCTAGTTCAAGCATGTATCAACCAACTCAAAATGTTTCCAACAATGCTTTATCTCAAGTCTCACATAAAAATGATACCCATGTTCTTTTGTAGATCATGTTCAAGTTCATTTCATCATCAATGGGCTTCAACAAAAATGCTAATGAAACAAGGTTTAATTACAACTCACAATTCAAAAAACCTTGAAGCATTCAACCAACCATCTTCACAAAGGAAACTTCAATTAATCCTTTTCACTCCAATGATATTTCAAAAATCAACCACCACAAACAATCAATAGGAGAATGTGCCCATACCTTTTTGATGCCAATAAGTTGTTCACAAAATTTTCCACACTTAATCACAACTTTCCTTGTCAATATTAACAAGGGTTAGTGGTCTTTTAAATAATCACAATAAAAGCTTAACTTAATTTACACCCTTTTCACTCCAACTTCATAAACACATCCACCAAAGTCTATTTTAATAAAAACCCTTATTAAGAATAACCCACAATAAATCTCTCAAAATCACTTTAACAACAACTCCTTATTTCTCCTAAAATCAATTCTCCATTTCCATAAAAATAAAACATAAATCAAATATGCTCTTGCAATAATAATCACAGCCCTAATAATAAAATTCAATTCCCATTAAATACCGTATAACTCCAAACTTTAGGGCTAATAAAAATTATTAAAGGCAAAAACGTAAATACCTCTCAAGGGGATTCGAACCCTCGTCCACCACACACCGTGAGCGTCTTAGCCACGACTAAGATTCCAACAGAGCCAAAGCACTCATTGGAAAAGCAAAGGCCAAAAGGCCCTTTAATATTCCTCAACCTGTTGCAAAGGACAGAGCACCAAAGCGCTTCCCACACGCTATCGTCAACGGGATTCGATCCCTGATATTTGCACTTCCCACAGTCTTAGAAAAATCGATACGCCAATGCGCCATGCCTCATACAACGTATGAGATTTCCAAATCACTGTGCTTTCTTCTATGCTTCCTTTCCAACAATTTGCATGAGCTCTTTCGAATTACAAGGCAATTAACACACGAGAGCAAGGATGATTATTTGGTTTAATTGCCACCCCTTTATATAGTGTTTAATAACACTTTGAAGACTTTGGTGGAAATATTAAAATTGTATTTGCATGATGAAGTCGGCGGGAAACTTTCCATTTAAATTTGAATTTAAATTTTAAATAATTAAAATTTAAACCAAACATTAAAACTCAAATAACTCCATCACCGGGGCACCTTTTTCGATGAAACGAAAGCCCAATGTGGGTTTTAAGAAAAACCCAGATAAAATATGTTGTCCATGGTTTTAAATAAAACCTTTTGTTTTCCCTATTTTGGTTTTCACAAAAATCTTGCATAGAGCCTTTTGACATTTATTGCTCTATTGACATCAATGACAACATTTCAACTTAGGGACTCAAAATGTCCAACAATCTCCCCCTTTATCATTTATGGCAACCCAAATCCTTTTACTAAATTCTGACCTTCTTTTGTGCTCCCCCTGGGGCTTTGATCCCATTGGCTCAATGCTCCCTTAGATATCAAATCTCTCCTCATATCCAAAAACTCTCCCTATAATACATAAATCTCTCCCCCTTTGACATCAATGGCAAAGGGTCACATTTGGGGCTTGGGGCTAAGAATTAAGCCTCTTAGCTTAGCCCCTCCCCCGCCTCCACATGAGGTGGTTAATTCTGGGGTGGGAGCATTTCTACTCCCTGAAAGCACTGTTCTCTGCATTTATCTTTTCCTTTTTCTTTTTGCTGAATTATCTCACTATTTATTTCTGAGTCATCATCCTTGTTCTTGGTCCTATTTTTGTTTTCATCCATATTCTTGTTCTTGTTTTCATTATTTTCTAAGTTTCTTTTCTTTTTTGAGTCTCTGTTCCTATTCATATTCTTGTTTTTGTTCATGTTCCTATTCCTTTTCATGTTCATATTCCTATTCTTGTTCATGTTCATATTCCTGTTCCTGTTCATGTTCATATTCTTGTTCCTATTCATACATATTTCTAGAATATTTTCTCTATACCATCTTGCTATGTGACCATAATTATTGCACTTATAACACTTAATGTTATTATTCCTTGGATGTGCAATAGTTTTAGGATTTCTTTTGGTGAAGCCATATCCTCTTCTATCATGAATCCTACAATTTATTTCCTTATGACCAAACTCATTACATGAATAACAATATCCTTGGAAAAGTTGTTCTCTTCCATATACCTATATTTCATGTGTCCTGCACTATGAAGCCATGTGCCCAAACCTGTGACATGAGAAGCATCTCCCATTGAATATTCCTTTCCTAGACCTTAGTGGTCTCTTGTTCTGATTGGTGTTCCATATGTATCTTATTTGCCCATTGTCCCTATTGGACTCATTGCAATCTGACTCATCCTTAGAAGAATCCCTCTTCTGAAGTATATTTTTTTGATGTTATTTCTTCTTCTTCAATACTTGAAGTAGACTTTTCCTTTTCCTATTTCTTTCTAAAACCTAGACCTGTTGAACATGATGTTCTTTGTTGTCCATAAATGAACTTACCCAAGTTATTAGAACTATTTCTGAAACTCTTCATCTTGATCTTGGATTCATGTAACTCTTTCTTTAGAGTGGCCACTTCTTGTGCTAACTTCTCACATTCCAAGGTTTTTGCTTCTAATTTTTCTCTAAACTTACTTGCCTTGGACTTTGACTTCTCTAAGTCCTCTATGAGCAATAATCTTTCTTCATCACATTCTTGAAACTGACTTTCAATATTAGAGTGTTGCTTTCTTACATTCTTCATTGTGTCAAGAGCATATATAAGTTCACATTTGAGATCATAACCATTCTCTATTGAGTAGTCCTCTATTTGTTTGCCTTTGTCCATATTATTTCTTTCTTTTGACTTGCTTTCTATAGGATCACTCAATTATTCATCTTCTAAAGCCATTAGAAGATTCTCATTTGTTCTATCAAGTCCATATTCAAAATCATCATCACTGAAACTATAACCATCTCTTGTGCAATCATCTTCAAGGTGTCCAAATTTACCACATCTAAAACACTTGGGAATAACTGGAGTCTTTTTCTTAACTTGATTTTTTCTTTAACCATGAACAAGACTTCATCTCTATCATTGTCTGAAAATCTAGCATCACTATCAATTTGGTACTTACTTGGATTATCCACATAGTATCTTCTATTTTGCCTTTGGAAGAACTTCTTCCCTTGCCTATTTTGTTCATCCATGTTTTTCTTCTAGTACTTGTAATTTTTAGATTCCCTATACATGTGATCCTATTTTTCTTCATCATTGTTGATCTTTGGCTCTTTGCACTCTGTTGCAAAATATCCAAACTTGCCACATTTAAAGCATTTTAAAGATCTCATATCTATTGGTATTTTTAACCCTTTATCTCTTCTACCATAGTTAGGTTCTTCATCACTAGAAGATTAATTTTTTGATTCTGTCTTCTTACCCTTTTTCTTATTGTCCACTTTGAATGCAACTTCTTTTTGAGGAATAGGATATTTTGTTATTATCTCAAAAGTTGTAAGCATAACAAGCAAAGCATTTCTTGTTAGATTATTATCAATTGATGTTTCTATACCTTTTTGGAAGATTCCTCAAGATCTTATCGCAAGCATCAGATTCATCAACCTTCATTCCAAGACCTTTCATCTCATATATAAGTTCATCAACTTTTTTGATATAGTCATGAATACTTTCATCATCCCTAATTCTTAGATTCTCAAATTTTCCTTTGAGATTTTTGAAATTTGCTTTCTTGACACTTTTATCTCCTTCATATATGGTTTTCAAGAGTTCCCATATATCTTTTGTTGTTTTGCATTCCATTACCATCATAGATTTTGATCTATGTAATCCTCTTATAATTGCATTCATAGCTCTTGAATTTGCATGCATGAGAAATATACCTTCCTTATCTGTAGAAGGATTAATTTTTGAATTGTACCCAAATTCCACTGCATCCCAAACTTCATTTACAGGTGCCATCAGGTGAGATCTCATCAACACACACCAATTTAGGAAGTCACTTCCATCAAATACTAGTACTGTATTAATTAAGGCCTCATTATTTTGACCCATTTGATCCATTGTGTTCATAGACCGCTTTTCCTTCAAGCTGTCAAACTCTTCTAAAGGAACCCGATTTGATACAAATTTAAGAACATAATATTATACTGAGAGGGGGGGTGAACAGTATAAGATCACTTTTTACTTTTCTTCTCAAATCAATATTATATAGTGTATAGATAGCAGCATCAATAGCAATAATTAAAGTAATGCAAAAAATACCACACATAATAAAAACACATATTTAACGTGGTTCATCCAATGTGGGCTACATCCACAGAGAAAATATTTCTTCTAAATATTTCTCAAATGATCTATTGGGAATCCTTCCCAAATTACAATGTTTATGGACCTCGGTCCAAAGGATATGTTGATCCCCTAATCTCAATTTTGTGGATTTATTCCACAGGAGAACTCTTTCCCCTTATGCTCTGGCTAGTGATCTTCTAGAAGACTCTATATCTATGTTGCATTGACTGGTGGATCTCTCTCCACTTGAAGACTTCTCACTCAGATCTTATCTTCAATTGTCCTAGCTACTAGATCTCTATCCACTGATACTCTGTCATCTATACTCTTTCACCTCCAAAACTCTGTCTCGATACTGTGCCAAACATGGTTTAGTTAGTCTATCATAGTTCTGCTCAATCTCTTGCACTAAACACAGTACATTCGATCTAGTACAATTTTTCTCAATAGGTTCACTCAGAACCTACCCAAATCTGCTCAAAAGGTTCACACAAAACCTGCCCAAATATGCTCAACAAGTTCACACAAACCCTATCTAAATATTCTCAAAAAATCCTCTCTAGTACTTTATCAAATCTTCTCAATTAGTCCTCTCTTGGACTTGCTCAAATCTGTTGAATAAGTCCTCTCTTGGACTTGCTCAAATCTGCTCAATAAGTCCTCTCTTGAACTTGCTCAAATCTGCTCAATAAGTCCTCTCTTGAACTTGCTCAAATCTTCTCAATAAGTCCTCTCTTGGACTTTCTCAAATCTACTCAAGCAAGCTTTCACAGAATCTTAACTCAAAATAGTCCACAAGCCTTCTCAAATACTTATCTCAAATATGCTTAATAAGCTTACACAGAACTTGTTCAATCTCATAGAATCATAAAGAGAATTGTTAGAGACTCAATATGTTCTAAGCCCAAAGTACAATCAATATCTCAATTCAATCTCATAGAAGAATAAAGAGAATTTTTAGAGACTCTATATGTTCTATACTCAAATCCCAATCTCAAATAAATAGAAGCATAAAGGTAATTGTTAGAGACTCAATATGTCCTATTCTTAAATCTCAATCTCATAGAAGCATAAAGAGAATTGTTAGAGACTCTATATGTTCTATACTCAAATCCCAATCTCAACTCAATAGAAGCATAAAGAGAATTTTTAGAGACTCAATATGTCCTATTCTTCAATCTCAATCTCAACTCAAATCAGAATATAGAATAGTTTATTTTATGGAACTTGAAAAACCATTTCATACATCCACTTGACTAGGCTTAACCAACTCAACTCAATAAATCACATCAAGGAACAACCCTTTATCACAAACGCTAGTTCAAGCATGTATCAACCAACTCAAAATGTTTTCAGCAATGCTTTATCTCAAGTCTCACATAACAATGATACTCATTTTCTAGATCATGTTCAAGTTCATTTCATCATCAATTGGCTTCAACAACAATGCTAATGAAACAATATTTAATTACAACTCACAAATCAAAAAACCTTGAAGCATTCAAACAATCATCTTCACAAAGAAAACTTCAATTAATCCTTTTCACTATAATGATATTTCATAAATCAACCACCACAAAAAATCAATAGGAGAATGTGCCCATACCTTTTTGATGCTAATAAGTTGTTCATAAAATCTGCCACACTTAATCACAACTTTCCTTTTCAATATTAATAAGGGTTAGTGGTCTTTTAAATAATCACAATAAAATCATAACTTAATTTACACCCTTTTCACTCCAACTTCATAAACACATCCACCAAAGTCTATTTTAATAAAAATCCTTATTAAGAATAACCCACAATAAATCTCTCAAAATCACTTTAACAACAACTCCTTATTTCTCCTAAAATCAATTCTCCATTTCCATAAAAATAAAACATAAATCAAATATGCTTTTGCAATAATAATCATAGCCCTAATGATAAAATTTAATTCTCATTAAATACCTTATAACTCCAAACTTTAGGGCTAATAAAAATTATTAAAGGTAAAAACGTAAATACCTCTCAAGGGGATTTGAACCCTCATCCGCTACACACCGCGAGCGTCTTAGCCGCGGCTAATATTCCAACCGAGCCAAAGCGCTCATTGGAAAAGCAAAGGCCAAAAGTACCTTTAATCTTCCTCCACTTTCCGCAAAGGACAAAGCACCAAAGCACTTCCCACACGCTGTCATCAAGGGGATTTGATCCCTGATATTTGCATTGCCCACAGTCCTAGAAAAATCGATATCCCAATGCGCCAAGCCTCATACCACATTTGATATTTCCAAATCGTTGCAGTTTCTTCTCTGCTTCCTTTTCAACAATTTGCATGAGCTCTTTCGAATTCCAAGGCCATTAACACATGAGAGCAAGGATGATTATTTGGTTTAATTTCCAGCCCTTTATATAGTGTTTAATAACACTTTGAAGACGTCGATGGAAATATTAAAATTGTATTTGCATGATGACATCAGCGGGAAACTTTTAATTTAAATTTGAATTTAAAGTTTAAATAATTAAAATTTAAACCAAACATTAAAACTCAAATAACTCCATCACCGGGGCACCTTTTTAGACGAAACAAAAGCCCAATATGTATTTTAAGAAAACCTAGATCAAATATACTATCCATGGTTTTAAATAAAACCTTTTATTTTCCCTTCCTTGGTTTTCACAAAAATCCTTCATAGATCCTTTTGAAATTTATTGCTCTATTGACATCAATGACACATTTTAGCTTAGGGACTCAAAATTTCTAACGCTGGTGACTCTGCATCAGAAGAGAAAAATCCCTTACCCAAAGTCTGGTCATGAAATGTCTTTCATGATAACCAAATCTAAGGCAAAAAATTTAGAAGAGCCCATGGAGTTTTTTGAACTACATCTTGGTAGCCTTTGGGCTAACCCTATTTTGGTTGCTAGAACAACTTCTACCTACATTAACTCAAAATTATCTGATACGTCCCTTGTAGCCCTCCCTAGATCTGCCACTAGTAGATTTTTAGTTGTAGTTATTTATCCAACCGTGATGGCTGTAAATATGTTGATTTTGCCTTACCCTACATGGAATCATATAGGCCCCTTGAACCTGACAGTTCAAAATCCGATCCCTAAAGTAGCCCAAAAATATCTACCCAAATATGATGATACTAGAAAGATAGCTTATGAACATTATCTAGATGTGGTTTCATTGGCCCCCATCCATGACATTCAGGAAGAGGATGTTATGATAAAATTACTGGTGATTTCCTTAAAAGCAAAAATGGTCTATTGGTATAGAGCTCTTCAAAATCAGTCTATAACTACATGGGCCCAACTTGCTGACAAATTAGTGGAAGAATTCAACAAGCAAATAGATATCTTCTCCCTGTTGAATCAATTCACCGTTGTTCAAAAAAATCCACAAGAAGAGATCATAGATTTTAATATCAGATTTAGCAAAACCTAGCAGAGAGTACTTAACGGTTTGAGACCGACTCACGAACAAAAAATGTATTATTTTTTGAGATATTTCAACTTAGATAGAAGTATGGCAATTAGATAGTCTCATTTCTGTACTTTCCCTAAGGTTTATCAAGAAGCACAAAGGGCAGAAGAGGACCTGATAGTTATTGGTCGTTTCCTGCCTAAATCCACTATGCCTATTTTCCCAAATCTACCTCAGGAATCAAATACCACTTGCTCAACTAGTAGAAGTCTCTCCAAGTGGACCAGATAGCCTAACATCAGATCAATACAAGTTCCTCCCACACCCAATGCTTACACCCATTCCTACGGCTATAGCTCCACCAACTCCAGATCCCAAAATGGCAATTCTATAAAATCTACAAGCTTATTATAAGACCCTAGAAAACAAGTTCATATCTATGGAACGAAGAGAGGAAAAAAGGAATTCCCAACCGAAAAGGAAACCACAAGTTACTAGAGATCAAGCTTCTACGAGTTCTAGGAACTATGATAAATCTAATATAGTTTATGCCAATGAAGATAGTGAATCCGATAACACTTCAGTATAATCAGTTTTTTGGTGTTCCACATGCAATGAACCTCATGGAAATACTTCTTGCATTATTCATCAACATCAAGTACAACAAGTAGCTAGGGAAAAGGCCGAAAGAAGACAAAGGGGCCAAGTAAATATAATCAAGGAAGATAACCAGAATTTCATGATGCCTTTTGTGGAACAAGTAGTTGTTCTTACTAGGTCAGGAAAGAAACCTTTACAAGTTGACCCTAAAGATCTTAACCCCTTGAAAGTCCCCTCTCCTTTGAGGAACCATTTTTAGAAAGGGACTTATCACAAAATATCTTCTCCTAGTTTGAGTAAGAGGGATGCAGAGACTTGTAAGGAAACACCATGGTAAAAAGAAACTGAAACACAAGAGCAAGTAAGAGATAAATTGAGATATCCTTCGCTTACTAAATGCCAAAGGATTGATGCTACTCAAGGGTATAGAAAAAAGTACGATGCAATGGTAAAGGAGAATATTATTGAACCCCTCCTATTTAACATAGTTGAATATATGAAAAAAACTTCCTCTAAAGCAACTATGTATGAAACATTACAGCTCCCAAGATAGATTGATTTGATGTAGGAATCTTTGAGATCTATGAATAATAAGAATAAGACTTTTCAAAGAGCTATGGTTGTGGCGTTTAGAGAATTGGTAAACAAGATAATAGTGATTTCCCTAGATGAAATGACATTTTTATCCCACTAGAAAGGAGATCACATAGCACACCTTAGAAGCATCTTTGAAAAGTGCAAGGAGTTTGGTATTTCTAAAAATCCCAAAAAATCCATTTTCACTGTAGAAGAAGGACTTCTACTTGGTCATGTTGTTTCTAAGACTAGTCTGGCTATAGACCCAAATAGAGTGAAGATACTTTTAGAAATTTCCCTCCCTCCAAATAAAAAAGGTTACAGTCTTTCTTTGGGTAGATCAACTTTATGCATAAATTCATAGCCAACTTTATGCAAATCATCAAACCGATGACAGAGCTTCTAAAAAATGACATCGTGTTCAAATGGACAGATGTGAGGAAAAAATCTTTCCATTTGATCAAAGAAAAAATAGCTCAAGCCCCTATATTAGTAAATATAGACTATTCCAGGGATTTTATTCTATATGATATTGGTGAACAAGAAATCTACGATGTAGTACTCACATAGAAGGGAGTTGACAATGAAGAAAGACCCATAGATTTTTTGAGTTAGACTATGCAGGACCATGAAGAGAAATATAACTTCATTGAAAAATAGATATATGCAATAATTAATTCTCTAAAAAAGTTTAGGTATTTTTTATCACAGAGAAGAATAATCATCTACACCATCCACCCCGATGTGCAAAGCTTCATCATACAAGGAGAGCTTAGTGACACAAGAGCTGGTTGGTTAACCAAAATACAAGAATACGATGTAGAAATACACCCGACCAAGCTAGTAAGAGGTAGAGCATAATGCCAAGAAATTACCAAGCATGCTTCACCATATTACGTAGCCTACTAGACTCAGGAAGCAGTATCAAATGAGGATCAACCCTCAGAACGGCTCGACTGGGCTGATGAATTTATCAAGTACTTCCAAACTGGAAGATGCCCAAAAAATTTAAATTCTTCACAAAGAAAAAGATACCATATCTAGGATCTGAACTACACCTTGCTTATTGAAGGAGTGTACAAAAAAAATTGGATGGAGAACTTCTTTGTTGTATAAAATATGAATAAAAACATGGGTGCATGACATTTTGATATCCAAGGAGCAAACTAAGGCCAAAAGACATGATGGCGCAACATTTTGATGGCCAAAGAGCAGACTAAGGCCAAAATTCATAATGGCATGATATTTTGATGGCCATGGAGCATACTAAGGCCAAAATTCATGATGGCGTGACATTTTTATGGTCAAGGAGTAGACTAAGGCCAAAAGTCACGATGGTGTAACATTTTGATGGCCATGGAGCAGACTCAGGCCAAAATTTGTGATGGCACAATATTTTGAAGGCCATGGAATAGACTAAGGCCAAAACTCACTATGGCACGATATTTTTATGGCCAAAGAGGTAGACTAATGCCAAAAGTCATGATGGCATGATATTTTGATATCTAAGAAGATCACGAAGTTTGGGAGATCCAATAAATATTGATGTAACAAGAATATCCCAACCTCTTCTAGTTAGGAGCTCCATCACTCTTTAACTTCTTCCTGTACCAGAATGAGCCTATGGGTATACTTTTGTAACAACTTTCAGCTTCCTTTTATGTAAAACCCTTATATATAGAATGAGCTACCCAAAAAAATGGTCGGCTCTTAGGCATTTACAAGGCTATGTATACAGACTTCTAAAATCTAAATAAAGATCTACCTTCTGGTTCTTGGCTTATTGGTGTTGTGGAATCAAGTATGTATGTGTTGTCTATTTCTAGTTTAAATCTTGTTTGAATGTAATTTGCATTAATTCTAGATCTGGATTCTTGCATTAACATTCTTTTGAGATCTACAATTGAACACTGCAAGTAGAATTGTGTTAGTATAAAATAGTCATTGAGGGTTTAAGTTACTACTTTAGATCTTGTTATGCTTATCAACAATAATATGTGATAGTAGTTTTTGTTATTTCTTAATCTATACCATCTTAATCTTCTAGTGTTAGCTATATTTCCCTCTCTTTATGAATTTCTTTCTCTTTCCCTTTTACCTAAAATATACAAAGTGAAAACACGAGATTCCGAAAACAAAAAGGATAGACTAAAAATGCAATGTAAACGAAACTAAAATAATGCTCAAACCCTATGTTATTGAGAAATGCATAAAAAGAAGGAACATGAACACAAGATATCAAAGCAATATAAAATACAGCCCTTTTATTGATATGCTTTTCAAATTTGTGTTACAATGCATCTCCTTCCTTTTTAGGGGATAGGAGCGTTAAATGTTGATCCTTTAAAACTTGTTTTAGAATTCCTTCTTCCGCATGCCCACATATAATATGGGCGAACCAAAACATTGTTGTCGCTTGTGTTGGTAAAAGTAGATTCCTCGCTGCTCCTCTAATGCTGAAAATCTACATTCAAAGAAACAAACAAAGAATCAGTAGCACCTGTGTATGATAAATAAAAGATAAATATAATGATGGTTAAAATAAGTCCAAAAAAATTTGACAGAAGCGTAATCATGTAACTAGCAAAATATTGCAAAAGAAACAGTCACCAAATTCAGTATAAATCCTTATTCATCTCTAGGTCGGACGAGTAAACCTACAATAGTTTGGTACTCGTTTTGGGGTGAAACAAGAAAACCTGCGACAGTTTGGTACTCGTTCCGGGGTGAGACGAGAAAACCTGCAATAAGGCAGGAGGTGCCCGAAGGCAAACCACCCGTGGGTGAAACTTTGTTTCGACACCAATCCGCTTGGGATGGGTCCAAAACTTGGTGTGATGTGTTGTCGACAAATTGGTAGGATATTGTGGTCAAAAAATCGGGTTTTGGTTCTTGATTCGTGCCTTCAAAAGTCACCCAATAACCTCTCTTTCGATTAAGAGATTATGGATGTAAAAGGACAAATCGTAAGCAAGTAAACTAGCAGCACTTCGTCGCTCAAAATGCTCCTTCTCTGTATATCTTTGGGTGAGGAAAACTCACCATTTTATAGACCCACGGGGTCTCTTTGAATTAGCATGCAAAAGTGCTACTTAGCATGAATGCTTTTTTAGGGAAGAGAAGACTTCTCCCTGATCAAGGGCTCCATAACTGGCTTCAGAATCGTTGTCGCATGCCCAAAAGAACTCACTCGCACTCCCATGCAATGAAGGGAGAGTTAAGTAGCTAATTTGAGTTATCATGAAAAATCCCACTCTCACTCCCATGCAATGAAGGGAGAGTCAAGTGGCATATCTAAGTTGTCCTAAAAATCTCACTCTTATTCCATGCAGTGAATGGAGAGTCAATTGGCAGATATGAGTTGTCAAAAGAACTCACTCGCCCTCCTATGCCATGAAGGGAGAGCTAAGTGGTAGTTCTGATTTGTCATGCATCGAGGTTTGACTTTTTATTGGTCAAACCTGGCATTCATCCCACCCCAGAGTGAGCACTGGTAATCGTCCCTAGGTGGAACGAGTACCAGTTTGCACTCGTCCCTAGGTGGAACGAATAAGTAGCAGAGTGCCTAAAAGGTGCCAAATTGATCTTTAACTTTTAAAACTACTATGTGAGTGGTTAGAACCATTGTTTTAACCTCTGGGGCTGCCCTGGGGCTGTGTGTGTTAGTGCGATCAGTGTTTGCAATCACATAATCGGATTGGTGCTATTTTGGTGTCTATAGATGCCCCTTTTTGGAAAGCACTGCACATGGTGCAGTGCTAAGCAAAAATAGATAACCAAAGCACTAATGATTAATATTTTTAGTAACCTAACCAACTCTTGATGCCCCAAGTATGGAAAAGGGCACGCATTCTTGAATCCTTGCTTCTGACGAGCTAAGGAACTTAAATCAAGCATTAACCTAGTTCGATGAGGTATTACTTGAACTTAGACATTGATCAGTCATGAATAGGCAAAGGGCACAACCTTTTGTCTATGGGAACCTTGAGTTCATGATTCACAAATGCCAAGTATTTGATCAACTTATGATAATGGCTTGTTTGCTGCCACAAGCAGGGGCGCGATTGTCTTTTGCAATGATCCTTTGAATGCGTGTCATTTCCAATATTGGGTATATTTTTGTTGATTGGAAACTAAGTGTGACTACCCCCTCAAGCGACGAATTGATGAAGGAATGACCGACATGAGAAAAGCGATGAGTCACTTGACCCAAGATGACTTAGGTGAGGGTGCCTTCAGATGATATCCGGTGAATGCTCGAGTAGTTTCCCGATTGTTTTGACCTATTTTTGGTGGGTGTGAACCCATTTTGGGATGCCATTTTGGGTTAACATTGGCAAAAATTTGATCTCTCATGGAGCGGTCCAACTATGGTAGCCTTTTTTGGGAGACAGATAAGGGCAATGTAAACCTCGACATTTGTTTTTTTTTTTATGCCAAGAGATTAAGTACAAGAGCACTTGGTCCGGAAATTTTTAGTGGTTTTGTTGTGGTGTATTTTTCAATTTTTTTTTTTTTTTTGAGTATTCGTTCTTGGGGGGATGAACTCCATGATGGTACTCGTCCTGGGGTGGGACGAGCTCTCCTCCAAGGAAAAAGTGCACGTTCTAGGAAAGTACAAATACCAGCAAGCAAAAAAAGTATAAATATGTGAAAATGACGGATTTGGCTCATTTGCACTGTGCATTGTGAGCGATTTGGAGCTCTAAGGAGGAAGAGGGAGATTTTCTAACGCGAAGCGCTGTCGAATTTTCCAGCTACCATGAGTGCACAAACCGGGTCGTCAGGCGAGGAAGTCGAGGCGAGACCAGTAAGTGAACTATCTCCTCGAGTTTTAATTTGAAAAGTGCAAATGTGTTTTTATTGTGTTTTTCTGTTGTGTAAGACATGGAACCCTAATTAAGTAATTTAAAAGGTGAATGAATTTGATTTAAAGACCATGAAACAAAATGAAACGTGTATGCAAACCAATGGAAACCTAGATGGAAAACCGTAGGATAAACCCAAATGAAACTTAGAGTAACACCTTAGGGTAACCACGGTTATAAAAATGTGTTTTTTATGTGAATGGTAAAACTTAGGTCGAAACCGTAGGTAAACCATATCCATTTTTGTCTATTTTTTTGAAAATGAAACCCTAGATTTAAAAAAAAAAAAAATGGATGAAGTTTTTTGTCTGAATGGTAAACTTAGGTTTAAACCATAGGTAAACCATGTCCATTTTTGTCGGTTCTTTAAAATGAAACCCTAGATTAAAAAAATGGATGAATTTTTTTTTTTTGTTTGAATGGTAAACTTAGGTTGAAACCGTAGGTAAACCATGTCAAATTTTTGTTATTTTTTGTATGAAATTAAAGATGAAAAATTGATGAATTTTTTTTGTTTAAATGGTAAACTTAGGTCGAAACCATAGGTAAACCATATCAATTTTTTGTTTTGTTTGTAGGAAATTAAAGATGAAAAATTGATGAATTTTTTTGTTGAAATGGTAAACTTAGGTCGAAACCATAGGTAAACCATGTCAAATTTTTGTGATTTTGTGTATGAAGGTAAAGATGAAAAATGGATGAATTTTTGTTTAAATGGTAAACTTAGGTCGAAACCGTAGGTAAACCATGTCAATTTTTTGTTATTATTATAGGAAATTAAAGATGAAAAATGGATGAATTTTTTTGTGTTGAAATGGTAAACTTAGGTCGAAACCGTAGGTAAACCATGTCAAATTTTTGTTATTTTTTGTATGAAATTAAAGATGAAAAATTGATGAATTTTTTTTTGTTGAAATGGTAAACTTAGGTCAAAACCGTAGGTAAACCATGTCGAATTTATGTTATTTTTTTTGTTTGTTTGTTTGTGTTTGTATGTTTGTAAATTGTAACAGATGTACATGTGAATGAATGATGTTACTGTATATTGATGCATTTTTAAATATGTGATGGTGATTTGATGCATTTTTTTTATGTTTTTATGTTTTGTGATATGCAGGTGGTGAAGATTCGGCATCAGGTACCGACTATTTTTTCTATTGCCTACAAGGCATTGAGTGCGGAGGACTGGGAGTGGCTTGACACCTTGGGGCTCAAGCATGTGGCTCGGTTGGAGGTAGTTGTTGGGGATCGGGCATACTTGATAGCTTTGATCAGTCTATGGGATGTTTGAACGAACACCTTCCATCTCTCAATAGGGGAGATGACAATTACCTTGGAGGATGTGTATCGGATTCTTTGGATTTCGATAGACGGGGTTCCCATCCGAATGATGCCACGAGGCCAGAGGACGGCTATACTGACCCGGTGCTTTGTACATGGGGACTTGGATGGGGAGGACACGATGTAGAAATCAAAGGAGGATTTTCAGGTGGGTGGCATCCTAGTGCGGTGGTGGTACAAGAGGGGGGTGTTGGGAGTGAGGCATACACTACTCATGAGCCTCATTTCCAACATGTTGTTGCCAGACTCTTCGGGGGTGATGTTCCCATGGAACCTACTGGAGGTGGTGTGGGAGTTAGTGGATTGTCCTGTGATAGAGCCAGTGAGCATGAGATGGGGCCAGACACTCTTGGCTCAACTATATGATGAGTTGTATGAGGTCCGCTGCTGGAAGCGGAAGGAGATTGGTTGCAGTTACTTGTTGTAGTGCTGGGTCTGGCAGCATATAGCCATAGAGCGACCACGAGGGCTACCCTAGACTACACAGGTTGACATGGTGGACAGAGATATTGGTTATGGTGCTTTATGGTATCGATTCGAGGAGCGGGGGTAGAGTCAGCGGTTTGCGGGAGACGTGGACCATTACGTAGATGCATTGGCATGACTGACTCCAAGAGATGTGGTGTGGAGGCCATATCGGGATTGTCCCACATGGCCAAAGGCTTATGAGTGGCTTCGGTGGGTCCAGAGGGGGAGGTGGGTCATTGGAAGACACGGGACAGAACAAGAATACTTTCATTATCTTTGAGTGACACAATAGTTTGGGGTATGCTTGGGGTTGCCTGACGAGCCCTTAGTATATCGGTGCCTGAGCGATGAGAGGACCCTAGCTACACTGATCCTTGAGCCACTGGGGGAGGAGGTAGATACAATACTAGACATTCCAGACATGGATGAGGTCGGAGTGACTGCCGAGTACTAGGAGTGGTGGACGCTCTGACAATGGCGAGGTGAGGGGCCATTGGGAGGGGATGAGGCAACGGGAGGCGAAGAGGGTGCAGAGGCACTAGGAGAGGGTTGGGGAGCTCCTATTGATGTGGACATGGTGGAAGTTGCAGATGCAAGAGAGGACTTTGGTGAGGAGGAGCAGCCAGAGATGCAGGATGCTCCAGAGCAGGCCGATGCTCCAAAGAGGCCGACGTAGCCGATCGTGTCGGGGGATACAGAGGTAGGGTTACGTGCTGAGGTAGCATGATTGACAAAGGTGCTACGGAGTTGAGATGGGGAGCTTGGGAAGATGGTGCAGGAGAGCGATCTCCTGTAGATGCAGTTGGCAGAGTGAGAGAGCATAGGGACTGCGTCTCACCGATAGGAGGGTGATACAGATGCTACACAGGAGAGGGATCTCTTGTAGGTGCAGCTAGCATAGCGCGACGACGTAGTAGATTACTACCATCGGTAGGAGGCAGAGTGGAGTCGATGGGAGGCAGATTGGGGCTGACGGGAGTCATATTGGTGGTGGCATCAGCTAGATATGAAGGGCAAGATTATCCGTCTTGGTGGGCGAATACCGAAGCCTCCTGGAGGTGGCTCATCGTATCAAACGAGAGACAGTGGGACGGAGCAGTCAACATCATCCCATCGTAGGTGGCAAGTTGAGGGAGGTGCTAGTGGGCATTATGCAGGGGCGAGCAACAGTCACCCTGAGAGGTCCCAGAGGACCGATACTATAGGGGGTAGTTCCCGTTGCATCGATCCTATGTGATCATGGTGGCCGACGCCCTAGGCTGGGGGTTTTGAGTTTTTGGATTGTGGTAGCGAGGTTCGAGGACCGTTTCATTGTAGCCTACGAGCAATTTTGTTATGATATATATATACATATGACTCTTTTTGGTGTTTATACATTTTTCATGATTTATTTTTATGTGCATGTTTTTACATTGATGTATGCATATGTGATTATGAATGCGATGGTTCTAATTTGTATGATGTATGCATATGGAATGAATGAAATGAATTGTTGATGATTTGTCAATGCACCATAGACTGTACAAGATTTGACTGACTTGCTATATTAATGGGATAACTTTGTGGAATGCTTGGTGCACGTGAAAACTTTTTTTTTGTATTTTTGTTTTATGGTGATGTATGGAATGAAATGTACCAGTTGTATGAAAATGTAGGTAAGGTTTTCTGAGATGCAGATATTTTAACTAACTAGCCAAGACTGTACATTTATCTCACAAGACTTTTAAACAAGGTATAATTCTGACTTGAATTTAACCAAGTTATTTTACATTCCTGTGTGTGCAATTGAGTTCGTTTATGTGTTATTCATCAGGATACCACCAGTGCCAGATAGGCTATCAACCAAACCTGTACTGAGGATCACCTAATTAGCTCCACTAACTCTGTTGTTGTATTTAGCAAGATTAATCCATGGGACAATCTAAGGTACCATAAGATAGCTCATCCACATGCAAACATTGGTCTGTGCACATGCAAAGCTAATGTGACAGACATATCGTCATGCGGGTAGGATACCACCATTGCCAGGTAGGCTGTCAACCAAACCTGTAATGGTGGTATCCTACCCGCATGACGATTTGAAAACACGAGATTTCAAAAACAAAAAGGATAGACTAAAAATGCAATGTAAACAAAACTAAAATAACGCTCAAACCCTATGTTATTGAGAAATGCGTAAAAATAAGGAACATGAACACAAGATATCAAAGCAATATAAAATACGGCCCTTTTATTGATATGCTTTTCAAATTTGTGTTACAATGCGTCTCCTTCCTTTTTAGGGGATAGGAGTGTTAAATGTTGATCTTTTACAACTTGTTTCAGAATTCCTTCTTCCGCGTGCCCACATATAAGATGGGTGAACCAAAACGTTGCCGCCACTTGTGTTGGTAAAAGTAGATTCCTCACCGCTCCTCTAATGCTAAAAATCTATGTTCAAAGAAACAAAGAAAGAATCAGTAGCACCTGTGTATGATAAATAAAAGATAAATATAATGATGGTTAAAATGAGTCCAAATAAACTAAAAATTTGAAAGAAGTGTAATCATGTAACTAGCAAAATACTACAAAAGAAACAGTCACCAAATTCAGTATAAATCCTTATTCATCTCTAGGTCGGACGAGTAAACCTGCAATTGTTTGGTACTCGTTCCGGGGTGAAACGAGAAAACCTATGATAGTTTGGTACTCATTCCGGTGTCAGACAAGAAAACCTGTAATAAGGCAAGGGGTGCCCAAAGGCAAACCACCCGCAGGTGAAACTTTGTTTTGACACCAATCCACTTGGGATGGGTCCGAAACCTGGTGTGATGTGTTGTCGGCAAATTGGTAGGATATTGTGGTCAAAAAATCAGGTTTTGTTTCTTGATTCGTGCCTTCAAAATTCACCCAATAACCTCTCTTTTGATTAAGATATTATGGATGTAAAAGCACAAATCATAAGCAAGTAAACTAGCAGCACTTCGTCACTCAAAATGCTCCTTCTCTGTATATCTTTGGGTGAGGAAAACTCACCATTTTATAGACCCACGAGGTCTCTTTGAATTAGCATGCAAAAGTGCTACTTAGCATGAATGATTTTTCAGGGAAGAGAAGACTTCTCCCTGATCAAGGGCTCCATAACTACTTCTGTAACTATTGTTGCATGTCCAAAAGAACTCACTCACACTCCCATGCAATGAAGGGAGAGTTAAGTAGCTAATTTGGGTTATCATGAAAAAGCCCACTCTCACTCCCATGCAATGAAGGGAGAGTCAAGTGGCATATCTGAGTTGTCCTAAAAATCTCACTCTCATTCCATGCAGTGAATGGAGAATCAATTGGCAGATATGAGTTGTCAAAAGAACTCACTCACCCTCCTATGCCATGAAGGGAGAGCTAAGTGGTAGTTCTGAGTTGTCATGCACCAAGGTTTGACTTTTTTTCGGTCAAACTTGGCATTCGTCCCACCCCGGAGCAAGCGCTGGTAATCGTCCCTGGGTGGAACAAGTACTAGTCTGCACTCGTCCCTAGGTGGAACGAATAAGTAGCAAAGTGCCTAAAAGGTGCCAAATTGATATTTAACTTTTAAAACTACTGTGTGAGTGGTTAGAACCACTATTTTAACCTCTGGGGCTACCCTGGGGGCTGTGTGTGTTAGTACGATCAGTGTTTGTAGTCACATAATCGGATTGGTGTTGTTTTGGTGTCTACACAAAGGAACCAGCCTCCTCTGGAGATCGAACCAGATAGACTCTGTTCTCACCTGGAACTTCAATGTTGGTAAATTCTTGGGTGTAAATGTAACCAAAGGCAAATTTTGCTCAAATAGGGACCTTGTACTCGAGGAAAACCAAAAAAACACTAATGCTCATGCTGATCTTTGAGGTAAGTTTTAGCCTAATTCGTTAGGGTCCTTTGTCATAATAGCCAAGTTTGGTTTAGGTGCCTATCGTTAAACTTATCTAGATGGTAAATATTTTAAATTACCTATGAACATAATGCATTTAAAAAGATATTATGCTTGATCCATCATCTGAATTTTTTTTTATTTATATTAGATCATATTGCATTTTTTTACTTGCTCATACTACATTAACTAGCTTGTCACACTTTGCATGATTTTTTGACATTCTATTTCTCTTACACTTTTGATTGTCATAATTGCATTGATGCTTTCTCATGATTGATTTTTCATATAGCTTCTAGGGATTCACAATAATGGCATGTGATTATACCTAGTTAGATCATAGCTCACATGCATTGCACTCTCACTAGGACTCTAATGCCTAACGAAGCCCCAACCTAGGGCCCATGCATTTTCATCCCTTCTTCTATTCTCGTCTTCCTTTTGCTCTTTCTTATCTTCTCTCTTCTTATTGTATAACTTGACTTTGAAAGTTTTTACAATGACTATCATTTCTCTTCAAAGTCAAGGAATGCAATCATCTTTTGGTATGTCCTTGTATTTTGCATGATTTTTATTTCTTCTTTATATTCTATTCAGATAAAGATATATATTCTTTATTTTTATTGCACATTTCCTCCCTCTTGACTTTTCAATAGCCAAATTTTCAATCTAGGGGTACACACGCATAATTTTTTGCTCCTCATTTTCTTCCTCCTATATCTTCTCGCACATGCACTCACTCACCTTATTTTATTCTGATATGACTTGGTTTATATACATATTCTTACACACACCTATCATGTAGTAATTGCTAATACATCATTCACATTAGCAATAATATATTAACCCTATTGGGTTACGCTTATTTCTACTTAGTGGGATCAACACCCTAATACAAAATAATCTCCTTGACCATTTCAACAGGTCTCAACATACATCCTAGTGGGTAATCACCCCATAGCAATCACTAGCGAGCAATCATCCATAGCGGGTTATGCTCCATCATTCGATCAATTGAGAAATCACCCATAATGGGTTACTCTCCATATTTTCTCACATCTATCTATATTAGCGAATACTACACCTATAGTGGGTTTTCACTCCATACTTGTACCTTCTTTTGGGTATAATACCCTTCATTCAAGGTTCTTGATCAAATTCTCTCATTTTTGTGGTTGACCTTCTTGGGAGATGTTCTTCTTCTTCTCTTCTCTTCCGTTCTTGTTTCTTTCCCTTATTTCATGCTTGTCATATTAGATTCTTGTTGTAATCACTGCTCTATTATTTGTTTTCTTGTTATGTTATATGTGTTTCTCTATTTTGATTTTCTTTCTTTACTTTTTTTCATGTTTCTTAAGGAATCCTCATTCCTTTCGAAACTCAATGGGGCATCCTAGCCATAGAGGAATTAATGATAGTAATGTCTCCTCTTGTGTATAAAATTCTAGAGAGTCCCTCATGATACCCCTTTTACACCACCCTTTTTTCCAAATCTGACCATCCTCTTTTCGCTTGCTATATCTTTTTGTGAGCATTTACATCTTTCTTTGACACATTTATTAGGCCATAAATGCATAAAAGAGGGGGTAAAATGTAGACATGGAAAATTGACCCACTTTAGTGGGTAATCTTCTCTAATTTTGTGATGCCCCCTAGACTTGCCTAGGGCAAGTTCTAGGTATCACCTCCCTCTTTCTTCTTTTTTTCCTCTTTATGTGAAATCACGGTCGCCCTTGATGGGGCACAATTTCATATAAGGCAAAATCATGACCAATCGTAATGAGGCACAATTTCACCTTTTAGGGTTTTTCTTGAAGGAAACCCTAATTCCTTGAATTTTTTATGTTTTACATCAACTCTTCTTGATTTTCCCACCCATTCTACCTTCAAATATGCTATATAAGAAGGGTTTGAAATCATTTCTAGAGCACGATAAGATATAACGATGAATCATGATTATTAATTACAAGTATTTTTGAAGTGCTCACTAAGTGATCTGTATTCTTCTTCTCTCACAAGCAAGCTAACTTACAATTGTAAATATTGATTTGATCTCTCTTGCATTAGATATTAATTTTTGTTGCTCGCTTTGGTGGATTTATGTAGGAGCCTGAAGGAGAGATCAACTATTTGGGAGGTCTCAACCCTTCTATTTCCTTCCACACTATTTTCCAAGTAATTGTTCTCTTCTGCATGCATATTTTAACTCATTGTATCTCACACTATTTATTTCACATTCATTTGAGGTATTTCACCTCACTTCTATGAAATCGTGCTTGAGTCTCTATGGGACATGATTTCACCTATGCAAAATCGTGGTCACCTATTATAGGGAGTGATTTAACCTAGACTATGCTTGGGGTAAACTATTGTTCCAAACCCTAGATCTGCATCATAAAATACATATAGGACATAGTGCTACATTTTGTTCTATGATTTTATCATTTTTATTTTGTTGTAATATGATATGCTTATTTTCTTCCAAAGGTCAATTTTTGCTTCTATTTTCAAAGTTCGGCTAAAATGACCTAGGGGGATTGACTACTACACCTCAAAGCATCTATTGTATAGTATCCTAATTAGGCCTCATAATGCTAATTATATTTTCCAAGTGTTTCTTATGTTATATTGTAGGAACAAAAATTGTTTGTA
Organism: Wollemia nobilis; assembly: GCA_028583015.1. Lineage (NCBI taxonomy): Eukaryota > Viridiplantae > Streptophyta > Pinopsida > Araucariales > Araucariaceae > Wollemia > Wollemia nobilis. Next base: position 11,016,044 of record JAQPPZ010016934.1, read on the forward strand.
TCATTGGATAGATGATAAAGGCAAGGATATCCAGTGTAAGTGTTCCAATCGATCTCTAGGCTATTTTTTGAGTGTCCTATATTTCTATTACAAACTCTAGATATAATTTAAAAGGAATATATTTAATTGATTTCTATACATAGGAAAGATAAACAACATATAGTGTGTATGAATGATAATTTCTCATTAAGAAAAATAATTGAATTACAATGCATATATAGTCCCCAAACTATAGTTGGAGAATATTAAGGGGAAGACAACAATTTTAATTGAAATTCTAAAACTGCCTTGCCGACTACTTGCTGACAACCTCTGTCATCCAACTTAGGTGGATAAAAGTGGTTAAATGCCAACATTCTCCCCCTTTAAGTTGAGAGTACTGACTATACAGTCTCTCAACTTTATATATTGAGATTTAGCCATACATTTGGTGAATATGTTTGCAATGTTGTCCAAAGTGTTGCAATGTTTGAGCTCAACTATCTGCTGATCCACCATGTCTCAGATGAAGTGATACTTCATATCAAAAAAAAATTATATTCTATGGTGGATAGGATTATATACCACTAAATGGCACTCATGTTATCACAATACAATCTGGTAGGACCACTTTGCCTTTATCTGATCTCTTCAAGGACTTTTCTCAACCATAAATCTTGAGTACTAGCATATGTGATGGCTATATACTTAGTCTTAGTAGATGACAATGCTACAACAGTCTGATTTTTGGAACTTCATGTAATTAGTCCTGATCCTAGACTAAAACAGTTCCCTGATGTAGATTTCCTATCATCTATATTGCTGCCCCAATCACTATCAATGAAGCCAACTAACTTGATAGAATTACATTTGTGGTAATGAATTCCCAAATTCAATGTACCCTTTACATATCTTAGAATTCTTTTAGTTTCTTGTAGATGCAGCTCGGATGGATTAGCCATAAAAATTGAAACAAGAGAAACAACATACTGTATATCAGGTCTTGTGTTGGTAAGAAACATTAAACTCAGGATTTATAGGTGGAATCCATTGTAGCAAAGAGTCCTTCTTTGCCATTCATATGGTTGGAACAACCAGTAGCCAAAATCCAAGTTTCATTCATATTTTGATCTAATTTCCCATAAGAAATAAATAGATTAGATGTTCCATCTTCTTCACCATAATTGCCATATTGACTGCTGCCTCGAGAATTCTTGGACCAATAGTCTCGAGCAAAGTCACCTGGTTTACCACAATTAAAACAAGCCTTTTTGTATTTGTCACCTCCTCATCCTTGATTGCCATTTCGGCCTTGATTTCCACCTCTCTTTTGATTTCTGCCTATGTTCTAATTTCCACCTCTATTGGGATTTCCTCCTCTATAGCTGCTTCTGCATCTACATCTTCTTTGTCCTCTACCTTGACCTCTTCCTTGTCCTATTCTAACACCCTCATTGGATGTGAAGGCTTTATCATCTCCTCCATAACTTGTTGAAAGAGATCCTTGCAATCTCTCTTCATGAGACATTAATGAACCGATTAATGCATCAAAATTTAGAGTGGAAAGGTCTTTTGATTCTTTAATAATTATAGCTATGTGATTCCATTTTTGAATAAGTGTTCTCAACACTTTCTTCACAACTATTTCAGGTTTGATTTCTTCGCTAAGTGTTACCATATTTTTGACAACTACTTTGAATCTTACATAGTAGTCACCAACTTTTTCATCTTCATTCATTTTGAGATTCTCAAATTCTCATTTCAGAGTCTGAAGCCTTACTTTCTTCACTTGATCACTTACCTAGAAATAATTTTTCAAGGCTTTCCATGCATCTTGTGCAGTTAAACAAGAGGTAATTCTAGGAAAAATACTTTTCTCCAATATTGCTTGGAGATGATAAAGAGCAGAAGAATTGCTCTTTTGTGCTTATTTATTTGTTTTCTTATCTGTTGCACTTAATGTAGCCTAATTTATGGGTTCTATGTAACCCTCTTCTACTATGTCCCATAATACCTTACTAATGAGTAATGTCCTCATTTTGATGGACCAGTACTCATAATCGTACCCATTAAATTTTGGAATAGGTAGATTGCTATTTGAGGCCATTTCTGCTAGAAATAAACTAGAAACACTCTTTTATTTCTCTATTACAATCAAATAACTATGCTTTTCAAAGAAGGAAAAGAAAAATGGAAGTTAAAAATTTAGATCAAATTTAGCTTGATTCACTCTTTCACTGATGGTTTGTTCTTCTTGCTGACGTTATTCTATTACTTGATTCACAAAGTTGTCTGCTACTTGTTCTTCATAGTCACTGATAAGGATTATCTCTAGTGAATCTAGTTCTAGTATTTCAATTGAGTGACTATTTTTGAATTGTGGAATCTCTGGTTCCTGTGGTGCAATTCTTACAGATTTCAACTGCTCAAATTTGCTACCAAAAAAGTTGTCTTTAGATTCTACTTCATACCCTGAATCTGGATGTCATTGATGGGCTATTACTGCATTATGCAATTGACTAAATACAATATGTATTCCATAAGTGTGAACTTTTTCATCAAAATTTTCGATGTTTTCTCTTACTAGAAGAGAACAGAGGGCATGATAACACCCTATGGATCGTATCATGAATGTCTACCCTTCGATGCACTTTTTATCCTCCTTACAAGGCCTCTTAGGCTATTACACAATTTTCTAGCTTTCAAGTCTCTCAGACTATTACAAGGAAATTTTATCCTTTAAGCCTCTTAGGCTATTACATAATTTTCTAGCTTTCAAGTCTCTCAGACTATTACAAGGAAATTTTATCCTTTAAGCCTCTTAGGCTTTTACACAATTTGCAAATTTTGAACCTTTTAAAGCCTCTCAGGCTTTTACAAAAAAAAATTCCTCTTAGGAAATCTCTATGCCTTCTCTTAAAATGTTGCAAAAAAAAAAAAAAACTTTATTAAAAAATATTAATTAATAATAAAGTAAAATATTTAATTAAAACATTAAAAAAATATTTTAATTAATATTTAAACTAAATTATTAACTAATTTTAATAAGTTATTTTTAATTTTTGCAATATTAACATATAAACTTAGGGGGGGCATAAAAAAAAAAATTAAGTAATTTCATGTTGCCAAGACTCGAACCTGCGACCTGTCCTAAAGCAAAACACCTCCTTACCGCCTCGAAAACCACTGTTGATGGCACAATAAATCACGTAGTGTGATTTATTTCTTTTGCGATGGGAAAGAAATACAAAATAAAAATAAAAACAAATTCCTTTGTCGCTACCGGGTTTCGAACCCGCGACCATGTGGAGGGCTAAAACCCTAATGCTGGATCCTCGAGCCAGTCGGGCTAGAGCACCCGATGAGAAATCTCTTGAGGAACCTTCTACTTAAAGGTGTCTCCTAAGTGCATTTACAAAAAAAATAAGGGATTTTTAATCCCACATCTGCCAGGATGAAGCACTATGAATTTTTTATAACCTTCAATGGGCACTTTAGTGTTTGATTGCCTTCGAGAAATCAACCGCCCCTATTTTGCCACCTCTCAAGCCAATAGTTTCCCTCCATATCATTCCTGCATTGTACTCCTTGATGCCATGTCACGCCAATCATGATGTGCCATGTGTCTTATCCAGTCAGCTTCTCTACCTTGTCAGCCACACCCTATGTCTAGTCATCCTGCCTCGTCAATCGTGCCCTATGTCTAGTTAGCCTAGGTTGTCTACCCACCACGTGTCCTAGGTCTACCTAGGTCCACCCACCATGTGTCCTCTCCTCATGTTCCATGTTGGTCTACGGGCCTGCTCTCCTCACCTCAGGTTATGCACCATGTGGGCCTCATCACCTCGCTTTAGATCCACGCTAGACTACGGGCCTCCTTGCCTCACATCAAGATCCATGCTGGTCTCACCTCAGGTTCCGTGGGCCCTCACTTGCCTTGACTTCCCTGCCTTGCTTTGATACCAAATATGAATGATAATTTCTCATTAAGAAAAATAATTGAATTACAATGCCTATATAGTAGCCAAACTATACTTGGAGAATATTAAGGGGAAGACAACAATTTTAATTGAAATTCTAAAATCATCTTGTCAACTACTTGTCGACAACCTCTGTCATCCAACTTAGGTGGATAAAAGTGGTTAAATGCCAACAGTGTGTACTTAGGGTTAATATTGTTTTTGCATATTTTCTTGAGCCCTTGCTTAAATATTTTCTATCTTAAAACCCTAGGGTTAGAAAATAATTTAAAGAAAGAATCATTTTGGGGTTACCTCTTGTATTCTTGCATTTTCCTTTATCTTTCATAGCATAGATCTAGAAAGGCCAAACATAGGTGATTGTATTGAATCAAATACATCAAACATTCTTGAAAAGCATAGGACTTGGAGCAAGTCCTTAAATCATTCTTGGTGAACCCTTCCCCCCAATATTTTACACCTGAGTGTAGAGAACAACATAGCCCCAACGGTTCACCTTAAGTCTCTCTCTCTACGGATCCAACCTTGAGAATCGTATGCGGTAGGGTGGTTTTTTCCCTCTACAATAGATTCATTATATAATTATGTAATTATAAATGCTAAGGGTTTGACCTCTTTGAATGCCTTAAATTCAAACATATATAGATTTACATTGCACATAGTTAATTTAGCATGATTGCTTTCAAAACAAACTATAGGTCTTCTAGGATAGGTGCATGAAGTTGTTGTTGTACTTAAATCAACTATTCTTATTTACTTTAGTCACGCTTTGTTGACATGTGTGATAGGGATATATTTTGTAAAGTTGATTTACATCTTGCATCATTGGATTCTTACCATCTGATGATGACCCACTCCTTTCTAGTATGCATAGGTAGATGATAAACGGTAGGTTTGTTATGGAGCATACTTTTGCCATTGAGATTCTCTTATAGTAGTAATGATGGGTGACTAATTGGAATGTGTGACTTTGCTAACTAGGATGAATCTAGAGCATCTATGTAGAAGATAGTGATGTGAGAGCATATTGCTTACTGTTAGATTATTTATTTGGTCTAAGTGTTGATTCTTTTGTGATTTCTTCATGTTGGATTCTACACTTGTTATTGTCAGGTGACAAAGATCCTTTTCTCTCTTAATACCTTAATTTTTTAAAGAATTTAATAGCCATATTTTGTCATTCATAGTGTCAAATGTCGATTTTATTTACCTTAGATTTATTTTGCATTCGATATTTATTTTGGTTTATCAAGAGTTCAAGTTCTTGATGATGATATCATTGCCTCTGAAATCCAACACCTTTGTAAACCATGTAGAGTATGATGCTAGATTTTAGATACCGAATACAATACCTTAGAATATTTGAACCTTTCTTTTAGAATGCATCATATTTTTAATGTTACCTTGATGACATCAACATCATTATTTGTCTAATATCTTGCATTTCGTGGCTTTAAGTTTTACTTGAATATCAAACGTTAGGTGCTAGACACTAGATGTGGTATGCTTCATTAGCTTATTATTTTGGTAAATCATAAGGTTTAAAATTATTTGTATTCCCTTACTGACATCAACATCATGAAATATCCAATCGACTTTCTTATATAAATTTATATATTTTTACTTTGTCCTATTGAAATTAATTGCCTTGATATTTTTTACTATCTAGCAAGCTTTTGCTTACTACTTTGCTACCTGCTTCACTTAATATTGCTTTTGGCCATACATTTAAAATTTCATCACCACTCTATAGTCTTTCGACCAGCTTTCTACAATCATTTATTCTTTGCATATGTTATGAAGGCTTCATCTGATGTTGAAAATACTACCTCTTAAGTTACTACATGTTATAAATAGATTATATTACATCATTTGGATCATGTAAATGTACCTTTATTGGTACATACTTAGGACATTAGATTACTTTAGGGGTAATTTATCTAATTACTTAATGTAATGTAATAAATGCACAAGTATCAAAGTGCAAGTTGTATATATGCAAGTTGTCCCTTGCACGTCTAGGTAGAGTGTTGGCCAAGGAACCAATTTAATATAAAGGGCCATAGACATAAAGATATAGCAGTAGGAAGTAGTGTAGAATAGTGTGGTGTGATGTATAAGTATGATGTAATGTGATGCAGTGTTATATTCTCAAATCCCATTATTGTGTAGTAGCTTTATTCATGGACTATTCATTTCCTCCATAGCTACTTTGTAAACATCTCCATCATTTTTATTTATAGTATATTTTCAATCATCTCGTATATTTACTTTATTTCATATTATTTTGCATCTTGTGATTGATATCTCCCATTACATGCTACATCAAAATATAATAGTGGTATCAAAGCCATGGTATATCAATAGGAAAACCATCATTATTATTGACCCTAAGTTTTTATCAACCTGACGCGCCATTGGACTAGTCACTATCAAAAATTCTTAGAAGAGTCTAGGTGGTAGAATTAAGGAGAGACACAAGTAAGGACTAAAATAAATCTCAATTTATAGAATACTGAGATTGCATATGGCTAGAGTCTTTTCATAGAGTTTCAAGGGAAAACTTGTGAAGACTAGGACTCAACATTTGATCCACTAGTTTGATGAATCAACTAGTGAAGCTCATCTAAGAGATCTGAAGAAATTTACCTAAAGTTTTTTATTGTAGAAAATTAATTCTCAGATGATTGGAACACCTCTTACAATAGAAAGGTAGGATATTTCAACTTCATTTCTCTAAGATCGGAGTGCCTTCATAGTGTAGATATTAGTTGTTGCAAGAGAAGAATACTATAGAAGAGACTTTTGGAGAAGAATTATGGTGAAGTTGGGAGATAGGAGATCTCCATTGCTAGATTGAAAACTTCACAAGAAGAAAATGCCACAGAAGCCTTAATAAAAAAAGGCCATATAAGATTTTATCTAGAATAAAATTCCATAAAATGCCTGATCTAGAAGAAAAGTCCATAGAAGCCTTGAAGAAAAGACCATAGAAGCCTTGATACTAAAGAAGACTCCATTAGAAACTATCTAGTTTAGAAACATATTTTAGTACTAATACTTTGTTGCAGGGACAGGGAGATTTGGTGAGTTGGGAAAAATTCCTATAAAAAGGTTAGAAAGAGTATCTTCTTTAGAATCAATCCAAGACCTGAAGCAAATGATATCAAGCGAATATCTCATTGATGAATAAGGACTAAGAGAGTCTTGCTCAAATAAAAATTCTATAGAAACAAATATCTAGGAGAAGATCTCACCACCAACACTTATAGAAGTAGAAGGTTGAAAATAAGGTCTCAAGAAAGACGAGAAGAAGCTGCAAGATCAAAGGCCTTGGAGAAGCCTCTATGAGAATCTAGTAAAATGCTTGGAGAGCCTTGCTTAAGAAATCATCAAAGGAGTTCCAAGGAGAACTCATTGGATAAATTCACTATTGGAGATAGTGAAAGATTTAGGACACTTTTTTCCATCTGACAACAAGCCCAAGAAGAATATTTTAGCAAGGAGTGCCAAATATTAGAAGACCTCAACACATACAAAATCTTGAGAAGAAGATCTTGTTTGAAGTTAGAATTCGACAAGAAGGTTGAAGGAAGATTCAGACAAAAGAAGCCTACCAAATCTAGGAGATTCTGAGATTACCTCTCACAGTAAGAAGGCACCACTTTATAATCAAATATCTCTTCAAATCTATAGTAAAAGGAGAATACTACAAGAGGAGAACAAGCCACCAAAATTTTAGGCTCATGAAGAAGAAACCATATTTTGGTGAAGATAAAGTTGTTCAATGCAGCTTGCAGAGAGTTGCAAGATCTTACTCAAGGCAACAACTTGGTGATCTTAGACACCAAGATCTACATCCTTTACTAGAATTTCAAAAATGGATTTCAAAAAAAGATAAGCAACTATTGGTGCAAAGTAGATTCATTAGGTGGATTATTTATCAGATTTGTTTAAGCACCTTGATTGGATTTAAGTTACAAAAAGGAGAGTTGAATTAGAGTCTTAAAAAGTGCAAAAAGAAAAGATTATTTAAGTTTCATTTGCACTTTAGGATTTTGTTAGATTTTAGAACTTCAAAATATCTATCAACTACCTATCATCTACTTTGAAAAGAAAATTAAGACTAGCTCCTATTACCTTGCTTATAAAGAAATTGTAAAATAATTCTTGAAGGTTCATTTTAGATTATTCTTGATTAGTTGTAGTAAATTGATTAAGTGCGTTATTTTTGAGATTTCATTGGAGTGATAAGGTGATACTGTTAGTGAATTAAAATTAAAATATTATTAGATTCATTTTCACTATTATATTGCTTTCAAAAATATTATTGTTTGTGTTTGTGAGAAGGGCACAAAAATAGAATTTGTCAAAGTGTCTAAAGATACTATTAGTGCACAAAGATATGAAAATTTTAGTGGCCTAAGGAAGCTATAAAATTAGATCAATCCTCAAAGCATTGGATAAGAAATTAACCACAAAAACAGCATCAAATAAAGACTCAAACGAGACTTGGTGAGTCTCAAGTTCAAAGCACAAGAAATAGTGTAGAAAAATATAGCAAAAAGAGCTTCTATCATGTGGTTACACGATTGTATCCATTTATAAAATATCCAAGAAAAAAGGGTAGGTGTCTAACAAAAGATTCAACTTCAAAACCCCTATATTACACTCAATATTCTACCTCAAAATAATAAATTCAGATTTGAAAATAGAAGTACAAAATAAGGTGCAATAAGGACATTTTGTATAAAAACTACTTTACGTTGTTTTGCATTACTCTAATCTAGTTATACAAGGATAGAAGGCAGATTTAAAGGTCCCTCAAAGACACTACACTCATTGGAAAAACTATCCAAAAGAGGTCATATGCTAGCAAAAATCTAATCTTATCTCAATGATCCATTCAAAGGGCTCATTCTCCTCATGTCCTGGACGATCGAACCTACAAGATACAATGTGCAAAAGCAAAGGAAGAAACAACATCATTCAAGAGAAACATCATCTACGAAATAAGAACATAAACAAGTAAGAAAGGAATGGAAAAATGAAACACGATTGAAGTGTCACTTACTCTACATTCATTAGCTAAAATCGGTGCTCAAAGCCTCCATATTGTTGCTCCATATCCTAGCGGAAAATATTACAAGTGAACAAAAGAAGATTTGGGGATTTTCAAATCCAAAAGGATCTCCAAAGGGTCTATTTGAACCAGCAATAGAGACGATGTCCATGTAGAGAAGAAAGTGATACTTTTCACTAAAGGAAAACCCTAATACTCAAATCAAGAGAGCACTCATATTCAAGAGAGGAGTTACATGAATAGGCTCATGCATTGAGTGTATGGGATACACTTGTCCATTGGGAGACCAAATGTTTTGCAAAATAACATAGCGTTCATATGTTATAGGAAGGAAGTCAAATGTTTCTTCGATATCTACTTCTCCTCAAGTGCTCTAAGGGAAACAAACGTGCCACTTGAATACGTCAATGATGAAGGTCAAAAAGAAATATCAATTGTGTGCATAGGGCATAGTTTCAGCATGAAAAAAGGTGATAGATCCTTCAATGCTCAATTCAAGCAAGGTCAAAGGAAGAGTCTAAACAATTCCAGATTTGGAGTGCTTTAAGCTCCAAGCAATTCCCTTGGAGGGTACAATCATAACATTCCAGACATATACATCAATATTGTAGCCCTAGCTTCTCTAAAAATAGTGTTGAAGATTGCTTGGTAAAAGGTAAATTTCATTCCCATTCTTATGTGCTTTATTTCCTTGGGATTTATAGGGTTAAAATTGAAGGAATTTAACTATATTGAAAGCCATCCATCAAGGGGAATATTTTATCAATTAAATATAATATTTGTAATATAAAACTTAGGAGTAATAAGGGTTTCTACTAGAATAAATATTAAATATGCAAATATTATTGTGGTCTAATTTTTCCAAATATTAAAGAGTCATAAGGGCTACTACATAAAATTAATTAATTGGAAATTATATAAACTTAAATTAATTTTCCAAAGAGTTATTTAAAAGAGAGGTTTATCATAGTTTTCTCAAAGGTTGGATATTTATAAAATTATTGTCTCAAACTTCTCAAAAGGAGACAAAAGTTCCAACATTATAACCTCCTTAAAATTTGGCAAAAGTGTTTAGTTCAATAGGAGAAATAAGGGATAATAAGATTTGATTTTGGTATTTACAAAAACTTGCAAAATAAATCAAATATTGAACTATAAATTATAAAAGCACTATATCTTATCCATAGCATACTAGGGAGTCATAAGGTGTTCTACAAAACTTATAAATATTAGAATCTATCAAATATTATCAAGTTACAAATAAGATTTCTTCAAAACCTAAAAATTCTTAGGAGTATATACTCATATTACTTGGGAGACATAAGGAAGTATACAAAACAAGGATTAATAATTTTTTTATCAAATCAAGCCTATATTAATTGGTATTTTATTCACACTGAGTAGAGAGCTATAAGGTAGACTACTCTATCCCAAAGAATATAGGTAATACAAATGACTACTAGCTATGACTCTTAAAAGTGGCATAAGGAAGATATCAACATGGATCAAAAACCTGATGAATTACAATGATGAAAAATTTAAAGAAAAGGAAGACCCAATACAATATGAAATAAGCTCTAAAATTGAAATTCATATAAAAGAAAGATTCATCCATTGAATCTAACATCAAAGGAGACACAAGATAGGAAAAAATTGATCAAAAAGATATTATTCGAAAAGTAAAAGATGGAATAGCTTCAATTGTGCATATATGGTTAGAAGGTCTTATCAAGGATATAGACAAACATGATGTTCCTAAAATAGATTTCAAAGCTATCATATCATCTCTATTGTGCACTTATTGCAATAAATATGGTCATGGAAAGACAAATTATTGGAGTTTCCATCCTTGCAAATACTATGATAGAATAAATCATTCATATTTTTTTTGTCATTTCAAATACAGATACTATAAGGGCTATGAAAGAAGATTACTACACAGAATAAATGAAGAACACAAGCTTATACTGAGAGGGGGGGGTGACCAGTATAAGACCTCTTTTTACTTTTCCTTTATACTTCAAAATAGTAAAGCAATATATCCAAAGCAATATCAAAACAATGCACAAGATCATCCACAAAGTGACACCAATTTTCACGTTGTTCATCCACAAAAATTTTCTCTAAAAGTTATCTCAAAGTTCTCTTGGGAAACCTTCCCAATTACAATGTTTATGAGCCTCGGCTCAAAGGAGATACCTTCCCCCAATCTGAATTTATGAGCCTCTGCTCAAAGGAGATACCTTCCCCTACCTCTTCTCTGGTTGGTGATCCTCTAGAAGACCTCTGCCTCCGCTGCCCTTAGAAAATGGAACTCTATCCATAGAAGACACCTATCTTCCTTGCTCTGGCTAGAGACCTCTATCCTCAACTCTATCACCTCAAAAGTTGGTCCTCGAATTTGCACTAAACACAGTCCTTCGGTCTAGCACAAATGTCCTCGGGTTCTTCTCATAGAACCAATGCACCTCTGTCCTCAAGTTCTCTGATAGAACTATCAAACTCAGCTTCACAAGTCCTCTTCTAGGACCTATCCAAATCTGCTCACAAGTCCCCAAAGGAACCTATCCAAAACCTGCTCACAAGTCCCCAATGGAACCTGTCCAAAACCTGCTCACAAGTCCCCAATGGAACCTGTCCAAAACCTACTCACAAGTCCCCAAGAAAAACTTGCTTGGCATGAACCCACAAAGAGAATGGTTAGAGACCCAATGTGATTCATCAACCTCATAGAAGCATAAAGAGAATTTTTAGAGACTCAATATGTTCTATACTTAACTCCTAATCTCAATCTCAACTCAATCTCAAATCTCATAAGAATAATATAGATGTAATATGCTTTTCTCAAGAACATGAAACACAACCCAACAATTGCCAACCAAGCAATATCTCATATAACAATGATACTCATGTTCTTTCCAACAACCAATATCTTTTCTCAACCAATTAGGGCTTCAACAACAATGCTCAAATACAAGGTTTAACCAACATCATTCAACTCAACATTAACCTTGAATCATTCAACCAATCATCACAAGAAAAGGAAACAAGTAGAAATCCTTTTCCCTCCAAAGATATTTGAACAAAACAGCCACCCTCACAATATCACCAAATGCAAAGAATAACTTGTTCAAATCAACTCAATGAAGTAAGCCCAATATCATGAATCAAGTAAAAGCAATAACTTGATCAAACAACCTCTATGGAAGCAACTCAACCATCAACCTCAAAACAACCAACCAAGGGTTTCACCAACTCAAAGCAAGTAGCAAGACTCACAAACATAAACCCTAGTGCACAATGCTTCCACTACCTCAAACCAGAATTATGCATTCACCCAAAACTCTCATCAATGATAACAATGCATAAGTAGTCTTCAACAAACCAGAAAATAGGATTTACACCCAACCAAAGGAAACCTTGTTGAATACCTTTTCACTCCAATCTTATTTCAGGAAACATACACCAATCATACTCATAAGAAGAATGTGCCCATACCTTTTTGCTTGATGAAGGAACCCCTTTGGAAATCTGCCACAATCACATAATTATTTTGCCAATCTTCACAAGGGTTAGTAGATCACAAAATAATCAACATTACTCCACTTTTCAATAATCATCACCAAAGCCTTTAATTGCACAACTTCCTTATCTCTCCTAAAACCACTTGTACCATAAAATAAAATAAATCAAAATATTACATAACCTTTTCACTCCAACTTAATTAATAATTGTTACCCATATTTTATTATCTCTTTCAAAAACCTCAATATCCTTTAATTAATCAAAAATATTTAAATCAAATGTCTACCCCTTATATCTCCTAACACCACAATACAATTAATTAAAAACCAATTTTACACAATCCTTATATCTCCCGACTTGCATACCAAGCATAAGAATTGACGAAACATACCTTATAATTTCCAAGCGCTGTGAACCCTCGTCAAACTTAAGGTTTATATAATGTACCTCAAAAATAATCCTTTATGCTGTATTTTGCGCGATTCGAACTCGCGTTACTATCCGTCTAGATGTTTTAGACTCGGCTGAGTAGCCACATAGGCTACGCACCCACTTCGGTTTCACAAGGGTGCACTCCCTCCTCTATTATCTCCTAGAAACGTGAATAGCAAAAAATCAATAAAATCATGAGCTACGGGTTTCGAAATCAGATCTCTTTTCTGCTACGCAAAATCAACTACCGCCAACGCTGCTCGTTGCACAACTCTAATTCAGAGCTTCTTTCTTGAGGCCAGCAATGTCGTGGATACCACCAGTACTGCATGATCTTCGTGCATCCAACTTCACGATCTTACTTCACTGTGGTCATTTGAATTTTGTGTAACCTCAGTAAATATTGTACTCCCCTTCTTGCTTTTTGAATTGCGTGTGCCCTCATCAAAACTTGCTCTCCTTCATTTTCTGATCAGTGCCTAATGATGATCACATGGCTTCACATTGCATGGCTCAAGTGAAGAAGGTAAATGACAGTTTCAGGGGTGGGAATTTCTTTCAAGGATATTGCTACTCTTGTCAACAGTTTGGGCATAAGGCAGTTCATTGCAAGGTGAATAACAGGAACTGGTTTGGCCAGAACAGGGTTAGTCAGAACAAGTGGATTCAAAGAACAGGTATGCCTAAAAGAAATAACATTGTTACTTGTTAGAAGTGCAACAATAAAGGTCACATATCTAGACAGTGTAGAGCTGAAATTCTAGGATACAGGAACAAGAACAGTGGCATGATCAGGTCCAAGGATCAAGGCATGGACAAAAATAGGGTTGAGAACAAGAACAAGAACAGTGACAAGAACAAGAATTTGTACAAAGAGTTCAAGAGAAGGCCCGCTAAGGAAGTTATAGACGCTAATGATGATCAGTGCCTAATGGGAGTTTTACTCCCACTCCAAAATTAATCACCTCAACAGGAGGTGGGGGAGGGACTAAGAGGCTCACTCTTAGTCCCGAGCCCCAAAGGTGGCCCTTTGCCATTGATGACAAAGGGATAGAGATATGAGTAAGGGGGAGAGCTTCAAGTTAAGAGGAAAGCTTCAATTCAGGGGGAGCAAAACTTCAAAGGAAGATTCTCAGTTGTGGGCAAAGTTGGTTTCAATTTTGGCTCTTAAGAAGTGTTTTTCAGTAAAGGTTTGCCATCAATGACAAAGGGGGAGATTGTTAGCAATTTTGGGTACATTGGGTACATTACCTTTGCTCAAGTGTTGATGTTGTCATTGATGTCAAGAAGCTTTTGAAGGAAGCTAAGTTCTAGGAAGGGTTTTTGTGAAAACCAAGGTAGACAAAATAAAAGGTTTTATTTAAAACCATGGACAACAGATTTGAAATGGGTTTTTCTTAAAATCCAAGTTGGCTCTTCGTTTCGTTGAAAAAGGTGCCCCGGTGATGAAGATATTTAATTTTAATATTTAGTTTAAATTTTATCTATTCAAAATTTAAATTAAAATTTTAAAATTAAATTAACAGGGCCAACGTGTTTGGAAATGCCGACGTGTTAAAAATGCATCTTAGTGCATATAAAATAAGGTAGTGGATTTCATTAATGTGTAATGGTATGGAGTTCGATATTACTCTCTGTGTTTTTTTTTCGGCATTAAGCCCCTGCGCCAACGAAGCAGGAAGTCAAGTATAATGGGATTGGTAGTGGCGCCAAGGAGGTGGGCTCGCGGTGATCAGAACAAAGGCATTTAGATTAATGCATACACCTTGGTCGAAATTAGATAGCGCTGTGCGATATTTGTTCAGTAACAAATAAAATGAAGGAGAGGAAGTTTTGATGAGGGCACACACAATTCGAAAAGCAAGAAGGGGAGTACAGTATTTATCGAGGTTACACAAAATTCAAATGACCACAGTGAAGTAAGATCGTGAAGTTGGATGCACGAAGATCGTGCAGTCCTGGAGGTATCTGTGGCATTGCTGGCCTCAAGAAAGAATCTCTTAATCAGAGTTGCGCAGCGAGCAGCATTGGCGGTAGTTGATTTTGCGTAGCAGAAAAGAGATCTGATTTTGAAACCCGTAGCTCGCGATTTTATTGATTTTTTGCTATTCACGTTTCTAGGAGATAATAGAGGAGGGAGTGCGCCCTTGTGAAACTGAAGTGGGTGCGTAGCCTATGTGGCTACTCAGCCGAGACTAAAACATCTAGACGGACAGTAACGCGAGTTCGAATCGCGCAAAATACAGCATAAAGGATTATTTTTGAGGTACATTATATAAACCTTAAGTTTGACGAGGGTTCACAGTGCTTGGAAATTATAAGGTATGTTTCATCAATTCTTATGCTTGGTATGCAAGTCGGGAGATATAAGGATTGTGTAAAATTGGTTTTTAATTAATTGTATTGTGGTGTTAGGAGATATAAGGGGTAGACATTTGATTTAAATATTTTTTGATTAATTAAAGGATATTGAGGTATTTGAAAGAGATAATAAAATATGGGTAACAATTATTAATTAAGTTGGAGTGAAAAGGTTATGTAATATTTTGATTTATTTTATTTTATGGTACAAGTGGTTTTAGGAGAGATAAGGAAGTTGTGCAATTAAAGGCTTTGGTGATGATTATTGAAAAGTGGAGTAATGTTGATTATTTTGTGAACTATTAACCCTTGTGAAGATTGGCAAAAGAATTTTGTGATTGTGGCAGATATCCAAAGGGGTTCCTTCATCAAGCAAAAAGGTATGGGCACATTCTTCTTATGAGTATGATTGGTGTATGTTTCCTAAAATAAGATTGAAGTGAAAAGGTATTCAACAAGGTTTCCTTTGGTTGGGTGTAAATCCTATTTTCTGGTTTGTTGAAGACTACTTATGCATTGTTATCATTGATGAGAGTTTTGGGTGAATGCATAATTCTGGTTTGAGGTAGTGGAAGCATTGTGCACTAGGGTTTATGTTTGTGAGTCTTGCTACTTGCTTTGAGTTGGTGAAACCCTTGGTTGGCTGTTTTGAGGTTGATGGTTGAGTTGCTTCCATAGAGGTTGTTTGATCAAGTTATTGCTTTTACTTGATTCATGATATTGGGCTTACTTCATTGAGTTGATTTGAACAAGTTATTCTTTGCATTTGGTGATATTATGAGGGTGGCTGTTTTGTTCAAATATCTTTGGAGGGAAAAGGATTTTTACTTGTTTCCTTTTCTTGTGATGATTGGTTGAATGCTTCAAGGTTAATGTTGAGTTGAATGATGTTAGTTAAACCTTGTCTTTGAGCATTGTTGTTGAAGCCCTAATTGGTTGAGAAAAGATATTGGTTGTTGGAAATAACATGAGTATCATTGTTATATGAGATATTTCTTGGTTGGCAATTGTTGGGTTGTGTTTCATGTTCTTGAGAAAAGCATATTACATCTATCTTATTCTTATGAGATTTGAGATTGAGTTGAGATTGAGATTAGGAGTTAAGTATAGAACATATTGAGTCTCTAACAATTCTCTTTATGCTTCTATGAGGTTGATGAATCACATTGGGTCTCTAACCATTCTCTTTGTGGGTTCATGCCAAGCAAGTTTTTCTTGGGGACTTGTGAGCAGGTTTTGGACAGGTTCCATTGGGGACTTATGAGCAGGTTTTGGACAGGTTCCATTGGGGACTTGTGAGCAGGTTTTGGACAGGTTCCATTGGGGACTTGTGAGCAGGTTTTGGATAGGTTCCTTTGGGGACTTGTGAGCAAATTTGGACAGGTCCTAGCAGAGGACTTGTGAAGCTGAGTTTGATAGTTCTATCAGAGAACTTGAGGACAGAGGTGCATTGGTTCTATGAGAAGAACCCGAGGACATTTGTGCTAGACCGAAGGACTATGTTTAGTGCAAATTCGAGGACCAACTTTTGAGGTGATAGAGTTGAGGACAGAGGTCTCCAGCCAGAGCAGGGAAGACAGGTGTCTTCTATGGATAGAGTTCCATTTGCTAAAGGCAACGGAGGCAGAGGTATTCTAGAGGATCACCAGCCAGAGTAGAGGTAGGGGAAGGTATCTCCTTTGAGAAGAGGCTCATAAATTTAGATTGGGGGAAGGTATCTCCTTTGATTCGAGGCTCATAAACATTGTAATTGGGAAGGTTTCCCAAATAACTTTGAGATAACTTTTAGAGAAAAGTTTTGTGGATGAACCATGTTAAAATTGGTGTCACTTTATGGATGATCTTTTGCATTGTTTTGATATTGCTTTGGATATATTACTTTACTATTTTGAAGTATAAAGGAAAATTAAAAAGAGGTCTTATACTGTTCACCCCCCCTCTCAGTGTAAGCTTGTGTTCTTCAATTGGTATCAGAGCGGGTTCCTTCGGAAAGGTTTAACAGCTTGAAGGAAAAGCTAGTAAATAACACAATGGATTTTTCCAAAGGTAAAAAGTTTCAAGAGAGTGATGAGTCTTCTAGTGATGAAGAGGCATTTTACAGCAAGAAAGGCAAGTTCTCTAGAAAGCACAAAAATATAAAAAATGTAAGATGTTTTTATTGTGGAAAATTTTGCCATTATGCTATTGATTGTACTGTTGCCAAGGATGAAAGTGATGAAGATAAATAGGACTGTAAGAGCAATGATGTTGAAAGGCATAGGCATCAAAGGAAGATTAAAGATGAGCAAAGCAATCAAGGAAAGAGGTACTCTCACAAACACAAGAAAATTTTCTACCTAGACAAAGCAAGTAAGTGTTCTAGTAGTGATAGTAAAAGTTCTTCAAGTGATAATGAGAATGAGATGTTCATATCAAAAAAAGAGGAAGAACCGAAACATAGATTCATTGTCATGAAATGTCTTAGATGTGGAAATTTTGGTCACCTTGAGGATGATTGCACAAATAATGAATTGGTTGCTAGTATGTATGAGGATGCTTCAGAAAATGATAAGGAAGATGCATGTATGGGTTTTGAAAAGGGTAGCACCTCTAGTGATAAGAAATCTGAAAAAGGCCTTGATAATTCAAAGTGCAATCAAATAGAGGATCTTGAATGTGAACTTACTAATGCTCTTAGTGTTTTGAAAAAGGAAAGAAAGAAGAATGCTAGAATCAAGGATAAGTTAGATGAATGTTGCATGGAGAGAGATAAAATTATAGAAAGTCTTGATGTCTCTATGGCTAAGGCACAAGAACTCAAGAATGAGTTAGAATCTAAGGTGCTTGAGTATAGTGAATAGATCAAAAAATGGCTTCTTTGAAAGAGGAAAATAAAGAATACAAGGATAAGCTGTACAGGTTTCAAGAAAGCTCCAAAAAGGTTAAATCTCTTATCAAAGGTCAAAGAAAGACAACGAGATAAAACAGGTCTTGGTTTTGTTAAGCCACACAAGAAACAAGTTGGAGAGTCTAGTAAGAGACTCCAAAAGAAAGAGAGTTCTGATGAGGAAAGTATTTCAGATCATGAGTCCTTGAATGATAGATGCACAGAAATAGAAAACAGAATTCAGAATGAGAAGAAGAAGTTTTCAGGACCTAAGAAGTCAAATAAAGGAAAGTTTCAAGGTAGATGTTTTGCTTGTCACAAGTTTGGTCACATGGCTTCACATTGCATGGCTCAAGTGAAGAAGGTAAATGATAGTTTCAGGGGTGGTAATTTCTTTCAAGGATATTGCTACTCTTGTCAACAGTTTGGGCACAAGGCAGTTCATTGCAAGGCGAATAACAAGAATTGGTTTGGCCAAAACAGGGTTAGTCAGAACAGGTGGATTCAAAGAACAGGTATGCCTAAAAGAAATAAAATTGTTACTTGTTATAAGTGCAACAATAAAGGTCACATAGCTAGACAGTGTAGAGCTAAAATTCTAGGATACAGGAATAGGAACAGTGGCATGATCAGGTCCAAGGATCAAGGCATGGACAAGAACAGGGTTGAGAACAAGAACAAGAACAGTGACAGGAATAGGAATTTGGACAAAGATTTTAAGAGAAGGCCCGGCAAGGAAGTTATAGACGCTGATGATGATCAGTGCCTAATGGGAGTTTTACTCCCACTCCAAAATTAATCACCTCAATAGGAGGTGGGCGAGGGACTAAGCTAAGAGGCTCACTCTTAGTCCCGAGCCCCAAAGGTGGCCCTTTTCCATTGATGACAAAGGGGGAGAGATATGAGTAAGGGGGAGAGCTTCAAGTGAAGAGGAAAGCTTCAATTCAAGGGGAGCAAAACTTCAAAGGAAGATTTTCAGTTGTGGGCACAGTTGGTTTCAGTTTTGTCTCTTAAGAAGTGTTTTTCAGTAAAGGTTTTCCATCAATGACAACATCAACACTTGAGCAAAGGCAATGTACCCAATGTACCCAAAATTTCCAACAATAAATTGTTATCTTCAAGAACTTATTTTAGATGGATCTACTGACATTGATCTCATGGTTGATACTTATGAAGAGTAGAAAAATAGGTCTTACATAGGTACAAAAGAAATAAGGAGAGCCTATTCAGATCCACTCATGATATGCAAAATCATGAGAATATTTGTTCACAAAAAATGCTTGACATAAAGGGACATCAAACTAAAAAGGTCAGAGGAAATAACATGAAGACTGAAGCAGCTGAAGAAGATAAATTCAAAGAAAGAGGAATACAGTGCAAGGTCAATTGAAAGGAGAACCTACATATTTAGTCTATTTTTACATCATCTGAATACTGAAGCAACTACATAAGGATCAAAGCCATCAGATGGAAGAAGATCCACATTGAATACTAAAGTCTTCAATATCCAAATAATGTAATACAAGGGGTGTTAGAAATAGATTATATTACATCATTTGGATCATGTAAATGTACCTTTCTTGGTAAATACTTAGGACATTAGAATACTTTAGGGGGAATTTATCTAGTTACTTCATGCAATGTAATAAATGCACAAGTATCAAAGTGCAATTTATATATGTGCAAGCTATCCCTTGCACATCTAGGTAGAGTGTTGGCCAAGGAACCTATTTCCTATATAAAAGGCCATAGACATGTAGCAAGATATAGCAGTAGGAAGTAGTGTAGAATAGTGTGGTGTGATGTAGCAGTGTGATGTAATATGATGGAGTGTGATATGCTCAAAGCCCATTCTTGAGTAGTAGATTTATTCATGGAGTGTTAATTTCCTCCATAGCTACTTTCTAAACATATACAACATTTCTATTTATATTATATTTTTAGTCATCTTGCAAATTTACTTTATTTCATATTATTCTACATCTTGTGATTGCTATCTTCCATTACATACTACATCAAAATCTAACACTACATACCATTTTTTATACTATTGCCCAAGCAAAATAATTATGTGGCTCAGATAAAGCCACATTGTGGATGTACATGATCAAATTTTTCTACACATCTAAATTACTTTCTAATGGATAATGATATGAAATACTTTGAAAGCAATTATAACTAGGATGATGTAGGAGGGCATTGATATTTATGCTTCAATGACCATTAAATAATCATTATTAATATCTATTAGTCATATTCTAACAATGGATGGCTATGCCACTATAAACACAACAATTACTAAGTAATCCAATTTTATGAGGGAACTTTATTTTTGGAAATTTAGGTAGCTATAAATGTTTTGGTCAAAATTTGAGCCAAACATTGAATTTTTATCATAAAAATATTTAGTATTTCAATTATATATTTTAGTGAAAAACATGTAGTTGTCAGGGCAAACATTAAGGGAATAAAATATTTTAACTTGCATAAAATGGGAGGAGAATATTCATTTCAACAAATACAAAGCATATATTATATGCTTTTATGTGAGGAAAATTATAAAATTTACCAACCTAAAATTTAATACATTACTTATATGAAAATTTAGAGAATATATCTTAAAAGTTTTACTAATCATAAAAAAAAAAAAAACTACATGAAAAATTAGCCAATTAGAAAAAATAAGCATAAAATACAACGATACCTTGTCTAGCATAACTTGGTTTTGCTTGATGATGTTTTTATTAAAATTCTACATTATCATATAAATACCATTTATTTTTGGATTCAAAACATTGGTTCTTCATTAAATATGATCAATTATCAATCCATTATTCCATTGATAGTTAGCAGAACCATTAACAACTAGTAGTATTTTACTCATGTAATGGATTCCATTGACAAAGTAATAATTTTGGCTACTAATGAGACAAATTTTATGGTTTAGCATCATTTTTTATTATTATTTGCTTTTGACACAAGGAAATTCTTGTCTTTTGAATCACTTAGTTTGAGCCAAAAGAGGATTATTATTTGTTGGTAGGGTTATTATATATATTAGATAATAATAAGTAGGATATTATAAAGAGTCTAGATATAGATCAATTCATTACATATGGTAATATGGCTCCACCTAATTATATTCTAGGGTATGTCATGAGTTATTAAAGCTTAAATTTTAATATTATTCTTAAATTATATGAACAAGGATTGTGGTCCAACACTTTATAGGTTTTATAGGAATTGTGGGGTCTTGTGTGTTTCAGAAAATAGATTAATCTTTCAGTTTAATTTCATAGTAGTTTTCATAAACAAATGGAATCAATACATTACCTACTATTGCTTAAAAATAAATACACAGAAAGCAATGCACACAATAAAAGGGAGTTTTTGTAGACACCAAATACTATCACTATAGCAAAATAGTATACACTCCATATACTAATGAGTTGGTTGGCATGATAGTGTAATTATACCCAATTACAAGTTACCATTAGGTCAAGGTTAAGTAACTAACCTATGGTTTAATTAATAAAATATTATAAATATATATTTTACAAGGTTTAAAAGGGCCCAAAGGGATTGTAGAACTATATTGTGTCCCTTAATATGAGTCACACCACAAGATATTTCTTGTTCACAAGCACTATTACAGACTTTGGTGGATCTAGTACTTTAATTTAGGAAAAAATTATAAAAAAGACTCTCAATAGAGTGAATTGGGTTAGAATACACCTAAATTGAGCTTATAATAATTCTTTATATGTTCATGTTCATCCCACTAAAAGAAATATAAAATTTGATGTTCATTTGACCAATATTTTGCATTAACTCTTTAATTGTGCCTTATCACTTAATTGATGCCTTATCCATTATTAATTGTAGAAAAGTTTTAAAACTATTAATGAGAAAGAAGGGGAAAGAAATAACTGGGTTAACTAGATCTATTCAAATAATGTAATACACGTAATTAAGACACACAATGAGAGAAAGTGATATTCATACATTCAAATGATATAACATACAAATGTGACAACAAATACACAATTAAGCCAAAAAATATCGAGGAAGCTAGATTTTTATTAATTTCTTGACCAAGATATTACAATTTAGAGTCTAGCAAAGTGCTCAAATATCTATGAACAAATACAAAGGATTCTCTCTATTCAAATGATGTAACAAAGAAACTCCATTCTTCATCCTAAGAATAGTGATAAATAATTCCGATCCAATTATTATTAATGATCTCAGCTAAGTAGTATGCACTGAATAAAACCTGCACAATCAAGGGGAGGAATGAGGGGTGGAAGACAAGACACAAAAGAAAATACAATAAAAAAGACAAGGACACTCTTAGTATACCTTTGGAAAAAATGGCTATGCAAAAACTTGATCCTTTTCTTGGTTGTAGCAGTCCCTTTTATAGCCTCTAGGTGTCATGTTTCTATTATAACTACCTTTATTTTAGCCCTTCATCTATCATCATATTTGCCCTTGATTGGCTGGTGTGTTATGGTATAATTACAACTATCATGAACTTGTTTTATTTAAAAATGAGTAAATTAGCTACTCCAAGATCTTAGATCCTCAAAATGGAGTACAATTGTATGGTATTTTGTCCTTATGTCTAACTTGGCATTGGGTACATGTCTTCTTTTGTGGTGGACCTTAAAGTCTCTAGGTTGAATTCCTTTACATTCTCTTTCCTTCAAAATTTCCCTTCTTCCATGGTGAGCCATGCAATATCTAGTTTGAAATCCTTTTCCTTGTCATTCCCTGAACTCTACCTTTTTTCTATAGCCTCTATGTCAGAAAATTTAAGCCTCCCAGTGAACATTCTGATATTATTTTTCTTGACACCCTTCTTCTTCCTTTCTTCTATCTGGATGTCCTATATTTTTATGTCAATGAAATACCATGCCTCATCAAAAAAATGTTCTAGTAAATTTCAACATATTTAAATCTTGTAATATTTTGATCTTTTGAGTTTCAAACCACTCTTTACTCTTGAGAAAAACTACATAAATGGTTAATTGTTTATGTAAAAAAACATTATTCCTAGATAATTTTGAATAATTATTTGAATCATAATTAAAATATTGAATCTTTTTTATGATGATATTTTCAACATCAACCATCTCTAAGCATTTATTAAGGAAAAACCTCACTTCGCTCAATTCATCACTGATTTCATTTTTCCATATCACTACTTCTCTAACATAATTGTTACATCCACTTTTTTATTTATGAACATTGACACCTTTATGAATTATTTAGTGCACTCGATGGTTGTACCATCCCCCAAGATCACTTGTTCTTCATTCATCAACTCATAAAATTTTTAAACTATTCAAATATGGGATATATTGCACTTACTTTATTATTTGCTTGTTCCAAAAGGTGCTTCATGATCTCCACACAGCTTTTGATTATGTTTAGATTGTTAAATATCTCCTCTAGAGTTGCTATTTTTTATTGTATTTTATTTAGCATTTATCTCTTATATTTAGTGATATAATCTAAGCATTCAATGCTTTTGATGATAATTTAAGGCTCTATCTACTAAGGAACTACTTGAGGTTATATGCTTATGCTTTGAGATTTTGTAGTTTATCTCTAAGCTCCTTCTTTTCCTTAAGAAATTGATGTAGCATCAATTAGATGTTCTCTTGATATCACTATGGCTTCTATATCCCCCATAACATGCATTTCTAGTATTTCTAGGTTCATTTGGATCTCTTGTAATTGAGGTATGGGAATGGTAACCTCTACTACGAATGTCTAAGTTATTGGCTCCTTATCTATGTGCTGGATGTTCTTGGGGTCCTTTCCTCCATCCATAGCCTATAATTGTTGTTCATCGAAATCATCTACGGAGATCACTTCTTCTCTTATGATAAGGTTGATTCTCTTTATACTCCTTGTAGTAGAGCCAACTTCAATTCTTGCCTTTTTATGTTCTAGAGATCTAAAAGGACTATGCATGCTTATCTGATAGTCTCTAAGGAGGGTGGTCAATCCTTCAAATTTCTCAATATTATTTTGCACAAAAGATGATATTTTTATCTCTTTGTTATATATTATCATAACCTTAGACATAAATTGTGGCCTTTGCTTGACCATTTTTAATTTATTTTCTTGTGACATTTGGCTTTTAGTGGAAATTTGAACTATGGACTATTCTTGATGAGAAGAAGCATAAATAACTTCTTTTCATTTTTATATCTATATTTGTTTAAGATGTTTGAATTCAACCAGTGTGGTCTCAAGAGATACCACTTCAAGAGGAGTTGCAATGTTCCCTAAACCAATCAAGGTTGATTGGTGCATATTAGTTGTCTCAACTAGATCCACTATATCCATGAGAAATTCTACTTGTTGAGCATAAATTTTGATAGCCTTCAATACTATATCTTGAAATTCCATTGGTTATATGGTTGGAATTATGGGTGCATAATCCTCAACTAAATTTCTTCTTAGGGATACTAGGTCAACAGGATAGTCTCCAGGAATTTTAATTTGAGTATGAGCCTTTTCTCAATCCCAAAGTTCTCCCACATATCCTTCAAGGATTTTTTCTCTCTAATGGTTGTTTGTAAGAGATACTCAAATGTGTTAGTCCTATGAGTAACCCAAGTGTATTTCATACCATTTGCAATTTCTTAATAATGGCCATGGGGATCATACAACCTCCAACTAAGTTCTAGGAATTTGTACTCATCCATTCTCCATATCCCTTTTAACAAGCTAGGATATTATTTGAAAACATATGTGCCCATATTATAGGGGATGTTAAACTAGGGGACTCTTCTCATCTTCTTACCAACCCTTATTTTGGTCTTTTCTACAATTTTTTTGTAAATTTCTAAGGCAACTATAGAGAGAGGGCAATATGATGGGAGCATTTTTGGGAGATCATGGTCCCATATAGTCTGATGTGGGTAAAAATCTTAATAATGAAAAATTCTCCTACTTTGTTTTCATGCAAAAAAAATATAGTCCCTTTACCATTCTACTAAGTGAGAAACCTATCACAACCCTCCTTGGTAGTAATAATCCTACAAATTGGGCTATATAATGAAAATGATATTTAATGCTTAGTCTTGTGGCTTTAATGGTTATATATTTTAGATATTGTATCCATTTTGCTTAATAATATGGTACTAATGATGCATTGCTTGATTGTAGGATTAGGTATTCTCATGTGTGGACAAGAGTATTTACCATAGAAAAATGAGAGACCATGTTGAAGGGGAAATGGTGATCAAATGACTCAATGAAACATGAATGAATACCCTCTTTCATGTAGGTGCATTATTGATTTTCTTGTTCTATTGTTCATACCTTTGGGCCAAGAAAGTTGCTTGCAATGAGCCTCCTTAATATGAGTAGGTGATAGCTTGGGTCTATCTTAAATAAGGAGCCACTCATTTGGGGATAAAATAAAGGTACAAAGTAGTGAGATATTGCTTTGATTCTCCTTTACTTATGATTGTTTTTGTTTTCTCTTTTCTTGGACTAATAGATTTAATCTTGTGATTGCTCTTTTATTTAAGAGAAAAAAATGATTATTCTTTGGATTGCTATGTTTGTTTCTAATGTTAATCAATAGAAAGATTAATGTTGGAATCAATATAATGTAAGCTTTATCAAAAGAAATATTAAAGTTGTACTAATGATAGATTTTTAATTAATCAACTGAAATATTAATCTAATGTTAGTTTTATTTAGAGAAAGATTTAAACTATAATAATATTATATTAAATGATTAATCTATATTAGATTATTCAAAATAAAAGACTAAAGCTATACTAATATTAGTTTTCTTCTAAATAAATTAACCTAATATTAGTTAAATTTATAAAAGTATTGATTTACTATTAATCACTTATTAGCGAATAATGTTTTAATCTGAGTAATAGATTTAATTGAAGTATTTTCTATGCAATTTAGATGTTGCTTTTTATTTCTCCTTTTTTTAAGGAGCATCATGGCATGTAGGGATACCTTCCTTCTTTAGGAGGGCTTACATTGCATTAATTATAAGAGGTGCCACCCTTGATCATGATTTATTTACTCTCCATTGTAGCTGTATTTATGAAAAATTATGTGAGATGTCTTGGAGGGTAGTGGAACCATCTTCTGGAGTCGCTTGTTACTATGTCCTTATCCTATATAATAAGGTAGGCTGATGTTTGGTATTGCCATAATAGAGGAGCATATTATAAGAGCATGCATACAAGGAAGGATAATTCAGTGTGGAGTGTGAAAAGGCATTGGAAAAACTTCTTTTTCCCTACTCTTGTTGGTTTAGGTAATGCTCGTTACTTGTAGCCTAGCTTCTCAAGTATATGAGCACTCATACATTTACTTTTCTTGTTGTGGACTAATTTTTTTTGCTTAGAGATGGCTTCTATGATTTTTTTTGCTCTAATTAGATGGTCTTAATGGAGGAAAGACTCTCCTTGAGCTACTATGAAGGCCTCATTTTCTTGGAATGATTTTTCTTGAATAGGATAGGGCTTTGAAAGAGGCACCAAAGGAACGATTTCTTCATATGTTTTCTGGTTTCCTAGTAGTTACCTTAAGCACCTTTGATAGCTTTGGCATCAAGAATAGATGCGTTGGTGTGTTGTAGAATCCTTTTATCCTTTTGGCCCATGCTTATAAGTAATTAAATTAATGGTGCTTTTACCTTGTGTGTGTGTTGATCTACTTTAAGCCTAGTTTTTGAGAAGTAATGTCAGGTTTTGTTATGTTGTCAATTGTCTCTTGTTTGATTCTTGGCACGCAGGTAGATGTGTTTTATTTAGGTTTTCCATTTTTTCTATGGATAGTTTCATCTAGTATTTTATGAGAGTCTCAAGATTAGATGTCGGTAGGGCATGCAAAGTAGATTTGAAGCTTATATTTCTTAGATTTTGAATAATCTAATGATAGTTATTTTGGGAATGAATCTAACTAACGAATCATATATTTCTTAGATTTTAAATAATATAACAATAGCTAATTTGGGAATGAATCTAACTAATGAAGCGTATATTTCTTATATTTTAAATAATCTAATGATAGTTATTTAGGGAATGAATCTAACTAATGAAGCTTTTATTCCTTAGATTTTAAATAATCTAATGATAGTTAGTTCAGGAATGAATCTAACTAATGAAGATTTTATTCTTAGATTTTAAATAATATAATGATAGTTAGTTTGGGAATGAATCTAACTAATGAGCTTTTATTCCTTTTATTTTAAATAATCTAATGATAGTTAGTTTAGGAATTAATCTAACTAATGAGATTTTTATTCTTAGATTTTAATTAATCTAATGATAATTAGTTCAAAAATGAATCTGACTAATGATGATTTTAATTAATCTAAGGTAGATCAGTTGGGTAGAAATCCAACTAAGGAATTGTAATCCTTAGATTTCCAATCTAAAGATAATATTACTCTTTAATCTAATAGAAGTTTAGTTGGAAATGAATCCATATAATTTTTACTTTGAGATAGACCATTTTGGAAAATAGTTTTCCACCATCTCTTTTCTTTGGAATAATAATGTAATCTGAAGATAGAATAATTTGGCAATGAATCCAACTTTTGATTGTATGTTGATGGATTACTTTCATGTTAACTTAGTTTTGGATGCCAACCTATGGAAGAGATATTCTATTTTAAATTGGGAAATTACATAGTCAAATGATGGACTAATGATGAGTTATTTTTATAGCATATTTGGAGAAAATATATTGGGAAAGGAGTATGGGCTCCTTTTGTTTTATTTTCTTATTGAATTAATTGTTAGCATGTTTTGGGAAAATGGATATTTGGGAAAAATATCTTGGGAAATGAGTATGGGCTCCTTTTTTTATTTTCTTAATGAATGAATTTTCAGCATGTTTTGGGATATGGATATTTGGGGAAAATATCTTAGGAAAGGAGTAGGGGCTCCTTTTGTTTCATTTGTTTAATGAATGAATTTATAGAATGCTTTTAGAAAATAGATAATTGTAAAAAATATCTTGGGAAGGCAGTATGGGCTTCCTTGTGATTGCATCTTGATTAATTATACTTGAATGTGATATTTGTGGAAATTTTTTGGAATAGAAGTATGGGCTTATTTGATTATGCTTGAATCAAATTGTTGTCAATTTTGGGTTTGAGATCCTAGCTTCTTGTCTATGAGTTGTCATTGATGTCAAAATGAAATGGCATTAATGTTAAGAGGATGTGTTGGCTTCAAAGGTGGAAGATTCCAAGAGAATCCGGAGAGATTCCATTGGCAAGGGTTTTTCATTAAAACCAAGTTAAATGGTTTTTATTAAAACCAATGGAGGTTCTCTTTATTATTTATTTAATTATTATTTAAAACCCTTCAAGGTTTTAATTAAATAATTATTTAATTAATTAAGGGAGAAATTATTTTTAATTTATTAAAAATACTTAAGGGTTTTTAAACCCTTTAGAAAGCAAATTTCGATTAAATTCGAAATTACTTTTCTTTGCAGCTGACGTGTTCTAAAGTCCACGTATGGACTATAAATATGAGAAGGTTCCTAAGGTTAAACCTACTTGGAAAATCAAAGGCAATTAATTGGTTTGGTTGCGATCGAATGTTCTATTTACACTACAAAAGAGGAGAGCTCATGGTTTGAAAAGCTTTCGAAAAGCTTGACTATTTATGTGGAAGGAAGTCCGTCTTGGACTTCGTAAGCCCCTTGTGGGCTAGTGGCAGCGAAGGATGCATTTGGGCCTTGCGTAGGCATAGTTCTACGTTTCGATCCCCGCGGAGGGAGCTGTACATGGATTAGTCACGTTTTTATTAAAACGTGTTTTGTGCCACAAATTTTGGATTCTTCAAGGGCAACCATTATAAGTTTGAGGGTTGTGTGTGGTGACAGCTTTAAGGATCAATTTTCTTCTACTCCAAAAAGGTATGGGCACATTTTTCTTATTAGTATGATTGGTGTATGTTTTTTTATGAAATAAGGTTGGAGTGAAAATGTTTTCAACTAGGTTTCCTTTGGTTGGGTGTAAATCCTATTTTCTGGTTTGTTGAAGACTACTTATGCATTGTTATCCTTAAGGAGAGTTTTTGGTGAATGCATAATTTTTGGTTTGAGATAGTGGAAGATTTGTGCACTAGGGTTTATATTTGTGAGTCTAGCTACTTGAATTGAGTTGGTGGAACCCTTGGTTGGCTATTTTGAGTTTGATGGTTGAGTTGCTTCCATAGAGGTTGTTTGATCAAGTTATTGCTTTACTTGATTCATGATATTGGGCTTACTCCATTGAGTTGATTTGAGCAAGTTATTCTTTGCATTTGGTGATATTGTGTTGGTGGTTGTTTTGTTCAAATATATTTGGAGGGAAAAGGATTTCTACTTGTTTCCTTTTCTTGTGATGATTGGTTGAATGCTTCAAGATTGATGTTGAGTTGAATGGTGTTGGTTGACTAAACCTTGTTTGATGAGCATTGTTGTTGAAACCCTAATTGATGGTGAAAAGAACATGAGTATCATTATTATGTGATTCTTTGCATAGTTGGCAATTTTTGGGGTTTCATGTTCTTGAAAGAAAACATTCTATCCTATCCATTTTAGATATTGAGTTGAGTTTTTAGATTTGAGATTGAGATTGAGCTGAGTTGATTTGAGTTGAGTTTTGAGATTAGGATTTGAGTATAGAACATATTGAGTCTCTAACAATTCTCTTTATGCTTCTATGAGTTTGAAAAATCACATTGGGTCTCTAAAAATTCACTTTGTGATTTCCTACTAAGAAAGTTTTTCTTGGTGAGCTTGCTGAGTTTTTGGATAGGTTTCGGTGGGGACTTGTGAGCAATTTTTGGACAGGTTTCGATGGGGACTTGTGAGCAGATTTGGACAGGTCCTAGCAGAGGACTTGTGAGCTGAGTTTGATAGTTCTATCAAAGAACTTGAGGACAGAGGTGCATTGGTTCTATGAGAAGAACCTGAGGACATATTTGGCAAGTCTTTGAGAAGGCTTGTATGTAGAGGATTGATTTGTTCAAGAGTTGGACAGATCTGATAGACAGAGGAAGACTTGTACTAGACCGACTGACTATGTTTGGTACAGTTTGCTGAGCTACTGTGGACGTGATCATAGAAGGTAGAGGTCTCTTAGGCTAAGAATTGAGGATAGGAGGTCTTCGGTGGAAAGGAGTTCCACGTGCTGGCAAGAGGTAGAGGTAGTTGATCTTCTGAGGGATCATTTCCAGAGTAGAGGGGAAGGTATATCCTTTGAGCAGAGGCTCATAAATTCTGATTGGGGGAAGGTATCTCCTTTGGGCCGAGGCTCATAAACATTGTAATTGGGAAGGACTCCCAAAGAACCTTGAGATAACTTTTAGAGAAAAGTTTTGTGGATGTAGCCCAACCATTTTGGGTGAACCACGTTAAAAATGGGTCTTCAATGTGTGATGCTTTTTATCTTGATTAATGTTGTGTTGATGCCACTACTATCTAAAGTTAAAATTATTAATTGGTTAAGTCTTATACTGTTCACCCCCCTCTCAATATAAGTCCATGTTCTTCAATTGGTATCGGAGCAGGTCTCTCCAGAAAGAGCCTAACGACTTGGAGAAGGATCTATCAGAGGAACATACAGATTCAGAAAGAGATGAAGAGTTTGAGTTTGATCTCAAAGGTGAATTCTTCTTGGCTTTGAGAAAGCTTGAGAAATTCAGGGAAGAGAATTTTGTTCTCAAGCATCAATGTCAGGAAGAAGAGATAGCAAGATCAGAATTGTCTCAAAGTGTTATAGACTTCAAAATTCTAGCTGAAGAAGGGAAGAAGGTTGAACAGGTTCTGACAGAGGCTCTCAAAGAAAAGGAAGCTAGTTGTGAGAAACTAGAAGAAGATATTATGTCTCTTAGAGTGAAGTTGGAACAGTTGGCTCTTAGATAGAATACTCCGTGTGAAAAGCAAAAGAAGGATGGTATCACCATTCATGAAATAGGGTCTTCGAGCAAGATCAATCTTCATCCTAAAGAGTGGTGGATTCCAATTGGTCACAAGAAGAACAATCATCCAAGGCATCAAAACAAGTTACATAATACTTTCCATGGCTATTGTTTTTCCTGCAAGAAATTTGGTCATAAAGCTATGCATTGCAATAAGTCTTTGAATAGCCATAGTAAGGAAAATGTTAACTCTTTTGCACCTCTTATGAATAAAAATGTCATGTGTTACAAGTGCAAGAATTTTGGGCATATAGCAAGGATGTGCGGTTTGGATAGATCTAGCCTTGAGTTCACTAAAAAGAGAAATGAGATCAAATCTAAGTCAATGATAGTTCAAACTGCTTTTCATGCTCAAGACAAAGTAGAAAAATGGTATCTTGATAGTGGTTGTTCAAAACATATGACTGGTGAAAAGGAAAATTTTTTGGTCTTAAAAGAAACAAACAGAGGAACAATCAGTTTTGGAGATAACAGGTCAGCTAAAATCTGTGGTAAAGGGACTCTTAGTTTGGATGGGAAATCCAAAATAGAAAATGTGCTTTATGTAGAAGGCCTAAGACATAATCTTCTAAGTGTGAGTCAACTTTGTGATCAAGGGCACATAGTATCTTTCTTTTCGGATAGATGTGAGATAAGTAAAGAAAAAAATGGAAAACTCATTGCTAGTGCTACAAGGACTCCAAACAATCTTTACATGCTAAGTGAGATAAAAAAGGAAAAGTGTTTTCTAACTCAAGAAGATGAGAGTTGGTTATGGCATAAAATATTGGGGCATTTGAGCTTTGATAATCTTGTCAATATTAGTAACAAGGAAGCAGTTAGAGACTTGCCCAAAATAAAAAGGCCCCATAACATCATTTGCGGTCCTTGTCAACATGGAAAACAGAACCAGAACCAGTTTCAAATCAAAAGGGTATACTTCTTCAAAACCATTGGATCTTATTCATACCGATTTATGTGGCCCTACCGAACTCGGAGCATTCGGGGAGAAAGCTACTTCATGCTTGTTTATAGATGATTATTCTAGAATGACTTGGGTTACTTTTCTCAAAGAAAAATCTGAAGCTTTTGAAAAATTTAAAGCTTTCAAAGAAATGATTGAAAATGAGACTGACAAGAGAATCAAATGCTTAAGATCGGATAGAGGAGGAGAGTTCACTTCAAATGAATTTGTGGAATACCGTGAGCAACAAGGAATCAAAAGAGAATATTCGAGCAAGAAGAACTCCTCAACAAAATGGAGTTGTTGAAAGGAAAAATAGAACTATTGAAAATATGGCTAGAGCTATGTTAAATGAGTCAAAACTTTTAGATGGCTTTTGGAAAGAGGCAGTCAGTACAACAGTCTACATTATCACTAGGGCCCAACTTAGAGTCAATCATCATAAAACTCCTTATGAGTTGTGGAAAGGAAGACCAACTACAGTAAAATACTTCAAAGTGTTTGGGAGTAAGTGCTTCATTAGAAGGGAAGATCAGAATTTGGGTAAGTTTGATCCTAGGTGTGATGAGGGAATCTTTCTTGGATATTCCAACAGAAGTAAGGCCTACAGATGCTTCAACAAAATAACTCATACGGTTGTAGAGAGCATAAATGTAACAGATTGATGAAAATACAGGGATAAGAGAACCAGTCAAGGAACTCAGTGATGAAATTTGTCAAGAAGAATTCAGAGAGGTTTCAGATGAAGAAGATGAAAGACAACAACTGCTTCCCAAAACTCCTTCATGATATGTTCAGAAACATCATCCCAAATATTTGATCATTGGTGATCCAAATAGCAGGAAAACAAGAAGAAGATTCATTCCTTCACATGATTCTACAAATGTTTCATTATTATCTCGGATTGAGCCAAAATATTTCAGTGAAGCATGTGCGGATAAGTTTTGGGTAAAAGCAATGGATGAAGAGCTAAATCAAATAGAGAAAAGTGAAACTTGGGAATTGGTTCCAAGACCTAAGGACAAGAATGTCATTGGCACAAAATGGATATTCAAAAATAAACTCAATGAGGATGGAAAGATTGTCAGAAACAAAGCTAGGTTAGTCTGCAAAGGTTATGCTCAAGTAGAAGGTGTTGATTTCGAAGAGACGTTTGCTCTTGTTGCTCGTCTTGAAGCTATCAAAATGTTTTTGGCCCTTTCAAGCTTCAAATCATTCAAGGTATATCAAATGGATGTAAAGTCAGCTTTTCTAAATGGGGTATTGGTAGAAGAAGTCTACATAGAACAACCGAAAGGAGTGTCTCTCTCAGAATAGTCAGACTATGTGTGTAAACTAAAAAAGGCCTTGTATGGGTTAAAGCAAGCACCTAGGGCTTGGTACTCAAGACTTGATAGGTATCTTCATGAGCAAGGTTTCAGGAAAGGTGTGGCAGATAGCAATTTGTATATTAAGAATGAAGATGATGATATGTTGATTATGGTTGTCTATGTTGATGATATTATTTTTGGGGGAAATAATACTCATATGTGCAAAGTTTTTGCTAACACCATGCAGAAGGAATTTGAGATGTCTATGATTGGAGAGATGTCATTCTTTTTAGGTCTTCAGATTTCTCAATCAAAAGATGGTATATTTCTCTCTCAAGGAAAGTATATCAAAGAAATGTTGAAGAAATTTGGGATGATGGACAACAAACCAATGTGTACTCCAATGATTATAGGGTGCAAGATGAGTAAAGATGATGAATCTCCAGTGGCAGATCAGAGGTTGTATAGATCTATGATTGGTAGTTTATTATATATTACAGCTACCAGACCAGATATCATGTAGGCAGTTGGGTTAGTAGCAAGATTTTAGGTAGCTCCAAAAGATTCTCATGTTATAGCAATTAAGAGGATATTCATATATCTGAAGGGCACTATGGACTTTGGGCTTTGGTATCCCAAAGGTGATGATTTCACCCTCACAACTTATACAAATGCAGATTGGGCAGGCAGTATTGATGACAGGAAAAGCACTAGTGGTGGAGCATTCTTTTTGGGAAAGAGTTTGGTTTCTTGGCTAAGTAAGAAACAACCTTCAATTTCCTTATCTACGATAGAGGCTGAATACATAGCAGCAGTGGCTGGGTGTACACAGGTTTTATGGATGAAAACCACCTTGGAGGATTTCAAAGTCAAGTATGAACAACCCATCTCCATACTTTGTGATAATACAAGTGCCATAAGTATTTCCAAAAATCCGGTAATGCACTCAAGGACAAAGCATATTTCCATCAAGTATCACTTTCTAAGGGAGAAAGTGCAAGACAAGCAAGTCAAGGTAGAGTATGTGCCTACTAAAGAGCAGATTGCAGATATCTTCACCAAACCTCTTCCAAGAGATACGTTTGAGTATCTAAGGGAGAAATTGGGAGTTGTACTCCCACCCTAGAATTAAACACCTCAACAGGAGGTGGGGGAGGGACTAAGCTAAGAGGCTCATTCTTAGTCCCGAGCCCCAAAGGTGACCCTTTGCCATTGATGACAAAGGGGGAGAGATTTGAGTAAGGGGGAGAGCCTCAAGACAGGGGGAGCTGTTTATGTTGAGTTTCGATGTTGTTGAGAAGCATGGTTTGCCATCAATGACAAAGGGGGAGATTGTTGGCAATTTTGGGTTTGAGATCCTAGCTTCTTGTCTATGAGTTGTCATTGATGTCAAAAGGAAATGGCATTAATGTTAAGAGGATGTGTTGGCTTCAAAGGTGGAAGATTCCAAGAGAATCCGGAGAGATTCCATTGGCAAGGGTTTTTCATTAAAACCAAGTTAAATGGTTTTTATTAAAACCAATGGAGGTTCTCTTTATTATTTATTTAATTATTATTTAAAACCCTTCAAGGTTTTAATTAATTAATTATTTAATTAATTAAGGGAGAAATTATTTTTAATTTATTAAAAATACTTAGGGGTTTTTAAACCCTTTAGAAAGCAAATTTCGATTAAATTCAAAATTACTTTTCTTTGCAACCGACGTGTTCTAAAGTCCACGTATGGACTATAAATATGAGAAGGTTCCTAAGGTTAAACCCACTTGGAAAATCGAAGGCAATTAATTGGTTTGGCTACGATCGAATATTCTATTTACGTTGCGAAAGAGGAGAGCTCGTGGTTTGAAAAGCTTTCGAAAAGCTTGACCGTTTATGTGGAAGGAAGTCCGTCTTGGACTTCGTAAGCCCCTTGTGGGCTAGTGGCAGCGAAGGCTGCGTTTGGGCCTTGCATAGGCGGAGGTCTATGTTTCGATCCCCGCGGAGGGAGCTGTGCATGGATTAGTCACGTTTTTATTAAAACGTGTTTTGTGCCATGAATTTTGGATTCTTCAAGGGCAGCCATTATAAGTTTGAGGGTTGTGTGTGGTGACAGCTTTAAGGATCAATTTTCTTCTACTCCAAAAAGGTATGGGCACATTTTTCTTATGAGTATGATTGGTGTATGTTTTTTTCTGAAATAAGGTTGGAGTGAAAAGGTTTTCAACTAGGTTTCCTTTGGTTGGGTGTAAATCCTATTTTCTGGTTTGTTGAAGACTACTTATGCATTGTTATCCTTAAGGAGAGTTTTTGGTGAATGCATAATTTCTGGTTTGAGATAGTGGAAGCTTTGTGCACTAGGGTTTATATTTGTGAGTCTAGCTACTTGCATTGAGTTGGTGGAACCCTTGGTTGGCTGTTTTGAGTTTGATGGTTGAGTTGCTTCCATAGAGGTTGTTTGATCAAGTTATTGCTTTACTTGATTCATGATATTGGGCTTACTCCATTGAGTTGATTTGAGCAAGTTATTCTTTGCATTTGGTGATATTGTGTTGGTGGCTGTTTTGTTCAAATATATTTGGAGGGAAAATGATTTCTACTTGTTTCCTTTTCTTGTGATGATTGGTTGAATGCTTCAAGCTTGATGTTGATTTGAATGGTGTTGGTTGACTAAACCTTGTTTGATGAGCATTGTTGTTGAAACCCTAATTGATGGTGAAAAGAACATGAGTATCATTGTTATGTGATTCTTTGCATAGTTGGCAATTGTTGGGGTTTCATGTTCTTGAAAGAAAACATTCTATCCTATCCATTTCGGATATTGAGTTGGGTTTTCAGATTTGAGATTGAGATTGAGCTGAGTTGATTTGAGTTGAGTTTTGAGATTGGGATTTGAGTATAGAACATATTGAGTCTCTAACAATTCTCTTTATGCTTCTATGAGTTTGAAAAATCACATTGGGTCTCTAACAATTCACTTTGTGATTTCCTACTAAGAAAGTTTTTCTTGGTGAGCTTGCTGAGTTTTTGGACAGGTTCTAGTGGGGACTTGTGAGCAATTTTTGGACAGGTTTCGATGGGGACTTGTGAGCAGATTTGGACAGGTCCTAGCAGAGGACTTGTGAGATGAGTTTGATAGTTCTATCAGAGAACTTGAGGATAGAGGTGCATTGGTTCTATGAGAAGAACTTGAGGACATATTTGGCAAGTCTTTGAGAAGGCTTGTATGTAGAGGATTGATTTGTTCAAGAGTTGGACAGATCTGACAGACAGAGGAAGACTTGTACTAGACCGACTGATTGTGTTTGGTATAGGTTGCTGAGCTGTTGTGGACGTGATCATAGAAGGCAGAGGTCTCTTAGGCTAAGCATTGAGGATAGGAGGTCTTCGATGGAAAGGAGTTCCACGTGCTGGCAAGAGGTAGAGGCAATTGATCTTCCGAGGGATCATTTCCAGAGTAGAGGGGAAGGTATCTCCTTTGAGCAGAGGCTCATAAATTCTGATTGGGGGAAGGTATCTCCTTTTGGCCGAGGCTCATAAACATTGTAATTGGGAAGGACTCCCAAAGAATCTTGAGATAACTTTTAGAGAAAAGTTTTGTGGATGTAGCCCAACCATTTTGGGTGAACCACGTTAAAAATGGGTCTTCAATGTGTGATGCTTTCTGTCTTGATTAATGTTGTGTTGATGCCACTGCTATCTAAAGTTAAAATTATTAATTGGTTAAGTCTTATACTATTCACCCCCCCTCTCAGTATAAGTCCATGTTCTTCACAAATAGACTACATTCATACCTGCATATGAGTTGTTATGATCCCTACCTTGTAAAAATAAATTGTGGAGGCCAAATAAGGAAGATGGCTCAGATCATGCCAAGATTTATTTTTAAGATTCTCTTGTTGCTTAGCAAGCCACTCTTGAAAAAGAGGATTTATTGTATTTGAAACAACGATTATTTTTGTAAAAAGGACCTTTGGATGAATGATTATATGGTGTTATTATTGATAATGGATCTTGTATATCTTAGCCATATTTTATTTAATACACATGGTTTGAATGATTAATTAATGCAAGAATGTGGTATTTAATATTACTTTCATCATGGTTATTGTTGGAAATATGAGCAGGTTTTATTGTCATTGATGTAAAGAAGATGATGACCAAGTTTTATTGTCATCCATGTATTCATGTCCGAGTTTAGTTTTCAAGAATGATGTCCAAGTTTCATTAATGTCCTCCAATGGTTTTTATAAAAAGGCAAAGAAGAAGGTTTAAATGAAAAATAATATTATAATATTTAAGGATACAGGTTGGGTTTAAGAAAAACAAGGGCCAAGGATTTATCACATTTTAAATCTCCTAAAAATCCATGTGGCAGATTTTGAGGACTAAGGTTTAATTATTTAATTTTAAATATTTTAACCCTAAGGTTAAAATTTAAAATTAAATAATAATAATTCAAGGCGCTAAAGTTAAAATATAAAATTTGAAAATAATTTCGAATTCCAAATATCCACCGACGTGGTGAAGCACATTGCATACAATATAAATAGGGAAAAAATTTTATTTCAAAAGTCATCCATGTGATTAATTCCCAGGTTATCTAAGGAAATCAAGCACCGAATTGGAAGTAATTTCACGTGTTTTAAAATGTGATTAGGCAAAGATAAAGGACAAGGTGAAGTGGAGCACAAAAATAAACCCAACACACCAAGTAGCACAGGTGGCAACCAAGGGTTGTTTATAAGGCATTAGTGGAACGCGAGATCATGGGTTCAATTCTTGCGGTCGCATTTTGCTGAAGGGAAAGCATTTTTTTTGTGCTAAGTAGAAGGGCAAGGTTGATAAGCAATAGGGCACACTTTGGTTTCTCGTGAGGGAATGTAGCCCAAGCAGTGAATGTGCTAGGTTCTAAGGTGCTTGGAGAGGCAATGTGGGGTGTTAGAATCTCACCAAGTGCAATTTTGTTGAGGTGGAATTAAAACAAGGTATGCACTTATGGTTTAATTTTTAAAAGGATTTAAATGTGAGGAAATTGCATTGCGCGAAGTTTACAAAGGAGGTTTGAAATATTTTAAAGAGGGAGATATAATTTTTATAAAATTAAAATATTATATTTTTTATTTTGATGGTTAGAGTTTAGTAGGAGTGACAAGGTATTCAAAGAACATTATATTTTATTTTGAAAGGTTACAGATTTGTGTGAGCTTTTGTGGAAGCTTACAAAGTAGATTTGAGACAAGTCTTGCTAAAGACTTGTACAATATTTGAGACTTTTGCTAGACCAATGGATAGTGTTTAGTGCAAATTTGAGAAAGAGATTGAGCAAATTTATGCAGGGCAGAGGACAATGTTTAGTACAGATCTAAAACAGAGATAGAGCAGAGTAAGATCAGGCTTTGGAGGTGATAGAGCAGAGGACAATAGTCTCTAGTGGATAGAAATCCATTAGCCAGGGCAGTGAGGATCTAGATCTTCTGAGTGAGGACAAAGGTCTTAAGTGGAGAGAGATCCACCAACCAATGCAGTGGAGGCAGTAGTCTTTTAGAGGATCACCAACCATAGCAGAGGAGAAGGAGTTCTCTTGTGGATAGATATCCATAAACTTGATTAGGGGATTGGTGTCTCCTTTGGATAGAGATCCATAAATATTGTAATAGGGAAGGATTCCCAAGAAATTTATTGAGAAAATTGAAGTGAAAATATTTTCTCCATGGAGTAGCCCACATTGGGTGAACCACATTAAATCATGTCTCTCATGTGTGTGATGCTTTATGTATTGTTTACTACTTTTATATTGCTGATGTTATCATATGGATTAAAAAGCAAAAAAAATTATCTTTTACTACTCACCCCCCTCTTAGTATAATCACATGTTCTTCAATTGGTATCAGAGTGGATCTCTCCATGAAAAGACTAAAAACTTGGAGGAAGATCCATTAGAAACACACATGAATTCATAGAATGAAGAAGAGACCATGTTTGAAATAAAAGAGGAATTCTTTGCTACTCTCAAGAACTTAGAAAATATTAGAAAGAAGAAATCAAGTTTGAAATATCAAATTCAAGAGGGTGAAGAAGAAAATATGGAACTTCTACAGAGTCTCACAGAACTCAAAATAAAGGTAGAAGAAGGAAAGAAAATTGAACAGGATATGACATATCTATTAAGAGCAAGAGAAATAGAATGTGAAAGATTAGAAGCAAAAATTGTTTAAGGAATGAAGTTGAAAAGACCAAATTACAACAAGATATAAAGTTGGGGAAACAGAGAGAGGATTCAAGCCTTCAATAAGTAGATGCACCAAACAAATATGCTTAGTGACTCATACTCAGAAAGGATAAGACATCAGAAAAGAAGAAAGCAAAGAATAACCATTGACAAAAGTTAATCACAACAAAAGGAGGAGCACTCGATCGTAATTTCGAAGGTATTCAAATAGGTTACATAATATCTTCCATGGCTATTGTTTTTCATGTAAAAAATATGGTCATAGCATCGTACATTGTATTGGTTATGTTAAAATTGATGTCAATAAAAATTTCAATTCTTTTGCACCTCTTATGAATAATGATGTCATAAGTTATAAGTGCAATAATATTGGGCACAAGGCTAGATGGTGTAAATTGGTATTGCCTGAGACAAGTAAAAATAATACAACTTCAACAATTAGGAAAGAGAGAAAAGGGCATGATAAAGTTAGATCAATGTTAGTACAAACAGCTCTTCATGTTCAGGATAAGGGAAAACAATGGTATCTTGATAGTGGATGTTCTAGTCACATGACAGGAGACAAAATTAAATTTCTAGTACTCAAAGAAATTGATGGAGGATCAGTAAGATTTTGTGATAATGGATAAGTAAAAATTTGTGGGAAAGGAACTCTGAGTTTAGATAATGGAAAAACAAAAATAGAGAATGTATTGTATGTCAAGGGGTTGAGGCACAATATACTAAGTGTGATCCAACTTTATGATCAAGGGCACATGGTTACTTTTCATCCAAGTAGGTGTGAGATTAGAGAGGCTAAAACTAGAAAACTTATTGCAAATACAAATAGAACTACAAAAAACCTCTACATGTTAAGTGAGATTAAAGGAGAAAAGTGTTTTCTATCACAAGAAGATGAGATTTGGTTGTGGCATAAAATAATGGGTTATTTGAACTTTGAAAACATAGTAAACATAAGCAAGAAGCTAGTTTTCAGGGTTTTCAGATATTTACCAAAGCCAAAAAGGTCTCAAAACATAATTTGTTCACAATGTCAGCATGGGAAGCAAACTAGAACAAGTTTCAAGTCGAAAGGATTTATGTCATCTAAGCCATTGAAGCTAGTGCACACTAACCTATGTGCTCCTACAAGGACAAAGAGTTTACAAGGTGAAAGTTACTTTATATTATTTATAGATGATTATTCTAGAATGATTTGGGTAGCCTTCCTGAAAGAAAATTCAAAAGCTCTTGAGAAGTTTAAAGCTTTTAAAAAGTTAGTGTAAAATGAAACAGCTAATAGGATTAAGAGTTTAAGATCAGACAGAGGAGAATTTACCTCAAATGAATTCATAGAAGTTTGTGAACAACATGGGATAAAAAGAGAATATTCAGTAGTAAAGAACTCCTCATTAAAAAATGGAGTAGTTAAAAGGAAAAACATGATAGTTGAAAATATGGCTAGAGCTATGTTAAAGGAGTCTAAGACTTTAGATGGTTTTTAGAAAGAGATAGTGCATACAACAACATATATCATAAATAGAGCCCAAGTAAGAGTAAATCATAACAAAACTCCATATGAGTTCTGGAAAGGAAGACCAACCACTATAAAGTATTTTAGAATTTTTGGAAGCAAATGTTATATAATACGGGAAGAGAAAAATTTGGGTAAATTTGACCCAAGATGTGATGAAGGTATTTTTCTAGGCTATTACACAAAGAGCAAGGCCTATAGATGCTATAACAAAAGGACACATACTATTATAGAAAGTATAAATGTAATAGTTGATGAGAAGATAGGATCAAGAGAACCAGTTCAAGAAATTGTATACCAAGAAGATGAAAGTTGTCAAGAAGAGTTAGGTAAAGAATCAGAAGAAGAAGAAACACAAAGACTTCTTCCTAAAACTCTATCCAAGTATGTACAGAAACATCATCCAAGGGATCTAATCATTGGGAATCCAGATTAGAGACATACAAGGAGAAGGGTAATAGCATCAAATCAACAAGTAAATTTTTCTTTGTTATCCAAAATTAAGCCAAAATATTTCAATGAAGCAAGTGAAGATGAATTTTGGATTAAGACAATGAATGAGAAAGTAGATCAGATGGAGAAAAGTAATACTTGAGAAATTTTCCCATGGCCAAAATATAAGAATGTGATTGGTAATAAATAGGTATTCAAAAATAATTTAAATGAAGATGGTCAAGTATTTATAAATAAAGCAAGATTAGTATGCGAAGGTTATGCACAGGTAGAGGGAATTGATTTTGATGAGACATTTGCTCCAATTGCATGTATTGAAGCTATAAGAATGTTCTTATCTTTCTCAAGATTCAAAAACTTCTAAGTATATCATATGGATGTTAAATCAGCATTCCTAAATGATGTTTTGGAAGAAGAGGTTTATATTGAGCATCCAGATAAATTCAACTTAATTGGTAAATTAGACTATGTATGCAAATTGAAGAAGACACTTTATGGACTAAAATAAGATCCTAGAGCTTGGTACTATTGGAAATATGTTGAATATTTTCCATGTTATTCTGGTGGGGTTAACACTAAAAGGTACTGGAGAACTAGGTTCGAAATACCGCAGGTTCGGGGTCAAGTGAGGCCCAAAATAGGGGTTCGATGGTAGTAGCCCTCCGAAAAGTAGGGGTTCAGGGGTAGCATCCCCCGACCATTATTTTAGGATTTTAAGATATTTTTAGACCCATATGGACTTTTAGGATTACTATATTTGAACTCTTGCTTTTTACCCATGATATTGTAAAATATGTGCATGTGCCTATGTTATATATATTGAACTTGCATTAGGGTTTGGAGAGAGACTGAAGGAGAATATTATTGTATTGGAGATGGTCAAGTTAATGCAATAATAAGATAATACTATGTTGGTTTTCCCAGTTGAGGGTTTCTAGGATAAATATTGTGTAATGTGTGAATCTGCCATCTTCTTCCTTTGATTCTGCAATTATTGCTTTTCTAGTTTTAGCTTATTGGAGCTCTTTATTTCTCTTCAAGTAATCAATATTGGATAAATATCTTTAGGAATAGGGTTTTAGAAAAGGAATAGTGGACAATAACTTATACATAAAAAATGAAGGGAATGACTTACTAATTGTGGTTGTTTATGTTGAGCATATCATTTTTGGAGGTAAAAATGGTAAGATGTGTTAGAAATTTTCAAATAGAATGCAAAATGAATTTGAAATATCAATGCTTTGTGAGTTGCCCTTTTTTCTTGGACTTCAGATCTCACAATCAGAGAAGGGTGTATTTCTTTTACAAACCAAGTAGATAAAAGAGATGCTAAATA
Organism: Wollemia nobilis; assembly: GCA_028583015.1. Classification (NCBI taxonomy): domain Eukaryota; kingdom Viridiplantae; phylum Streptophyta; class Pinopsida; order Araucariales; family Araucariaceae; genus Wollemia; species Wollemia nobilis. Next base: position 11,059,019 of record JAQPPZ010016934.1, read on the forward strand.
AATTCAAGTTAGAATATTGCAAACCAGTAAGCACCCCCATGGTTATAGGATGCATGTTAAGTAAATATGATGAATATCTAGAGGTAAATCAGAAATTATACAGATCTATGATTGGTAGCTTATTGTATGTCACAACTACAAGACCATATATCATGCAAGTAGTGGGATTAGTGGTAAGGTTTCATGCAAGCACCCAAGGAGACACATGTAGTAGTAGTAAAGAGGATTCTTAGCTATCTAAAAGGGACTATAGATTTTGGGCTTTGGTATCCCAAAAGTGATAGCTTCACTCTTATAGATTATACAGATGCAAATTCGGTTGGCAGCATTGATGACAAAAAAAGTACAAGTTGAGGAACATTATTTCTTGGAGACTATTTAGTCTCTTGGTTAAGTAAGAAACGAGTATCAGTATCCTTATCCATAGCAGAGGCAGAATATATTGTAGAAGTTGCTTGTTGTACACAGGTTTTATGGATAAAGTGAACTTTTGAGGACTTCAAAATAAAGCATGATCACCCTATTCCCATATTGTGTGATAATACAAGTGCTATAAATGTCTCAAATAATCTAATGATGCACTCCAGAACAAAATGCATTTTGATTAAGTATAATTTTTTGAGAGAGTAAGTGATAGATAAGCAAGTCAGGTTGGAATATGTTACTACAAAGGAGCAGATTATAGATATTTTCACTAAGCCACTTCTGAAAGAGACTTTTGAGTATCTTTGAGAAAAATTGGTAGTAGATATACTCCCACCCCAAAAGTAACCACCTCAAAATAGGAGGTGGGGGAGGGGCTAAGATAAGAGTCTCATTCTTAGCCCCAAGCCCCAAAGGTGGCCCTTTTCCATTGATGACAAAGGGGGAGATATTTGAGTTAGGGGGAGAGCATTCAATCAAGGGGAGCAGTTTCTCAGGGGGAGTAGAACAAAAAAAGATAAAGGAAATGGTAAAAGGAAAATGGGTTACCATCAATTAAAAAGGGGGATATTATTGGAAATATGAGCAAGTTTTGTTGTCATTGATATCAATAATATGATGACCAAGTTTTATTGTCATCCATGTATTCATTTCCAGGTTTCGTTGTCAAGAATGGTGTTTGAGTTTCGTTTATGCCCCCCAGTGGTTTTTTCTAAAAAGGCAAAGAAGAAGGTTTAAATGAAAAATAATATTATAATATTTAAGGATACAGGTTGGGTTTAAGAAAAACAAGGGCCAAGGAGTTATCACATTTTAAATCTCCTAAAAAACCCATATGACAGATTTTGAGGACTAAGGTTTAATTATTTAATTTTAAATATTTTAACCCTAAGGTTAAAATTTAAAATTTAATAATAATAATTCAAGGTGCTAAAGTTTAAAATATAAAATTCAAAATTAATTTCAAATTCCAAATATCCATCGACATGGTGAAGTTCATTGCATACAATATAAATAGGGCAAATTTTTTATTTCAAAAGTCATCCATGTGATTAATGCCCAAGTGATCTAAGGAAATCGAGCATCAAAGAGGAAGTAATTTTGCATGTGTTTTAAAATGTGATTGGGTAGAGATAAAGGACAAGGTGAAGTGGAGAATAAAAATAAACCCGACATGCTAGGTAGTGCAGGTGGCAACCAAGGGTTGCGTTAAGGCATTAGTGGAAATATGAGATCGCGGGTTTGATCCTCCTGGTCACATTTTGTTAAGGGAAAGCATTTCATTTTGTGCTAAGTGGAAGGGCAAGGTTGATAAGCGACAGGGCGCACTTTGGTTTCCCATGAGGGCACGTAGCCCAAGCAATGTATGTGCTAGGTGCTAAGGCACTTGGAGAGGCAAGGTGGGGTGTTCGAATCTTGTTGAATGCAATTTTGTTGAGGAGGCATTAAAAAGGTATGCGCTTATGGTTTAATTTTTAAAAGGTTTTATAGGTGAGGAAATTGCATTGCGTGAAGTTTACAAAGGAGGTTTGAAAGTTTGTTAAGAGGGAGATATAAGTTTTATAAAATTAAAATATTATATTTTGATTTTGATGGTTAGAGTTTAGTAGGAGTGATAAGGTATTCAAAGAACATTATATTTTATTTTGAAATAAAGTTTTATTGTGATAATTATTTGAGAGGAGTAATAAGGTGCATAAGGAAAATTAATTGTGGAAGTGGGTTATTTAATTTTTATAATCATTTTTTAAGTGTGGATATTATAAGGTGTAATTGAGATTTAATATTTTGTATGGTAAAATATTTTGAGGGAATATTTGAATGAAAATTTTGAGAAGTTTTTTGCTATCTAACCTTTGATATTGGCAAAGAGGTTGATTATGATTGAGACAGGTTTTGAGGTCAAATATTCTTCAAAACAAAAGGTATGGGCATATCATCCTTGTGAGTGAAATATTGTTGAATGTTGTGAAGTGCAAGTTGGAGTGAAAATGTTTTTTTTATAAGAATTTTTGGAAATGATTGAGTGAGTTTTCACATGCATGATTGGTGAATGTTTGTGAGGAAAATTGAGTGTGAAATTGAGAACTATCTTGAACTAGGGTTTGTGCAAGATCATGAGTATCATTTTTATGTGAGAGTTATTGGAAGCATTGTGAAACACTTGGTTAGGGTCTGTAAGCAAGTTGTGTTTTATTGTGTGAATGGTTGAGTGAAATTGGATGAGAATTATTGATTGAAAGAATTAGGGTGGTAGTTCAAGTTTTGTGAAACAAATTGTTCTCCATTCTAAATTAATTTGAAAAGAAGTTTGAAAGTGATAGAGTGATTTGTGAGTATGAAATATATTGAGTCTCTTACCATTCTATATATGTTTCTATGGTTAAACAAAATTTTGAGTGAAATTTGTTTGTGTGAGTGAAGAGGTTTTCTGTGAGAGATTGAGTTGAGTTGTGTCTGTAAGTTTTACAATTGATTTGAAAAAGCTTTTGTGAAAGCTTGTGAGTAGATTTGAGTAAGTCCTAGAATGGACTTAAGGATATATTTATGTGAGTTTTATGGAAGTTTACAAATCATATTTGATACAAGTATTGCTGAAGATTTGTTGTACAATATTTGAGACAAATATGGAGCAAATTTGTGCTAGACCGATGGACAGTGTTTAGTGTAGATTTGAGATAAATATTGAGCAGAGTTATGCAAGGTAGAGGATAGTTTTCAATATAGATTTGAGACAGAGACAGAGCAGAGTAAGAGTAGGCTTTGGAGGTGATAGAGCAGAGGATAGTATTCTTTAGTGGACATAGATCATTAGCCAAGGCAGTGAAGACAAAGGTCTTCTGAGTGAGGAAAAGGGTATTTAGTGGAGAGAGATCCACTAGCTAGTGCAGTGGAGGCAGTAGTCCTCTAGAGGATCACCAACCAAAGTAGAGGAGAAGGAGTTCTCCTGTGGATAGATATCCATGCCCTTGATTAGAGGATTGGTGTCTCCTTTGGAAAGAGATCCATAAATATTGTAATATGGAAGGATTTCCAAGAAATTTTTTGAAAAAATTTAAGTGAAAATATTTTCTTCGTGGAGTATCCCACATTGGGTGAACCATATTAAATCATGTCTCTCATGTGTGTGATTCTTTATGTAATGTTTAATTCTTTGATATTGTTGATTTTATCATATGGATTAAAAGGCAAAAAGTTTTATCTTATACTATGTTGGATATTTTGAGTCAAAGTTGTCATTGATGTCAAGGAATAAGCTATAGTTGATATAAAAGGTCAAAAGGAATAATGCAAGGGGTTGATTGAAAATATGTCATAATACTATTTTTATATTATGTGAGGCAAAAATAAAGGGTTTTTGTTAAAACCATGGTGGCAAAAATAAAGGATTTTTATTAAAACCATGGTGGCAAAATGATTTTTTATTAAATCATTATGAGCAACAAAAAAAATTTATTTAACCCCCAAGGAGGCTTTAATTTTTATAAAGCCAAAGGTTACAAAGTTAATTTATAAAATTTAAATTCTAAATAGAATTTAAATGATTTATAAATTAATTATGCATATTATGAAGGTGTCAAAGTTCAATTTTAATACATTGTCGATGTCCAAGAATTGGAAGGCAAAAGGTATTTAAAGCTTTGCCTAAGTTCAAAACCAAACATTCAAATTTTCTTCAATTATTTTTGTGCTAAAAATTGTGCTAAGATTCATAGAGAAAGTGCCAAGGAGAAGCGAACAAAAGGCTCGTGCATTCAATGATAAAGGAACACATCGAACACACTACGTGGCAAGAGGAGAAGGGAGCCAAGGACTCTAAAGGATTCAAAAAAATATTAAAGTGCCTTTTGTGCTTTTAATTGGCATGTGAGCGCTTGGATCACATTGCTAGAAAGCCGCAACCAAGGTACTAGCAAGGGAGAGAGTGCAAGATCAAATCCTGCAAAATGCGGAGCGGGAGATATAAAAAGGTTTTTATATTTTTGATTTAATTTCTAATTAAGTTGCTAAGGTTGTGGAGAGATAAGGGTTGTTAATAGAAATAAAAAATATTCTTTTCTTTGCTAAGTCTAGGGAGAGATAAGGGGTAAATTGGTTATGATATTTACCTAAGTGGTAAATGGAAATTTACTAGGGTAATATTATTTTTACCTTAGGGAATTAAAAATTGATTTATTGCATATATTTGGTAGAGTGACTTAATCAATTATTGTAATATTAAGAAGAGTAAGGTGTATTTGGTCAATTATTGTTGATGAATGATTTATTTAATATGGAGTAATAACATGTTTGTAAGTTTTGATATTTACATTGTATCTTTGAGAAAGCTTATCACCTTATAACTTCTTTGAGCTTGGCAAAGAAGTTTTTGTGGTTGTGGCAGATTTTTGAGGTTCCTTCATCATCAAGAAAAGGTATGGGAACATTCTTCCAAGTTGAGTTGATTGGTTAGTTTTCTGGAAAACAAGTTTGGAGTGAAAAGGACTTAAGTAGGTTTCCTTGTTGAGTGTTTTGATTTAATACTTCAAGGTTTTATGGAATAAAGAGTTATTATTTTTTTTGAAAATTTTGAAAAAACTTGTATTAGAACAAAGATCAATTACAATTTGGGAAGAGACTTTTCCCAGCCGAAGTCAGAGAGAACACATGCTTACAATAGTAAAAGAAGATTTGCAATGGAGCCAAATCTCTTGAACCATTAACTAGCTAACAGGGGGATCAGTTTGGTCTGTTGATGCAACTTGTTGTGATATCACAACATTATGTCCTTCTTCTCCTTTGGCTGTGAAAATGCAACATGTCATGACACTTTTCTCCTTTGGCCATGAAAATGCAACATGTCGCGATATCGTGACACTTTTCTCCTTTGACCGCAAAAATGCAACATGTTGCTATATCGCGACACTTTTCTCCTTTGGCCACGAAAATGCAACATGTCGCGATATCACAACACTTTTCTCCTTTGGCCACGAAAATGCAACATGTCGCGATATCGCGACACTTTTCTCCTTTGGCCGCAAAAATGCAACATGTCACGATATCGTGACACTTTTTCCTCCTTTGGTCGCGATGAAGCAACATGTCGCGATATCACGACACTTTTTCTCCTTGGGTAGCGGTGTTGCAACATGTGAAATCATGACACATTTTCCTGCTTTGGCCATGATGAAGCAACATGTCACGATATCACGACTCTTTTTCTCACTTGGTCGTGATGCTGCAACATGTCGCAAAACCGTGACACTATGTCTCTTTCGGCCACGATGAAGTAACATGTCGTGATATCGTGACACTTTTTCTCTTTCGGCCGTGACAAAGAAACATGTCACGATATCATGACACTTTTTCTCTCTTGGCCATGATGTTGCAACATGTCGTGAAATGGCAAAACTTTTTCTCTTTCGATCGCGACGAAGCAACATGTCGCGATATCGCGACATTTACCTCCTTTGCCCGCGATGAAGCAACATGTCACGAAATCGCAACACTTTTTCTCCTTTGGCCACGATGAAAAGGATTGAAAATACAACTAAGTGTTCTATTATTTACAATTCAATATATAGGCACTAATGGCCCAAAATACATAACCAACCCATGAAATCATGGATTTTATTCAATATGCTTAACCAAAAGCTACAAAGGTGCAAAGGAGAATGCACGTAAACTTCTAAGTTAAGAGAAATGAATATTGCTAACTAGAAGATCCATTTTAGCTATCTTGAAGTACACACTTCCTACTTTGAGTTCACACTTGCTAACTAACACTCTAAATGACAACTAGAAGACAACTAGTGCCCACAAGTGCATGTGAGAAGGAGACTCACTTACAATATGAATTTGCTAGAAATAAACTATGCAAACCTAGATAGGAACTACTAGAGGGGTCATATGAAATATATAACATCAATCCTCATCATGCCTCCCCACAATAGAAGCATTGGACTCCAATGCTTTCAGAAGAATAGGAAAGTCACGGGACATCTGATGAAAAGAAATCCAACGAGCCTGATGCGGCAGCTGTCCTCACCGAGCCATAAGATATGAGGTGGTAGACCCCTGGTGAGTCTGTCGATTCTTCGTGTCATAGATCTAATCTACATCCAATGGTAACTGAGCTTCAGGAACCACGTCCACAGGATGACTGATAGCTGGTGCAGTCTCCAATGTAGAGTCAAAGTACAACTTTAAGAGATTTACATTGACGACGTCATGAATTCCCAAGTGTGCAGGAAGATCAAGGCGGAAAGCATTCTCAAACACCTGCTAAAGAATAGTATAAGGCCCATAGTGAATTGGTTTGATTTTTCTATGAGTCTTATCAGTGAAACACCGCTTGTCAAGATGCAACCAAACTTTATCACCAACCTAAAATGGATGAGGAATTCGATGTCGATCCATGGCCTTTTTCTGTTGTCTGCTGTTGTGTCTTTGCAAAATCTCAACCACCTTTGATTGAAGATTGTGCAAGTGTTGAACAAATGAGTGTGCCTTGTCTTGCTCCTTCTAAAGATGTGAAGTGACAGGAGAAGGCAAAGACAAAGGTAACTCATAAGGGACCAAGGGCTGAAATCCCATACAAACTTCAAAGGGTGAATGACCTGTAGAAGAATGTAGGGCCCTATTATAGGCATGTTCAATATGCGTGAGACTCAAGTCCCACTTTGCTGATGAAGCGTGATGATAGATTCGCAAACTTTGCACAAGTGTACGGTTTACCACTTCGGTCTGCCCATCGGACTGCGGATGATAGGCGATAGAAAAGTTAAGGGAAACTCCCAAAATCTTCCACAAAGAATGCCAAAAGTGACCCACAAAGCGTGAATCATGATCCGAGATAATGCTGGTAGGTAGACCAAAGGAACGCCAAATGTTGTCAAAGAAAAATTGAGCTAAGTCTGATGCAGAACTTGTCTTGCGGCATGGAATAAACTTAGCCATTTTGTTGAATCTGTCAACCACCACGAACACACAATCATGTTGGCGCACTATCATAGGAAAACCACTAACCAAGTCCATGGAAATGCTTTCCCAAGGACGGGAAGGAATGGGCAAAGGCATGCCTAAGCCAAACTTCCTATTAGCTGGTTTTGAGCGACAACAAACTGCACACTGTTTGAGAAATCTCAACAGATCCCTCTGCATTTTAGGCCAATAGAAAAATTGTTGCAAATGATGAAGTGTTTTATGCTTCCCAAAGTGACCACCATAAAGTGTAGAATGAGCTTCCTTAATAAGTGACACTCTAGGATCACAAGGAACACAAACCTTGTCCAATTTGTAAAGAAGTCCTTTGATGTAGAAATCTTGGAAAGGACGCAAATTGGAAGAAGAAGGCTTACTCACTTGCTCAAATATTTTTCCAAAATCAGGATCCTGAGAATACTGATTAGGCCAAGTCTGAAATACCAAGTGTGAAGTGGACATAACTATTAAAGCAAGAGCAGCTGGAGGCCTACTCAAACAATCAGCAACAACATTACTCTTCCCCTTTTTGTACTTGATCACCAAGTGAAATTGTTGGAGGTAAGAGGCCCACTTCATATGTCTTGATTCTTCAATTTTACTTTGAGATTGTAAAAATTTGAGAGGCATATGATCAGTGTGTACTACTGTATCTTTTCCCAAAATATAGTGTCTCTAATACTTAATAGCTTGAACTAAAACATACAACTCCTTGTCATATGTAGAATAGTTCAACTTAGCAGCAGAAAAAGTTTCTAAATGATAAGCAACTGGATGACCATTTTTTTTGAGCACAGCTCCTAAGGCAACTTTAGAGGCATATGTTTCAATCTCAAAAGGTTGAGAAAGGTCGTGTAAATTTAACACAGTGTGCTGTACACGCTTCTTTTTGAGTTTCTCAAAGGCAACTTCTTGGCTTTTCTCCCAATGAAATGGAGTTTTGGACTTAGTGAGATAATGCAATGGAGCTGCAAGGGTGGAATATTGAGGAATGAACTTGCAATAAAAATTCGCAAGTCCTAGGAAACTCCTTAACTCAAGTGAGAGTTGTAGGAGGGGACCACTTAAGTAAAACATCAAATTTTATGGGATCTACCCGAATTCCACTCTCACTAATCACATAGCCAAGGTAAGAAACCGAAGTATTGCCAAAAGAACACTTGGAAGAATTGGCATATAATTGATTCTTCGCAAGAAGATCAAGGGTTTGCTGGATATGCCTAAGTTGTTCCTCCCAAGTTTTGGAGAAAATCAATATATCATCAAGATATATTATGACAAATTTGTCAAGGACTTCACGAAATACATCATTCATCAACCTCATGAAGGTTGCAGGAGCATTAGTAAGACCGAAGGGCATGACCAACCATTCAAAGAGGCCCATCTTCGTCTTGAAATTTGTCTTCCATGTATCCTCAGCTTGGATACGCACTTGATGATATCCACTTTTGAGATCTATTTTTGAAAATAACTTAGCTCCTTGAAGCTGATCTAATAAATCATCAATACGGGGTAAGGGATATCTATTCTTCACAAAAATTCTGTTCAAAGCACGAAAATCAATGCATAATCTCCAAGTGCCATATTTTTTAAGAACTAACAAAATAGGTGAGGCACAAGCGGAAGTACTTTCCTTAATGAAACCCTTATACAACAAATCTTCTATTTGCTTTTTTATTTCTTCATTTTGCAAAATAGATTGTCTATACATGGGAGCATTAGGAAGAGAAGAACCTGGAATTATTTCAATGTTGTGATTAATTGTGCGAATTGGAGGAAGAGACTTTGGCTCCTGAAATATGTGTGAATAACTTTGCAATATTTTATCCATTGAAGAGTGTTGCTTTGTAATGGATGTAGATGTAGAAGTGTTTTGAGAGCGAATGAAAATTAGAGCAACATCACCACCTTTCTTAATTACTCTTTTCGTTTGCTTGGAACTTAGAATGATATTAGGAGTGTTGGTGCTTTTAATGAGAAAGACCTTACCATCTTTTTGAAGTGTGTAGGTTCTTTTGAAAGCATCATAAAAAGCTCTCCTATCATACTGAAAAGGTTGTCCAAGCAAAATCCCACAACAATCCATAGGAGTCACATCACAAGTGACTTGATCTATGAAATGTGGGCCAAGTGCAAATTTTAAAGTGCAAGTGTGGGTGATTTCTGAGCCTCTTTCACTATACTTCCAACCCAAAGAACAAGTTTGAGTATGAGGCTCCATAGGTAACTTCAAATTCTCGACAATGGACCTCGCAATTAGATTTTTCTGCGAGCCATTATCCACTATACAATCAGTTGCAAAGTTATGAAGTAAGTGGGCTCGAGTGATGAACAAAGCATCACGAGCCCCTTCTGAAGAACTTACATTTACTAAGGTAACTTCATTAAGCTTACCTCTTAATTCCGTATATACTCTACTTTCTCCTACAGACTCAAGGGGACCCTTGGAAGCATCCTCCTCTTGAGTAGTAATTACTAAACTCTTCTTTTTGAGCTTAAAGCAATCAGCTTTCTCATGCCCTTTCTTCTTACAATAATTGCAAAATTTCTTAGAAGAAGAAGAAGAATATTAGAAGAAGAAGAAGGAGTAGAAGCGGAAGGGGAAGGAGAAGAAGGAGATGGAGAAGACACATTCTTCTTTTGAGAAAAATTCTTCTTTTGTGAGAAAGAATTATTCCCTTTTGATGAGTTTGCAACCACTTGAGTAACAGGTGTGTGGAATGCCTGCGATTGCGCCTTAAAATTGTCCTCCGCAAGCTGTGCCTGGTTGAAAACTGAATCCAATGTTTCCATAGAAACAAACATTAGTTCCCTATACAAATGCTCCAACAAGCCACTTTGAAATTTTAGAATCAAACCTGGAACATCATCCTCCACATTTACAAGTATTCTGAACCTGTTAAACTGGAAAATATATTCTTGTACAGACATATTAGTACCTTGGTGAAAATGAAACCATTTAATAACCAATTCCCTTGAATAATTTAAAGGATAGAAATTGGTCTTAAGACATTGTACAAGCTCATCCCATGTAGTTAGTACATCGTGTCCTCTTTTTCGTTCAACAAGTACTTTGGCCAAGCCAGAAAGTTTTAACTTAGCATAAGGCACTATATCATCTTCTGCAAGTTGAGAGAAAGAAAACCAAAAACTCATGTCAAGAATCCAAATATTCAAGACATCAGGGTTCCTGGATCCATCATACAATGGAACTTCACAACGAAATCTCAGACGAGAATCATGAGCAGAAGTGGAAGCATTATGCAAAGAAATGTCATTTACCTTTATGGCAAGATTGCCAAGGACTTCTGCCATGGTAGTGTCATTAGCCTTATCTACCAAAGCATTAACAACATGGGCCAATTCTGCCACTTGGGCAGCCAAGTCAGAAGCCATGTGTTCCCGGGTATAAGCCAGGAGTAAAAATGAGATAGCATTAATCAAGGAAAGAAAAATGGAACTTTTTCCTTGTTATAATGGAGTGCGTCAAAATTTGAAAATTTTACTCCTAAGGCTGAAAATTTTGCAATTTTTAAACTAATCTAAGGTGCAATTTAACATTTATTAATTTAAAAATAACTTAATTAAAAAAATTAAATTTCATTAAATCAAAGATTAATGAATTTTAATCAAGTTATTAAAAATTAAATTAATAAAAATTAAATTTAACATGCTACCTTAAATAGTAAAAAAAAAAAAATTACAATAATTTACCCAACATTTCATGCAACTTCCCAATCTGCAGTTGCACTATTCCCGAGGCATGAACCTGCTGACCAGTTGCAGTGGCACGGTTCTCGAATATTTAGACCAACAGCAGTATAGTTGCACTGCAGAAGAAGTTCAGTTGGCACAACTTTCTGTGCCACAAATCTCCTACACAAATTGTCGTGCACCAGCTTCCGTGCCTGGAGTTTTCAAAAATCCCCGTGCACAAAAGGAAAGAGGTCCAAGCATGTAGTCGCCCCTGGCCTGGCTGGTGCTGACCCTGGTGCTGTCGGCCGTAGGCCCAGCAGACGTCTGATAGCACTGTCAGACGCTGCCGCGGGAGGCTCTACGGGCCACAGCACAGTAGTCATCTGACAAGCTGTCAGGCACTGCATCGCAGGCACCTAGCCTACAGACGCCTGACAGTTCTATCAGGCGCTGCGGTGGCTAGCCCACGGCACCGGAGCCGACACCTGACAAGTCATCAGGCTGTCAAGCTGATCGACAGTATAGGCTACCATCGGCTTGGCTCCGGTTGGTGCTGCATCAGCATCGAGCAGCGTCGAGTGCTGCAGCAGTGCCTGGCACTGTCAGCCTGACAGCAAAGTTTCTATCAGACCTGATAGCAGTCGGGCGACAGTGCAACACCAGTTGCGATCGCTGTCCTGTGGACAGCGATTACCGTCGACTGTTGCCCAAGGGTCGTCGATCGACAAGCTATGGCAAGCACCAAATGCTGTCGTGAGTTGTCAAATGCGGTCGAAGGCCTGGCCTGTGCTGCCGAACGCAGCCGAGGCTGGGCCGAAGCTGCCAAAAATAAAAAAAAAATAAAACTTGCTATATATATATATATATATATATATATTTACACAATATTCAGCAACAAGCTAATATATTATTAAAATAATATATTGACAAAATGTAAAGCTTTGCTAACACAAAATGAAAAAAATTTATAAATTAACCAGGGGGGTTAATCCTAAAATTTTAAAAGCTTAATTTGAAAAAATGTGAGCAACCAGCTCCCACCAGTAGCTCTCCTTTCAAGATTCAATCGACACATGACCATCGTTTGAAAGGCACCCAGATCTAAGTCGACACATGACCTAGCTTTGATGACCTCCTAGAGCTCTTCAGTACTCGAAAATGGGGGGGCAACAGGGTCAAATGGTTCCTTAATCCTAATTGGACCGTAACTACAATCCAATCCCTTCCAGGGATCAATATACGAAGAACTTTGGGGCAAACTTTTCCTATACCTCTTGAGCATAAGCAAAAATTTGGAATGAGGGGTTTGTCGACGAAGGAACTTCCTTCTCCAAATGGTTTTCAAGCTCCCTTTGGGCTTAAACCGAGTCCTCAATGAGAAAATTTTTCTCATAATAATTTTATCTCCTATCCTCTCACCTCACAAGCCCTAGTGCTAACATGAACTAGGATCTGATACCAATGAAAAGGATTGAAAATCCAACTAAGTGTTCTATTATTTACAATTCAATATATAGGCACTAATGGCCCAAAATACATAACCAACCCATGAAATCATGGATTTTATTCAATATTCTTAACCAAAAGCTACAAAGGTGCAAAGGAGAATGCACGTAAACTTCTAAGTTAAGAGAAATGAATATTGCTAACTAGAAGATCCATTTTAGCTATCTTGAAGTACACACTTCCTACTTTGAGTTCACACTTGCTAACTAACACTCTAAATGACAACTAGAAGACAACTAGTGCCCACAAGTGCATGTGAGAAGGAGACTCACTTACAATATGAATTTGCTAGAAATAAACTATGCAAACCTAGCTAGGAACTACTAGAGGGGTCATATGAAATATCTAACATCAATCCTCATCACGCGATGATGAAACATGTCGCGATATCATGAAACTTTTCTCTCTTGGCCACGATGATGAAACATGTTGTGACGACACTTTTTCTCTCTTGGTCGCGATGATGCAACATGTCACGATATCGTGACCCTTTTCTCTTTTGGCCGTGATGATGCAACATGTCATGATATCACGACACTTTTTCTCCTTTGGCCATGATGATGCAACAAGTCATGATATCACGACACCCTTCCTCCCTTGGCTGTGACGATGCAACATGTCACAAAATCGTGACATCTTTCCTCCATTGACCGCGATGAAGCAACATGTTGCAAAATTGTGACACCTTTCCTCCCTTGGCCGTAATGAAGCAACATGTCACGATATCGCGACACCTTTCCTCCCTTGGCCACGACGGTGCAACATGTCACGATATCATGACACCTTTCCTTCCTTGGCCACATCGAAGCAACATGTCGCGATATCATGACACTTTCCTCCAGTGACCACAACGGTGCAACATGTCATGAACTCATGACACCTTTCCTCCCTTGGCTGTGATGAAGCAACATGTCACAAAATTGTGACACCTTTCCTCCCTTGGCCGTGAAGAAGCAACATGTCATGATATCATGACACCTTTCCTCCCTTTGATTTTTCATTGATCATTAGCTCAGGGACCTTTCAAGACCCTGCATAATCACCTCATCCTCAATAGCCATGTCACTGTGCAACTGAACCCCTACCTCCTTCTTAGAACCCATATTAGCCAGGAAGTTGGCCGCTTTGTTTAAATATATACTCACATAAACTGGAATCACATCATCTAATTCCCTCCTTAATTCCTTAATTTGAGTGACAAGAATCCTCAACCTCCATGCTTTCAAGGCAAAATTCCTCATGCAATCTAGAGCTCCAACCATTATTTGAGAATCTGATTCAAGTATTATCATCCTATGGCCCTATTTAACTGCCCAAATAGAAGCATATTTGATAGCTATGGCTTCTACTTCATTTTTTGTGGCTCTTCCCAAGCCTTGTAGTTCCCAATAGAGCACTTTTCCAACATGATTCCGACAAACCACTCCAATTCTAGCTCTACCCGGATTGCCTTTTGCAACTCCATCAGTATTAATTTTAATCCAACCTTCTGGGGATGGTTTCCAACTAGCTCTGTCCTATCCCTCTTGCACTTCAATTCCCTATTCCATTGCCCCAATAACAACCTGAGTTTCCTCTTTAGCATAGACGGCCACAGTTTCTATGACTTTGCTCAAAATGACCTTCCAAACTCCATCTAACGAAGAAAAAGTTTCTCTAAAAATTCTAGCATTTCTCTCCAACCACACTTGCCACCAAATAAATTTTAATCCAAGCTCACAACCAATATGAAGAGCTTTAAATTTAAATCTAACCCTCTTCCATATTTCCCAGATATTAATCTGATTCAAGTCACCATTAACATGAATTTTATAATATGAAAACCATCTCTTCCAAATCTAGCGCATGAAAGGGCACTCAAACATCAAGTGATCAGTTGTTTCCTCACTCTTGTAGCATAAGACACATTGATAAGGACTGATGATTCCTTTACATCTGAGATTATCAAAAGTGAGAATTCCATTGTGCATGAATTTCTAGACAAAAAAGTTTACTTTCAGCCAACCTTTGGAGTGCTAAATCTTTCTCCAATCCTCAACTTGACAAGTATGAGGGGGAGGCTCTGGAAGGATCTTGTCATATCCATCCTTCACTATGTAGACACCAAGGCTCTCATAGCCCCAAGCTAATTCATCCTCCTCGTCTCTACCTGTGAGAAATATTTCTGTCAAGATTTTAGTCATGATGGGTGCCAAATCCGGAGGGATTGAAATTGGCCACTCATCCAACTTCTTGAACTACTTAAACTTATACTCCCCCAACTGTCTAGTGGTGAAATAACTTTCAATTTAGACCCATACCTTGGTTTCAATGGCTGCTTTTATTGGTTGCAATTCAAGAAATTCAACAATGATAGGTGGGTATTGATCCCATGAATCTGTCCAAAAATGTACCTTCTCCCCTCTCCTCACTTTCCAAAATAATCAATCTTTTACTACCTGAGATCCTAACTTGAGAGCCTGCCACACTAAGGATCCAGTACCATCCAAAGTGAAATGGCCCACCTCATTTGGGTTAACATGTCCCAGATATTTATGAGTTAGGATTCTACTGAATAAGGAAGTTGGTTGGGAAATCCACCTCCAGTAAAGCTTTCTAGCCAAAGCTTTATTATTTATCTTGGATCTTCTCAGTCCCAAACCTCCTTTTACCTTGTCCTGGGTTACTTTGTCCCAACCTACTAAGGCCCATTTCCTCTCTCCTTTTACTCCTTCCCATAAAAATTTTCTAGCCATCTTGTCCAACTCTTTCCATATAGTATGTGGGGCATCCAGGATAGAGAATTTATAAATTGGCATGGCCTGAATGACTGACTATAAAAAGTTAATCTACCCCCATAGCTTAACCATTTGTGAGACCAATGATTAATTCTATCCTTGATACAATCCAAAAGATTCCTCTAGATATCTATTTTTAGTTTTTTAAAGTGCAAAGGGACCCCCAAGTAAACCACTGGGAGAGAAGTCCTTGTGAATCCCAAGATATCTAAAACTCTGTCCTAAAGCCTTTGATCAAGATTGAAAAAGACAACTTTGGATTTTTTATCATTGATGACTTGGTTTTTAGCCCTAAGGTAGACACTAAGAGTATCTCTAATCATTCCTACTTCCCTAAAACTGGCCACTCCCACCAATCCAGTATCATCCACAAATTGTAGGTGAATCAAAACTTCCTCACCCACCTTGATACCTATTAGCAAACCTTGTTGTCTTCTCCTCAAGAAAAGTCTACCTAGTACTTCAGCCAATATGAGAAAAATATAGGGAGAGCAAGGATCCCCTTGACAAAGGCCTCGAGTGGCTCCAAATGGTTGTGAGGGAAGACCCTTGATTAACACTAAGTATGTCAGAGTAGAGACACAACTCATGACCCATTTTATCCAATCCTGAGATAAACCAAAGGCTGCCATCATCTTTGCCAAGAAGCTCCACTCCATCCTCTCATAAGCCTTTGACATATCTTATTTTATGAACATTCCTTTATTACCATAAGTTTGCATTGAATGGATTGCATCCTGAGCTAGAACCACCCCATCCAGGATCTGCCTACCCTCTACAAAACCCCCTTGCTCTGAGTTATTATTAAAACCTTGTTTTATAAGCATTGTTGTTGAAGCCATTAGTTGAGTGAAGAATTTGAATTAGGGTTTGAAAATAACATGAGTATAATTGTTATGTGAGATTGTTTTATAAGCATTGTTGTTGAAGCCATTGGTTGAGTGAAGAAATTGAACTAGTATTTGAAAAGAACATGAGTATCATTGTTATGTGAGATTGGTTGATAAGAAATGTTAAAAATATTTTGAGTGAAGGATCATATGCTTGGACTAGGGTTTGTAAGAAAGGATTATTTCATTGAGTGATTGGTTTAATAGATTTGGTTGAGCCTAGTCAAGTGGGTGTGTGAAGTGATTTTTCAAGTTCTATAAAACAAACTATTCTATATTCTAAATTTATTTGAGGAAGTTATTGAACATTGAGGTGATTTTGAAGCATATTGAGTCTCTAAAAATTCTCTATATGTTTTTGAAAGAGTGATTGAAATTAATTGAGCATTAAGGTGATTTTGAAGCATATTGAGTCTCTAAAAATTCTTTGTATGTTTCTAAAAGAGTGATTGAAAGTGATTGAGCATTGAGGTGAATGTGAATCATATTGAGTCTCTAACAATTCTTTGTATGTTTCTAAAAGAGTGATTGAAAGTAATTGATTATTGTGATGAGTATAGAGCATATTGAGTCTCTAAAATTCTATTTATGTTTCTATAAGATTGGACAAGTTCTAGTGTGCACTTGTTGATGAGATTTGAGGTAAGTCTTTGAGAAGACTTGTGGATAGATTTGGGTAATATTTTGTGGAAGCTTATAATACATATTGAGAATAGATTTGGATAAGTTTTTGTGATAACTTAATGAGAAGATTGGATAAGTTCTTGTGATAACTTATTGAGAAGATTGGATAAGTTCTAGAGAGGACTTAAGGATAGATTGGTGTGAGATTTTGTGGAAGCCTACAAGGCAGATTTGAGATAAGTCTTTGAGAAGACCTAAAACTAGAATTGATTTATTGATTTTTTCAAACCTTGAATTAATATTTGGGGTAGATCCAGAATATTTGAGATTGAAATAAGCTTTGAGTTAAGGTTTGAAGATAGAGATTAAGGACAGATTTGTGCTAGAACGAAGGACTATGTTTAGTACATATTCGAGGACATATTTTGGTGTATTTTTTAGGACAAGTTTATGCTAGACGAGAGACAGATATTGAGGATATATTTGTGCTATACCGAAGGAAAGTGTTTAGTATAGATTTGAGACAGATCTTTAGAAGTGATAGAGTTAAGGATAGAGGTCTCCAACCAAAGCAGGGGAGACAGGTATCTTCTATGGATATATTTCTAATTTCTAAGGGTAGTGGAGGTAGAGGTCTTCTAGAGGATCACTAGCTAGAGAAGAGTTAGGAGATTGGTGTCTCTTGTGGATAGAGATCCATGAAATTTTATTAGGGGATTGATGTCTCATTTGGATAGAGATCTATAAATATTTTAATAGGGAAAGGATTCCCAAGAGATTGATTGAGAAAATTTTAGTGAAATAGTTTCTTCGTGGAGTAGCCCATGTTGGGTGAACCACGTAAATTTTGGTGTCTCTATTTTGTGTGGTTATTTATGCATTGCTTTGATTACTACTATTGATATTACTAGCTATACATTGCATAATATTGATTGAGAAAGAAAAGTAAAAAAATGGTCTTATATTGTTCACCCTTCCTCTCAGTATAAGCTTGTGTTCTTCAATTGGTATCAGAGTGGGTTACTTCGGAAGATTTTAACAGCTTGAAGGAAAATCTAACAAGAACACAATGGATTCTAAGAATATTCAGCACTAATATTTTATGGAAATGACTATATATATCATTGAGTATGAGAATGAATATTTTTCTGATGGCACTTGGCAATGATAATTGGGAAGTAGTTGAAAATGGATACATACCACCAATTGATCCACCTACGTATAAGTATGGTAAGCTTCTATAGCCTTACAATTCGAAATTAATGAATGAAATTTTGATAGGTTTGCATAGATCAAATTCCATTAAAGTTATGCATTGTCAATATGCAAAAGGAATGTGGGATAAATTACAAAGTATATATGAAGGAGATAAAGGTGTCAAGAAAGCAAAGATACAAAATATCAAAGGAGAATTTGAAGAGTTAAAAATAAATGATGAGGAAAACAGTAGTACTTATCTACTTCGAGTCGATGAGGTTGTTAATGCTATGCAAGGACTTGGACTTAAGGTTGAAGAATCGGATGTTTGTGATAAATTCTTAAGATCTCTCCCAAAAATATTTAGTGAAAATATTTATGTTATAGAAGAATCAAAGGATGGTGATTCTTTGACAAGATATATATTACTTGGTATTCTTACAACTTTTGAGTTGAGAACAAAAGAACCTAATCCCCAGAAGGAAGCAGCCTTCAAAGCAATCAAGAAGACAAAGGGTAAGAAGTCAAAATCAATCAATGAGTCATCTAGTGGTGAAGAATCTAATTATCGTAGAAGGAATAAGGATTTAAGAAGATCTAGAGATGTAAAATTTGTTAGATGTTTCAATTGTGGAAAGTACAATCATTATGCAATTGATTGTCGAGAAGCTAAGAATAACAATGATGAAGAAAAATAGGATCATAGAAATAGTGAATAAAAAATATATAGGAATCAAAAGAAAAGCAAGGATGGACAAAGTAGACAAGGAAAGAAGTTCTTCCAAATGCAAAAGAGGAGCTACTATGCAGAAAAGGCAAGTAAGTACTCAAGTGATAGTGATAACAGTTTTTTAGATAATGATAATAATGAAGTCCTTTTTATTATTGAAGAAAAGAAAGTCAAGAAAAGGTCACCAATAATTCTCAAGTATTTTAGATGTGGTAACTTTGGACATATTGAAGATAGTTATACAAGAAATGGTTTCAGTTTAGTGATGATGAATATGAAGATACATTTGAAGGACTAGAAGAGAATATTCTAATGGCTCTAGAGAAAGAAGAAAGTGATCCTATAGAAGACAATTCAAAGGAAAATGAAGATGTGGACAAGTGCAAAAAAGTAGAGGAAGAATCATATAAAGAAGGATATGATCTCAAGGGAGAACTTATTTATTCTCTTGACATAGTTAATAAGCTAAGAAAGAAAAACTCTAAACTTGAGTTTCAGTTTCAAGAATGTGATGAAGAGATAAAAATACTTATAGATGATCTAGACAAATCAAAGGCTAAGACAAATAAGTTCAAGGATAAGTTAGAAGAAAAGGTCTTATAATGTTAAAGGCTAGAAAAAAAGGTGGCTTCATTAAATATGGAAATCAAAAACTCTAAATTCAAGCTACAAGGGTTCAAAAATAGCTCAAAGAACTTAGATAAGTTCAAAAAGATAAAAAAACCTACGTCAAGCAAGATAGGTGTAGCACCCTAAAATTGGCGCAGTTAAACCCTCAGTAAAATATAAAAAAAAATTGAATTTTAACCCCAAAACTATTCGTTAACCGCTCACATCATTTTTCGTGTCATTTTTAGAAGTTGTTTGACTATTGGACGATATCGTCGGTGAACTGACGATATCATCCCAAATAAGATGAATTTGTCTGGCACAGAATGTCCAGAATATTTCATCCCAAATCCAAATTTTCATAATTAGCTTATGTTTCAACAATCTCTCCAACTCGGGAAGAAGCGTGTCTGCACAGTTGGAGATTCCTACATTGAATATCTCCCAGATTGGGATGATCCCCAACCTCCTAAGCTCCTACTAATCCTAGATAAACTTGGGATTTTCCCAGTTTATCCCCCTGGCTGATCATTTCCCTGCAACTTTAGTTTTTGTTGTGTTAGAACATCCTATTCCCCATCATTTGTATTTGTGTTTTCAAGTTTTATTGCAGGATCTCACTGTGTTTCAGCTTAAGGAATCTCGGATCATCGCAGGTGATTCAACCTCAATTTTAGATGATCCTATCAAGATCAATGATGATCTCGTATGATTGGAGATGATTTTGACTGCAGTTCAGATTGGGGGCAATCAGAGCCCTAAGTTTGCATTCTCTATCTCTTTTCCTATTTAATTATGCATTAGATTAGTTTACTTTCATTCTGCATCTTGGATTTCACCTCATTTAGCATATTTGCATGATAAAATTCAAAATAAATTATTAAAACATTGCATCCCATTTTATTTGATATCTGGATTTATAATTTAAGCATTTATATTTTTATTTCTATCATTTTGTATCTTTCTTGCAATTGTATTTTTGGTTTTTGGTGTTTGTTTTCATGATCGCAGGTTTTTGATGAATTCATCTGATGAATTCATTAGGTCGCTAACAATATTGGTTGATCTCAGATGATGTCCTGTGACCTAGATGATTATGTACAATTACAAATGATCCTGTCATATTCGAAACAATCTGGACTCCTACAAGCTTTAGAATCTTCATCAGACATCAGAAATCAAGTGCACTCTTCTCCATCTTAGATATTTTCTATATTTAAGATTCATTTATGGCTTTTGTCTTCATATAAACCAAAAATTTCATATAGAATAGCTTAGATTCATTTTCGCCAACCTAGGGATTTGAATGATTGAACATAAAATGAACACATCAAACCCATTCTCAACATAGGCATAGAAACTACCACTCAAAGTTTCCTGGTGAACCCCACCATCCATCAAAAAACCCTTATACCCCTCCCCGAGAGGTGCAACCTTCAAAGGGCCTCTCCATCCGAGGTATTGTCCCATCCTTCTCGCATCCCCCTTTCGGGCACGGATCCTTTAGCCTAAATGTAAGGGTGCAAAAAATTTGGGCGATACATTTTTGTGAACCCGACGTGAACTAAAAAACCTTTTGAAAATAATCCAAAAAAAAAACACATTATTAAGAACATCTAGAATCATTAGAAAATAGTTAAATTTGCATATCATATTTAGATGGTAGATTATAATAGAAGATGAGTTGTCACCATAAATGTTGAAAATCAATTAACGGCCATAGAGATTACTTCTATGCTTAGAGTACCTCAAACAAATAGAGCCCAATATTTGTGGGATGAACTTGATAGGAGATTAGCTATTATTGAATCCAGATCTGTAGAATTTAGGTAAATTAAGAGGTTTGTCCTAGATAGAATCCTGGATCCTGATTAGGTGACTTTGTATCTTGAACTTCAGAGAGCTTGCCATAGGTGGTTAGTAGATAAAAGAGCACTTGTGTCTTCAAAATTATACACCTTTGAGGAGTACCTTGAGAACGCAGTTGTAGTACATAAATTTCTATCTTGTATAGAGTATCAATAAGTCGTTCTTATGGATAGAAAAATATGGAATAGAATTTCTAGAGCTGTGTTGTATCGAGAGGATTGCCATGAACTTTATTTTTACATGTCAGGGTCTGAAGTAGATCATATTACCATAGCACACTTTGTGAAATTCTTGAAAAACCACTTCCAATTTGAGGAGGAGCATTTCATGACTCCTGAGGAACTTGACCTTATTAATGATATCCATAAACTGTTCATAGAAAACTAAGTCATTATTTTTACTATTGTTATTTCTTGCAACTAGCATGTTGTTTGTTATTTTTATTCTTGCAAAATAATAATATAATCAAACCAAAAAAAAAACAAACAAAAACAAAACATTTTCCTTTTGAAGTATTATAGTAGGTATATAGTTAAAATATATACCTCTCAACCATACCACATATATATATAAGTATATATATTTGCTAAAACCTAAGTTTAGCACAATGCCTAGACTTAGGAATGGAAAACAAACCGAAGAAGATGAAGATTGGTTAGGAAGACCATTAACTAACCAAAATGTCCCTCCTGAGGACCAAGTTCAGGAAGAAGAGACCCCAAACTAGAAAGAAGAAGAGCTTGTTGTAGGAAATGAACAAGAAGAAACTGTTAGAGAGGAAGGATCCGCATCCCCTAAAATTTCTTCGGGAGGGGCTATCACTTTTGAAAACATGGAATAATTATGGAAGTTCATTAACACCAATATTGATGTTTTTAATAAAGTAGATCATATGGACAAGGATCAAATTAGTGACACTCAAGAAACTCTAGAAGAAGTATTTCACACACACACTAATCCCTTGTCCTTTATTGAACAAGAGAGTGATCAAGCTGGACCATCCAATTTGGATATAGTAGTTGCGATCCGAAACATGCAACAACAACAGGTTACCCAACCACCTAAAGTGCCTGTTAACAAGCCTAGGGTGATTCCCACACAAAAGAAACCATCATTTATTGCTCTATTTTTCCAAGCTCTTGATCAATATACCTCAAATCAACAAAAACCTCAAACAAAACCAAATACTAACTACCAACAATCTGGGGTACAACATAATACTATTACAAATACCCTTCATAATACTCTTCCTACCAACACTTTGCATAATAGCAATATAGCATCTAATCCTTACGTTACACCATCATACACTCATAGATCCCATACCTATGTCCCATCGAACCAATATGGTGGACAAACTAGCAATCTTGAAACCATGGTGAAATAGCTAGTTTCCCACATGGACCAGATAGATCCCTACCATCCCTCATACAACTACTAAGAGATGTGTAGTCAGCCTTTAGATCCTATAGTCGTAGCACAACCGTATCCTAAAAATTTTCCTATGCCTATTATTCCCATATATAAAGGAACTAAATATCCCATAGAGCATCTTCGTATGTTTAGGATAGCATGTCATGATATATCGCATGATGACTTGTTATTACTAAAAATGTTCCCAAAAATCCTGGGAGGAATGGCATTAGAGTGGTATTATAAATTACCCACTAATTATTTGAGGAATATCAAAGAAACTGTTGAGTCTTTTGTTCATCAATTTAGTGCCTACATCGAAATACATGTGACCATTAAAGATTTGTATAACTTAAAATAGGACAAAGATGAATGTTTTGCTGATTTCCTAGCTAGGTGGAGACAGTTGATAGGAAAATTGCACTTTGTGTTACCTTATAGGGAGATGTTGGACATCTTTATTAATAATTTGCAAGAGCAACTATCTTACGAATTATCAACTACTACCTTGACCACCTTCGATCAAGCTATAGACTTAGCCCGAAGAGTGGAAGATGCTCTCATTAGGATAGGCCAGCTTAAAAAGAAAGACGAGAAAACATCCAAAAATAAATATAAAAATAAACAAGTGGGTGATGGAGTCACCGATAGCCAAAATATTTCTAATTTTAATGTTACAAAGACATCAGAGAATTTTGTACTAAAACCTCCTGATAAACCTCCTCGAGAATTTACTAGGTTAATTCAAACTTTATCAACTATTCTACTATAATTATTAGAACGAGGTTTGATTCAATTACCAAATATCATGGAACCTAATCCAACTATACCTGGATACAGAATAGATTTACACTGTGACTTCCATAGAGGACCGGGACACACTACCAACTCTTGTAAAAGATTAAAAAATAAAATACAGGACTTGATTGATAACAATGAGATGGAGGTGCAAGCCTTTCAACCTAAGCAAAATCCTCCTAATAATGTTCAAAATAACACCCCACAAAAAAAGGATTAGAATGCCAATCATTCATTGGACATATTTCAACATCCCTTACCAAAACATGGTAAGGAGGTGGCTAATCAAATTGAAAATCATAATGTCCCTCCTCCTGCCCGATATGCGGGAACTATTAGCCGGCATTTACCTTCTCATTATCTGGAAATATTCGACACGAATTTATCTATGGTTACAACCAGGCCTCTATATAATATTCAAATACCTGATCTTAGTGATATAGAATATGATACTGAGAGTTATATGGAAATCACATCAAATCAATCGAATAGCCTTGAAGATGAATCAGATACTATTCACCCTATCACAAGTTATATGGTTCCAAAAGAACCATTTCCAAGAAAAGTCACGATTAGACCATCGTCTCACCAATCACTTTCTAATGAGCTAGCTATAAACGCTATACCAAGACCCATTTACCATCCACAGAATAATATTGTGGGTACCATCAGATCTGTTACTAGACAACAGGCTCAAAATAATAAACAAGATCAAATTCATAATGGTGGATCAACTCCATTTGTTTTGAAGGTTCCTAATAAAGGGAATCATGCACCTAATGTTCAACCTAAACTTCATTATAATATTAATGAACAATTATCAAATATTACAGCTAGAATTTCTCTCTTGGACATTTTAAGATCTTCTCCTACACATAGAGATGAATTAATGCTCACATTAAGCCAGATGATGATACCACAAGACATTCAACCTGAAGCCATGGCCAATACAATAATAACTCATGAAGTTGATTGTATTGACCTCCGGGGTAGAGACATACCTCAACATAGTTTACATAAAGATAACCCCTTGTATATTACTACTTTAATTGGAGATGTAGCAGTCAAATGAGTTTTGATTGATAATGGTTCATCTTTAAATATCTGCACTTTCAACTTCTACCAAATATTTGGGTTTAGAAGTGAGGAAATGAAAAGAACTGATATGATCATAAAATATTTCAATGACGAAACACAATAAACGTGTGGAGTCATTACCATTCCATTGCAAGTCAGTCAAAGAACCTTGGATACGATCATGTTTATTGTACATTGCCCTGCATCATATAATATACTCGGGTTGTCCTTGGATCAACACAATGCGAGTTGTTCCCTCAACCTTACATCAATGTGTTAAGTTTGAATTTAAGAATCAGTTGGTTACCATTCATGGTGATCCAATACCCTTTGATATGTGTGCTTTGGCAGAATCTATTGAAGTTCAATTTTGCCCTGCTCTATCATCCACACATCCTAATTCTTATTAGCCATCTAAACGTGCAAAACTCACACCCACAAAGTCATCTACTTCTTCTCCACCAATTGCACCTTCACATATAGCTCAATCATCTTTTGAACAAACCACATTAGGACCTAAGAGAGATCCTAATCTCACAACCAATGTCTCTTGTTCTACTCCTATAACTTCCATACCTTTAATAGACCCATCTATCGACACCTCTACACCCTCTACATCCACCAAATTCATATTTTTAGCATCAAAAGACGTAGGGAATGTTCCTTCTACCTCTTATGCTCTTACTGACGAACTCTTACCCGATCTATCTAAAATTCTTATATTAGAAGAAACGAATGCTTCTATGCAATATTCCCTTATTTTAAATAATTTATCGCCATCTCCTCGTACCTTGGGTCTCCCATAGCCTATGGTAAGTATTTACCAAGTCGGTAGTTGTGCCTTTATTTATAAAGGATATGACTGGGGTAGAATATCCAGAAACATTATAACTCATTATGATGGATATGCTCGATGTTATTTTACTAATGAATATATTAAAGCCAAACCTATAATGCTGAAATTGGGGTATAAAGGTAAATGTTTGGGACCTTTCCAGAATGGTATGAAATAACCTTTTGAGGTAGAAGCATGTCCCGCCCAATGTGGTGTGGTCCTATTTCCTAGTAAGGGTTAGCCATTCCAATTTGAGGATGATGACCAACTTATATATTACCAAGATTATTTAGATGCGTGCAATGCCTTGTGTTTAATAAATACAACATTCCCATGTAATATGTTATCTATAGCTTATCCTGAGATGATCATTGAATTCGACGATGAGTTAGAGGGAGATATTTTTCACGATGTCTTCGTTGAGGAATTATTACATAATGGATTTTATTTTGATGGCTCTATACCTAGTATAGCCTAGCTTGAGGCCATGATTCCTCAAAATGAATTATCTAAGCTAACCTTGGAAGAATTACAATAATTGGATGTTTCACTTGCCCCACCTAATTTTGAGAGAGATCTATATATCGAAGTAGAAAATGTCATAAAAATTAACATTGGAACCGAGGATAACCCCCACATAATCAACATTGGATCAGAATTGAGTCAAGAAAAATAGGATAAGTACATTGTATTTCTTAAAGAATATGAAGATGTCTTTGCTTGGACATATGAAGATATGCCAGGATTAGACCCTTCTGTAGTTATACATCACCTAGTAGTGCACCTGGATGCTAAACCTATTAAGCAGAAGCTTAGAAAAATTCATCCTAAAGTGGCCTTACTAGTTAAATGGGAGTTAGAAAAATTCTTGAATGTTATTTTCATACAAGCCATTGATTATGCTGCATGGATCTCGAATGTAGTTCCATTAACTAAGAAAGAAACTACTAAGGTTAGGGTTTGTACAGATTTTAGATATATTAATGTTGCATGCCCTAAAGACAATTTTCCCCTTCCCAATATGGATCATATCATTGATTTTACTGCTGAGTGGAATGATATCCTTAATGGATGGATTTTCTAGTTATAATCAAATCAGGACAGCTCCTAAAGATCAGGCTAAAATAGCCTTTATTACCTCTTGGGGGACTTTCTATTGGAAAGTGATACCATTCGGGTTGAAGAATGCAGGTGAAACTTATCAATGAGCCATGACTTATATCTTTCATGATATGATGCGTGATAAACTACATGATTATGTAGATGCCATTATAGATCATTCTACTAAAGAAGATGATCATTTAGATGACTTGAGAAAAATATTTGATCGGTTAAGGGAATATCTTATCCGATTGAATCCAGCCAAATGTATATTCGAAGTTAAGTTAGGTAAATTATTAGGGGTTATAGTTTCTTTATGCGGTATCAAAATTGACCCTCTCAAGATTATGGATATCACTGATATGCCCGCACCTACAAATATATTTGAATTATAGAATCTACAAGGTAAGCTTCAAGCTATCCATCGCTTCATCGATAAGCTAGCAGATAAAACTGGACCCTTCCTTAAGATTATTAAGAAGGATGTCTCTCTCCATTGGGATAACGAATGTTAGGAAGCATTTGAACTCCTCAAACAATATTTTCTTAACCCACCTATACTTTCACCACCTAAACCTGATCGCCCATTTATCTTGTATATTTTTGCTTCAGATTTTGCTTTAGGAGCTATGTTAGCTCAACTTGATGATGAGAAAAGAGAGCGTGCTAATTATTACATTAGAAGAACATTAATTAGTTATGAAACCCGCTACACAGCATTAGAGAAGTTATGTCTAGAAGTCATATTTTCTACATAGAAACTATGCCATTATATGCTCAGTCAAAAAACATACGTTATTGCTAAATTCGATCCCTTGCGGTATCTCATGAGTCGACCTTATTTATCAGGTCGCATAGTAAAGTGGGTTTTTGTGCTAAGCGAGTTTGAACTCACCTTTATAGGATAGAAGTTTGTTAAGGGTCAAATCATAGCAGATAAATTAGTTGTTGCACCCTTAGAATCCACCCATCCCCTCATCATTGAGTTTCTTGACGAATGCCTTAAACTAGAGGCAGATCACTCAGAGCAATGGTCCTTATACTTTGATGGAGCCCGATGCATGAGTGGGGCTGGTGCAGGTATTATTTTGATATCTCCATAGAAACATCTCATAAATCTATCATTTAAATTAACGTTTGCCTATACTAATAACACTACTAAATATGAGGCTCTAATCCTTGAATTACGAATAGCCCTGACACTGAAAATTAAAAATCTATTAGTTTTTAGTGATTCTCAACTTGTTATAAATCAAATTAATGATGTTTATCGACCAAACATGATAAATTGTGCCCATATAAAGCATATGTATTACAATTAATATCTTTATTTGATAAAATTACCTTAGAAGCTATTCTTAGAACTAGCAATCGTGCGGCTGACGCCATGGTTGTAGCTGCATCTCTTTTACCCTTGGAGTTAGATGACGAATATGCTACCATCATTATTTGTCGACTCCAGGAACCCGCTTCAATTAAATCATGCTTGGAACCTTTGGACATGTTTCTAATCAACAAAACTACTCCTGAACTTTGGTACATTGATATCCTCAATTTTCTTCAAAATGGGACCTTCCCTGAAGGTTTTAATAGAAACCAACGTCGGTTATTATGTAGACGAGCAAGTCTCTTCATCATAATTGGCAATACCTTATATAGAAGATCCTTTGAGGGTATCCTATTGAGATTTTTGAATCTAGAAGAGTCTAGATCAACTTTGAGTGAAGCCCACGATGGATCTTGTGGGGGACACTTTAGTGGTAGTGCCATTGCTAAGAAGCTCCTTAGGATAGGATATTTTTGGCCTACCATGGAGAATGATGCACATGATTATGTGTGCCATTGCAACAAGTGCCAGAAACACATTGAACTTGTCCATGAACCTGCACAAGAACTGCAGGCTATTTCATCTCCTTGGCCCTTCTCAAAATGGGGCTTAGACATCATCAAAAAAATCAATCTCGTGTCATCTTATGGACACAAATTCATCATAATCACCATCGATTATTTTACAAAGTGGGTTGAAGCTATGCCCTTAGCTTCTTGCATTGGAACTCAAGTTTCCAAATTTATTTTTAATCAAATTATTTATAGGTTCGGAATTCTTGCAAATCTTATCTCAGATAATGAAACTTGTTTCAAAAATAAAGATGTAAATAAACTATGTCAAAAATATAAAATTCAACATCGTTGGTCCACTCCCTATTATCCTCAGGGTAATGGCCAAGTAGAAGCATCTAATAAAACATTAATTAAAATCCTCAAAATATTGGTCATTAAATCTAGTCATGATTGGCACATTCAATTATATCCTACTTTGTGGGCTTATCAAACTATAATTTGTACTCCCATGGGAACTTCACCTTTTGTTTTGGTTTATGGCGCTGAAGTTGTTTTTCCCTTTGAATTAGAAGTTCCTTCTTTGGCTCTTCTACTTCAAGATACTGAAGTAGGAGATGAATATTGTGTTGGTAGATTTAGTCAGCTAGAAATACTAGATGAGAAGCGCATTAATACTTTGGAGCATCTTCATGCCTACCAGAACAAGCTCAAACGAGCATATCTCAAGAAATTTCATAATCGATCCTTTGAGATCGACGACCTCGTCTTAAAAGAAAATCAAAAAAATACTAATGCAACTAAAGACCTTAAGGGCAAATTCGAGCCTAACTGGCTTGGGCCATATATTATCACTACTAAATTTGGATTGGGAGCATACATATTAGCTACATTAGATGGTAAAGATCTTAAATAACCTATGAACATTATGTATCTTAAGCACTATTATGCATAAATATGGTAATTTCGTCACTGTATATATTGTCTTATTTTAGTAATTCATATAAAAATTTCAAAAACAGTAATATTATGTAATTAAAATCAAAATATAAAAAAAAATCAAAATCATCAAAATCCTTAAAAACATCTTCTATTTTTGCACTTGTCAATTCTTGAAGCATTGCAATCATATTTTTAGATATTTTGGATAAAATTAGAATTTATTTGGAATCCCGCACTTTCACACTCACATGAATAAATATCTTGATCTTATTTGGTATGATTATTAATCTTTCTTATATCGAAGTCCACAGTTGAATTAAATAAAGTTTTGAGCATAGAGAACTGATCTTGTTATTTACTTGAACCAAGTACACCTTTTTCACATTAAAATGATTTCATTGCAAATTCAAAATGATGCTACACAGTAGAAGTGGTCTCTTGAGAGAAAAGTTTCCCCTGCTATCCTATCATGCACATGGTCTAGAATCTTTGAGAATTGACAAAAGGATAAGCTCACCCCTACCCAGAATAAAAATCCCTTGCTCTACAGCCAATCCGAGAAAGTATCCCTAGTATAGAAAAAAAAAAAAAAAAGTAAAGTCAAGAAAAATAATGAGAAAAAGAAGCATTGTTTCAGTCTCATTTTGTACCATCTCAACAATATTTCAGCATTATCTCAGTGTCAAGCAAAATACAAAATACAAAAAAAAAAAAAAAAAAAAAAGAGAGAAGAAGAAAAGAAAAAGCAAAAAACAATAAATCCCTTCCCCTACCCTTTGAAAGAAAAGAAGGGTGAATTGAGCTTGAATCCCTGGAATTCTCAATTATTCGAAAACTATGAGGTAAGCCCCATAACAGGTGGTTTGTGCTCAACCCGTTTGGCCTTGGGTAACTCCTAGCGTGGTGATATGTCTATCACATTAGTGACCTTCTTTTGTACAGACCTATGTCCACTCATGGATCAGCTATCTCTTGATGACCTGAATTACATAGTAGTCTGGTACGATTACATGCATATAAATCATGGTCAATGAACACTCATTTGGTTAATTCAAATTACTTGTATCAAATTATCTTGCTCAAAATTGGTAAATGAAAAATACAATTGCACACACATTTGTGTTTGAGATATTTTGTATCATTATGATAGATCAAGATCGGCAATGAACTCACATATGCACATGGGGTTCCTTATAAATCTAAATTTTGTCTTTGAGATAATTTAAAATATTTATGTAAATCTTCTGGAATAATTCAATTTTCTTACTTGAGAATATTGGCTTAGCGTACAAACAATTAAATACATTTTTTTTCAAAAATCCAAAATTTATTTCAAAGCATATTCAAAAATCTAGCAATAAATTCACATTTATATTTTCGACTTTCACAATGATGGTATAGTTCCTAAACCTGAATTGGAATCTATGCCTAGTAAAAGTCCTCATTTTATATTTTTTATGCAATAAAACTATTACATCAATTTCTTCTTTTGGATTTCGTGATGATGGTATAAGTCTATATCTAAAATTCTATGCCTAGCACAAACCATCATTATAATTTTATTTTCCATTTATTTAATCCATAAAAAGCATATGGCTTAAATCATTATGTTACACAATTATGCTTTAAAGAGAACGAAAACTTTTATATTTCATTTCATTATGTCAAAACATTCAATTTTGCGATGATGGTATAATTCCTAGGCAATTGTGCAAAATTCCATCACACTTAGGAATTTTATGCCTAGCAAAAAAAAACAATTTTTTTAACATTTCATGCATAATATTTTTATGAAAATCTGAAAACAAATCATCACCATCATCATTTTTATCATCACAACACAAAGTCTTAAGAAAGTCTCTTAAGCACCCTTTCATTTTTAGCAATATTTCTCTCATACCGGGATTAGCTTGATGACCTAGCGAGCGGCGACTGCATGAAATGGTCATGTAACAGTAACAATGTCCTTTGAAATTATTGTTAGAAGTCACTTTACTTTTCATCAAATCACACCACAATAACCAATTTGTTTACATCAGATTATTTCATTTAATTTTATAGCATGACATAAAATTATAATATTTTAAATGATATAATTACATGAATAATCAATCAACCATTAAAATATTAAAGCATCATAAAACATATGCATAAGTCATATCACAAAAAGAACATATATATATATATATATATATATATATATATCAAGAAATCTATACATCATATCAAAATGGATTGGTATGCCACAATCTATACCCTAGCATACTCAATCCTCTCAAAAATATATGGTCTATATAAAATGAGCAGCTAGTCTCGATAAGCCCTTGAGCTCTCAGCCTCATCTCCTCTCTCACCCTGAGGTGGAGGATGTGGTCCCATCAAGGTCCATGTTGTATCGTGGGTCCTCGATGTCGATCGTGATGATGTCCTCGATGACCCCATCCTGATTGACTCTACAATGTTGGCTAGCAGCGTTATCCTCTGCCCCTTTAGAACCACATGATAGTACAACCATTGGTAGAATGTGGTCTATGCAACAGCCCACGCTAGCTCCAGAATGCTCGCCCCTCCACTTCGAGCCCTAAGCCATGTAGCCTCATCCTGGAGAGTCTACACTTGAGCTCATAGGTGGGTATTCTCCACTCAAAGAGCCGCCATCTCACTGCTCTCCCCCACCTTGAAACCCTTGCCCTTATTGAGTGATGGTGGCCTATCCCTCTGTTGAGAAGGGAGTCTCTCCATCCTCTCTAGCTACTACTATCTCTTTAGAGCCTATGGTACTCTTTGGTGTCTCTCCTGAGGATGTCATCGTTGATCCCTCCCTCTGCGACCCCTCGTTGCACCAATGGCAGCCTGGCACCGCCTCTCCATCCATTCTACTATAGCATACATCGGAACCTATTCCCTCATCATTTGAGAAGGTCGGATGCCTTCATACTATGCATCATACCTGTTTGCTACCCCCATGTCATCCCCATCCACTGGCTGAATGGGGGTATCATCAGTGTCCTGACTCTAGAATCGTTGCATGTCTGGAGCCCCGCTCAATATAGTATTATCTTGCACAGTCCAAGAGTACTTGTAATCTCTAAGAGAAGGGATCCCCTGCTATAGACCGAACTACCTCAAAACTCGGTCATAGTGATGGAGATCTACCTCTCCTCACTCTGTCCTCAACCATATGACTCACCTAATGTGATCCAACTCCTATCCATCCTTTGCCTACCCTGGATTCTCTCTCCATGGTCTCCAGGTGATCTGATATAGGGTGAGGTCATCTAGCAACCTTTGGGACATCGATAGATCTATCTGCCATTGTGACCCTCTTTAGAGCCACCAATAGAAAACCTAGGGTCTCTCTTGGTAAACTCCTATCAGTGGAAGCCCTATCAACCTCTGCATCGTAATGTGCTCCCAGCACCAAACCTGTAGTAGCGATGTCAGTACTAGATATCAACCTCCCTTATATACAACCCCGTAGAGGATCCTATACAAGTGGTATAATACAAAGCTACCCCAAGCAAACCTATATTCATGGTCTCTCATGTTGTAGACCACATCTGAGAGGAGCCACGGTAAGTTGCATCCACTTTTGTGGCATAGAAGAAGGCCACCTACCACCCCTACCAAAACTTGGGTCAATCAAGACGTCCCAGGTATTCGCCTCAAAGCCTCGATGTTCACTCCACCCTTCTCTAGGGTGAAGCTTGGGTCACTGCACAATCTCATCATGGCATGGCCTTGATTGGCTGAAGGATTCATGAACCGCCCATGTATGGGGATCCTTAATATCCTTCATACATCCTCTAAAGTGGGAGTCATCTCCCTTGTCGATATCTGGAAGCAGGACGACTCCAGATACCATCTCTCTGCTAGGGCTATCAGTAGCCCCATGTTTGTAGGAATCTATGGCATCTCTGCCACATGCTACAGTATGAACTTTGCTAGTCTATCTCGCTCGACCTGATCGAGTACAACTAAGTCATCCCTGAGACCCCCGTATTTCCACTCTTGACTCCTTAGCAATCCTCTCTACAAAATAAACAATAAAACAACAAAAAAATCATTAGTACATAATCATTAAAATCAATTAAAATCAGTTTCATCACATAAAAAAATGATATCGCCCATTATTGGATGATATTGTACCAAATTTAGCAAAATCATCCTTAATAGGATGAAATCGCCTTCGATTTTTCAATTTGGGGATCGCCCCTATTTCTCTGATTTCGTCCTTAGACAAAATTGGCGATTGAGGGACAATTTTGACAAAATTAGGATGATTTTGTCCTGACATCGTCGACGGCCTAAAAACGGTGGCAATGCCCCAAAACAACTAAAATTCGAGTAAAAAATTAAACAAATCAAGCTACCAACACATTACACTAGGTTTAGATCCTTTTTCGCAACCCGCATCAGACCTCTATCGATCTGTGTGTCGTTTCCACCATTTCTCTTACAGAGCTCTGAAACAGTGAAAGTGAACAGTAAAAATGAATTAGGGTTTTACCCTATTTTTCCTATTTTCATTTAAAAATAACATTTTTTTAATTTTTGATTTTCCGCACTTTTACCTCAAACTTTCAATTTGGGTAAAAACTCGGAGGGGGCACCATAGCAAACAATTGTACGATTCGACCTAGAATTGTCATCTAAAAAATGAAATAAATTTTTGTTTTCTCATAAAGCGTGAAGAACTCATCTTTAATGCATTTTCTTCATAAAATTTTCTAAAGAGGGGGTAAAATGTAGCACCCTAAAATTGGCGCAGTTAAACCCTCAATAAAAGATAAAAAAAATTGAATTTTAACCCCAAAACCGCCCATTAACCGCTCACCTTATTTTTCACACCATTTTTAGAAGTTGGTTGACCATTGGACGATATCATCATCAATCTGACGATATCGTCCCAAATCGGACGAATTCATCTGGCACAGAATGTCTAGACGATTTCATCCCAAAACCTAATTTTTATAATTAGCTTTTGTTTCAACAACCTCTCCAACTTGGGCAGAAGCGTGTCTGCACGGTTGGAGATTCCTACATTGGAGATCTCCCAGATTGGGATGATCCCCAACCTCCTAACCTCCTCCTAATCCTATATAAACTTGGAATTTTCCTAGTTTATCCCCCTGGCTGATCATTTCCCTGCAACTTTAGTTTTTGTTGTGTTAGAACATCATATTCCCCATCATTTGCACTTGTGTTTTCAAGTTTTATTGCAAGATCTCACTATGTTTCAGCTGGAGGAAGCTTGGATCATCACAGGCGATTCAACCTCAATTTTAGATGATCCTGTCGAGATCGACGATGATCTCGTACAATTGGAGATTATTTTGACTGCAGTTCAGATTTGGGGCAATTAGAGCCCTGATTTTACATTCTCTATCTTTTTTCCTATTTAATTGTGCATTAGATTAGTTTACTTCCATTCTGCATCTTGGATTTCACCTCATTTAGCATATTTGCATGATAAAATTCAAAATAAATTATTAAAACATTACATCCCATTTGATTTGATATCTGGATTTATCATTTAAGCATTTATATTTTTTATTTCTATCATTTTGTATCTTTCTTGCAATTGTATTTTTGTTTTTTGGTGTCTATTTTCATGATTGTAGGTTTCTAATTAATTCCTCTAATGAATTCGTTAGGTCATTGATGATCTTGGCTGATCTCAAACGATCTCCTGTGACCTGGATGATTATGTATAATTACAGATGATCCTGTCATATCTGAGATGATATAGACTCCTACAAGCTTCAAAATCTTCATCAGACATTAGAAATCAGGTGCACTCTTCTCCATCTTAGATATTTTCTATATTTAGGATTCATTTATGTTTTTTGTCTTCATAAAAAACAAAAAATTTATATAGAATAGCTTAGATTCATTTTGGCCAACCTAGGGATTTGAATGATTGAACATAAAATGAACACATCAAACCCATTCTCAACCTAGGCATGGAAACTGCCACTCAAAGTTTCCTGGTGAACCCCACCATTCGTAAAAAATTCACCCTTATACCCCTCCCCCAAGAGGCACGACCTTCAAAGGGCCTCTTCGTCCGAGGTATTGTCCCATCCTTCTCACATCCCCCTTTTGGGCACAGATCCTTTAGCCTGAAGGTAAGGGTACAAAAAATTTGGGCGATACAATAGGTCTTGGATTTGAACAGGAGCAAAAGAAATGGAAAGAGAAGTCAACCTCAATATCTTAAGGAGAAGAAACTTAAAAATAAGAAACTTCAGAAGAAGACAGTGTAAGATAAACTGAGACATCTGAGGATGAGTTGGACAACATAAAGTTCAAAAAAGGATAGGAATAATGAACAAAGAAGAAATATATGGAACAAAAATCAGAATAGTTCAAGAGAGACTGAGGCCAATGAGGTCAAGACATGGGAACTTCAATGAAATATGTTTTCATGTCACAAGTTTGGGCACATGGCTTCATAGTGTAGGACACATGAAAGACATGAATATGGGAACATATAACTTTTCCATGGGTATTTCTACTCATGTAATCAGTTTGGTCACAAGGCAATGAATTGCAGGGTTCATGACAGAAAAGGATATGGCCCCACTATGATAAATCCTAAGACATTTGTGCCTCCAAGAAATAATAATATTAAGTGTTATAAGTGCAATAATGATGGACACACAACAAATTGGTGTAGAGAAGATATTCCAAAATCAAGTATGAATAAGAACAGGAACACAAATAGGAAAAGGGATATGGATATGAATAGGTTCAAGAATAGGAACATGGATATGAACATGAACAAGAATAAGAATAGGAATAGGAACAATAAAATGGACATGGACAGGAACATGGACATGGAAAGGAACAATCAGATGAATTAGAAGGATCAGATAAGAAGAAAAGAGGATAAAGGTAAAGACCAGTGTTTGTTGGAAGTAGAAATACTCCCACCCCAAAATTAACCACCTCAAGAGGAGGTGGGGGAGGGGCTAAGCTTAGAAATTCATTCTTAGCCCCAAGACCCAAAGGTGACCCTTCGTAATTGATGTCAAAGGGGGAGATATTTGAGTAATGCGGAGATATTTGATATTCTAGTAAAGAGGATAAATTTGAAGAGAGCATTGAGCTAGGGGGAGCAATGTCCCAGGGGGAGCAGAACAAAGAAAAGGTTAAGTTTTTGGTAAAAAGAATTTGGGTCGTCATCATTGACAAAGGGGGATATTGTTGGACATTATAAGTCAAAGTTGTCATTGATGTCAAGGAATGAAGTTGTCATTGATGTCAAGGAATAAGCTACAGTTGATGTCAAAAGTTCAAAAGGAATAATGCAAGAGGTTGACTGAAAAGATATTGTAATATTATTTTTATATTATGTGAGGCAAAAATAAAGGGTTTTTGTTAAAACCATGGTAGCAAAAATAAAGTGTTTTTATTAAAACCATGGTGGAAAATTGATTTTTTATTAAATCATTATGAGCAACAAAAAGTTTTTATTTAACCCCCAAGGAGGCTTTAATTTTTATAAAGCCAAAGGTTACAAAGTTAATTTATAAAATTTAAATTCTAAATATAATTTAAATGATTTATAAATTAATTATGCATATTATAAAGGCACCGACATCCAAGTTTAATACACCATAAATGTGCAATATTTGGAAGGCAAAAGGTATTTAAACATTTGCTTAAGTTCAAAACCAAGCATTTGAATTTCCTTTGATTATTTTCATGCCAAAAATTATGCTAAGATTCATGGAGAAAATGCCAAGGAGCAGCAAACAAAAGGCTCGTGCATTCAGTGAGAAAGGAATGCATCGAACACACTACGTGGCAAGAGGAGAATGGAGACAAGGGTTGTAAAGGATTCCGTGAAATATTAAAGCACCTTCTATACTTTTAGTGGCCACATGAGCACTTGGATCACACGGCTACCAAGTCATGGCCAAGGTGCTAACAAGGGAGAGAGTGCAAGATCGAATCCTACGAAATGCAAAGCGAGAGATACAAAAAGGTTTTTATATTTTTTATTTAATTTTTAATTAAGTTGCTAAGGTTGTAGAGAGATAAGGGTTGTTAATAGAAATAAAAATTATTCTTTTCTTTGCTAAGTCTAGGGAGAGATAAGGGGTAAATTGGTTATGATATTTACCTAAGTGGTAAATGGAAATTTACTAGGGTAATATTGTTTTTACCTTAGGAAATTAAAAATTGATTTATTGCATATATTTGGTAAAGTGACTTAATAAATTATTGTAATATTGAGAAGAGTAAGGTGTGTTTGGTCAATTATTGTTGATGAATGATTTCTTTAAGATGGAGTAATAAGGTGTATGTATGTTTTGATATTTACATTGTATCTTTGAGAGAGTTTATCACCTTATAACTTCTTTGAGCTTGGCAAAGAAGTTTTTGTGGTTGTGGTAGATTTTTGAGGTTCCTTCATCATCAAGAAAAAGGTATGGGCACATTCTTCCATAGCTGAGTTGATTGGTTGGTTTTATAGAAAACAAGTTTGGAGTGAAAAGGACTTAAGTAGGTCTCCTTATTGAGTGTGTTGAGTTAATACTTCAAGGTTTTTTGGAATAAATATTTGTTGTTAAAAATTCATTTTATAAGTATTGTTGTTGAAGCTATTGGTTGAGTGAAGAATTTGAACTAAGATTTGAAAATAACATGAGTATCATTGTTATGTGAGATTGTTTTATAAGCATTGTTGTTGAAGCCATTGGTTGAGTGAAGAACTTGAACTAGGGCTTGAAAATAACATGAGTATCATTGTTATGTGATATTGGTTGATAAGAATTGTTGGAAATATTTTGAGTGAAGGATAATATGCATGGACTCCCCCTTTCCATATAGTAATAGTCTCCCCCTCTAATTCATCGATAATCAAAATATCGATAAATAGGATCGAAGTTGTTTACACGTAAATAATATTTGGTCGTTTCTACGGGGTGTGTAAGCAAGGATTGTTTCATTGAGTGATTGGTTGCGTATGGTTGGTTGAGCCTAGTCAAGTCAATGTGTGAAGTGATTGTTCAAGTTCTATAAAACAAACTATTATATATTCTAAATTGATTTGAGGAAGTGATTGAACATTGAGGTGATTGTGAAGTATATTGAGTCTCTAAAAATTCTCTGTATGTTTTTGAAAGAGTGATTGAAAGTGATTGACCATTGAGGTAATTGTGAAGCATATTGAGTCTCTAAAAATTCTCTATATGTTTCTAAAATATTGATTGAAAGTGATTAAGCATTGAGGTGAATGTAAAGCATATTGATTCTCTAAAAATTCTCTATATGTTTCTGAAAGAGTGATTGAAAGTAATTGAGCATTATGATGAGTATAGAGCATATTGAGTCTCTAAAAATTCTTTTTATGTTTCTATGAGATTGAACAAGTTCTAGTATGGACTTGTTAAGCAAACTTGAGGTAAGTATTTGAGAAGACTTTTGGATAGATTTGGGTAAGCTTTTGTGAAATCTTACAATACAGATTGAGAACAAATTTTGATAAGTTCTTGTGAGAACTTATTGAGCAGATTGGACAAGTTATTGAGAGGACTTGATTATAGATTAGTGTGAGCTTTTGTGGAAGCTTACAAGGTATATTTGAGACAAGTATTTGAGAAGACCTAAAAGTAGAGTTGATTGATTGATTTTTTCAAACCTTGAATTAAGGTTTGGGGTAGATCCAACAGATTTGAGATTGAGTTAAGCTTTGAGTTAAGGCTTGAAGATAGAGATTGAGGACAGATTTGTGCTAGACCGAAGGACTATGTTTAGTACAGATTCGAGGACATATTTTGGTGTATATTTGAGGACAGGTTTATGCCAGACCAGAGACAAATATTGAGAATAGATTTGTGCTATATCGAAGGATGGTGTTTAGTATAGATTTGAGACAAAGCTTTAGAGGTGATAGAGTTGAGAATAGAGATCTCCAATCAAATCAGGGAAGACAGGTATCTTCTATGGATAGAGTTATATTTTCTAAGGGTAGTGGAGTTAGAGGTCTTCTAGAGGATCACCATCTAGAGCAGAGTTAGGAGATTGGTGTCTCCTGTGGATAGAGATCCACAAACTTGGATTAGGAGATTGGTGTCTCCTTTGGATAGAGATCCATAAACATTGTAATAGGGAAAGGATTCCCAAGAGATTGATTGAGAAATATTTAGTGAAATATTTTCTCTGTGAAATATTTACACATTGGGTGAACCACGTAAATTTTTGTGTCTCTATTGTGTGTGGTGATTTGTGCATTGCTTTGATTACTGCTATTGATATTGCTATCTATACATTGTATAATATTTATTGGGAAATAAAAGAAAAAAATTGATATTATACTGTTCACCCCCCTCTCAGTATAAGCTTGTGTTCATATTGTTCACCCCCTATCAGTATAAGCACATGTTATTTAGTGATGCTCATATTTTATGGTTGTAGTTGAGAGAGAGAGAGAGAGAGTTTTTTATGGACTCAAGGGATGTATCCTTGGGAAAAGAAACTAAGGTAACCTTAACTTCAAACATTTTTATTTTAGCCATGGCTATTCTAGTCTGTAAACTCCTAGTTATCTTTGTCCATGTAA
The DNA here is from genome assembly GCA_028583015.1 of Wollemia nobilis. Lineage (NCBI taxonomy): Eukaryota > Viridiplantae > Streptophyta > Pinopsida > Araucariales > Araucariaceae > Wollemia > Wollemia nobilis. Next base: position 11,098,884 of record JAQPPZ010016934.1, read on the forward strand.
AATCAATCACATGGAGTTATTGAAGCTTTAGGTCCATTGTGGATATAAAAATGTAAGCATAGTTTAAGGGATCACCACAGAGGTGCAGTTCAACTAGAGTGATACACTACACTTAATAGAATCAAACTAGAATGGAATAGGTCTAGAAATAGGAATATGCATACCCCCTTACTCCAAGGATTGAGAAGGGATAATACTGTAGCACCCTAAAATTGGCGCAGTTAAACCTTAGTAAAAAGATAAAAATTTGAATTTTAACCCAAACCGCCCGTTAACCGCCCGTTACCCGCTTTCCTCATTTTTCGTGCCATTTTTAGGATTTGTTTTGACCGTTGGACGATATCGTCGACGATCAGACGAAATCGTCCTAGATCTGACGAATTCGTCTAGAACAGAACGTCCAGACGATTTCGTCCCAAAACCAAATTTTCATAATTAGCTTCTGTTTCAACAACTTCTCTAACTTGGGCAGAAAGCGTGTCTGCGTAGTTAGAGTCTCCCCAATTGGAGATCTCCCAAATTGGGATGATCTCCAACCTCCTAACCTCTCCCTAATCCTATATAAACTGGGATTTTCTCAGTTTATCCCCCTGAACCCCCTTAGCTGACTGATTTCCCTACAAATTTAGTTCCTTATGCATTAGAGCATCCTCGCACCATCGTTTGCATTCTGTATTTCATGTTTTCTTGCAGGAATTTTACTGTTTTTCAGTCGGAGCAAGCTTGGATCGTCGCAGGCGATTCCAGACGATTTTGGATGATCCTGTCGTAGATCGACGATGATCTCGTACGATCAGAGGTGATCTCGACTGTAGTCCAGATTGGGGGCAATCAGAGCCCGAAGTTTGCATTTTCTTATCTTTTACCTTCAATTTCTTTATGCATTATCTTAGTTTATTATATTTATGCATCCTGGAGTTCACCTCATTTAGCATAGATGCATGATAAAGTCAAAATAAATTATTAAATTAATGCATTTCCTTTTAATTGCTATCTGGATCTATCATTTAGGCAAATTTACTATTATTTCTATCATTTCCCCTTGCTTTTGCAGTTGCATTTTTGGTATTTTGTATCTATTTCTGTGATTGCAGGTTTCTGATGAATTCATCTAATGAATTCGTCAGATCGTCGATGATCTTGTCTGATCTCAGATGATCGACTGAGATCTGAGATGATACTGTGCAATTCTAGATGATTACGTATGATTTGAGATGATTTGGACTTCTACAAACCTCAGAATCTTCATTCAGACATCCGAAATCAGGTATATTCTGTCCTATTTAGCATACTCTCTGTGTTTAGCATTTATTCATGTTTTTTGTATTCATAAAAATCAGCATTGGCATATAGAATAGCTTAGATTCATCTTGGCCAAACCTAGGAATTGAATGATTAAAGTATAAAATGAACACATCAAACCTACTCTCAACCTAGGTGTGGAAACTGCCATTCAAAAGTTTCCTGGTGAACCCACCATCCATCGAAAATTCACCCTTATACCCCTCCCCCGAGAGGCGGGACCTTCAAAGGGCCTCTCAGTCCGAGGTATTGTCCCATCCTTCTCGCATCCCCCTTCCGGGCGTGGATCCTATAGCCTGAAGGTAAGGATGCAAAAAATTTGGAGCGATACATTTTGGTGAACCCGACGTGAAAACTAAAAACCTTTTGAAAACAATCCAAAAAAAAAACAAAACATAAATGCATTTAGAATCATCAGACAAACAAGTAAGATTGCATATCATATTTAGATGGTAGATTATAATAAAAGATGAGCTGTCACCATTAATGTTGAGAATCAATTAGCAGCTATAGAGATTACTTCTTTGCTTAGAGTATCTCAAACATATAGAGTCCCACCTTTATGGGACGAACTTAATAGGAGATTGAATCTCATTTCATCTAGATCAACCGAACTTAGGCAAATCAAGAGGTTTGTCCTAGATAGAATCCTGGATCCTGATCAAGTGACCTTATATCATGAGCTTCAGAGAGCTTGCCATAGGTGGTTAGCAGATAAAAGAGCCCTTGTGTCTTCTGAATTGTACACCTTTGAGGAATACCTCGACAATGCAGTTGTAGTACATAAGTTTCTATCTCGTATAGAGGATCAAGAGGTCATTCTTACGGATAGAAAGAGATGGAATAGAGTTCCTAGAGCTGTGTTATATCGAGAGTATTGCCATGAGCTCTATTTTTACAAGTCAGAGTCAGAAGTAGATAACATCACCATAGCACACTTTGTCAAATTCCTGAAAAACCATTTCCAATTTGAAGAGGAGCATTTCATGACTCCTGATGAACTTGATCCCATCAATGACATCTATAAACTATTTATAGAAAACTAAGCCATTCTTTTATTATTATTATTTCTTGCATTTAGTATGTTGTTTGTTCTCTTTATAAAATTATCATAAAAACAAAAACAAAAACAAAATATAACAAAAACATCAAAACATTTTCTTTTAAGCATTATAGTAGGTATATAATTAAAATATATACCTCCCAAATTTGTTGCAAATATATTAATATATATTTGCTAAAATCTAAATTTAAGCATAATGACTAGACTCAGGAATGGAAAACAAATTGAAGTAGAAGAAGATTGGTTAGGAAAACCAGTAAATAAACCAGATGTCCTTCCTGAAGACCCAATTCAGGAAGAAGGAACCCTAGACCAACAAGAAGAAGAATTTGTTGAAGGAAATGAACAAAGAGAAACTGTTAGAGAGGAAGGATCCTCATCTCCTAAAATGTCTCCGGAAGGAGCGGTTACTTTTGAGAATATGGAACATTTCTGGAAGTTCCTCAATACTAATATTGGCGCCCTTAATAGAGCAGTCCATATGGACAAGGATCAAATTAGTGACACTCAAGCAACCCTAGAAGAAATATATCACACACGCACTAATCCCTTGTCCTTCGTTGATCAAGAAAGTGATCAAGCTGGACCATCCAATTTGGATATGGCCGCCATAATCCAGAACATGCAACAACAACAGGTTACCCAACCATCTAGAGTGCTTGTTACCAAGCCTAGGGTTATTCCCACACAAAAGAAACCATCATTCACTGCTCTATTTCGCCAAGTTATTGATCAACATACCTCAAATCAACAAAAGCCTAAAACAAAACCAAACACCAATTTCCAACAATCTGGGATACAACATAATGCTACAACAAATCTTCTTCATAATACTCTTCCTACCAACCATTTGCATAACAGCAATATAGCATCTAATCCTTACGTCACGCCATCCTACGCTCACAAATCCCATACTCATGTACCACCAGACCAATATGGTGGACAAACTGGTAATCTGGAAGCCATGGTGAAACAGTTAGTCTCCCGCATGGACCAGATAGATCCCTACCGTCCCTCGTACAATTATCGAGAGATGTGTAGTCAGCCTCTAGATCCTATAGTTGTAGCACAACCATATCCTAAACACTTTCCTATGCCTGTCCTACCTATATACAAAGGAACTGAAGATCCCATAGAGCATCTTCGTATGTTTAGGATAGCGTGTCATGATATATCACATGATGATTTGTTATTACTAAAAATGTTCCCAAAAAGTTTAGGAGGAATGGCATTAGAGTGGTATTACCAATTACCCACTCATTCTTTGAGGAATTTCGAAGAGACAGTCGAGTCTTTTGTGCATCAATTTAGTGCCTACATTGAAAGGCATGTAACCATTAAAGATTTGTACAACCTAAAACAAGACAAAGATGAATGTTTTGCTGATTTCCTAGCTCGATGGAGACAGTTGATAGGAAAATTGCACTTTGTGTTACCTTATCGGGAAATGTTGGATATTTTTATCAATAATTTACAAGAACAACTATCCTATGAGTTATCAACTGCTACCTTGACCACCTTCGATCAAGCTATAGATTTAGCTCGAAGAGTGGAAGATGCTCTCATTAGGAGAGGTCAGCTCAAAAAGAAAGATGATGAGAAAACATCCAGAAATCAATATAAAAATAAACAAGTTGTGGGTGATGGAGTCACTGATAGTAGAAATATCGCTACTGTTAATGTTGCGAAAACAATAGAGAAATTTATATTGAAACCTCCTGATAAACCACCCCGAGAATTTACTAGGTTAAATCAACCTTTATCAACCATTCTCCCACAATTATTAGAATGAGGTTTGATCCAATTACCAAATATCCAGGAACTTGATCCAACTATACCCGGATACAGAGCTGATTTACATTGTGATTTCCATAGAGGACCTGGACATGCTACCAACTCTTGTAAAATATTAAAACATAAAATACAAGATTTAATTGATAACAATGAGATGGAGGTGCAAGCCTTTCAACCTAAACAAAATCCTCCTAATAATGCTCAAAAGAACATCCCCCAAATTCAGAATCAGAATGCCAATCAATCATTGGACATATTTCAACATCCTTTACCAAAGCATGGTAAAGAGGTGGCTAATCAAATTGAGCATCATAATGTTCCCCCTCCTACCCGATATGTAGGGACTATTAGTGGACATTTACCTGCTCATGATCCGCAAATATTTGACACAACTTTATCCATGGTTACGACCAGACCTCTATATAATATTCGGACACCTGATCTTAGTGATACAGAATACGAGACTGAAAGTGACATGGAAATCACCTCAAATCAATCGAATAGTTCTGAAGATGAATCAGATGCTATTCAACCTATCACAAATTCTATGGTTTCGGAAGAACCATTTCCTAGAAGAGTCACTACTAGACCATCTTCTCACCAATTACTTTCTAATGAACAAGCCATAAACGCTAGACCAAGACCCATTCATCATCCATAAAATAATATTGTAGGTACCATCGAAGCTGTTACTCGACAACAGGCTCAAAATTCTCAACAAGATCAAACTCAGAATGATGGATCAGCTCCATTTGTTTTGAAAATTCCTAATAAAGGGAATCATGCGCCTAATGTTCAACCTAAACCTCCTTATAATATTAATGAACAATTATCAAATACTACAGCTAGAATTTCCCTTTTGGACCTTTTAAGATCTTCTCCTACACATAGGGATGAATTAATGCTCACATTAAGCCAAATGATGGTACCACAAAATATTCAACTTGAAGCCATGTCCAATACTATCATAACTCGAGAAGTCGATTGTATTGACTTTCGGGATAGAGATATACCACAACATAGTTTACATAAGGATAACCCCTTATATATTACTGCCCTAATTGGAGATGTAGCAGTTAAACGAGTCTTGATTGATAATGGTTCATCTTTAAACATTTGCACTTTTGACTTCTACCAAATATTTGGGTTTAGAAGTGATGAAATGAAAAGAACTGATATGATTATAAAAGCCTTCAATGACGAAACACAAGAAACGTGTGGAGTTATTACTATTCCATTGCAAGTTGGTCCTAGAACCTTAGACATGACCGTGTTTATTGTACATTGCCCTGCATCATACAATATACTCTTGGGTCACCCTTGGATCAACGCGATGCGAGTTGTTCCCTCAACTTTACATCAGTGTGTTAAATTCAAATTTAAGAATCAATTGGTTACCATTCATGGTGACCCTAGACCCTTTGATATGTGTGCTTTGGCAGAACCTGTTGGAGTTCAATTTTTCCCTGCTTTATCATCCACACATCCTAATTCTAATCATCCACCTAAACGTGTGAAACACACACTCATAACATCATCTACTTTTTCCCCACCAACTGCACCTCTACATATAGTTCAACCATCTTCCGAACAAACCACATTAGGACCTCAAAAGGATCCTAAACCCACAACCAATGCTTCTTGTTTTACTCCTATAACTTCCATACCTATAGATCCATCCATAGACATCTCTACAACATCTACACCTACCAGAGGCATGTTTTCCGCATCCGAAAACATAGGAAATGATCCTTCTACCTCTTACGCTCTTACTGATGAGCTCTTACCCGATTTATCTAAAATTCTTATATCAGAGAAAACAAATGCTGCTATGCAAGATTCCCTTATTTTAAATAAATTGCCACCCTCTCCTCGTACCTTGGGCCTCCCACAGCCTATGGGAAGTATTTACCAAGTCGGGAGCTGTGCTTTTATTTATAAGGGATATGACTGGGGAAGAATACCTAGAAACATCAAGACTCATTATGATGGATATGCTCGATGTTATTTTGCTAATGAGTATGTTAAAGCTAAGTCTATAATGCTTAAATTGGGATATAAAGGGAAAGGTTTGGGACCTTTCCAGAATGGTATGAAAGAACCTTTTGAGGTAGAACCTTGGCCTGCCCGATGTGGTGTGGGCCTATTTCCTAGTAAAGGTCAGCCATTCCCATTTGAGGATGATGACCATCTCATATGTTACCAAGATTATTTGGATAAACGTGATGCTTTGCATTTAAGGAATAACCCCTTTACATGTAATATGCTATCCATAGCCTACCCTGAGATGATTGCTGAATCCGACGATGAGTTGGAGGGAGATATCTTCCATGATGTCTCCATTGAGGAATTGTTACATAACGGATTTTATTTCGATGGCTCTATACCTAGTATAGCCCAGCTTGAGGCCACGACTCCTCAAGATGAATTATCCAAGCTAACCGTAGAAGAATTACAAGAATTGGGTGTTTCACCCGCCCCATCTAATTTTGAGAGAGATCTACACATGGAAGTAGAAAACGTCATAAAAGTTAACATTGGAACCGAAGATAACCCTCACATAATCAACATTGGATCAGAATTGAGTCAAGAAAAACAAGATAAATACATTGCATTCCTTAAAGAATATGAAGACGTTTTTGCTTGGACATATGAAGATATGCCAGGATTAGACCCTTCTGTAGTTATGCATCACCTAGTAGTCCATCCGGATGCTAAACCTGTTAAACAAAAACTTAGAAAAATGCATCCCAAAGTGGCCTTACTAGTCAAAGGAGAATTAGAAAAACTCTTGAAGGTCATTTTTATACAAGCCATTGATTATGCTGAATGGATCTCGAATGTAGTTCCAGTAACTAAGAAAGAAGCTACCAAAGTTAGGGTTTGCACAGACTTTAGAGATATTAATGTTGCATGCCCTAAAGACGATTTTCCTCTTCCCAACATGGATCAGATCATTGATTTTACTACTGGAAGTGGAATGATATCCCTAATGGATGGATTCTCTGGTTATAATCAGATCAGGATAGCTCCTGAAGATCAGGCTAAAACAACCTTTATTACCCCTTGGGGAACCTTTTGTTGGAAAGTGATGCCATTCGGTTTGAAGAATGCAGGTGCAACATATCAACGAGCCATGACTTATATCTTTCACGATATGATGCATGATATTCTACATGATTATGTAGATGATATTATAGCTCGTTCCCTCAAGGAAGATGATCATTTAAATGACTTGAGAAAAGTATTTGATCGGTTAAGGGAATATCTTATCCGATTAAATCCAGCCAAATGTATATTCGGAGTTAAGTCCGGTAAATTATTGGGGGTTATAGTTTCTTTACGTGGCATTGAAATTGACCCTCTCAAGATCGCGGCTATCACTGATATGCCCGCACCCACAAATATATCTGAATTACGAAGTTTACAAGGTAAGCTTCAAGCTATTCGTCGCTTCATCGATAAGTTGGCGAACAAAACCGGACCCTTTCTTAAGCTTCTTAAGAAAGATGTCTCTTTTCATTGGGACGACGAATGTCAGGAAGCATTTGAACTCCTCAAACAATATCTCCTTAAACCACCAGTGCTTTCACCACCTAGATCTGATCGCCCATTTATCTTGTACATTTTTGCTTCAGATTTTGCCTTAGGAGCTATGTTAGCTCAACTTGACGATGAGAAGAAAGAACGTGCTAATTATTACATTAGCAGAACCTTAATCAGTTATGAAACTCGCTATACAATATTAGAGAAGTTATGTCTCACCGTCGTATTTTCCACACAAAAATTATGCCATTATATGCTCAGTCAAAAAATGTATGTTATTGCTAAATTCGATCCTTTGCGATATCTCATGAGTCGACCTTATTTATCTGGTCGCACAGCCAAGTGGGTTCTTGCGCTCAGTGAGTTTGAACTCATGTTTATAGGATAGAAGTATGTTAAAGGTCAAATCATAGCAGATCAATTAGCTGCTGCACCTTTAGAGTCTACCCATCCCCTCATCATTGAGTTTCCTGATGAATGCCTTAAATTAGAGGCAGACCATCCAGAGCAATGGTCCCTATACTTTGACGGTGCCCGATGCATGAGTGGGGCTGGTGCAGGTATTATTTTAATATCTCCATAGAAACATCTTATACCTCTATCCTTTAAATTAATGTTTGCTTGCACTAATAATACTGCTGAATATGAGGCTCTAATCCTAGGATTACGAGCTGCCTTGGCACTAAAAATTAAAAATCTATTAGTTTTTGGTGATTCTCAACTTGTCATTAATCAAATCAATGATGTTTATCAGACCAGAGATGATAAATTACGTCCATATAAAGCATATGTCTTACAATTATTATCCCTATTTGATCAAGTTACCTTGGAAGCTATTCCTCGAACTAGCAACCGTGCGGTTGATGCTATGGCTGCAGCTGCATCTCTTTTGCCCTTGGAGTTAGATGACGAATATGCTACCATCATTATTCATCGACTCCAGGAACCCACTTCAAATAAATCATGCTTAGAACCTTTGGATGTGTTTCTAATCAACGAAACTACTCCTGAACCATGGTACACTGATATATTTAATTTTCTTCAAAATGGGACCTTTCCTGAAGGTTGTAATAGCAACCACCGTCGGTTATTACGTAGACGAGCAAGTCGCTTCATGATTATTGGTAATACCTTGTATAGGAGATCTTTTGAAGGTATCCTACTGAGATGTTTGAATCTAGAAGAATCTAGATCAGCTTTGAGTGAAGCCCACAATGGATCTTGTGGGGGACATTTTAGTGGTAGCGCCATTGCTAAGAAGCTCCTTAGGATAGGATATTTTTGGCCTACCATGGAGAATGATGCACATGATTATGTGCGCCATTGCGACAAGTGCCAGAAACACGCTGACCTTGTCCATGCGCCTGCACAAGAACTGTAGGCTATTTCATCTCCTTGGCCCTTTTCAAAATGGGGCTTAGACATCATTGGAAAAATCAACCCTGTGTCATCTGATGGACACAAATTTATCATAACCGCCACTGAGTATTTCACGAAATGGGTTGAAGCTATGCCCTTAGCTTCTTGCACTGGAACCCAAGTTTCCAAGTTTATTTTTAATCAAATTATTTGTAGGTTCGAAATTCCTGCAAATCTCATCTCAGATAATGGAACTTGTTTCAAAAATAAAGATGTTAAAAAATTATGTCAAAAATATAAAATTCAACATCGTTGGTCCACTCCCTATTATCCTCAGGGTAATGGCCAAGCAGAAGCATCTAATAAAACATTAATCAAAATCCTCAAAATACTGGTCAATAAATCTGGTCGAGATTGGCACATCCAATTATATTTGGCTTTGTGGGCTTATCGAACTAGCGTTCGCACCCCCACAGGTACTTCACCTTTTGTTTTGGTCTATGGCGCTGAAGCTATTTTTCCCTTTGAATTAGAAGTTCCTTCTTTGGCTCTGCTACTTCAAGATACTGAAGTAGGAGATGAATATCGTGCTGGCAGATTTAGTCAGCTGGAACTCCTAGATGAAAAGCGCATCAATGCTTTGGAGCATCTTCGTGCCTACCAAAACAAGCTCAAGCGAGCATACCTCAAGAAAGTTCATCATCGATCCTTTGAGATCGGTGACCTTGTCTTAAAAGAAAATCAAAAAAATACTAATGCAACTAAAGACCTTAAAGGTAAATTTGAGCCCAACTGGCTTGGACCGTATATCATCACTGCTAAATTTGGATCGGGAGCATACCGATTAGCTACCTTAGATGGTAAAGATCTTAAAGAACCTATGAACATTATGCATCTTAAGCGCTATTATGCATAACATTTGGTCATTTCATCATTTGTATATATTGTTATTTTGCATATTGTTTCATTTTCGTCATCCATATAAAAATTTTCAAAAATAGTAACAGTATTTATTCTTTCAATTCATCAATCAAAATCAAAATATAAAAACTTTAAAACCATCAAAATCTTCAAAACATTCTTTATTTTCGTACCTGTCAATTCTTGAAGTATTGCAGTTATATTTTCAATTATTTTGGATAAATTAGCATTTATTTGGAATCCCGCACTTTCACACTCACATGCATAAATATCTTGATTTTATTTGGTATGATTATTAATCTCTCTTATATCAAAGTCCACAGTTGAATTAAATAAAGTTTTGAGCATAGAAGAACTGATCTTGTTATTTACTTGAACCAAGTACATCTCTTCACATTAAAATGATTTCATTGCAAATTCGATATGATGCTACATAGTAGAAGTGGTTTCTTGAGCGAAAAGTTTCCCCTGCTATCCTATCATGCACATGGTCTAGAATCTTTGAGAATTGACAAAAGGACAAGCTCACCCCTACCCAGAATAAAAATCCCTTGCTCTACAACCAATCCGAGCAAGTATCCCTAGTATAGGAAGCAAAAGAAAAAGTCAAAGCAAATGAGAAAAAGAAAAATATTATTTTGTATCATCGCAGCAATATTTCAGCATTATCTCAATATCAAGCAAAAAAAAAAAAAAAGAAAGAGAGAAAAGCAAAAGCAAAAGCAACAAAATCCCTTCCTTACCCCTTGAAAAGAAAAGAAGGGTGAATGAGCTTGAATCCCTGGAATTCTCAATTATTCGAAAACTGTGAGGTAAGCCCCATAACAGGTGGTTTGTGCCCAACCCGCTTGGCCTTGGGTAATTCCTAGCGTGGTGATATGTCTGTCACATTAGCGACCTTCTTTTGTACAGACCTATGTCGGCTTATGGATTAGCTAGCTCTTGATGACCCGACTTACATAGTAGTCTGGTATGGTTACATGCATATAAATCATGGTCAATGAACCCTTATTTGGTTAAGTCAAATTACTTGTATCAAATTCTCTTGCTCAAAATTGGTGAATGAACAATACAATTGCACACACATTTGTATTTGAGAGATTTTTGTATCATTATGATAAATCAAGATCGGTAATGAACTCACATTTGCACATGAGGGTTCCTTATAAATCTATATTTTGTCTTTGAGATAATTTAAAATATCTCTGCAATTCTTTGGAATAATTTTATCTTCTTATTTCAGAACATCTGTTTAGTATAAAAACAATTACATACATTGTTTTCAAAAATCACAAAATTCTTTCAAACAACATATTACACAAATATAGTAAATAAAGTCATGTTCATATTATTATTTTCTGTTTATCTCAAAAAAATCAATTATGCAATAAAACTAAAATATCAAATTCTTTTTGGATTTCGCGATGATGGTATAAGTCTATACCCATAATTCTATGCCTAGCGCAAACCATTGTTCTCATTTTATTTCCCATTCATTTTAATTCATAAAAACATATGGCTTACATCATTATGTTACACAATTGAGCTTTAAAAAGAACGAACACTTTTTTCTATTTCATGTCATTATGTCAAAACATTCAATTTTGCAATGATGGTATAGTTCCTAGGGACTTATTCAAAAATTTTATCACACTTAGGAATTTATGCCTAGCAAAAAATCATATTTCTTTAAATATGTCATGCATAATATTTTTTATGAAAATCTGAAAACAAATCATCACCATCATCATTTTTCATCATCACAACACAAAGTCTTAAGACAGTCTCTTAAGCACTCTTTTACTTTTAGCAATATTTCTATACTGGGATTAGCTTGACGACCTAGTGAGCGGTGACTCCATGAAATGGTCTATAACAACGACAATGTCCTTTGAAATTATTGTTAGAAGTCCCTTTTATTTTTCATCAAATCACACCACAAAACAACCAATTTATTCACATCAAATTATTTCATTTACAATTTTATAGCATGGCATAAACATTATAATTTATTTCCAACGACATAATTACATAAATAATCAATCACAAAATTCAAAATTAAAGCATCATACAACATATACACAAGTCATATCATCAAAAAGACAATCTATATATATCATCAATCAATTATGTACATCATCTGGATTGGTATGCCACAATCAATACCCTGGCATACTCAATCCCCTCAAAAAAATAATAATAATACAGTCTGCAATCTATAGCAGCTAGCCTCGAGAAGCCCTCGAGCTCTCAGCCTCATCTCCTCCCCCGCCCTGAGGTGGAGGAGGTGGTCCCATAGAGGTCCAGACTGTGTCCCAGGTCCTCATCGTCGATCGTGAGGATGTCCTCGATGATCCCACCCTGATTGGTTTAGCAATGCCGGCTGGCAGCTGCAACCTCTGGCCCTCTGGAACCAGCTGGAAGTATACCCCCTGGTAGAATGCGGTCTAGGCCATAGATCATGCCAGCTCCTGTATGCTCGCCCCTCCACTCTGAGCCCTGAGACGTGTAGCCTCATCCTGAAGTGTCTGCACCTGAGCCCGAAGGTGGGCAACCTCAGCCCGGAGAGCCATCGTCTCGCTGCTCTCCCCCACCTCGACACCCTTGCCCTTATCGGGTGATGGTGGTCTCTCCCCCTGCTAAGAAGGGACTCTCCTCTCCCTCCACTATATCTTCTGTGGCCTCTATGGAGCCTATGCCATCCTCTGGCATCTCTCCTATGGAGACCGTCATTGCTCTCTCCCGCTATGACCCCGTGCTACCTCAATAGTAGCCTGATGCTGCCTCCCCATCCGTCGCACCATAGCATGCACTGGACCCTATGCCCTCGTCATCCGAGGAGGGCGGATGCCTGCGTACCAGGCATCATATCCATCTGCAACCCCAACATCGTCACCATCCACTGGCTGGATGGGGGCATCATCTGCGTCCTGACTCCAGAACCGCTGCATGTCTAGAGCCCCGCTCAGTGTGGTACTATCCCAGATAGTCCGGGAGTACTCATAATCCCTGAGAGAAGGGATCCCCTACTATAGACCGAACTATCATAGAACTCGGTCGTAGCGGTGGAGCTCTACCTCTCCTCGCTCCATCCGTAGCCAGCAGACTCGCCTGATGCGAGCCAACTCCTGCCCATCCTCTGCCCACCTTGGATGCTCTCTCCATGGCCTCCAGGTGATCTGGTTTGGGATGAGGTCGTCCAGCAACCTCCGTGACATCGGTAGATCTATCCGTCATTATGACCCCCTCTGTAACCACCAGTAGAAAACCTGGGGCCTCTCCCGATCAACCCCTATTAGTGGAAGCCCCACTGGCCTCCGCACCGCAATGTGCTCCCAGCACCAAACCTGTAGTAGTGATGTCACAACTAGACATTGGCCTCCCTTGTATACGACCCCATGCAGGATCCTATACAAGCGGCATAGCACAAAGCTGCCCCATGAGTATCTATAGCCGTGGTCTCTCATGTCATAGACCACATCTGAGAGGAGCCATGGTAGCCTGCACCCGCTCTGGTGGCACAGTAGTAAGCCACCTACTACCCTAGCCAAAACCCGAGTCAACCTAGATGCCCCAGGCATCTACCTTAGAGACTCGATGTTCACTCCACCCTTCTCCAGGGCGAAGCTCGGGTCTCCGGTCAACCTCATCATCGCTTGGCCCTGATTGGCCGTAGGAGTCATCAACCGTCCCTGTATGGGGATCCTCAAGATCCTCCATACGTCCTCTAGTGTGGGAGTCATCTCCCTTATCGGTAATCGAAAGCAGGATGACCCCGGATACCATCTCTCTGCTAGGGTTGTCAGTAGCCCCATGTCTGTCGATACTTGTGGCATCTCTGCCACATGCTGTAAACCGACCTGAGCTAGTCGGTCGCGCTCTACCTGATCGAGCATGGCTATGTCATCTCTTAGCCCATCATATTTCCACTCCCGACTCTTTAGTAATCCCTTCTGCAAAACAAACAATAAAATAATAAAATTCATTAATAAATCAATCATTAAAATCAAATTAAATACATTTTAATCAAGCTTAATTTCTTAAAAATGATGATATCGTCCACCATTGGATGATATCATCCCAAATTGGGCAAAATCATCCTTTTTAGGATGAAATCATCTCTGATTTCGCAACTTGGGGATCGCCCCTTGTTGGACGGGATCGCCCCTAGTTCGCCGATTTTGCCCTTCGACGAAATCGATGATCTAGGGATGATTTCGTCCCGACGTCGTCGATGGCCTAAAAATGGCCATGATGCCCCAAAACAATCAAAATTTAAAACAAAAAATTGCACAAAACAAATTCAAACCTAATTCACTAGGATTAGATCCTTACCCGTAGCCCACGTCGGACCTCTATCGATCGGTGTGTTGTCTCCACCATTTTTTTCTCTGCAAAGCTCTAGAATAGTAAAAATGAATAGTAAAAATGAATTAGGGTTTTACCCTATTTTTCTTAATTTTATTCAAAAACAACAACATTTTTAATTTTGTTTTTTCGTGTTTTTACTGTTGAGCAAGGTGCAGAAACAGTATTGTCATTGTTGTCAACACAGACAAATAGATCAATTGATGATGTAGTGGACAGGAGTTCAGAGGTCATTCAAAGCATGTATAGTTAATTTCCAAGAAGAGAGAAGTGGCCCAGTTTCAAAAGATCAAAGAAAAATGCAAGTAAGAAAATTGTTGCGATATCGCGACAAGAAAACTGTCGCGATATCGCGACATAACGGAGGAAAAGAAGCCAAGTAGAAAAACTATCGCGATATCGTGACATGTTGAGAAGTTGGAAAAGAAACTATCATGATATCGCGACATGTTAAGAAGAAGCAAGAAAAACTATCACGATTTTGTGACATGTTTGAAGAAGAAGCGCATGCAGGGAAAACTGTCGTGATTTCATGACATGTTCAAAGAAGAAGCGCATGCAGGGAAAACTATCACGATTTTGTGACATGTTTGGAGAGAAGTCACAGGCAAAGAAAACTGTCATGATTTCATGACATGTTTGGAGATAAGGCGCAAGAAAAGAAAATTGTCTTGATTTTGCGACAATCTGCAAGAGAGGCAATACGGATGAAAAGGTGTCGCAATTTCATGACATGTTTGAGAGAAGAAGCTCGCAAAGAAAAGTGTTGCGATTTCATGACAATCTGCAAGAGAGGCAGTACAGACAAAAATGTGTCGTGATTTTGTGATATGTTTGAGAGAAAGAGCTTGCAAGGAAAAGTGTCATGATTTCGTGACAATTTGCAAGAGGAAGCTCTAAGGAGAAAAAGTGTCACGATTTCGCGACAATTTGCAAGAGGAAGCGCTAAGGAGAAAAAGTGTCGCGATATCGTGACATGTCCAGTTTTCACGATCCGTTGACAAGAGGAAGCGCTAAGGAGAAAAAGTGTCATAATTTTGTGACTTATTGCAGGAGAGAGAAGGCAAGATAAAAAGTGTTGTGATTTTGTGACATATTGCAAGCGGAAGAGCTCGAGAGAAAAAGTGTCGCGATATCATGACATGTCGCATTTTCACAACTTGAAGAGAAGAGAAGAGCTAAGGAGAAAAGATGTCGTGATATCACGACATGTCGCATTTTCATGACTAAGAGAGGAGAGAGAATGTACAGAGATAGAAATGTCACGATATCGCGACAATAGTAGAGAGGAAGTCTCCGAAGGATGAAGTGTCGTGATTTCATGACAGAAGCAAAACGAAAGAGCAAGGAAGTAGAAGCGTCATGATTTCATGAAAAATTCAAGGAGGAAGAGCTCAAATGTGAAAGCGTCACGATTTCGTGACATGTTCCATTTTCACGGGTGAAAGGCAGATAAAAGAACAAGGTAGCTAAAGTGTCACGATTTCGTGACATGTTCCATTTTCACTAGTGCATGCAAATAAGAGTGTACGACAGTGAAAAGTGTCATGATTTCATGAAATTTCATGTTTTTGCTGGTGCATACAGAGAAGAGTGTACGGTAGCGAAAAGTGTCATGATTTCATGACATGTCATGTTTTTGCTGGTGCATGCAGAGAAGTGTAAGGAAGCAAAAAATGTCACGATTTCATGACATGTCATGTTTTCGCTGGTGCATGCTAAGTAGAGTGTATGGAGGTGAAAAGTGTCGCGATATCATGACATGTTGTGTTTTTGTGCATGCAGGTCGAGAAGAAGACAAAAATGCTGTCAGAGCGACGGTTCTACTGTAAGAGCTGTAAGAGAATAGAAAAGATTGTCAGAGTTGTAAATAAGCAGGTAAGACTGTCAGAGCCGTAAATAAGCAAGTAAGACGGTCAGAGTCATAAATAAGAAGATAAATCTGTCAGAACGATGGATATACTGATAGAGTGTCGAAAAGGTTTTCAGAGCCGTAAAGTGGGCAGATAAGGCTGTCAGAGGCGTAAGTAAGCATTTAAGAGCGCAGTAAGCAGATCTGAAAGAATATTTTCATGTACAGAAAGTTAGGGTTAGGGTTGAGCTCTACACGAGGCATGTGTGTTATGATTTGTCAAATAAAAGGAAAAACGAGCTATGAAAATAAGAGAAGTGTATTGTGCTAAAAAAGATACAGAAGAGAGTGTTGTAAGAGAGAATAGCAGAGTTGTAAGTATATGCAGTTCTTGTTAAAATGAATTAGACCAGTGAGGGTCTTGTAGAAGAGAAGGCATTTTTATGTCATTAAATCTATTCAAAACTGAAGTCCAAGTTGGTGCTTGGCATTAGGGGGTTGGTGCTCCTTTCTGTTGGTGCATATAAATAAGGGGTTGGTGCTCCTTCCTATGGGTACTAGAAAATTGTTTTTAAAGTTGGTGCTTTGCAAAGGCTAGATTTGGATGGGAGTCCAAGCAGTCTAATTTTTGAGGAGTAGCCAAATATGGTGAACCTCGTTAAATTATGTGTTGTGGAATGCTCTCTTGTTTATTTTCTTTGTATTTTTTAAAGTTCTCTCTGCTTAAATTTTTAAAGAGTTGTAGATCTAAATAGAAATAGCTACACTGATTCACCCCCCCCTCTCAGTGTCATTGTGAGAATATCAATTGGTATCAAAGCAAGGTTCTTGAACAAGCTCAATCTGCTAAGGTGATCTTGGAAGAAACACAATGGCCGGTAGTGAAAGATTTTCATTCAAAAAATCTTCTTTGTTCAATGGAACTAATTACTCTTTCTAGAGACTCAATATGCAGACTTATTTGTGTGCTTTGGGATATGAAATTTGGGAGTCAGTAGACAGTGGATACACAATATCCTCTACTCCTCCAACAGATGCTGCTGAGAAGAAAAAGTTTGAGAATGACTCTAAAGAAAAGAATGCTATAATGTGTGGGTTAGTAGACAGTGAACTGATAAGGATCATGAGCTATAAAATGGTAAAAGACATGTGGGACAAACTGTAGAGCATTCATGAAGGAGACGGCAAGATCAAGGAAGCCAAGCTACAAATGCATCGAGCTCAGTTCGAAGCATTAAAAATGAATCGTGATGAGAACATAGAGGCCTATATGCTGAGAGTCAATGAAATCATTAATGTGATTAGAGGACTCGACGAGGAAATGGAAGATGCGGTCATCGTGAAAAAGGTACTAAGAACTCTTCACAAAAGATTTGATTCTAAAGTTTTTGCTATAGAAGAAACTAAAGATCTAAATACTTTTAGCATGGATGAAATGCATGGTTCTTTAACTGCATATGAAATGAGAATAGGACAAACAAAGCCATCAGACAGAGAAGTTGCTTTTAAAGCACACAAAAATATAAAATCTAAACAAGAATCTATAGAAGAAGAGTCTTCAGATGAAACAGAAGCAAACTTTGTTAGGAAACTAATAAAGGGAAAAGAAAATTACAAAGTAAAGTTACCTTTTAAGTGCTTCAATTGTGGAGGCGTCGGGAACTTTGTAGCCAAATGTCCAATGAATGAGAAAAATAAAAATGATGAAGGGTCACACCAAGAAAGAAGTGACTGGAAGAAGAAACCACAGTTTAGAAAAAGCAACTTCAAGAAGAAAAGTTTCATATCCAAGAATGTCGGCTCTTCTGAAGACTGCTCCGGTGAGGATTCTAAAGAAGAAGCAGATGAAGCTCTGTTCATGGCATTTGAAGAAAGAAAAATAAAGGAAAAATAGGAATGTAATGAAAAACCTGAGGATGAGGCTAAAGTATATTTGGAAGGTGAGTTGGTTGTTGCACTTAAAGAGATGAGCAGAGAAAGGAAAAAGAATAAAAAGGTTTCAAGAAAGCTTGAGGATGCCAATGAAATAATAAACAACTTGAAAGTATAAACAGACGAATTTAAGAAAATGTCTGAAGTTCTCAAAGTATAATTAACCATAAAAATAGATGAGTGCAGCAAGCTAGAAGAAGACATTGTTAGGTTAAGGATGCAACTAGAGGAGATGAATCAGAAATTGAGCTATTATCATAAGTTTGAAGAAAGTTCTGTAAAGCTGCATAAAATTTTAAATAACCAAAGGCCTTCCGGCATCAAATTTGGTTTGGGCTTCGATGAAGGAGAATCATCAAAGGGTTCAAATGCCTTAAATTTAGAACCCATAAAGAAAGAAGATAAGATCAGGGTTGATCAAGAAAAAACAAATCATGCCAAAGAAAGCAATAATGCCAGACTCAAGAAGAGTACTTACAAAGATGGATTCACAAAAGTCACACATCCAATAAGGAGAAGATTGATGGCTCCTACTTCAAACTGGAAAAGACCTTAACCCAGGTTTAATCTTTCCTTTTCTATTTATTTTTTTAAATGCAATGCTTATGGCCATAAGATTTCAGATTGCAGTCATAATGTAGCACAAAATAATTTCACCAGTAGAAATGTCTTTTCTCCATTGGTGGATTATGCAGTAGAATGTTATAACTGTCATAATTTTGGACACATTGCAAGATACTTGTAGAAGCACTTTTGCAGAAAATAAATATCAGGGTAGAAAATCTCAACCAAATGGATTGAAACAAAACAAAAAATTTCTTGAAAAACAGGCACAAGCTAATGAAAGGGGAAAGGCAAAACAAGTTGCCAAAACTGCTATCAAACCAAAATGAAAAGAAAAAGAGAAACTCCAGGAAGAAAAGGAATCGTTGATCATTCAAATTGCTTTTAAAGCACAGAACAAATCTGCACCATGGATACTTGATAGTGGTTGCTCCAGTCACATGACAGGTGACAAGCAAAAATTTGAGAAGTTACAGAATTACGAAGGAGGTTCTATGAAATTTGGAAATAATGGTGGAGCAAAGATAGTTGGCAAAGGATCACTCAAGATCAGTGATGGAAAGATCAATTCAAAATAAGTCTTGTTTGTGATTGGTCTGAAGCATAACTTGCTCAGCGTTAGTCAAATCCGTGACAGGGGTCATGAAGTAATTTTTAAGAAGCAGGGTTGTGAAGTGAGAAAAGCTAATAGTGGGAAGTTGATTGCTACTGGATCAAGGACTTCTGGAAACCTGTATACTCTCTCAGAGACTTTAGAAGGAGCATGCTTGTTTGGATAGGAAGATAAAAATTGGCTATGGCACAAGAGGCTCGGTCATATCAGCTTTGACAATTTGGTAAAAATAAGCTCAAAAAGGGAAGTAAGAGATATACCCTCCATCGGCAAACCACTAAATAGTATTTTTGCTTCATGCCAAAAAGGGAAGCAAACTAAAGCCACATTTAAATCAAAGGAGTACTTTACCAGTAAACCTTTAGAACTAATACATACTGATTTATGTGGACCCATGAGAACTCAAAGTATAAATGGTGACAAATGCTTTATGTTGTGCATAGATGACTATTCCATAATGACCTAGATATTCTTTTTGAAGCAGAAATTTGAAGCTTTTGAAATGTTCAAGACTTTCAAAAACCAAGTTGAGAATGAAATAGGAAAGAGGATCAAATGCTTAAGATCAGATAGAGGAGGAGAGTTCATCTCAAAGGAGTTTGTATAATACTGTCAAAAATATGGGATCAGAAGACAATTTTTAGTAGCAAGGACACCTCAGCAGAATGGTGTTGTAGAAAGAAAGAATAGAACTATGCAGGAAATGGCATGGATTATGTTGACTGAGAGCAAAATAGCAGATAGATTTTGGAAATAGGCAGTCCATACTGCAGTTTATATCCAAAACAGGTGCATGTTGAGGACACATGAAAGCAAAACCCCTTATGAGCTATGGTTCGGCAAGAAGGCAACAACAAAATACTTCAAAGTCTTTGGTAGCAAGTGTTACATCAAAAGAACTAAAGATAATCTTGGTAAGTTTGAAGATAGAGCTGATGAAGGTATTTTCATTGGCTATTCATCAAAAAGCAAAGCTTACAAATGCTACAAAAAAAGGCTAAAGAAAATTGTAGACAGTGTCGATGTTAAATTTGATGAAGATTTTATGGATGAGAAAAACCCTGAAAGATCTTGGTATTAACTTCAAAGAGCCAATTTTAGTTAAATGTGATAATACTAGTGCTATTAACATCTCAAAGAATTCGGTTATGCATTCTCGCACCAAACATATTGCAATCCGGTATCACTTTTTGAAGGATAAAGTTGCAGAAGGTGAGGTTAAATTGGATTTTGTTCCAACTATAGAGCAAGTAGCGGATATCTTCACTAAACCGTTGCCCAAGGAAGTTTTTGAATACCTCCGCAGTAAGTTGGGAGTGGTCACACTACCCAAGAACTGACTAGCTTTCGGGAACACATTCTTAGGGGGAGCATTTATATATTTGATTATCTGTTTGCTCATGTTTGTAATTTTTGCTAATTGTAATATTGTGTGCCTGAGAATGATTGTGCATGGACTCAGGGGAAGTTTGCAGCAGCCCTTTGGTATTATTGTCAAAGGGGGAGAAAAATTACAAGAAATTGCACATGTGTTGCCAACAATTCCAAAGGGGGAGATTGTTGAGCAAGGTGTAGAAACAGTATTGTCATTGTTGTCAACACAGACAGATAGATCAATTGATGATGTAGTGGACAGGATTTCAAAGGTCAGTCAGAGCATGTACAGTGAATTTCCAAGAAGACAGAAGTGGCCCAATTTCAAAAGATCAAAGAAAAAGGCAAGTAAGAAAACTGTCACAATATCGCGACAAGAAAACTGTCGCGATATCGTGACATAACGGAGGAAAAAAAGCCAAGTAGAAAAATTGTCGTGATATTGTGACATGTTGAGAAGCTGGAAAAGAAATTGTCGTGATATCGTGACATATTAAGAAGAAGCAAGAAAAACTATCGTGATTTCATGACATGTTCAAAGAAGAAGTGCATGCAGGGAAAACTATCGCGATTTCGCGACATGTTCGAAGAAGAAGCGCATGCAAGGAAAACTGTTGTGATTTCGCGACATGTTTGGAGAGAAGGCACAGGCAAAGAAAACTGTCATGATTTCGTGACATGTTTGGAGAGAAGGTGCAAGCAAAGAAAATTGTCGCGATTTCACGACAATCTGTAAGAGAGGCAGTACAGACGAAAATGTGTCACGATTTTGTGACATGTTTGAGAGAAGAAGCTCGCAAAGAAAAGTGTCATGATTTTGTGACAATCTGCAAGAGATGCAGTACGGAAAAAAATGTGTCACAATTTCGCGACATGTTTGAGAGAAAGATATTGCAAGGAAAAGTGTCATGATTTCACGACAATTTGCAAGAGGAAACGCTAAGGAGAAAAAGTGTCACGATTTCATGACAATTTGCAAGAGGAAGCGCTAAGGAGAAAAAGTGTCACGATATCGCGACATGTCGGGTTTTCGCGATCCGATGACAAGAGGAAGCGCTAAGGAGAAAAAGTGTCACGATTTCGTGACATATTGCAGGAGAGAGAAGGCAAGATAAAAAGTGTCATGATTTCATGACATATTGCAAGAGAAAGAGCTCGAGAGAAAAAGTGTCGCGATATCGCGACATGTGTTTTTGTGACCCGAAGAGAAGAGAAGAGCTAAGGAGAAAAGATGTCGCAACATGTCGCATTTTTGTGACTAAGAGAGGAAAGAGAATGTACGGAGATAGAAATGTCATGATATCACGACAATAGCAGAGAGGAAGACTCCGAAGAATGAAGTGTCATGATTTCATGACAGAAGCAAAATGAAAGAGCATGGAAGCAGAAGCATCGTGATTTTGTGACAAATTCAAGGAGGAAGAGCTCAAAGGTGAAAGCGTCGTGATTTTGCAACATGTTCCATTTTCACAAGCGAAAGGCAGAGAAAAGCACAAGGTAGCGAAAGTGTCACGATTTCATGACATGTTCCATTTTCGCTGGTGCATGCAAAGAAGAGTGTATGGCAACAAAAAGTGTCACGATTTCGTGACATGTCATGTTTTCGCTGGTGCATGCAGAGAAGAGTGTATGGCAGCAAAAAGTGTCATGATTTCACGACATGTCATGTTTTCACTGGTGCATGCGAAGAAGAAGTGCAAGGAAGCGAAAAGTGTCACGATTTCATGACATGTCATGTTTTCGCTGGTGCATGCCAAGTAGAGTGTACGAAGGCAAAAAGTGTCATGATATCGTGACATGTGTTTTCGCGCATGCAGGCCGAGAAGAAGAAAAAAATATTTTCAGAGCGGAGGTTCTACTGTCAGAGCTGTAAGAGAACAGAAAAGACTGTCAGATCTGTAAATAAGCAGGTAAGACTACCAGAGCCATAAATAAGTAGGTAAGATGGTTAGAGTCATAAATAAGAAGATAAATCTGTCACAATGGCAGATATACTGACAGAGCACCGAAAAGGCTGTTAGAGTCATAAAGTGGGAAGATAAGGCTGTCAGAGGCATAAGTAAGCATTTAAGAGCACAGTAAGCACAGCCAAAAGAATGTTTTTGTGTACAGGAAGTTAGGGTTAGGGTTGAGCTCTACACAAGGCATGTGTGTTGTGATTTTCTGAATAAAAGGAAAAAGGAGCTGTGAAAATAAGAGAAGTGTATTGTGCTAAAAAATATACAGAAGAGAGTGCTATAAGAGAGAATAGTAGAGTTGTAAGTATATGCAATTCTTGTTAAAAGGAATTAGACCAGTGAGGGTCTTGTAGAAGATAAGGCATTTTTATGTCATTAAATCTGTTCAAAATTGAAGTCCAAGTTGGTGCTTGGCATTAGGGGGTTGGTGCTCCTTTCTGTTGGTGTAGATAAATAAGGGGTTGGTGCTCCTTCCAGTGGATGCTGGTAAATTGTTTGTAAAGTTGGTGCTTTGCAAAGGCTGGATTTGGATGGGAGTCCAAGCAGTCTAATTTTTGAGGAGTAACCAAATCTGGTGAACCTCGTTAAATCATGTGTTGTGGAATGCTCTCTTGTTTATTTGCTTTGTCTATTTTAAAGTTCTCTCTGCTTAAAGTTTTAAAGAGTTGTAGATCTGAATAGAAATAGCTACACTGATTCACCCCCCCCTCTCAGTGTCATTGTGAGAATATCATTTACCTCAAATGTTCGATTTGAGTAAAAACACGGAGGGGGCACCATAGCCAGTAGTCGTATGATTCGACCTAGAATCGTCGTCTAAAAAAATAGAATAAATTTTTGCTTTCTCGTAAAATGGGAAAAACTCGTCTTTAAAGAATTTTCTTTAGAAAATTTGCTAAAGATGGGGTAAAATGTAGCACCCTAAAATTGGCACAGTTAAACCTTAGTAAAAAGATAAAAATTTGAATTTTAACCCAAATCGCCCGTTACTCGCTTTCCTTGTTTTCTATGCCATTTTTAGGATTTTTTTTACCGTTGGACGATATCATCGACGATTAGAAGAAATTGTCCTAGATCTGACGAATTTGTATGGAATAGAACGTCTAGATGATTTCATCCTAAAACTAAATTTTCATAATTAGATTCTATTCAATAGCTTCTCTAACTTGGGCAAAAAGCGTGTCTGCGCGGTTAGAGTCTCCCCCAATGGAGATCTCCTAAATTGGGATGATATCCAACCTCCTAACCTCTCCCTAATCCTATATAAATTGGAATTTTCTTAGTATATCCCCCTGAACCCCCTAGCTGACTGATTTCCCTACAAATTTAGTTCCTTATGCATTAGAGCATCCTCGCACCATCGTTTGCATTCTGTATTTCATGTTTTCTTGCAGGAATTTTACTATTTTTTAGTCGGATCAAGCTCGGATTGTCGCAGGTGATTCTAGACGATTTCGGATGATCCTATCATAGATAGACGATGATCTCATACCATCAGAGGTGATCTCAACTGTAGTCCATATTAGGGGCAATCAGAGCCCAAAGTTTGCATTTTCTTATATTTTACCTTCAATTTATTTATGCATTATCTTAGTTTATTATATTTATGCATCCTGGAGTTCACCTCATTTAGCATAGATGCATGATAAAGTCAAAAAAAATTATTAAATTAATGCATTTCCTTTTAATTTCTATCTGGATCTATCATTTAGGCAAATTTATTGTTATTTCTATCATTTCCCCTTACTTTTGTAGTTGCATTTTTGGTATTTTATATCTATTTATGTGATTGCAGGTTTTTGACAAATTCATCTGATGAATTCATCAGATCACCGATAATATTGTCTAATCTTAGATTATTGACTGAGATATGAGATGATATTGTGCAATTCTAGATGATTACATACGATTTGGACTTCTACAAACCTCAGAATCTTCATCAGACATCCGGAATCGGGTATATTTTGTCTTATTTAGCATACTCTCTGTGTTTAGCATTTATTCATGTTTTTTGTATTCGTAAAAATTAGCATTGGCATATAGAATAGTTTAGATTCATCTTGGCCGAACCTAGGAATTGAACGATTAAAATATAAAATGAACACATCAAACCTACTCTCAACCTAGGTGTGGAAACTGCCATTCAAAAGTTTCCTGGTGAACCCACCATCCGTCAAAAATTCACCCTTATACCACTTGCCTGAGAGGCGAGACCTTCAAAGGGCCTCTCAATCTGAGGTATTATCCCATCCTTCTCACATCCCCCTGTCGGGCGTGGATCCTATAGCCTGAAGGTAAGGATGCAAAAAATTTGGAGCGATACAAATACTATCACTAGGATCAAAATATATGCATTCATGGATAAGGGTAAAAATATTGGGAGACCCTTTTTGAATCATCCTCTATGCCGCAAAGGTAAATGAGGTTAACCCTAAATGAAATATGAGAGTTTGGCCTCTCCTATCCACTTGAGTGATGTTTGTAGCATCTTAGATTCAAAATGTGGTTATGTATAGTCAAACATATGTTAACCATGGATGCTATTTTGAACCTTGATAGGTGGTCTCTTTTTAAATAATAAAAAAAATATCTCACTTAGGATGATTAATTTTGGGGTTGTTACAGTTGGTATCAGAAATCTAGGTTATAGGGTTAGAAGCCTTCTGGGTATGAACTTAGAGAAATGTTGACTTGATGGTTGAATTTTGGGTAGATGGCATGCCATAATAACTATAGGTGGATGATAGTATAACATTGTTAGTACATTGAAGGATGTGACTAACTAGTAGGAAGGATGCATGAAAGAAAGACTGTAACCTAACCTAAGGACATTTTTGTGACTAGGAGGATATGGCATCAATTTTAAGGAGAGGAAGAATAAGATCTTCTATACCACTGAGGCATGTTAGGAAAGATAGTGCTAAGGCTAGAACCCCAGGAGAAATTTTAGGGAACTACAACAGAGAGGTGGAGAACCTCACTGCTATGATCTCACTTTTGCAAGAGCAAAAAAGAGAACAAATGGATCAACAAAGAGAGAGGATGGAAAATCTAGCAAGTCAAAATATAAATTTTAAGGTTAGATGGCAAGGAGACACTCCTTCAGCTGAACAAGAGGTTAGGGCACTCATAGAGACTGAATTAGCCTAATATTTGAAGAATGTTAAGCCTCTAAATTTATAAGAAAATATGGGGGTGATTTAGCTAAAGCATGGCTAAATGAACTAGAGACCTATTTTTCCATGAAAAAATATTCTCTAGTAACCTGTATCTAGTAGGCTACTCTCCATTTGTAGGATATTGGGTTAGAGTGGTGGAATACCTATAAATATGATCAAAAAATTGAGGCCATTAAATTACCTTGGGAAGGGTTTGTAGAAGCCTTTAATAATAGATGTCTTACTGAGTATCACTATGTGGAAAATTTTGAGTAATTCTCTAAACTCATGCGAAGGAGCAATGATGATAGAGTTTTATCACCAAAATTTTGTTAAGTTGTGTTGCGGGCCAAACAATGTTAACTTATTTCCTACTTTTGTCACATGCCCGTGCATTTAATTTATCAACCCAGGGAGCTTCGTAAACTTGCAAAGGGTCTTGAACAAGATTGCTTACAATACCACTTGAGATGAGTCTGCTAGTTCTACTATTGGGGGGTGTTTCAAACTGTTGTCAATCATTCATACACTCCTCAATAATTGACATAAAAATAATTAAATCTACAAAAATGAAATATTCACACATTCCTGGAAATGAACCTACTGCAAATACTAGAAATAGCACTGCAATAAACAAATAATAATGGTAAACTAATCTAGAAAACACAGGAAAAAATAGGGGAAGAAATGCTGGCTTGGAGTGGGCCCAGGATCCAGCAGCTTCCTCCCAGCTGAACACGCAATTAGAAACTCTTAGAACTGTATTATGATTATCAAATTATTACAATGCTTCTTCTGTATATCTCTCTACAATTACTATCAAAATATTCTATCTTATATATATCTCAAAGAGGTTTGCATGTGTTTATATAGCACACCCGCAGAAATTTTGTTACAAAGAAATTATAACAGTCAATTCATTCCAGACTAAACTAAGACAGTCTGGTAAATGTGATCGACGTCTGCTAAAACTGGCATTCATTTCCAACGGTTGTGTGTTCATTGATTGGTTTGTTCTTCACCTGGCATTGGTAGGACATTCTCATATGTCAGTGTGATCTCCAATTTAGCTCTACATGACGTAGAATTGGAACTGCACCAGTCGTTGTTGCCCACGTCACGCTTGTCTAGTCAACGAGCGAAGAACAGGGGCACCTTCCTTATGAGGAAGGTGCCTAAGTATGTCGAGCACCTTCTCTATGTGGAATGTGCCTTACTACCATTGGCACCTTCCTGGAAGAGGAAGGCACTTATCTTCTGTTGATGTCTTCCTGTGAGAGGAAGGCACTTGCCTTCTAGTGGCACCTTCATGTTCGACGCATTTCGTATGAGAGGAAGGTGCTTGCCTTCTAGTGGCACCTTCCTTATGAGAGGAAGGTGCTTGCCTTCTAGTGGTGATTTCCCATTGGAACCTTCCTTATGAGAGGAAGATGCTTCTTTTCCTTTGGTGCCTTCTTGAACAAGGAAGGCGATGGCCTTCTATTGGTGCCTTCCTGGAAGAGGAAGGCGCCTACCTTCTCTGCGTTGATTTCGAAAGAAGCAAAGTTCCAGGTCCATGAAAATACCTTGACTGATCCAAATCTAACTAAATCAACTGCAATTTCACAAAAATGCACTCAAAACATATGAATTAGATAACGTGCATAATTTCATCAAATAATTATATAATCATTCATAAACATATGCAATCCTTATTATATAGCCGCATAATAATCAAGAAAATATATACAAAATATGAGCATTTTTGATGCTCATCATCCCCCCACGCCTAACATATGCCATGCCCTCATGGCATCAAAATTGCAGGTAGCCCTATTGACCCCTCATCGTTGTTGTTTCTTGGTGGATCTGGTTGTACCTGTAGCTCGTGTCTGCCTCTTATGTGCATTGGCATCTAGAGGTGTCACTTTTCTTTTTCTACATGGAGCTGAGGGTGTTGCTATTGGCTATGCTTTCCTCATCTTGGATACTATCAGAGGTGATCGAACCAATGTCATATTTTCTACCAAAAATATAGCTTTTACAGCTTGCCATAGGTCAGCGTTCGGAGGTTTGACCGTTGCAAGAGGGATATCTAAATTATCCCTCCTAGAATGAACTACTTAGGCTTTGTACAATTAGGCTACTTCAGGAGTAAGCCCTACGTTCTCCCTTACAATGGAAGCGGCCTCTAATTTGAGGCCATATATCCCCCATCATTCAAAATACCTTCTTATCATGGAGGGCCATCCTTGGGATGACCCGTAAATATCCCAGAATCGGCTGTCCTCTATCAGAATGATGCAAATACCAGAGTCCCCCTACATCCTCGAGGTTGCCTTCCTAGTCTCCTTAGCTACTGACATATCTTTGAGTAGTCGTTCAAACTATTTTCACATCTTCATGAATTACTGCATATCCCACTCATCTTCTTCTGGCTCGGCGAAGGTCACCTTCACCTTCTTTTGAGCCGTCCTGGGCCTTTTTCCTTTGGCCTCTATAAAAAATGTGACGGCTTGAATGGAGGTTTTCCCTTTCTCCCTGGCAGACATCTTCTAACTCTGACGGGCCTGCTCTGTGGTCCCTGGAGCATTCTCTTCACTCTATGTTGTGGCCCATGGGGGTGCTTCTTCGTCCCCCTATCTGTCCTATGTCGATCCCTTAGGTTCTTCTCTTCCTTCCTCAGGTCTGGGGAGTTCTTCCCCTGATCTTGCTTGTTATTTTTTGACCTCGTCCTGCTCTGTATCACTCATGACGATGACAAGGAATGTTGTTGGACTTATTTTCCTTTCAATCCTGAAAATAGAGGAATTCTCCCCTGCCTCCGGGCTGCTCTGTCAGGTGTCTGATCAAAATTCTCTTGATGATTTCTCCCCTGCCTCCGGGCTGCTCTGTCAGGTGTCTAATCAAAATTCTTTTTCTATAGATGTGGGAGAAATCATCAAGACTTCTGTTTCCTAGTCAATTTGGGTCGATGCATCCCTTCTTTCTGTTCCCCTATTCTAGAGTAGCTGGTTCTCCTCCCATAACTATTGGACCAACTGCTTGAGCTGGGCAATTTGTCTTTCTCGCTCTTTCAATTCCTCTGTATTCTTGTTCTGAAAGTCCTCCAAATTTTTTTGGACCATCCAGCAATTGGTTTACCACTCCAGTATTTCCTCTAAGGCTACGTCGACTTGATATTTACTCTTGAAAGTCCCTGCATCTTGTGGGTTCCAGTTTGTCAATTCTCGAAGGGTTTGGGTTACAACGCTGACTTTCGAGTCGCTTTGTTCTTCTTCTTCCAAGAGGAGGAGTCATCATAGGCATTTCCTCCTAGGGACTGGTGGCTGAAACTCAGCCTCGCTACTAATAAATGGTGCTCCTTCCTCTTCATATTCGGGCACTGGGGAATGCCCTCTTTCCTCTGTGCATTCAGGCACTATATAATGCCCTCTTTCTTCTATAAATTTAGGCACTGGTGAATGCCCTCTTTCTTCCGTGAAATAGGGCAATGCCAATTGCTCGATACTCACCATTTCATCTATAGGGCTTCCCTCTTCTTGCCCTATTTCGATAACAGCATCATGTTGCCTTTCTTTGTCGCCATCTCCCTCTGCATCGAGGTTCTGCATTTGCACTTATGCATGGCGTACCAATGTTGATATCAGCCCATGGTGGGCTAAGGTAGACGGTGCTCCTTTATGGTACCTAGCAGCTTCATCCTTCAAGGCATTTTCTAGGTAGAAGGGCATGTTCAACTTCCTTCCATGCACTAGGTGATTTAGAAACTGCACATGGTTAGCGTGTAGATGGGTATACTTCCCTGTGCATGTAAATAATCGAGCAACCTGCTCGAATATCTTTCATAGATGCATGGGAAGGCTGCTTTTGGGTAGCCCTTCCTTATCTATCTACATAGTTTCTCTTGGCAATAGCACTTCAATGTATGGCTTCAACAGTTTTCCTTTGTATATGCATTCCCCTGTGATGGGTAATCCAGTTGCCTATGAGATGTATTTAGGGGTGACTAGAATTTCTACCCCCCACACCTGAGCTACGTCACCCCTCAAGGAGGCAGTGAATTCCTTGGCTGCCTCCATATCCTGGCCCTGACTTACCAGGGTATAGTATTCGAGCCACCCTTCAGCCTCAAACTGTGTTATTACTGCCCCCCTGATTCCTTCTGTATCACTCGGCTCATTATTCTTCACTGCGTGATTCTTTGACCTTCCTCCCATGGCGCCTTCCTTCACTACTGCATTTTTTTTTCCTTACTTCTTTAGGAAGGCGCCTAACCTTAGCATTTATTTCTAGGGTACACCTTTCGAGCCATATCATTGGCATGCGGTTCCGGCTATGGGGGGATATGATTTTTATGATGGTGATATTTTTGTGGAAGGCGCCTCGGGTTTTATTTTATTTTATTTTTTTTGTGTGGCGCCTTCCAGCCATGGAAGGAAAATATATATATATATATATATTGTGTATGCCTTCTCTATAAGGAAGGTGCCTTCTTCTGGAGGGACACCTTCTTTATAAGGAAGGCACCTTCTTCTGGTAGGGTGCCTTATTTATAAGGAAGGCACCTTCTTCTGGCGGGGTGCCTTCTTTATAAGGAAGGTGCCTTCTTTTGGTTGGGCACCTTCTTTATAAGAAAGGTGCCTTCTTCTGGTTGGGCACCTTCTTTATAAGGAAGGCACCTTCTTCTCGTGCCTTATCGATGTGGAAGGTGCCTTTTTCTTTGCAATTATGATGTGATTGATGGGGAAAGGGTAATCAAGCCTTCTCAGTCTCGCTTCACGCTGCCTTAGCTTCTACCTATGAGTGCCGATGTCGAAATGTTGAGCCAAATCAGTCCTGGTTTCACAGATACCTATTCCTCGTGCTGTCAGGTCCACCTACAAAAATTAAATGAAAAGAAAGAAAAATAAAGGTAGTTAGATGCATTTCGTGCCTGTTAGGCCCTAGGTTAGGATGCCTGCATCTTGCATGTGGGCGTCATTCCTGCAAAACACACTATAAGAAAAAAACTAAATTAACTAATTTTGGTGAGAACCTCCATGCCCACCGTTTTGCCTGTTAAGAGTTTTGTTTGGATATAACAAGATGGGGTCTCCCCCATGTCTATTCTGGATTCCACTTTTAAGGTTTTTGATGTGTTATAGGGCCACAGTCGATGGCCATTGACCATTAACATTGTGTTGATACCATCAATTGTTCTAACACGCACTACCCCATTCTTGATGAGCTCTACCACCTCATATGGTACCATCCATATTTGCATTAATTTACCTTTTCTTTCTTGGAACCGAGAATCGTACAATAGCACCCATTCTCCTTCTTGGAATTTCTTCATTTTAATGTGGCAATCATGCCACCACTTCATTTTCTTTTGTATGATTTATGTTCTCTGCAAAGCATCTATTCAGATTTTGTCCAGCTGATCTAGCTGTCGAATCCTTTCTTCTTGAGTGTCATCCAAGATCAAGTTCAATTCTAAAGCCATCCTCAATGTCTTGATTTCAAATTCAATGGGCATAATCGCACTCTTCCCATAGACCAGTTGGAAGGGTGTGAAGCCTATGGTGGATTTCCACATGGTATTATATGCCTAGACTGCCTCTAAAAACCGTGTATCCCAATCCTTTTTATGTTGCTACATGGTCTTCATCAGAATGTTCTCTATTTCTCTGTTCGTCACTTCCACTTGCACATTTGCCTATGGATGGTAGGGTGTAGTTTTATTGTGTTGAACTCTATATTGATCCATTAGCTCCTTGATCAACCTAGAGGTAAATTGAGGCCCCTGGTCTATTGTTATCTTTCTAGGGACCCCAAATCATGTAAAAATGTGGGAAAATAATAAATTGGCAACTGTTCTTTCTTTTGAATCTCTCAATGCTTAAACTTCAACCCATTTTGTGACGTAATCTGTATAGACCAAAATAAACCTCCTCCCTATTGAAGGTGGATTAATTGGTCCCACGAAGTCCATGCCCCACTTATCAAAGAGTTCCAGGTATACCTAAGGCTGGAGGGGTATTTCATCTCGATGGGTTGGTCTACCCATTCTTTGGAATTCATCACACTTGCTGGCGTACGTAGCTACATCCTTGAATAGAGTGGGCCAAAAGTACCCAGCCTGTAAGATTTTATAGGCAGTTTGTTTCCCTGCAAAGTATCCTCTGCATGGTTCGTCGTGACACGCTTTGAGTACTTCTGAGAACTCCTGCTCTGCTATGCATCTTCTTATAATCTGGTCACATACTATTTTTAATAGGAGGCCATCCATCCATAGGAACGATGTGTTTTTCTCTATGATCACCTGCTTTTCTCAGAAAGAGAGAGCAGGTGAGGTTATTTTGGTGGCCAAGTAATTGTCTATATCTGTGTACCATAGGATTTGCTCACTAATGGTGAACAAATGTTCATCCGAAAACTGGTCTTCCATTGTTGTATGGTCTTTTTATATCAATCTATATAGAAAATCTGCTATGACATTGTCCTTTCTTGGCTTTTCAACTATTATGATGTCAAATTCCTACAGTAATAAGAGCCACCTGATAATTCTTCCGCCAATGGCCGACTTGCTCATCAAGTATCTGATGGTCGTGTGGTCTGTGTGGACAAATACCTTATACCTGGTGATATAATGGTGGAATTTATTTATGGCATGCATGACTGCAAGGAAATCCTTCTTTGTCATCGTGTAGTTGAGCTTGACTTCTACCAAGTTTTTGCTAACATAGTAGATGGCATAAAATTCTTTGACATCCTTCTATCTGAGGATTGCTCCAATTGCATCATTGGATGCATCACAGTAGGTATGGAATGGTATGGCCCAATTTGGTCCTCTTAAAACCGGTGCAGATATCAGTTTCTCTTTAAGCAAATGAAACGCTTCTTCGCAGTCTTCCGTCCAATTGAACTTCACATCTTTAGATAATAGAGTGTGTAGTGGTTTTGCAATTTTACTAAATTTAGAGATAAATCGTTGGTAGTGCCTAGTTGATCCAAGAAAACTCCTCACCTCTCTCTATGTTTCGGGGCTGTGTAGGTCTCTGATGACCTCAATTTTTCTTATATCAACCTTTATACCTTTTGGGGAGAGGTAGTGTCCTAGTACGATACCTTCTTGCATCATCATAAAGTATTTCTCGTTGCTCAGGGATAAACTATTTTCCTTGCTTATTTTGAGCACTCTTTCCAAGTTTAGCATTGCTTCATCAAAGGTTTCTCCATAGAAGGTGAAGTCATCCATGTATACTTTGACCACGTCTCCCATAATGTCTAAAAATATGCTAAGCACCACCCTTTGAAAGGTGGCAGGTGTGTTGCACAATCCGAAAGGTAATACCCGATAGGCAAATTTTTCCCATGGGTAGGTGAACGTTGTCTTGTCCTAATCATCTTCTCCTATCTGGATCTAGTTATATCCACTAAATCCATCCAGGAAGAAGAAATACTTCCTCCTTGAGAGTGTATCCAAGACTTGATCAATGAACAAGAGCAAAAAGTGGTCCTTCTTGGTCGCTTTGTTTAATGCTCTGTAGTCCATATAGATTCACCACTTCCCATTTTTTTTAGGGACTACCACTAATGGTGATACCCACTCACTATTAAAAATCAGATAGATGAATTCGACAGTCAATATTTTTTGTAGTTCTTCCTTGAAAATGTCTTTCATTGCCAGATTCATTCTTCTCTATGGTTGCATGCTTGGAGTTGCTTGATCATCTAGGTATATATGATGGGTATAGATCTCTAGGATGATACCCTGCATATCTAAGTAATCCCATACAAATACTTATTGGTGTCTAACCAGAAGCTCTTCTACTTTCTTCAATTGTGTGGGAGACAACCCACTACTGACATTCAACGTTCTTCCTAGCCCAACATGTATCTGCTGAATGTGGTGATCTTGGGTGCCAGCCAACGACAATTCGGGTGCAGATATGGAGGAACTCCATAATAGCACCATATTCATCTTCTTCTACCAACTCATCCAACGTCATCATTGGTTGGATCATGGATAACTCAATATTTTCATGCTCGGTCAACATGGGTTCTCCTACTGAGTCGACGGAGTACGTTGGGGGTGAAATAGTCAACCTTTTAACATTTCGTCCATCGAATATGGTCATCATCCCATCTCGATAGCTGAAGTAAGCGTCAACTATTGCCAGCCATGGTCTTCCCAAGATAAGCGGGTAACCGTCCAGTCTATATTTATATTGTAGGACTAAAAAGTCAGTTGGGTATTCCCATGCACTGACTGTCACTATTATGTCTTCCAACATTCCTTCTAACACCACGATCGATCGCTCGGCTAGATGCAGCACTGTTGTAGTGGGTTTTAGGTCCATGAGCTGTAGCATTTGCATGGTCTCCTCAGGCATTACATTCATGGATGCTCTAAGATCGACCAACGTATTAGATAGGGAATGTTCCTCAATTTTTACAGTTAGCATCGGGTTTTCGAGGTTTGCATACTTCGGATGGCACATTTTGCCCATTATCAAATCTATTAGTTTACCCATGACATTAATATTTTGGGTTGCTCTTCATCCTGGATTCATTAGAAACATCTCTCTTATCACCTTGGTATATATAAAAACATCTTAAATGCCTTGAAATAATAGAATTGTCACTGTGAGGTTCTTCAAGCTAGACAAGATATCGAACTCTGGCTACGTTACTTTCCTCTTTTCTTGCAGCCGATTGGGAAATGGAGCCTTTGCTATCTCAGACATTTCTTCTATCACCTCTTCTACAAGATGTGTTTCTCCTACCTCTTCCTCCTCTTCTACTAGTGGAGGCGTTCCTACTCCTAGTTGTCTACCAGACCTAAGCTAAATATGGTACATCGGATACATCTCACCCTCCACATTGTATGCTGGTCGGTTCACCCTATTATTTAGATTTGTCATCGGTTATATGGGTAGCTGTGCAGGTCTCACTATTGGAAATGTCGATAAATTTTATTTGGGGTGAGCTGGTGCTACATTTTGTGGAGACTGATTCCACGGGGTGTGGCCTTTCCACTACTGCCTAGGATATGGATATGGCATCCATTGCTACTAGTTAGAGAATTTTGTTGGGGATGCATTGGACCAGGGTGATGGCCCCCACCACCCCATGTTAGGTGGTTGAGATGGGCCTTGGTGCATGTATGGTCCTCCCCCATATGATGATATTTCGGTTGGCATATTCCCCATAGGGGGTTGTGGCCAACTATTATGATTTTTTATGAAATAGGCATCCACACTTTCAACATCCTCCTAATTATTGGGTAGTTGTGGGCACAATCAAGTTTTATGGTTCAGCCTACAAACTGCACATACTCTAACTTTGTTCTTTGTGCATGCATTCTTTGCATGCTTCCCTCTACATTTTGGACAGAAATAAGCCAATGCTACTTCATTTTCTTGCTTCTTTTTCTCTAATAGCAGTGTAGCCATATGCAATGCTAGAGATGAGTGCATTTCACTCTTTAAATCTTTGAATATGTTGCCTATTTCTATATTCATGACTAAAGCAGTCGCTTTCATGGTTCTAGAAGTGGTCTTGCCTCTCCTTCTTGAGTAGTTCCGTCATAGTTTTTGGATGTCTTCTATAGCATGTTGGTAGACATCACCTCCAGAAATCATTTTAAGGGCCTCTAGTGATTCATTGGTAAGTCCTCTCAAAAATATACTTTTGAGGGACTTATCAGATAGTCTTATGTTAGGAGATCATTGAAGATTGAAGTTGAATCTCTCCCAGTATTCCTTGAGAGACTCATCTTCTTTCTACATCATGCTTAGGACATTTTATTTGGAGTCTCTTGCTCTTCCAAAATCTTGGTATTGCTCTAAAAATATCTTCTTCATTTTATCCCAAGTGGCAATGTGTTTGTCTCCCAAACCAATGAACCACCACAGAGCTACATCATCCAACATGGAAGGGAAGATTTTCAGCTTCTACATATCAGATTTGTAGTCCACAAACCTGCATAAGACATCAAACTTAAATGAAAAAAGGTCATGGTCCTCATTTGGGTATCCTCTGAAGGTCGAAAGGTGATCAGGGGATATGTTTTTCATTTTGGTATCTCCTACTCCATCAATCGAGAAACTAAATCCAGATGAGACTTGTTCGTTGTTAGCCTGTTTTTCAAAAAATGTGGTCTCTAATGTAGTATTTATGGTCTTACGATCATTTAAGACTTTCTTAGTCAAGGCTCTAAGGTTTTCTGGTGTTATCATCTGATCTTCTACAGCTTTCCACAATAGGGCTTCCTCTAAGGGTGTCCTATTAAATAGGGTATTTATGATAATTTGTTCTTCCCCATGTTGATGGGATAAGGAGGCACTTTGCACAAAGTGTGGCTCCTCACTCCAATGGATTGCTGGAGACGGGTCGGGTGAGTCTAATTCAAATTTAGAATGCTCAGTTGACTCAGGTTCTGATGGATTGGTTTTTATAAACTGACCATAAGGTCCTCTTCTTCTTGAAGAACTCGTACAAGGTCAGATGGAAGGTTTCCAGGTATTGTAAATAATCTAGTTGAGATGCTTCCCCAGAAATAGTTCCAAAATGTTACGGGCCAAACAAGGTTAACTTATTTCCTACTTTTTTCACATGCCCATGCATTTAATTTATCAACCCAGGGAGCTTCGTAAACTTGCGAAGGGTCTTGAACAAAATTACTTACAATACCACTTGAGATGAGTCCGCTAGTTCTACTATTGGGGGTGTTTCAAACGGTTGTCAATCATTCATACACTCCTCAATAATTTACATAAAAATAATTAAATCTACAGAAAGGAAATATTCACACATAAAATACTAGAAATAGCAATACGATAAACAATCTTATAAAAGCTATAAACTAATCTAGAAAATATAGGAAAATATAGGGGAAGAAATACTTGCTTGGAGTGGGCCCAGGATCCAGCAGCTTCCTCCCAGCTGAACATGCACTTAGAAACTCTTAGAACTGTATTATGATTATCAAAGTATTACAATGCTTCTTTTGTATATCTCTCTACAATTACTATCAAAATATTCTATCTTTTATATATCTCAGAGAGGTCTGCATGTGTTTATATAGCACACCCATAGAACTTTTGTTACAAAGAAGTTATAACAGTCGATTCATTACAGACTAAACTAATATAGTCTAGTAAATGTGATCGGCATCTGCTAAAACTGGCATTCGATTCCAATGGTGGCATGTTCACTAATTGGTTTGTGCTTTTCCTAGCATTGGTAGGACGCTCTCATACATCGATGCAATCCCTAATTTAGTTCTATATGAAGTAGAGTTGGAACTACACCATTCATTGTTGCCCACATCATTCTTGTCTAGTCAACGGGTAAAGAACAAGGGTGCCTTCCTTATGAGGAAGGTGCCTAAGTATGTCGGGTGCCTTCTCTATGCGGAAGGTGTCTTACTGTTGTTGGTGCCTTCCTGGAAGATGAAGACGCTTATCTTCTGTTGGTGCCGTCCTATGAGAGGAAGGCGATTGCCTTCTAGTGGCACCTTCCTTATGAGAGGAAGGTGCTTGCCTTTTAGTGGCGCCTTCCTTATGAGAGGAAGGTGCTTGCCT
Organism: Wollemia nobilis; assembly: GCA_028583015.1. Lineage (NCBI taxonomy): Eukaryota > Viridiplantae > Streptophyta > Pinopsida > Araucariales > Araucariaceae > Wollemia > Wollemia nobilis. Next base: position 11,136,243 of record JAQPPZ010016934.1, read on the forward strand.
TCTAGTGGCACCTTCCCGTCGGTGCCTTCCTTATGAGAGGAAGGCACTTCTTTTCCTTTGGTGCCTTCCTGGAAGAGGAAGGCATTGGCCTTCTATTGGTGCCTTCCTGGAAGAGGAAGGTGCTTTGTCTTTCCTTGGTGCCTTCCTAGAAGAGGAAGGCACCTAATTACGCTTGGCTCCTTCCTGGAAGAGGAAGGCACCTACCTTCTCTACGTTGATTTCAAAAGAAGCAAAGTGACAGGTCCATGAAAAGACCTCGACTGATCCAAATCTAACTAAATCAACTGCAATTTCACAAAAATGCACTGAAAACACATGAATTAGATAACACGCATAATTTCATCAAATAATTATATAATCATTCATAAACATATGCAATATTTATTATACAGTCGCATAATAATCAAGAAATTGTATACAAAATATGAGCATTTCTAATGCTCATCAAGTTGCTTAAATATGTACCACTTTACGAGTATGATGAGTACATGAAGGTGCATAAGTTTATTTTGGGAACTGACCCTAAGATTAGATCAATGGTATTGGACATTTTGAGTAGATGAGTTGTCATTGATGTCAAGAGTGAGTGGTCATTGATTTCAAGCTTTCAGCACCAGTCAATGGCAGTTTCAATGGGTAGCATCAATTTTAGGTTCTCCAATTTCAGTTGATCAAGACCCGGTTCCAAGAAGTCATATGTGGTCCAAAGTGCAAATAAAAATCCCAAGTGAATAATATTATAATAATTATTTATAATATTATACAAGGAAGATTAAATTAATTATAAATTAATTAATATAATTTTATAAATTAATTTATTAATTAATTTACTTAACTTTATGTCATTTAAATTAATTATTAATTAATTCTAATATTAATTATATATTAATTTATGTTAATTTTAAATAACCCTAAGGTGGGTTATTAATTCGAATTCTAGCACCGACGTGGGGAGCAAATTAACCATGTGTGTATAAAAGGGGGATTACCCCACCTTAGCCAAAGTTACCAATGCCTTCAAATTAATTTTGATGCTATGCGAGCTTATGCGAATCGTGCTGTGCAAAGAGGATTTTAATTTTAATTTTTAAGTGCTTAAGAGGAGCCAAAAGCATTTGACCCACCAAGGAGGGAGCCTTGGTCACCAAGTTCTAGTAGCGTAGTTGGCAACCACAGTGCAAGCAAGTCATGATGGCAATGATTAACACAGGTTTGAATCCATGGGAGGACTTTTTGTTTTGCATTGAATTCAATGGTGAAAGAAGGTTGAAATGGAAGGAAGTCTTCGTTCTTTCACATGGGCATCTATAGCCCACATGATGGGGCACCAAAGCACTAAGGTGCTTGGTGCTTGGGGATACAACGGTTTGAATCATGTTGAAATCCTTTTGGGGAGATAACAAACGTATGCATTAATTGAGTGTCAAAATTTTTGGAGGAATTAATTGAGGTATTAAAAATTAATTTTTGCATATTTTATTTGGCTTGTAAATTTTTAGGTGAGTTATAAGGTTGATGCAAAATAAATTTTTGGTGTTATTTGATTTAGTGTTTGAAAAGGGAAATAAATATGTTTTAGAAAGAATGTTTGAGGTTTTGTGGTGTTGGATATTATTTTAAGTTGGAGATTATAAGGTGTATCCAAATAATTATTTTTATGTATGATTTTATGGATGTTAATTCCAAGAAGGAGCAATAAGGTATATTTGAGCTTTGATTATTTGTGTGTTTAAGGAATATTTGAGAAAGTGTTAAGAGTGATATTTTGACATCTAACCATTGAAATTGGAAAGAAGAAAATTGTGATTGAGACAGGTTTTATAAAGCCACTTTTACATCAAAAAAAGGTATGGGCACATTCTCCCTTGGTTTAAGTGATTGATTGATATTTTTTGAAAACAATATTGGAGTGAAAAGAACTTTGTTAAATTTTCCTTTTTGAGTGTCTTTTGAATTAATGCTTCAAGGTTTCCTAGAATAGAGGTTAACGAAAGTAACCTTGTTTGATAAGCATTGTTTTTGAAGTGATTAGTTGAGTGAACTTGAACTAGGATTTGGAAAGATCATGAGTATCATTGTTATGTGAAGTTTACAAAGATCATGAGTATCATTGTTATGTGATATTATTTGATAAACATTGTTGTTGAAGTGATTAGTTTAGTGAACTTGAACTATGGTTTGGAAAGATCATGAGTATAATTGTGATGTGAAGATTGATTGATAAGCATTGTTGTAAAAATTTGAGTGAGTGTTCATATGCTTAAACTAGGTTTTTTGAGTAAGGATTATTTCATTGAGTGATTGGTTGAATAGAGTTGGTTAAGCCTTGTCAAGTGGATGTGTTGATGTGATAGTTTAAGTTCTGTGAAACAAATTATTCTATATTCTGAATTGATTTTAGAAAGAGGTTGAGTGTTTATGAATGTGAAACATATTGAGTCTCTAACAATTCTCTAAATGTTTATGTGATAAAAATAGATACTGAAAGTGATTGAGAGTTTGTGAGTGTGAAGCATATTGAGTCTCTAACAATTATCTATATGTTTATATAATAAAAAGAGTGATTGAAATTAATTGAGCATTATGGTGAATGTGAAGCGTATTGAGTCTAACAATTCTCTTTATGTTTATGTGAGATTTGGATAAGTTCTAGTGAGGACTTATTGAGCATATTTGAACAAGTTCTAGTGAGGACTTGTTGAGAAGATTTGAGATAAGGCTTAGTGAAGACTTGAAAGTAGATTTGACAAGTTCTAGATAGGACTTGTGGATAAATTAATGTGAGATTTTTTGGAATATTAAAAGGCAGATTTGAGACAAGTCTTTGAGAAGACTTGAGAGTAGAGTTGATTGATTGATTTGTTCAAACCTTGAGTTAAGGTTTGGGGTAGATATAGTAGAGTTGATTTGAGATTAATTCAACCTTTGTGTTAAGGCTTGAGGATAGATATTGAGGAAAAATTTGTGCTATACTGAAGGATTGTGTTTAGTGTAAATCAAAGGATAAATATTGAGCAGATTTGTGCTAGATCGAAGGACTATGTTTAGTACAAATTTGAGGATAGATTTTGGTGTAAATTTAAGGACAGTTTTATGCCAGACCAAAGATAGATATTGAGTAGATTTGTGCTAGACCAAAGGATTGTGTTTAGTGTAGATTTGAGATAGAGCTTTGAAGGTGATAGAGTATAGAGGATGACAGTATCTAGTGGATAGATATCCATTAGCCAGGGCAGTGAGGATAGGTGTCTTCAGTGGATAGAGATCCATTTAGCCAAAGCAGTGGGAGTAGCAGTTCTTCTAGAATATCACCAGTCAAATATAAGGAGAAAGAGTTCTCTTGTGGATATATGTCCATGAACTTTATTAGGGGATTGGTATTTTCTTTGTATAGAAGTCCATAAAAATTGTAAAAGGGAAAGGATTCCCAAAATATTGATTGAGAAAATTTTAGTGAAATATTTTCTTCGTGGAGTAGCCCACATTGGGTGAACCACGTAAAATTGGAGTCTCTATTGTGTGTGGTGATTTATTCATTACTTTTATTACTACTATTGATATTTCTATCTATAGATTGCATAATATTTATTGGAAAGAAAATTAAAATGTGGTCTTATACTATTCACCCCCCTCTCAGTATAAGCTTGTGTTCTTTAATTGGTATCAGAGCGGGTTCCTTCGGAAGAGTTTTACAACTTGAAGAATAAGCTTTCAAGAACATAATGGATTCTAAGAATAGGTCCTCAGATAATTCAACACCAATATTTGATGGAAGTGATTATATATTTTGGAGTATGAGAATGAAGATTCACATAAAGGCACTTGGTAATGAAATTTGGGAAGCAGTTAAAAATGGATACATACCACCAGTTGATCCGCCTACATATAAGAAAGGTAAGCTTCTACATCATTACAATTCAAAAGCAATGAATGCAATTTTGAGAGGTTTGCATAGAAAAAAGTTCATAAAGGTTATGCATTGTAAATATACAAAAGGAATTTGGGATAAGTTACAAAGCATATATGGAGGAGATAAAAGTTTCAAGAAGGCAAAGATATGAAATCTCAAGGGACAGTTTGAATATTTAAAAATGAAGGATGAGGAAAATATTAGTACTTATCTACTTTGGGTAGATAAAGTTGTTAACGCCATGAAAGGACTTGGAATTGATATTGAATAATATGATATGTGTGATAAGATATTAATATATCTTCTGTAGCACCCTAAAATTGGCATAGTTAAACCATCAGTAAAAAGTAGAAATTTGAATTTTGACCCCGAAACCACTTTTTAACCGCTTACCTCATTTTTTATGTCATTTTTAGAGGTTGTTATGACCATTGGATGATATCATCATCGATCTGACGATATCGTCCCAAATCAAATGAATTTGTCTGGAACAGAACATCCAGATGATTTCATCCCAAAACCAAATTTTCACAATTATCTTATGTTCCAACGGCTTCTCCAACTTGGGCAGAAGCATGTTTGCATAGTTGGAGATTCCCACATTGAGGATCTCCCAGATTGGGATGATTCCCAACCTCCTAACCTACCCCTAATCCTATATAAACTGGGATTTTCTTAGTTTATCTCCTTGACTCTACATGACTCCCTCCCTGATCTCCCATCATTCGCACTTGTGTTTTCAAGTTTTGTTTTAGGATTTTACTGTGTTTCAATCGAAGGTAGCTCGGATCATGTAGGCTATTCAACTACAATTCTAGACGATCCTGTCAAGATCAGCGATGATCTTGTATGATTATAGATGATTCGGTCTGCAATTCAGCTTGGGGGCAATCAGAGCCCTGATTTTACATTCTCTATCTCATTTCCCTTATTTATTAATGCATTAGATTAATTTACTTCTATTTTGTATCTTGGAGTTCACCTCATTTAGTGTAATTGCATGATAAAATTCAAAATAAGTTTCCAAAATAGTGCATCTCATTTAATTTGATATCTAGATTTATCATCCAAACATATATACTCTTATTTCTATCATTTTGTATCATTCTTCCAATCATATTTTTGGTTTTTGGTGTCTTTTTTCTTGATTGCAGGTTTCTGACAAATTCGCTTGATGAATTCATCAGGTCGTTGACAATCTTGGGTGATATCGAATGATCTCCTATGATTTGGGATGATTCTATACAATTAGAGATGATCCTATCATATCCAAGATTATCTGGACTCCTATAATCTTTAGAATATTCATCAGACATCAAAAATCAAGTGTACTCTTCTCCATTTTACATATTCTCTATATTCAATCACATTAGGATTCATTCATGTTTGATGTCTTCATATAAATTAGAATCTTCATACAGAATAGCTTAGCTTCATTCTGGCCAACCTAGGAATCTGGAATCTAAATGATTGAACATAAAATGAACAAATCAAACCCATTTTCAAACCTAGGCATGGAAAATGCCAGTCAAAGTTTCCTGGTGAACCCCACCATCTATCAAAAATTCACCTTTATACCCCTCCCCCAAGAGGCACGACCTTCAAAGGGCCTCTCCGTCTAAGGTATTGTTCCATATTTTTATCACCCCCCTTTCGGGTATGGATCCTTTAGCTTGGAGGTAAGGGTGTGAAAAATTTGGGTGATACATTTTGGTGAACCCAATGTGAAACTAAAAACACCTTTTGAAAACAATCCAAAAAAAAACACATTATTAAGAACATCTAGAATCATTAAAAAACTATGAAATTTGCATATCATACTTAGATGGTAGATTATAATAGAATACAAGCTATCTCCATAAATGTTGAAAATCAATTAATGGCCATAGAGATTACTTCTGTGCTTAGAGTACCTCAAACATATAGAGCCCAACCTTTGTGGGATGAACTTGATAGGAGATTGGATATTATTGAATCTAGATCTATAGAACTTAGGCAAATTAAGAGGTTTGTCCTAGATAGAATCTTGGATCCTGATCAGGTGACTTTGTATCATGAACTTCAGAGAGCTTTCCATAGGTGGTTAGCCAATAAAAGAGCACTTGTGTCTTCTGAATTATACACCTTTGAGGAATACCTTGAGAACACAGTTGTAGTACATAAATTTTTATCTCATGTAGAAGATTAAGAAGTCATTCTTACGGATATAAAGAGATGGAATATAGTACCTAGAGTTGTGTTGTATCGATATTATTTCCATAAACTTTATTTTTACATGTCAAAGTTTGAAATAGATCATATTACCATAGAACACTTTGTCAAGTTCTTGAAAAACAACTTCCAATTTGAAGAGGAGCATTCCATGACTCCTGATTAACTTGACCCTATCAATGATATCCATAAACTATTGATATAAAGCTAAGTGATTATTTCTACTATTGTTTCTTACAACTAGCATGTTGTTTGTTATTTTTATTTTTACAAAATAATAATATAATAAAATCACACAAAAAAAAAAAACAAAAACAACAAAACATTTCCTTTTAAAATATTATAGTAGGTATATAGTTAAAATATATACCTCTCAACCCTATCGCATATATATATATATATATATATATATATATATATTTTTTTTTTTTTTTTTTTTTCTAAAACCTAATTTTAGCACAATGCCTAGACTTAGGAATGAAAAAACAAACCGAAGAAGATGAAGATTGGTTAGGAAGACCCTTAACTGACCAAAATGTCCCTCCTGAGGACCAAGTTCAGGAAGAAGAAACCCTAGACCAACAAGAAGAAGATATTTCTATAGGAAATTAACAATAAGAAACTATTAGAGAGGAAGGATCCTCATCCCCTAAAATGTCTCCAGGAGGAGCTATCACTTTTGAGAACATGGAACAATTTTGGAATTTCATTAACACTAATATTGGTGTTTTTAATAGAGCATCCCATATGGACAAGGATCGAATTAGTGACACTCAAGCAACTCTAGAAGAAGTATTTCAAACACACACTAATCCCTTGTCATTTATTGAACAAGAGAGTGATCAAGCTGGACCATACAATTTGGATATAGTAGTTGCGATCCAGAGCATGCAACAACAGCAGGTTACCCAACAACCTAAAGAACCTGTTGACAAGCCTAGGGTCATTCCCATACAAAAGAAACCATCATTTACTGCTCTATTTCTCCAAGCTCTTGATCAACATATCTCAAATCAACAAAAACCCAAAACAAAACCAAACACCAATTACCAACAATCTAAGGTACAGCATAATACTATTACAAATCCCCTTCATAATACTCTTCCTACCAACTCTTTTCATAATAGGAATGTAACATCTAATCCTTATGTCACACCATCATACACTCATATATCCCATACCTATGTACCATCGAACCAATATGGTGGACAAACTAGCAATCTGGAAGCCGTGGTGAAATAGTTAGTTTCCCGCATGGACCATATCGATCCCTACCATCCCTCATACAATTATCGAGAGATGTGTAGTTAGCCTTTAGATCCTATAGTCGTAGCACAACCATATACTAAACATTTTCCTATGCCTATTCTTCCCATATATAAAGGAACCGAAGATCCCATAGAGCATCTTCGTATGTTTAGGATAGCATGTCATGATATATCACATGATGACTTGTTATTACTAAAAATGTTCCCAAAAATCTTGGGAGTAATGTCATTAGAGTGGTATTATCAATTACCCACTAATTCTTTGAGGAATTTCAAAGAAACTTCTAAGTCTTTTGTTCATCAATTTAGTGCCTACATCGAAAGAGATGTGACCATTAAATATTTGTATAACTTAAAATAGGGCAAAGAGGAATGCTTTGCTGATTTCCTAGCTAGGTGGAGACATTTGATAGGAAAATTACACTTTGTGTTACTTTATAGGGAGATTTTGGACATATTTATTAATAATTTGCAAGAGCAACTATCTTACAAATTATCAACTACCACCTTGACCACCTTCGATCAGGCTATAGACTTATCTCGAAGAGTGGAAGATGCTCTCATTAGGAGAGGCCAGCTTAAAAAGAGAGACGATGAGAAAACATCCAAAAATAAATATAAGAATAAACAAGGTGTGGGTGATGAAGTCATCGATAGCAGAAATACTGCTAATGTTAATGCTACGAAGACAGCAGAGAAGTTTGTACTAAAACCTGCTGATAGACCTCCTCGAGAATTTACGAGGTTAAATCAACCTTTATCAACTATTCTATCTCAATTATTAGAATGAGGTTTGATTCAACTACCAAATATTTGGGAACCAGATCCAACTATACCCGGATACAGAGCAGATTTACACTGTGACTTCCATAGAGGACTTGGACACACTACCGACTCTTTTAAAATATTAAAACATAAAATACAAGACTTGATTGATAAAAATGATATGGAGGTACAAGCCTTTCAACCTAAGCAAAATCCTCCTAATAATGTTCAAAAGAACACGCCACAAAACCAAAATCAGAATGTCAATCAGTCATTGGATATCTTTCAACATCCCTTACCAAAACATGGTAAGGAGGTGGCTAATCAAGTTGAACATCATAATTTCCCTCCTTCTGCTCGATATGTAGGAACTATTAGTGGGCATTTACCTGTTCATGATCTAGAAATATTTGATAGAACTTTATCCATGGTTACAAACAAGCCTCTATATAATATTCAGATACCTGATCTTAGTGATACAGAATACGAGACTGAAAGTGATATGGAAATCACATCAAATCAATCGAATAGTTCTAAAGATGAATCGGATCCTATTCACCCTATCACAAGTTATATGGTTCCAAAAGAGCCATTTCCAAGAAGAGTCACTACTAGACCATCGTCTCATCGATTACTTTCTAATGAGATAGCTATAAATGCTATACCAAGACCCATTCATCATTCATAGAATAATATTGTGGGTACCATCGAAGCTGTTACTAGACAACAGGCTCAAAATTCTCAACAAGATCAAATTTAGAATGGTGGATTAGCTCCATTTTTTTTGAAGGTTCCTAATAAATGTAATCATTCACCTAATGTTCAACCTAAACCTCCTTATAATATTAATGAATAATTATCAAATATTACAACTAGAATTTATCTCTTGGACATTTTAATATCTTCTCCTACACATAGAGATGAATTAATGCGCATATTAAGTCAGATGATGGTACCACAAGAAATTCAACCTAAAGCCATGGCCGATACTATAATAACTCGTGAAGTTGATTTTATTGACTTCCAGGATAGAGATACCACAACATAGTTTACATAAATATTACCCCTTATATATTACTGCCTTAATTAGAGATGTAGCAGTCAAACGAGTTTTGATTGATAATGGTTCATATTTAAATATCTACACTTTTGACTTCTACCAAAGATTTGGGTTTAGAAATGATGAAATGAAAAGAACTGATATGATCATAAAATATTTAAATGACAAAACACAAGAAACATGTGGGGTCATTACCATTCCATTACAGGTTGGTCCAAGAACCTTGGATACGACTGTGTTTATTGTACATTTCCCTACATCGTACAATATACTCTTGGGTCATACTTGGATCAACATGATGTGAGATGTTCCCTCAACTTTACATCAATGTGTTAAGTTTAAATTTAAGAATCAGTTGGTTACCATTCATGGTGATCCAAGACCCTTTGATATGTGTGCTTTGGCAGAACCTATTGGAGTTCAATTTTACCCCGCTCTGTCATCCACACATCCTAACTTTCATTATCCATCTAAATTTTTGAAACTCACACCCACAACGTCATCTACTTCTTCTCCATCAGTTGCACCTCCACATATAACTCAACCATCCTCTGAACAAACCGCATTAGGACCTAAGAAATATCCTAATCCCACAACCAATGTCTCTTGTTCTACTCCTATAACTTTCATACCTTTAATAGACCCATCTATCAAAACCTCTACACTGTCTACATCCACCAAATTCATATTTTTTGCATCGAAAAACATAGGGAATGTTCCTTCTACCTCTTATGCTCTTACTTATGAGCTCTTACCCGATCTATCTAAAATTCTTATATCAGAAGAAATGAATGCTTCTATGAAATATTCCCTTATTTTAAATAATTTGCCACCATCTCCTTGTACCTTGGGCCTCCCACAGCCTATGGGAAGTATTTACCAAGTCGAGATCTGTGCATTTATTTATAAGGGATATGACTGGGGTAGAATACCCAGCAACATCAAAACTCATTATGATGGATATGCTTGATGTTATTTTACTAATGAGTATATTAAAGCCAAACCTATAATGCTTAAATTGGGATATAAAGGGAAAGGTTTAGGACCTTTCCAGAATGGTATGAAAGAACCTTTTGAGGTAGAAGCGTGGCCCGCCCAATGTGGTGTGGTCCTATTTTCTATTAAGGGTCAGCCATTACCATTTGAGGATGATGACCATCTTATATGTTACCAAGATTATTTAGATGAGCATGATGCTTTAAATTTAACGAATAAGACGTTCATATGTAATATGCTATCTATAGCTTATCCTGAAATGATCACTAAATTTGAAGATGATTTGGAGGGAGATATCTTTCACGATGTCTCCGTTGAGGAATTATTACATAATGGATTTTATTTTGATGGCTCTATACCTAGTATAGCCTAGCTTGAGGCCATGACTCCTCAAGACGAATTATCCAAGCTAACCTTGGAAGAATTACAAGAATTGGGTGTTTCACCCATCCCACCTAATTTTGAGAGAGATCTACACATGGAAGTAGAAAATGTCATAAAAATTAACATTGGTACTAACAATAACCCTCACATAATCAACATTGGATCATAATTGAGTCAAGAAAAATAGGATAAATACATTGCATTTCTTAAAGAATATGAAGATGTATTTGCTTGGACATATGAAGATATGTCGGGTTTAGACCCTTCTGTAGTTATGCATCACCTATTAGTACATCTGGATGCTAAACCTGTTAAGCATAAGCTTAGAAAAATACATCCTAAAGTGGCCTTACTAGTCAAAGGGGAGTTATAAAAACTCCTGAATGTTATTTTTATACAAGCCATTGATTATGTTGAATGGATCTTGAATGTAGTTCCATTAACTAAGAAAGAAGCTACTAAGATTAGGGTTTGCACAAACTTTAGAGATATTAATGTTGCATGCCCTAAAGATGATTTTCCCCTTCCCAATATGGATTAGATCATTGATTTTACTATTGGGAGTGGAATGATATCCTTAATGGATGGATTTTCTGGTTATAATCAGATCAAGATAGCTCCTGAAGATCAGGATAAAATAGCCTTTATTACCCCTTGGGGGACTTTCTGTTGGAAAGTGATGCCATTTGGTTTGAAGAATGCAGGTGCAACCTATCAATGAGACATGACTTATATCTTTCATGATATGATGCATGATATACTACATGATTATGTAGACGACATTATAGCTTGTTCTACTAAAGAAGATGACCATTTAGATGACTTATTTGATCGGTTAAGGGAATATCTTATCCGATTGAATCCAACCAAATGTATATTTAGAGTTAAGTCAGGTAAATTATTGGGGGTTATAGTTTCTTTACGTGGCATCAAAATTGACCCTCTCAAGATTACAACTATCACTGATATGCTCGCACCTAAAAATATATCTGAATTATGGAGTCTACAAGGTAAGCTTCAAGCTATCCGTCGCTTCATCGATAAGTTGGCAGATAAAATTGGACCCTTTCTTAAGCTTCTTAAGAAGGATGTCTCTTTCCATTGGGATGATGAATGTAAGGAAGCATTTGAACTCCTCAAACAATATCTTCTTAACCCTCCTGTACTTTCACCACCTAAACCCGATCGCCCATTTATCTTGTATATTTTTGTTTCATATTTTTCTTTAGGAGCTATGTTAGCTCAACTTAATGATGAGAAAAGAGAGCGTGCTAATTATTACATTAGAAAAACATTAATTAATTATGAAACCCGCTATATAGCATTAGAGAAGTTATTTCTAGCAGTCATATTTTCTACACAGAAACTGCGCCATTATATGCTCAGTCAGAAAACATACATTATTGCTAAATCTGATCCCTTGTGATATCTCATGAGTCGACCTTATTTATCTGGTCACACAATGAAGTGGGTTCTTGCTCTAAGCCAGTTTGAACTCATGTTTATAAGATAGAAGTCTGTTAAGGGTCAAATCATAGTAGATCAATTAGTTTTTGCACCCTTAGAGTCCACCCATCCCCTCGTCATTGAGTTTCCTGACGAATACCTTAACCCAGAGGCAGATCATTCAGATCAATGGTCCTTATACTTGACGGAGCTCGATGCATGAGTGGGGCTGGTGTAGGTATTATTTTTATATCTCCATAGAAACATCTCATACCTCTATCCTTTAAATTAATGTTTGTCTATACTAATAACACTGCTGAATATGAGGCTCTAATCCTTGGATTACGAGCTGCCCTGGCACTAAAAATTAAAAATCTATTAGTTAATGATGATTCTCAACTTGTTATAAATCAAATTAATGATGTTTATCATACTAGAGATGATAAATTATGCCCATATAAAGCATATGTATTACAATTAATATCTTTATTTGATCAAGTTACCTTGGAAGCTATTCCTAGAACTAGCAATTGTGCGACTGACGCTATGGTCGTAGCTGCATCTCTTTTACCCTTGGATTTAGATGACAAATATGCTACCATAATTATTCATCAACTCCAGGAACCCGCTTCAACTAAATCATACTTGGAACCTTTGGACGTGTTTCTAATCAATGAAACTATTCCTAAACTTTGGTACACTAACATCCTTAATTTTCTTCAAAATGGGACCTTCCTTGAAGGTTTTAATAGAAACCAGCACAGGTTATTACGTATATGAGTAATTCGCTTCATAATAATTGGCAATACATTATATAAGAGATCTTTTGAAGGTATCCTATTAAGATGTTTGAATCTAGAAGAGTCTATATCAGTTTTGAGTGAAGCCCATGATGGATCTTATGGGGGACACTTTAGTGGTAGCACCATTGCTAAGAAGCTCCTTAGGATAGGATATTTTTGTCCTACCATGGAGAATGATGTACATGATTACGTGCACCATTGTGACAAGTTCCAGAAACACGCTGACCTTGTCCATGTGCTTGCACAAGAATTGCAGGCTATTTCATCTCCTTGGCCCTTTTCAAAATGGGGCTTAGACATCATCAAAAAAATTGATCCTATGTCCTCTGATGGACATAAATTGATCATAACCACCATCGAGTATTTTACGAAGTGGGTCAAAGCTATGCCCTTAGCTTCTTGCACTAGAATGCAAGTTTCCAAGTTTATTCTTAATCAAATTATTTGTAGGTTCAAAATTCTTGCAAATATCATCTCATATAATGGAACTTGTTTCAAAAACAAAGATGTAAAGAAACTATGTCAAAAATATAAAATTCAACATTGTTGGTCCACTCCCTATTATCCTCAGGGTAATGGCCAAGCAGAAGCATCAAATAAAACATTAATTGAAATCCTCAAGAGACTGGTCAATAAATCTATCTGTGATTGGCACATTAAATTATATCTTGCTTTTTGGGCTTATCTAACTAGCATTTGTACTCCCACGGGCATTTCACCTTTTGTTTTGGTTTATGGCGTTGAAGCTGTTTTTCCCTTGGAACTAGAAGTTCCTTCTTTGGCTCTGCTACTTCAAGATACTGAAGTAGGAGATGAATATCATGCTGGAAGATTTAGTTAGCTGGAACTCCTAGATGAGAAGCACATTAATGCTTTGAAGCATCTTCGTGCCTACCATAACAAGCTCAAACGAGCATATCTCAAGAAAGTTCATAATCGATCCTTTGAGACCGGCGACCTCGTCTTAAAAGAAAATAAAAAAAATACTAATGCAACTAAAGACCTTAAAGGCAAATTCGAGCCTAACTGGATTGGGCCATATATTATCACTGCTAAATTTGGATCGGGAGCATACATATTAGCTACCTTAGATGGTAAATATCTTAAAGAACCTATGAACATTATGCATATTAAGCGCTATTATGCATAAATCTGGTAATTTCGTCACTGTATATATTATACATATTGTCTCATATTAGTAATTCATAAAAAAAAATTCAAAAACAATAATATTATGTATTCTCTCAATTCATAAATTAAAAATCAAAATATAAAAAAAAAAAAATCAATCAAAATCATCAAAATCCTCAAAAAAAACATCTATTTTGCACCTGTCAATTCTTGAAGTATTGCAGTTATATTTTCAGTTATTTTGGATAAATTAGCATTTATCTGGAATCCCTCACTTTCACACTCACATGAATAAATATCTTGATATTATTTTGCATGATTATTAATCTCTCTTATATCAAAGTTCACAGTTGAACTAAATAAATTTTTGAGCATAGAGAACCGATCTTGTTATTTACTTAAACCAAGTACACTTTTTCACATTAAAATGATTTCATTGCAAATTCAAAATGATGCTACATAGTAGAAGTGGTCTCTTGAGCGAAAAGTTTCCCCTGCTATCCTATCATGCACATGGTCTATAATATTTGAGAATTGAAAAAATGACAAGCTCACCCCTACCCAGAATAAAAATCCCTTGCTCTACATCCAATCCGAACAAGTATCCCTAGTATAGGAAGAAAAAGAAAAAGAAAAAAAAAAAATCAAGAAAAATCATGAGAAAAAGAGAAATTATTCAGAAGCACTATTGTAGTATCATTTTGTAGCATCTCAGCAATATTTCAGCATTATCTCAGTGTCAAGAAAATACAAAAAAATACAAAAAGAAAATAAAAGAAAAAGCAAAAAGCAATAAATCCCCCCCCTACCCTTTGAAAGAAAAGAAGGGTGAATGAGCTTGAATCCCTGGAATTCTCAATTATTCGAAAATCATGAGGTAAGCCCCATAACAGGTGGTTTGTGCCCAACCTGCTTGGCCTTGGGTAATTCATTTTTGCATGGTGACATGTCTGTCACATTAGCGACCTTCTTTTGTATAGACCTATGTTCGCTTATGGATCAGCTAGCTCTTGATGACCCGATTTACATAGTAGTCTGGTATGATTACATGCATATAAATTATGGTCAACGAACACTCATTTGGTTAATTCAAATTACTTGTATCAAATTATCTTGCTCAAAATCGGTAAATGAACATTACAATTGCACACACATTTGTGTTTGAGATATTTAGTATTATTATGATAAATCAAGATCAGCAATGAACTCACGTATTCACACGGGGTTCCTTATAAATATAAATTTTGTCTTTGAGATAATTTAAAATATTTATTCAAATCTTTTGGAATAATTTGACTTTCTTACTTGAGAATGTCTGCTTAGTGTAAAATCAATTAAATACATTTTTTTCAAAAATCCAAAATTTTCTTGCAAAACATGTTCAAAAATCTAGCAATAAAATCACATTTATATATTTTTGACTTTCGCAACGATGGTATAGTTCCTAAACCTAAATTGAAATTTTATGCCTAGTACAAGTCCTTATTTTTATATTTTCTATTTATCTCAAAATCAAAAATCAACTATGCAATAAAACTATTATATTAATTTCTTCTTTGTATTTCGCGATGATGGTATAAGTCTATACCTAAAATTCTATGCCTAGCGCAAACCATCATTATAATTTTATTTCCCATTTATTTAATCCATAAAAGCATATGGCTTAAATCATTATGTTACACAATTGTGCTTTAAAAAGAACGAAAACTTTTCTATTTCATTTCATTATGTCAAAACATTCATTTTTTTTTGCAACGATGGTATAATTCCTAGGGAATTGTTCAAATTTCTATCATACTTAGGAATTTTATGCCTAGCAAAAATCATATTTTTTAATATTTCATGCATAATATTTTCATAGAAATCTGAAAACAAATCATCACTATCATCATTTTTCATCATCACAACACAAAGTCTTAAGAAAGTCTCTTAAGCACCCTTTTACTTGTAGCAATATTTCTCTCATACTGGGATTAGCTTGATGACCTAGCGAGCGGCGACTCCATGAAATGGTCATGTAACAATGAAAATGTCCTTTGAAATTATTGTTAGAAGTCACTTTATTTTCATCACAACACACCACAACAACCAATTTGTTTACATTAGATTATTTCATTTAATTTTATAGCATGACATAAAATTATAATTTTTTCAATGACATAATCACATGAATAGTCAATCAACAATTAAAATATTAAAAGCATCATAAAACATATGCACAAGTCATCTCACAAAAAGAACATCATATATATATCAAGAAGTATATACATCATATCAAACTGATTGGTATGCCACAATCTATACCCTCGCATACTCAATCATCTCAAAAATAGTCTATGTACAATATGCATCTAGTCTCGAGAAGACCTCGAGCTCTCAGCCTCATCTCCTCTCCCATCTTGAGGTGGAGGAGGTGGTCCCATCAAAGCCCATCTTGTATCATGGGTCCTCGATGTCGATCATGATGATGTCCTCGACAAACCCATCCTAATCGACTCTGCAATGTCAGCTGGAAACTATATCCTCTAGCCCTCTAGAACCAGCTAGTAGTACACTCCCTGATAGAACGTGGTCTGAGCAACCGATCACGCCAGCTCCAGAATGCTCACCCCTTCGCTTTGAGCCTTGAGCCATATAGCCTCATCCTGCAAATTTTGCACCTGATCTCGTAGGTGGGCATTCTCCTCCTGGAGAGCTACCATCTAGCTGCTCTCCCCCACATATACACCCTTGCCCCTATCGGGTGATGGTGGCCTATCCCTCTATTGATGAGGGAGTTTTTCTCTCCTCTCCTCTCTCCTCTCCTCCCTCTTCTTTGGTTGTTGTTGTCTCTCTGGAGCCTATGGTTCTCTTCAATGGCTCTCCTGAGGAGGCCATCATTGATCCCTCCCTTTGTGACCCCTCAGTACATAAATGGTAGCCTGGAATTGCCTCTCCATCCATTGCACTATAGTGTGCATTAGATCCTATTCCCTCGTCATCCAAGGAGGGCGGATGCCTGCATACAAGGTATCATATCCTTATACTACCCCTGCATCATCCCCATCCACTAGATGAATGGGGGTATCATCAGTATCCTGACTCCAAAACCACTGTATGTTTGGAGCCCCACTCAATGTGGTACTATCCCGTACAGTCCAGGAGTACTCATAATCCCTAAGAGTAGGGATACCCTATTGTAGACTAAAATACCTCAAAACTCAATCATAGCAATAGAGCTCTACCTCTCCCTGATCTGTCCTCAGCCATATGACTCACCTGATGTGAGCCAACTCCTATCTGTCCTCTACCCACCCTGGATGCTCTCTTTATGGTCTTCAGGTGATCTGATCTGGGGTGAGATCATCCAACAACCTATGAGACATTGGTAGATCTATCTGCCACTATGACCCTCTTTGGATCCACCAATAGAAAACTCGGTGTCTCTCTCGGTCAACTCCTATCAGTGGAAGCCCTACCGACCTTCGCACCATAATGTGCTCCCAGCACCAAACCTGTAGAAGCGATTTCAACACCAGACATCGACCCCTCTTGTATATGACCCCATAAAGGATCCTATACAAGCGACATAGTACAAATCTACCCCAAGCAAACGTGTATCTGTGGTCTCTCATGTCATAATCCACATCTAAAAGTAGCCAAGGTAATCTGCATCCACTCTGGTGGCATAGAATAAGGCCACCCACAACCCCTACCAAAACTTAGGTCAACTGAGAATCCCTAGGCATCTGCATCAATGTCTTGATGTTCACTCCACCCTTCTCTAGGATGAATCTTGGGTCCTCACACAATCTCATCATGGCATGGCCTTGATTGGCCAAAGGCATCATGAATCGACCATGTATGGGGATCCTCAAGATCCTCCATACATCCTCTAGAGTGGGAGTCATATCCCTTGTCGATAGCCAGAAGTAGGATGACTTTGGATACCATCTCTCTACTAGGGTTTTCAGTAGCCCCATGTCTGTAGGAATTTATGGCATCTCTACCACATGTTGCAGTCCTACCTCTACCAATCTATCTCGCTCGGCCTAATCGAGCATGGCCAAATCATCTCTTAGACCTTCGTATTTCCACTCCCGACTCTTTAGCAATCCCCTCTACAAAATAAGCAATAAAACAACAAAAATCATTAGTACATAATCATTAAAAAATCAATTAAAATCAAATCATCCCATAAAAGGTGATATCGCCCATTATTGGACGATATCATACCAAATTTAGACAAAATCATCCTTAATAGGATGAAATTGTCTCCATTCTTCAATTTGGGGATTGCCCCTTATCGTACGAGATCGCCCCTATTTCTTCGATTTCGTCCCTAGACAAAATCGGCAATATAGAGACGATTTCATCGTCGACCTAAAAACGGATGCGACGCCCAAAAAAATTAAAATTCAAGTCAAAAAATTAAGTAAATCAAGTTAAAAACACAGTAAAACTAGGTTTAGATCCTTACCCACACCCCACGTCGGATCTCTGTCGATCTATGTG
The DNA here is from genome assembly GCA_028583015.1 of Wollemia nobilis. Classification (NCBI taxonomy): domain Eukaryota; kingdom Viridiplantae; phylum Streptophyta; class Pinopsida; order Araucariales; family Araucariaceae; genus Wollemia; species Wollemia nobilis. The sequence continues at coordinate 11,154,711 of JAQPPZ010016934.1, forward strand.
TCATTTCCACCATTTCACCTACAGAGATCTGAAACAGTGAAAGTGAACAGTAAAATTGAATTAGGGTTTTACCCTATTTTTCTTATTTTTATTCAAAAAAATGACATTTTTTTAATTTTTGCTTTTTCGCGCTTTTACCTCAAACGTTCGATTTGGGTAAAAACTCGGAGGCGGCACCATAGTAAACAGTCATACGATTCGACCTAGAATCGTCGTTAAAAAAATGGAATAAATTTTTGCTTTCTCATAAAGCGTGAAGAACTCGTCTTTAACTTTTTTTTTTGGAAAATGCACTAAAAAGGGGGCAAAATGTAGCACCCTAAAATTGGTACAGTTAAACCATCAATAAAAGGTAGAAATTTGAATTGTAACCCCAAAATCACCCGTTAACCGCTTACCTTGTTTTTCATGTCATTTTTAGAGGTTTTTGTGACCGTTGGATGATATCCTCATCGATTTGACGATATTGTCTAAAATCGAATGAATTAGTCTAGAACAAAATGTCCAGATGATTTTGTCCCAAAACTAAATTTTTGTAATTAGCTTATGTTCCAACGGCTTCTCCAACTTGGGCATAAGCATGTTTGTGCAGTTGGAGATTCCCACACTAAGGATCTCCCAGATTGGGATGATCCCCAACCTCCTAACCTACCTCTAATCTTATATAAACTAGGATTTTCCTAGTTTATCCCCCTGACTCTACCTGACTCCCTCCCTAATATCCCATCATTCGCACTTGTGTTTTCAAGTTTTTTTGCAAGATTTTACTATGTTTCAGTTGAAGGTAGCTCGGATCGTCGTAGGAAATTCAACTACAATTCTAGATGATCCTATCAAGATCAATTATGATCTTGTACGATTACAAACGATCCAGTCTGCAATTCAGCTTGGAGGCAATCAGAGCCCTGAGTTTGTATTTTCTATCTCATTTCCCTTATTTATTGATGCATTAGATTAATTTACTTCTATTTTGCATCTTGGAGTTCACCTCATTTAGCGTAATTGCATGATAAAATTTAAAATAAGTTTCTAAAATAGTGCATCTCATTTAATTTGATATTTATCATCCAAACATTTATACTCTTATTTCTATCATTTTGCATCATTCTTGCAATCGTATTTTTAGTTTTTGGTGTCTGTTTTCTTGATTGCAGGTTTTTGATGAATTCACCTGATGAATTCATCAGGTCATTGATGATCTTGGGTGATCTCATATGATCTTCTATTATTTAGGATGATTCTGTATAATTACAGATGATCTTGTCATATCCGAGATGATCTAGACTCCTACAAGCTTCAAAATTTTTATTAGACATTAGAAATCAGGTGTACTCTTCTCCATTTTACATATTCTATGTATTCAATCACATTAGGATTCATTCATGTTTTTTGTCTTCATATAAATTAGAATATTCATATAGAATAGCTTAGCTTCATTATGGCCAACCTAAGAATCTAAATTATTGAACATAAAATGAACAAATCAAACCCATTTTCAAACCTAGGCGTGGAAACTACCACTCAAAGTTTCCTGGTGAACCCCACCATCCGTCAAAAATTCACCTTTATACCCCTCCCCTGAGAACCGCGACTTTCAAAGGGACTCTTCGTCCGAGGTATTGTTCCATCCTTTTCTCACCATCCTTTCGGGTACAGATCCTTTAGCCTGAAGGTAAGGGTGCGAAAAATTTGGGCAATACACCTTCCAAAAAGGTTAGCGAAAATATCTCTACTATAGAGGAATCAAAAGATGGTGATATTTTGACAAGAGATATGTTACGTAGTATTATTATAGCTTTTGATTTAAGAATAAAAGAGGAACCTAATATCTGAAAGGAAGCAGAATTCAAAGCTACTAAGAAAATAAAGGGCAAGAAGTCAGATTCAAGCAATGAGTCATCCAGTGATGAAGAAGAAAATTATGGTAGAAGGAATAAGGATTCAAGAAGGTTTAAAGATGTAAAATCTGTTAGATGTTTCAATTTTGGAAAGTATAGTCACTATGCAACTGATTGTCAAGAAGCTAAAAATTACAATGATGAAGAAAAATAGGATCACAAGAACATAGAATCAAAAAAATATAGGTACCAAAAGAAAGGCAAGGATGGACAAGGTAGACAATGGAAGAATTTCTTCCAAAGATAAAAGAAGAGCTACTATGCAGACAAGGCAAGTAAGTACTCAAGTGATAGTGATTATAGTTTCTCAAATAATGATAAATATGGAGTCTTATTTCTAATAGAAGAAAAATAAGAGGTTAAGAAAAGGTCACCAAAAATTATCAAGTTTTTTAGATGTGGTAATTTTAGACATATTGAATATAGTTGTACAAAGAATGGTTTCAATTTTAGTGATGATAAATATGAGGATGCACTTGAAGAATCTGAAGAGAATATTTTAATGGAATTAGAAGAAGAAGGTGATCCTATAGAAGACAAGTCAAAAAATAATGAAGATGTTCTCAAAGATAAAAAAATAGAGGAAGAATCAGAAAAAGGAGGATTTGATCTTGAGGGAGAGCTTATTTATGCTCTTAAAACTTTAAATAAGGTAAGAAAGCAAAACTCCCAACTTGAGATTCAGTTTTAGGAATATGATGAAGAGAGAGGAAAGCTTATAGAGGATCTAAACAGGTCAATGGCTAAGACAAAGAAGTTCAAGGATAAGTTAGAAGCAAAATTCTTACAATGTGAAAAGTTAGAACAATAAGTAGCTCTACTAAGGGAAGAATTAGAAATGGCCAAGGATAAGCTACACAAATTTGGAAAGAGCTCAAAGAAGTTGGATAAGATGATCAAGGTACAAAGAAGGTCGACAAATAAAATAGGTCTTGGTTTTGAAGAGGTTCAAAAGAAACAAGAAGATGAGTCAACCTCAAGTTATGAAGAAGAAGAAACTTCAGAAGAAGATAGTATAAGATAAAGTGAGACTTTTGAGGATGAGTTGGACAATAGAAAATTCAACAAGGAAAGGAATAATGCACAAAGAACAAACATATGGAATAAAAACCAGTACAAATAAAGAGAGACTAAGAGACCAATGAGGTCAAGGCAAGGAAAATTCAATGGACGATGTTTCTCATGTCATAGATTTGGGCACATGGCTTCACAATGCAGGACACATGAAATACAGGAATATGGGAACTTTGGGAACAAGCAGCTTTTCCCTGGGTATTACTACTCATGTAATCAGTTTGGTCACAAGGCAATCAATTGCAAGGTTCATGATAGGAACATATATAGCTTCACTAGGAGAAATCCCAAGACATTTTCACCTCCAAAGAATAATAACATTAAGTTTTATAAGTACAATAATTATGGACATACAACAAAGTGGTGTAGAGCAGACATTCCAAAATCAATAACAGAAAGAAGAACAAGAAAAGGAATAGGAAAATGGACATAAAGAGGAACAAGAATATGGACATGAACAGGAATTGGAATATGGACATGAATAGGAACAATAACATGGACATAAATAGGAACATTCAAAGGAATCAGAAGGATCATATGAGAAGGAAAGAGGACAAAGGTAAAGTTGTTGGGAGTAAAAATACTCCTACCCTAGAATTAACCACCTTAAGAGGAGGTGGGGAAGGGGCTAAGCGAAGAGACTCTTTCTTAGCCTTAAACCATAAAGGTGACCCTTTGACATTGATTTCAAATGGGGAGATATTTGAGTAATGGAGGGAGATTTTATTTAAGGAGATAGCATTGAGTCAGGGGGAGCAATTTCCTAGGGGGAGCAGAACAAGAAAAAAGGTCAAGTTTTTGTAAAAAGAATTTGGGTTGCCATCAATGAAAAATGGGGAGATTGTTGAACATTTTGAGTAGATGAGTTATCATTGATGTCAAGAGTGAGTGGTCATTGATGTCAAGCTTTCAGCACCAATCAATGGCAGTTTCAGTGGGAAACATCAGTTTCAGGTTCTCCAGTTTTAGTTGATCAAGACTCGGTTCTAGGAAGTTATATGTGGTCCAAAGTGCAAAGAAAAAGCCCAAGTGAATAATATTATAATAATTCTTTATAATATTATATGAGGATTAAATTAATTAATATAATTTTATTAAAATAATTTACTTAACTTTATGTTATTTAAATTAATGTATTAATTAATTTACTTAACTTTATATTATTTAAATTAATTCATTAATTAATTTACTTAACTTTATGTTATTTAAATTAATTATTAATTAATTTTAATATTAATTATATATTAATTTATGTTAATTTTAAATAACCCTAAGGTGGGTTATTAATTCAAATTTTGAATTTGAATTCTAGCTTCGATGTGGGGAGAAAATTAACCATGTGTGTATAAAAGGGGGATTACCCCACCTTAGCCAAAGTTACCAATGCCTTCGAATTAATTTTGATGCTATGAGAGCTTATGCAAATTGTGTTGTGCAAAGAGGATTTTAATTTTAATTTTTAAGTGCTTAAGAGGAGGCAAAATATTTTGACCCACCAAGGAGATATCCTTGGTCACCAAGCGCTAGTAGCGCAGTTGGCAACCGCAACGCAAGCAAGTCGTGAGGGCAACGATTGACACATGTTTGAATACATGGGAGGACTTTTTATTTTGCATTGAATTCACTGGTGAAAGAAGGTTGAAAGGGAAGGAAGTCTTCCTTCCTTCATGTGGGCATCTATAGCCCACGCGATGGGCACCAAAGTTCCAAGGTGCTTGGCGCTTGGGGAGACGACGGTTCAAATCATGTCGAAACCCTTTTGGGGAGATACCAAAGGTATGCATTAGTTGAGCACCAAAATTTTAGGAGGAATTAATTGAGGTATTAAAAATTAATTTTTGCATATTTTATTTGGCTTGTAAGGTTTTAGGGGAGTTATAAGGTTGATGCAAAATAATTTTTTGGTGTTATTTTCTTTAGTGTTTGAAAAGGGAAATAAAGGTGTTTTAGAAAGAATGTTTGAGGTTTTGTGGTGCTGGATATTATTTTAAGTTGGAGATTATAATGTGTATCCAAATAATTATTTTTATGTATGATTTGATGGATGTCAATTCCAAGAAGGAGCAATAAGGTATATTTGAGCTTTGATTATTTGTGTGTTTAAGGAATATTTGAGAAAGTGTTAAGAGTGATATTTTGACATCTAACCATTGAAATTGGAAAGAAGGAAATTATGATTGAGACAGGTTTTCTAAAGCCACTTCTACATAAAAAAAGATATGGGCACATTCTTCCTTGGTTCAAGTGATTGATTGAGATTTTCTAAAAACAATATTGGAGTAAAAAGGACTTTTTTAAGTTTTCCTTGTTGAGTGTATTTTGAATTAATGCTTCAAGGTTTTTTGGAATAGAGGTTAAGGAAAGTAACCTTGTTTGATAAGCATTTTTGTTGAAGTTATTAGTTGAGTGAACTTTAACTAGGGTTTGGAAATATCATGAGTATCATTGTTATGTGAAGTTTACAAATATCATGAGTATCATTGTTATGTGATATTGTTTGATAAACATTGTTGTTGAAGTGATTAGTTGAGTGAACTTGAACTAGGGTTTCGAAATATCATGAGTATCATTGTTATGTAAAGATTGGTTGATAAGCATTTTTGGAAACATTTGAGTGAGTGTTCATATGCTTGGACTAGGGTTTTTGAGCAAGGATTACTTTATTGAGTGATTTGTTGAATAGAGTTGGTTAAGCCTAGTCAAGTGGATGTGTTGATGTGATAGTTCAAATTTTGTGAAACAAATTGTTCTATATTCTAAATTAATTTGAGAAAGAGGTTGAGTGTTGATGAATGTGAAACATATTGAGTCTCTAATAATTCTCTATATGTTTCTATGATAAAAAGAGATACTGAAAGTGATTGAGAGTTTGTGAGTGTGAAGCATATTGAGTCTCTAACAATTCTCTATATGTTTCTGTAGTAAAAATAGTGATTGAAATTAATTGAGCATTGTGGTGAATGTGAAGCATATTGAGTCTCTAAAAATTATCTTTATGCTTCTATGATATTTGGATAAGTTCTAGTGAGGACTTATCAAGAAAATTTGGACAAGTTCTAATGAGGACTTGTTGAGCATATTTTAGGCAAGTCTTTGAGAAGACTTAAGAGCATAGTTGATTTATTGATTTGTTCAAACCTTGAGTTAAGGTTTGGGGTGGATCTAGTAGAGTTTATTTGAGATTAATTCAATCTTTGTGTTAAGGCTTGAGGACAGATATTGAGGATAGATTTATCCTAGACTAAAGGACTGTATTTAGTGCATATCAGAGGACAAATATTGAGTAGATTTGTGTTAGAATGAAGGACTATGTTTAGTACAGATTTTAGGATAGAGTTTGGTGCAAATTTGAGGATAGGTTTGTGCCAGACCAGAGATAGAGATTGAGAAAATTTATGCTAGACTGAAGGACTGTGTTTAGTGTAAATTTGAGATAGAGCTTTGAAGGTGATAGAGTATAGAGGATGATAGTCTCCAGTGGATATATATCCATTATCTAGGGCAGTGATGACATGTGTCTTTAGTGGATAGAGATCCATTTAGCCAAAGCAATGGGGGTAGTAGTTCTTCTAGAAGATCACCAATCAGAGCTAAGGAGAAAGAGTTTTCCTATGGATAGATATCCACAAACTTGATTAGGGGATTGGTGTCTCCTTTGAATAGAGGTCCATAAACATTGTAATAGAGAAAGGATTCCCAAGATATTTATTAAGAAAAATTTAGTGAAATATTTTCTTCGTGGAGTAGCCCACATTGGGTGAACCACGTTAAATTGGTGTCTCTATTGTGTGTGGTGATTTGTGCATTGCTTTGATTACTTCTATTGATATTGCTATCTATACATTGCATAATATTGATTGGAAAGAAAATTAAAATGTGGTCTTATACTATTCACCCTCCCTCTCAGTATAAGATTGTATTCTTCAAATGGTAAATATACATAAAATTGATTCTATGCAGAAGGCTTATGACCTAGCTCATCAAGCTAAGTCCAACTTATAGTTGAACAAGTCTCCTTATATTTATATGTGAGTGTCAGGAAAATAAAGAGTGTTGGTTATAAGAAGTGGGAGTAGAACTAGGATAAGAAGGGTAGAGATAAGCCAATATTGAAAAGGAAAATTGATGGGAAGCTATAAAATTATAAGAAGAAGTTACAAAAGAAGAATGATAATGGAACACCTCAAGCACAACATGAACCATATCAAATTGATAAAACTAGGGAAAATAAGAAGGAAATACACTTGGGACCCAAGGGTGGATGCTATGATTGTGGGGGACCTCACTATGCCAACAAGTGTCTAAACTGATTAAGACAAAGTGGAAATACTAAAGAACTCAAATACAAATCTATGTAGAAACTAGAAACAAGAACCTAGATGGTCCGACCACACTTATGATTCTAGATGGTAAGCTATTAAGCAAAAAGGTTAAGATTTTGTTAGATAGTGGAGTGACAGATAGTTTCATTTCTTCTATCATAGTCAAGGATTTTCTAGAAGGACTGATATTTTTGACACAATGGTGGAAAGTCAAGTATGGATCTACATAGACCTACTTAGTGGATCAATGTTTCCCTATAGCCCAGATTTCCCTACCTAATGGTTCTACCCTTTGGCACTTATATGTATCTCCACTACATGCTTTTGAAATCGTCTTAGGGATGGATTGGCTTAAATCTCATGAAGCCATAATTAATTTCCAAGATGGATGGATTTTTTAGAAAAGAACAAATAGAGACTGAGAGTGCATAGCAAGTAAGGGGATTTTCATCCCCATATAATTTTTGTAATGCAACTTAAGAAAGCCATTAGAAAATGTGGTATGTTCTATGTCATTAAGTTGAAATAAAATACTGAGAAGGATAAAAAGGAAGAGTTGTTTTAAAAACACCCAATAGAACAAGAATTTGGGGACGTTTTCCTTGAGGATCTTCCAAGATTACCACCTAAGCATGAATTCAACTTCACCATCGAATTACTACCTGGTTTCAAACCTATCCATCAAAATTCTTATAATATGAACCCCATAGAAATGTAAGAATTGAAGGTACAACTCCAAGGATTATTGGAAAAGGTGTTCAACTTAGTGTATCTCCATAGGGTGCACCAGTTATTTTCATCAAAAAGAAATATGGTTCACTAAGGTTGTGCATTGATTACAATATGTTGAATAAAGCGACTATAAATAATAGGTACCCCTACCCAGGATTGAGGATTTGTCTTACCAACTCAAGGGACCACCATAATCTCAAAAATGGACTTGAAATTAAGGTACCATTATCTAAGAATCCATGAGGACACCCATAATATTTATTTTAAGGCTAAGTATGGGCATTATGAGCTTATAGTCTTGCCTTTTGGACTATACAATTCCCCATTAGCCTTCATGAATATAATGAACAATGTGTTCAGGGAGCATTTAGATAAGTTTTTCCTAGTATTCTTAGATGATATTTTCACCTATTCCCAGAACGAGGAGCATGATAAGCATTTAAGAATTGTGCTTGGTTTGTTGAGCAGGAATCAACTTTATGGGAATCTATCAAAATATGACTTCTATGTCCCATAAGTGTAGTACCTAGGACATATTATATCTTCTAAAGATATAGCAGTTGATTCTAGGAAGATAGAGGCCATTTTGAGCTAGCATCCACCTACTAATATACCCAAAGTATGGAGTTTCATGGGATTTTTAGGGTATTATAAGAGGTTCATAAAGGATTTTTCCAAGATAACCTATTCCATAACCAACCTTTAGATAAAATGAAAGGAATTTAAGTGCAAAACCGCATTTGAGGCACTTAAATAGAAACTTACCATGACACATATCCTCAATATTCTAGATCCACAAGGAAACATTTTAGTTTGCACTGAAATCTCTTTGGAAGGATTGGGAGGAGGTATATCCCTAATATGAGTCATTTATAGCAAATAAGTCAAGGAAACTCAAAAAACATGAGGCCAACTAAGCTACACATGATTTAGAATTAGAAGCTTTAGTTCACACCTTAAATATTTGGTGGCATTATATTCTAGGGAAGCCTTTTGAGCTAAGAACCAACTACCAGATCTTGAGGTATATCGTTATCCAACCAATTCTTAATGCTTGATAAAAAGGTGGATCAAGTTCTTAGCTGAGTATGAATTTGGTATATAATATATCAAGGGCAAAGAGAATAAGGATGTGGATACCTTGAGCAAAATAAGGATTATAGTTTCTTTGACCCATTATCACATAGAATTATGGACCAAGTCTGGGAGAAGCAAGCAAAGGATCAATTTTGTAGTAAAATATAGGGAAGGGTGGAAAGGAACTCTAAGGAGACCAAGGATCCTGGCATGAAATATGGAATTTTATATTTTAAGGATAAGGTGGTGACCCCTAAGGCTGGTGATCTAAAGGATTTTATCATGTAGGAGTTAGGGTTATTCATAAGGGGTTGGACTCAAAATGTACTTGTAAAAAAATGGTGAATCATAATAAAAATTAAGGTGCATCATGAATAACCCTAAGCAAATCAAATCGAGTATTTTCATACCAAAATTTGGGGTATTTTAAGCCCTAAAATGTAATGTCATAATTGGGGCCATGTTGACCTATTAAATCATATTATAACTTCATATAAACACCACCATTATATCAGGCTTGAAAAGAGCTTTCCAACGAGTACAAATATGTCTATGTTTGGATATATATTATGGGAAATTGATCCTAAGAAAATATTGGTCCTAAAAAAATTTGGTGATTGTGCCGATGTCAAGGGTCTTCATATTCGTCAATTTCCGATTTTGGAAATCCTAATATTCACACAATTTGTGAATATTCACCATTGTACATAACCTTGGAAGGAGGTGCATACGTCTTCTTAACTGGCTCGCCTAGAAGGGGCTAAGATAAGCGAGAACATGAAAAAAATATTTTATTGATCAAGAATGAAGAAAGATATCTTCAACTTTGTGGCTCAATGTTTGGAATGCTAGAAGGTGAAATTCAAGCATAGACATCTAGCTGGAAACTTGTATCCACATGACATACTAGTAAGGAATTGGCAAGTGATATCTATGGACTTCATAGTTAGATTACCTAAGACTAGGTACCAACATGACACAATTCTTGTAGTGGTTGATAGGTTGATCAAGGTTGCTCAATTTATTCCAATAAATACGAAGGATGATACCTTAATAGTGGCTAATATATTTGCCAAAGAAATTTTTAGTTTACATGGTTTTCCTATGATGATAATTTCATATAGGGATTCCATATTCACATCTAAATTTTGGTAAGCCCTTCATTGTATAGTTGGCACAAAGCTAAACATCAGCTATGCATATCATCCAAAGACAGATGATCAAATGAAAAGAGTGAATCAAATCTTGGAAAACATGCTTCACATGTATTGCATGGACCAAAAAAATTTATGTAAATATTATTTACATCTAGTTGTGTTTGCATATAACAATGGGTACCATGCTTCCTTGAATATGTCAGCATTTGAAGCCTTATATGATAGGAGATGCAAAAATCCTCTATCTTGGGATAACTTAGAGGATAGAGTTGTCATTGGATCAAATATGATCAGGGTGATGGAGGAGAAGCTCAGGATAATTAGGCAAAGGCTAAAGGAATCCTTTGATCACTAGAAGAGCAGCACTGATTCAAAGTAATCACCCAAAGAATTCTCTATAGGGGACATAGTTTTCTTAAAATTCAAACAAATGAAGAGTGTCATCAAGTCTACAAAGTTGGATCCTCATTTTTTTTTAGCCTTTTCATATCACTAAAAATATCAGTTTGATGGCCTACAAACTTGCCCTACCACCCAAACTATCAAATATCCATGACTCTTTCCACATATCCCTTATTAGGAAGTATGTTGTTGATACTAATCATGTGTGGGATGTCTTAAAATCATAGGTGATAGACCCATCAGCCATTGAAGTGAAACCAGTAAGGATTCTAGAGTTTCATTCCAAGGAAATGAGGAAACAAACTCTAGAATAGTGTAAGGTCTAGTGGGACCAATATTCTGAGAAGAATGCCACTTGGGAAAAAGTGGATGAAATAAAAAAATATTTTCCTTATTTTTTTGAATAATAATGAAATGTAATATCATGCAGGAAATATAGTTAACTATGTTTAGTCTAAGGGGGTAGTATGTCATGAACCTCATTGGTAGTACTAATCCTTCAAGTTGGGCTATGTATTATGAATGATGTTTAATTATTAGTCGTGTGGCTTTAATGGTTATATATTTTAGATATTGTGTCCATGTTGCTTAAGAATATGATATTGATGCACTACTTGATTACATGATCAAGTAATCTCATGGGTGGATAATTCTATTGACCATAGGAAAATGAGATGCCATGTTGACGAGGAAATGATGACCAAAACATGAATGAATACCATCTTTCATATAGGTGCATTATTGATTTGCTTATTCTCCTGTTCATACCTTTGGATTAGAAAATTTTCTTGCAACGAGCCTCCTTAATATGAGTAGATGATGGATTGAGTCTATCTTAAATAAGGATCCACTCATTTTGGGATACAATGAAGGTACAAAGTAGTGATATATTGTTTTTATTCTCCTTTACTTACGATTGTGTTTGTATGGTCTCTTTGCTTGGACTGATAGTTTTAATCTTGCAATTGCTCTTTGCTTTAAGAGAAAAATAAAATATTATTCTATGGATTTCTATGTTTGTTTTTAATTTTAATAAAGAGAAATATTAATGTTGGAATCAATCTAATGTAAGATTTAACAAAAGAAATATTAAAGCTACACTAATGATAGATTTTTAATTAATCAACTGAAATATTAATCTAAGGTTAGTTTTATCAAGAGAAATATTTAAACTATAATAATATTAGATTAAATGAATAATATAATATTAGCTTAATCAAAAAAAAATACTAAAGCTATACTAATATTATTTTTCTTCATAATCAATTGAATGATTAACCTAATCTTAGTTAAATCGATAAAAGTATTGATGTACTATTAATCGCTTATTAGAGAATGTTTTAATCTATGGAGTAATAGATTTGATTGATGTTTATTTTATGCAATTTGGATGTTGTTTTTTCTTTCTCCTTTGTTTCCAAAGCATTGTGGCACGTAGGGCCACCTTCCTTATTTGGTAGGGGTTACATTACATTAATTATAGGAGATACCACTCTTGATCATGGTTTATTTACTCTCCACTATAGCCATGTTTATGAACGCTTGCATGAGGTATCTTGGAGGGTAGTGGAACTGTCTTTCAAAGTGACTTGATGTTGTGTCTTTAGCCTATAAAAGAAGAAGGTGGGCTAATTCTCAAGGTTTCCAAAATTGAGGAGCATATTTCTAGAGCATACCCACAAGAAAGGACGATTCAGTGTGGAGTGGGAAAATATGCTAGACAAACTTCTTTTTCCCTCCTCTTGTTGGTTTAGGTAATTCTAGTTACTTGTGGCCTAGCATTTTATATGTATGAATACTCTTACCTTTACTTTCCTTGTTGTGGAATTATCGTTATTAATTCAATATGGATTATGTGATTTTGTTTGATTTAATTAGATGGTCTATAGGGAAAAAATACTCTCCTTAAGCTACTATGAAGGTCTCCTCTTTCTGGAATGAGTTTCTAAATAGGACATGGCTTTGAAAGAGGAAGAATAGGAATAATTTCTTCATATGTTCATTGGTTTCCTAGTAGTTACCTTAAGCACCTTTTGTATCTTTGGTATTGAGAAGAGATGGGTTGGTCTATTGTAGAATGACATAGGGTATTTTCCCTTTACCATTTCATTATTAACATTGGCCATGTCTATGCTGGTTAGTGGATGATTCTTATAGCCTAAATTTGGGATTTTTTTATCCTTCTAGTCTGTGCTTCTAAGTAATTCTGTTAATTGCACGTTGACAAGTCGAGTATGTTTACCTTGGGTTGGTGTTGACGTACTTTAAGCCTACTCTTTGGGAACTAATATCAAGTTTTGTTGTGCTGTCAATTATCTCTTGTTCACTACTTGGCACCTAAGTAGATGTGCTTGCTTTAGGTTTTCCCTTTCTGTATGGATAGTCTTAGCTATTATTTAATGAGAGTCTCCATATTAGACACTAGCAAAGTGTCCAGAGTAGATTTTAAGCTTATATTTCTTAGATTTTAAATAATCTAATTATAGATAGTTTGAGAATGTATCTAACTAAAGAATATTATATTTCTTATATTTTAAATAATCTAATGATAGTTAGTTTGAGAATGAATCTAACTATTTAAGCTTATATTTCTTAGATTTTAAATAATCTAATGATAGTTAGTTTGGGAATGAATATAACTAAAGAGATTTTATTCCTTAGATTTTAAATAATCTAATGATAGTTAGTTTGGGAATGAATCTAACTAATGAAGTTTTTATTCTTAGATTTTAAATAATCTAATGATAGTTATTTTAGGAAAAAATCTAACTAATGAGATTTTATTCCTTATATTTTAAATAATCCAATGATAGTTAGTTTGGGAATGAAACTAACTAATAATATTTTTATTCCTAAATTTTAACTAATATAGTGATAATTAGTTTGGAAATGAATATGGCTAATAATAATTTTAATTAATCTAAGGTAGATCAGTTGGGTAGGAATCCAACTAAGTAATGAATTGTAATCCTTAGTTTTCCAATCTAATGATAAGATTACTCATTAATCTAATAGTAGTTTAGTTGGGAATGAATCCATCTAATTTTTACTTTGAGATAGACCATTTTGGAATATAGTTTTCCACCATCTCTTTTATTTGGAATAATAATGTAATCTGGAGATAGAATAACTCGGTAATAAATCTAACTTTTGATTGTATGTTGATGGACTACTTTCATGTTAACTTAGTTTTGGATGCTAACCTATGGAAGAGATATTCTATTTTAAATTGGAAAATTACATAGTCAAATGATGGACTAATGTTGAGTTCTTTCTATAGCATGTTTTGGAATTATTGATATTTGGGAAAAATATCTTGGGAAAGGAGTATGGGCTCCTTTTGTTTTATTTGTTTAATGAGTGAATTATTAGCATGTTTTGGGGAAATGGATATTTGGGGAAAACATCTTGGGAAAGGAGTATGGGATCCTTTTGTTTTATTTTCTTAATGAATGAATTTTTAGCATGTTTTGGGATATGGATATTTGGGGTAAATATCTTGGGAAAGGAGTAAGGGCTCATTTTGTTGCATTTGCTTAATGAATGAATTTATAGCATGCTTTTCGAAAATAGATAATTGTGGAAAACATCATGGAAAGGAAGTATGGGCTTCCTTGTGATTGCATATTGATTAATTATACTTGAATGTGATATTTGTGGAAAATATCTAGAATAGAAGTATGGACTTCTTTGTTTATGCTTGAATCAAATAGATTGCATTCATACCTACATATGAGTTGTTATGATCCCCACCTTCCAAAAAAATACCATGGAAGCCAAAGAAGGAAGATGACTCAAATCATGCCAAGTTTTATTTTCAAGATACTCTTGTTGCTTAGCAAGCCACTCTTGAAAAAGAGGATTTATTGTATTTGAAACAATGATTGTTCTTGTAAATAGGACCTCTAGATGAATGATTATATGGTGTTATTATGATAATGGGTCTTGTAGATATTAGCCATGTTTTACTTAATCTGGATGGTTTGATGGATTAATTAATGGAAGCATGATAAGGAAAAATACATAATTACAAACAGACAATCAAAGGTTTACAGGAATGAAAAACTGCATTCTATTACCATAAGATACCTATAAATAGGAATTACAAAGCATAAGTTATAGATAAGGTTGTATTAATGATGGTAAAACCTTAACCATTACACCAACTAACAACTTATTAAAAATAAACAATGTTATTACATGATTCTCTATCATTCCTCCCCACTGAGAAAGCATTGGTCCCCAATGTGTACAAAGGTGGGAGAGAAAGAGGGAAAGATCCAGGAGTATCGGGTACAACCAAAAATGTACTCCTGTTACAAAATAAGAAGACCAAAATGGAAAATTTTGATAGGTCTTTAGAAAACCAAAATCTAATGTTGGCACTAAAACAGACTCGAAAAATGCTCTCCAATGACTGTAAACACTGCTATACTGGAGGACAACTGAATGGGTTCCTCAATTTGGTAGAAGAAAGCAACATCGATGGTATAGTAAAGATGTTAAAGAATATTCCTCAAAATATGTGCCAAATATGCCAGTTGGAATTTGTGGATGCATTAAATTTTGGTTTTAATTGTGGGCCACGAGCATTAAGGAAATGTGTGCATGAATGAAGGGTAACAGTTTAATGTGCATTAATGAAGGTGACGGACATTAATGAATGCAACAACATGGAAATGCATTTAATGAAAGCAATGGCATGGAAATGCATTAAATTTTTTTTTTATTAAATGGTGGTGGGAAAAATTTATTTAAATTAAAAAATAATTTAATTTAATTTATTATTAAATTTACATTTAATGGTGAGTCATGCATGAAAATTAAAATAAAAATGTGCACATTAAAAGGAAAATACACATTAGGTGGTGGGTATGTTTTAATGATGGACACACACATTAATGATGGCATGGATTTAATGACAGTAGCAACGGTGAAAAATAAAAAATTAAATTAAAAATAATTTAATTTAATTTATTGTTGGAAATGGAGGAAATGGGTATGTAAAAATTAAATTAAATTAAAAATTAATTTAATTTAATTTATTGAATGGTGGAGGCCATGGCGGATCTCGGTTATGCAAAATTGAGCAGCGAGAATGAAAACAACATGAGAGGTGGTGGCCACGGAGGCACACAAGGGAGATCAACCAAACGATTGAAGTAGTGGGGATGGCGTTTATAAGCCATAAAATGGTCAAAAAATGTAGAAGGTCACTTGAAATGTACAGATGTCATTGAGAATCTATAGAATGTGATGAAAATATGTAGATCTGCACTAGAAGTAAAAAAAGGTAGAAAATAGCAAAGCGGTGCTTGCAGTTGTAAATCATGTTGTATTTGCACGAAAGTGTAATTTTTTGTCGAAAAATAGTTGAGGTGTCTTGTAAATGGTAAAGCAGACCATGAAATGCATAGGTCCATGGTGTAGGAAGTGGTGCAAGCAAACTTAGAGGCATCAAGTGCAAAAATAGTGTATGCAACGGAAAAACTCCCAAAAGCAGAATATCAAAACTCCAATGCCATGAAGGTGCCAGATCAAGGCACGAAAACACTAGAATTTAATATGATGGTGGTCAAAAATAGAAAACCAGCATTTGAGATAAGAATCGTCGATCAATAAAATGGTAGCGATGAGGTTGTGTATGAACTAGTAGGCCATGAAGTGCAATAGATATAGTGACGGTGGCAGAGAGAGAAGCTTGTTCTTCAACTGCAACAGCTTCATGTGAGCTTGGATCTACAATGTCTAGAGTGGCTTGATCTGCAATAGGAGCTTCAAATGAGCTTGGATCTATAAGAGAAACATCTTCAATATCAACATGAGCAATATCATCTAGTGGTAATACACCGGGCATGTCACCCAGAGATCTTGGTTCGATTCCAGGTGTTGTTACAGATTCTTAAATATCTAGAACTAGTTTAGGATCAGGTTCTTCATCAATGAGATCTTCGTCAATAGTGGTGGCCAGTTCATCTTGGAACTACTAAAATTTGGTGATCATAGTAGCTTGGGTCTATTGAAATGTGGCAAGCATATCCATTTGAATTTGTTGAATTTTCATAGAGAGGTCGATAAGTTGGTCAAAGACCTCATCAAGTAAAACTGTCAAACTTGACATCATGCCATCAAATACGTAAATAGATGGTGATCACGAATAAATATGGTGCAAGTGCACCAGATCATGAGTTAAATTATAATGGAACAAAAATGATAACATAGAGATTTCAAATCCAACAAAGTGTAAACCAAGCTAAAAGCTTCCAAATGTTTGTAACAAAATGTAAAAGTGTTCACAAGGTGGATGAAACCACCAAACCAAGATCCATGGGAGGTTTTCTTGTTCCTTGTTTGAACCAAAAATGGCCTATAGGAAGAGGATACTTTCCTACCTAATGATCTAATACCAATGATAAGGAATACATAATTACAAACAGACAACCAAAGGTTTGCATGAATGAAAATTGCATTGTATTATCATAACATGTCTATAAATAGGTATTATGAAGCATAAGTTACATATAAGGTTGTATTAATGGTAGTACAACCTTAAAAATTACAACAAATAACAACTATTTAAAAATAAATAATATTATAATGGTAATACATGATTCCCTATCAAGACCATTCGTTTGGAAAACTATATAAAAAAAATGTGATTTAATCATTAATCATCATCAAATCATTAGTAGATATCTTTAGTCAAACATACAAGTGGGCCCTTGGATCCTTTAAATTATAAGTCAATATACTTTAATAAAACATATAGGTAGGTCCCACCATCCACACGTGTCCCATTGGGATCCACCAACACCACCAACTAGTGCTCCCATAGTGGTCCCATGTGGAACCACCTTGGATATCCAAGCACCTAGTGCGCTTAGCTACCAATATCTAAATGCACTAGGTCATTTTAAAAAATTCAAGCCTTCCCCACATCCCATGTGGGACTAAAGGAAACTCAAAATGCAAGGGGATATTCCCCCATGTGCGTAGGACCACCGGATGCTTCCAAGTCGATGTCATATGGCACTTCCTTAAAACTATAGTAACAACATGCATTGAGCATGAGAACCAAAATATGACCTTAGAATTTTGGTTTTGATCTTCCTCTTATAATAGCATGAGCATTGAGCATTATATATATCCCTTCTTTGCAAAATTAAAAAAAAAAAAACACCTCTATATAATATTTTTTTATAAAACTAAATACAGTTCTTTTTGTAAAGGATCAATGCAATATTCAAAAATAAAGGCCTTAAATATGCAAACACAGAACCATTCAAAAAATACATGACATTTAAAGTACTCTCTTTTGACGAACACAAACTTAAATTTCTTTATTTCTTACCATCTAATTGTCATGACATGTGAAATTCTTGTTCTCCTGATCTTTCCTACAACCAATAATATGGAAGTTATTTGGAAATTTATGCTAAATTATTCATGGGAAATGCTCTTGATTCTTGGGTGATTGCACCTTTTCTAAAAAATGGCACTACAACTTACAACATATTTAAGTTTCAACCATAAATCCAAAGACTATTCACATCATTCCAAAACAAATTACACAAAAAGTCTAAAAAAAACATGGATCATTTTTTTTCTCTTCGGCAAATACCTTACTAACGGTTTTTATGAGTTCAATTATCAAGGAGCAGTAAAACATCCCTAGTCCAAACTAGGGATCTAGAATATAAATCTAATTAAATAAAATTTTTGCTAAAAATATTCATGGTGACCACAAATTTTAAATCAATACACCGTACCAAACATAACAAAACCATCCAATTTGTAAGAATTGACCACCCAAGAAAAATATCGTACATCAAGCAGAGGAGAATAGGTAGGTTTAATTAAAAAATCTCAAACAAATATACCATGGTGATAGCAAAAAAGGGGTGTAGTAACCATTTCTAAAAATGGAAACCTATGTCACTTCTACAATAAGGAATGACATAGGGAGGGGGAGTATAAAAACAATAATCTTGCACTAATTCGGATTGGAGGAGTGATGAGATTCATGTTCAAGCTTAGGCATAAACAAAATAGTGGAGAAGCCGAGGATGAATCCATATTGATTAAGGAAGGGATTTAAGACAATGAAATATTTTTAATATTCGTAAATAAAAAAAAACAATGATTTAAAACAACTACAAAGGGGGAAAATGCCAATTCTCAGGTTGTCCTAGAAGAGATTTTTTTTAAACAAGGATTAATAAAAATCTTCAATCCAAAAAAAAAAATTGGTCCCTTAAACTATGATATCCTACATTTCTAAAGAAAATTTAAGATTTTTCTTTTCCAAAATAAAAGCCATAAGTAATTAATATTCCAATCTGGTTTGTCTCCAAATCAAACCAACGTGAATGCCTCCGTTTTTCCCCTTGAAGGCTTCCAACTCCCTTGATCCTTACTTTCTTTGCTTGTTTTCTTTTCTCTTTTCTATTTTAAATTTTCTCCCTTCCAAGGCATGATAATCTTCCTCCTTCATGCCATCCCCCTTCATCAAGGGCATATGCACATTTTTAAAACCCTTTTGTTTACCTGACCTTACTCTTTTCCAAGTTGGCAGGGGGGTAGGATCTCATTAATGCAACCTCCTTGCTCAGTCCCAATTGATATGGGACCATATATCCTCCTTTATAAAATAGCTACCTGTTAATATATTCAAAATGTTTGCTACTTTTGAAATGTTAATAGAGGTTCACATATATATAAATATATTAAATCTTCAAGGATTCTACCCCATTAAATGAAGGCCATCATAGGTACAAAATAATTATTAATCAATTCTCCCTTGTATTTGCTTAAATAAATTAAAATTAATATTTAAAATAATTAGAAAATTATCAGCTAAATGCAATGAAATGGTTGATCATTTTAATTTAACCATTAAGTTCACAAGGCGATATTAAACATCTTATTTTTTAGTCAACTTTAAAAAGCAATAATCGATCTTAATATTAAATTGTTAAATCAATATGGTAATGGTTAGTCCTTTTGATTAAAACCATTATGTGCATAAGATAATATTGATTGTTTCTTTTTGCTAAATAATAAAAGGGCATTATCAAAGCAAATATTAAATTGTTAGCTTATCATTGACTATCTGCAAGCATGCTTAGCCCTGTAAAACCACAAAAAACTAGTAGCGTCATAAACATAAAATGTTGAGGATACTATATTACCTTAGGTTTATTTATAAACCTAAGTTATTTTATTGCATTGTATTATGTGTGGCATAGTATGCCCACATTGGATATTTCTTATTTCTTGCATTTGTATTTACGTGAGGTATAGTATACCCACATTGGATATGTATTTGTTATTTGTTAGGATGCATAGTTATACTATTAGAGATATGTTTTATCATCTAGCAGTTAGTTGTTTGTTTAAATCCATATTTGGCAGGTGGTTATCCCTGCATATCTTTTAGTTACAATTGGTTGGTCTTGCATGGCAAATTTTTATAACCATTGTAACCTATGTAATTCCTTGTAGCTTCTATATATTCTAATACCAATAATAAATAATCAGCTTCATGTTTGGTATTTCCATATCACTAGTAATCGTAGCCATAGGATATTTTTTTGCAAGAAGGGAGATAAAGTGTCAACTTCATTACTAGGTGACTACTATTATTTTGTTTCTAGTGTACCAGATCCTAAGGTAGGTATTGCAAGGATTTGGATTGGTCCAGCCCATAGCATCCCTTTGTGAATCTCTTGAGGTGGTAGAGGGTTGAAAATTACCCCTACATCGAATACACCTAACAGAAGATCAGAGGGTAACCAGACATATCCTAAGGAAGGCAAGAAAAATCTTATCTACTTTGAATATCAGAGAGAAGACATATTTTAGGAGAAGTTGCACAAATTTTAGGTCAATTTTTGTCCAAGAGGAGGACATTGTAATTCCTTATCGAAAGAGCATTAATTTGTCAAAAGATGCACAATTTTGGAGGTTGTACGTGTATGGAAGCTTCAAAGGGTCTCATCATGTGGCTATTGAAGAAAAAATTATCCTAATTTTTCCCCTGGTTTTTTTTTGTTCCCTCCCTTTCCCTAGATCAATAAATCATATTTGTCGATCGACCACCCCTACCAATCAGGACCCTATCGATCGATAGAGGTCTACCCAAATGGGTATCCCTATTCTAGAATATACTTGCAACCATATTATAATCCTCCTAGTATAGCATAAACACATCATAAAATGGTTGTTGACCTCAAAAAAACATGGAAAATCTTATTGTTGCAGTAGATATTTTGGCAGATAAAGTGAAAGATATTACTATACAATTAACTCCTAATGATGTCAAAATTTATAACAACAAGGTCAAAAAGGTAAAATGTGAGGTCAAATTGTATGACATATCAAGGGACCTTGATGTCTGTCTACTTGGATTTTGGATATGCAAACTTGGTACACCTATGCTAAAATTATTGAAGATGAATAAGTTGTTTTTGCCATAGTCAAACTCACAGGCTTAGCAAAAGTTTTGATTGTAGAAAGATAAAACCACAATGCTACCATGACTTGGAAAGAATTGATTCAAATTCTAAATAACACCTTTTTCCCACCAAATTATCAAAGTGACCTCACAACCAAGTGGTATAGGTTGAGGTAAGCCTATAGTATGTTAGTTACAGACTATATTTTTCAATTCAATAGACTAAGGGTTCTTCTTGGTGTGAAATATTTAGAAGAGGATTTTTTTTTAAGCGAAAACGCCTTGCGGGGCGCCTTGGTCTAAGAGACCACGAACAAGGGGTTATACACCGTAAAAGTCACCCGGGGGTCACACCCAGCCCTGCCCACACCAACATTATCAATTGGATTTTGGATACCCAATTCAGCTTTTTGGTAGGGTGGAGATTCGAACCTGGGACCTCCCTTGGAGGATTGCCCTCTCCTCTCCAACTCACCTACAACACCTGGGTTGTTTAGAAGAGGATTTTATTACCAAATTTACTCATGGATTGCAAGATAAGATTTTTAAGGAAATCAAATTCAATGATCTCCTCACTTTGGATGCGGTATTCAAACATGACATTCTAGCAGAGGAGAAATTCGATGGCTCTCACAGATCTCGATAGGAAAGCATTTCCAAAGGCATAAATCAACATCAACAAAATGTGAAGACTACTTCTCATTCTTACCCTAATTATTTTTCTCCTCCTACTTCACCTAAATTCCATTCTTCTTCTCACTCTAAATATTCTTATTCTTCAACATTATATTGTGATTTTTGTAAAAATCATGGTCATATAAAAGCTAGATGTTTTACATTTGAAATAATGAAGAATAAGAAGCCTCTATTTTTAAGGCCTACAAATGAGGAACCACAATATGGTCCCATTGGGACTACATGGACAAAACAATAATATTCTTCTATGAAGGGTAAATTAAACAAAGTTACCCTCATGTTGAATGTTTTTGCACAAGGGGATCATGACCACTTGTTTGTCACTAGATCCCACGTTACTCATGATTTTTATGTGGATTGTATCATAGATAATGGCTCACATAATAATATCATTATGAGGACCATTTTCAAGAATTTGAAGCTTCTCACAAAGCCACATCCTCAACCCTATGCACTTGAGTGGAAGGATGTAGATTCTACATCCAACATCACACACACTTGCACCTTGTTTTTTTCTTTTGGTGATAAGTTTATAGATAAGGTACAATGCATTATCACTAAGATGGATTTTTGTGGACTATTGCTTGGTAATACCTATCAATTTAATAGTAATTTAGTGTATCATGCTATAAAAAATACATACACTTTGGATTTGCATGATAAAAAATATTTGATACGAAGCACTACACCCACATCAAATTTGATGCTAAGTTGTAGGTAAGTTTGTAAGCCATTAATTCAAGCACTTGTATTGGATCCTACTTGCATAAGTCCCACATAGAATACAAAACAAACACCTCCAAAGACTCATGGTAAATAAGAAGATTCACTTCCACAAATTGAACATTTACAAGAGATCATGGTTAAGGAACCCATCACTCTCACTCATGACAAAGATACCAACCATTCCATTGGCATCACTTTAGGTACACCTATGAACACACAACCACTTGCTCCATAGAATTTACCTTTAGTATTTCCCTCTTCCTCCATTGCACATACAAATAAGGAGCAATATAAAGTAACTTCCTTCATTCTACATGAAAGAGCCTTCATGGCAAGATAAAACAGGACTTGAAAAAGACTTAGCAGTAGAGAGTGATGGGAAAGCATCATAGTCCTCATCCATTTAAATTTGGAGATAAATTTTGACTTACTTTGGATAAGCAACACTTTATAGAGACACCATATCATGATCCTCCTTTGGTACCTAAACCTTTCATCATCCCTATAGTAGTAATGGCACTTGACCCTTAGATTTTTCTCATTACAGATAGAGTTTTCAATACGAAGACTCATCACACTTGACATGGTTCTTCCCCTTATTACTTGTCATCCATTGTAGTCACTTTCTACATATGGCTCACTATATTCCTCACCATCTGATGGCCCATGAATTTCCACATTTGTTGAGAGCATTGATGTCCAATGCTTCTATGGTTGGGAGGAGTGTTGAGGATACTATATGAAGAAGCAAGAACAACGACTATGCCTAACATATTGAATTAAAATGCAATCTAATTTACATATTGAATTAAATCATGCATATGAAATACTGCAAATTAAGCTATTGAAATGATAAATTTGTTAAGTAAAAATGGGGGGTTCACCTTGTATTTATTAATTCATAAATTTAGCAGTTAGAATACATCCCCTTGAGGGCTCTTCAATATTATACATTTCAATTTACAAAACTTGAGGAATCAAATCCCTCCATGAGATTAATGGTGCATTTCCAAGTGTTCTCGCAACCCACAATATAGAGCTATCTTTGGGCTATATTTATTTAGCTCTTTAGATTCTCCCTCATGCGTGGAATACCTGTACCTATACACAAGATATTGAAATATGTTAATAGCATGTGTTAATAGCATATGCGTTTAGTGATGAAAACCATGAAAACCATAAAAAGTATGCATCTATGAATATAAAAATCATTTGCAACTAATATAAACTATTCAAAATGACTTGAAAACTTGATATGGTGTTCATTATGTGATTTTTTAAATATCTAAGTAGATTTCAAAGTGAGATTATTTACAGAACCTGTGGTCATTCTTGGGAGGGACAAGTAAGACTGCAATCATAAAAACATCAATTGACCTATCAAAACTACTCAAAACTTTACCAAATTTGGATATGATGATAATGTAAAGATCTTAAAATGATATATCTAGAAATTAGATCAAAATTATGGGCCGATTCATGGTCATTCCTAGGAGTTCTAACAAGACCTGATAACCATCCCATGGGAGATGACCACAAAATAGGGTGGTTTTTGCCACCAATGCCACTTGGATCTGGTCAATAATCCTCCTAGGGGTATTTTCAATGATTTTGAAAACTAAATCTCAAAATTGATGGGTTTTGGAGCAAATGAACGTCTCCTAGAACACCCTAAAAGTGTCTTTGATTGAAGAGATTTCCAAGGCAAATAGGTGGAAAAGGGTTGAAATAAAATATTGGCAGCACTTTGTGGTCAATAATTGTAAAATCCTCCCTCTTTGAATTGGGTGAAAACACCTCAATTTATAGCCCAATAGGGCATAGGGGGTAAATGGAAAATTTCTAGCATATAATGCAAGTACCACCACTTGGCAATGCCTTTTCCATGGATAGGGTGGAAGAGGTTTCCCATTTGGGGCCTTCAATTTGTAGGCCCTAATGGTCATGACAGTCTCCCAATCTGTTAGGATTGATTGGGTGGGATAAATGGTAGGAAATAATTGTCATTTATCCCACCCTTTGACTTTTGAGGTATCTAGATCATGGTCATCCCACCCAGGGATGGTTGTTGGTGGCCATCCCTGGGTGGGATGGCCATAAATTGTGACCGTCCTATGGTGGGACGATCATGGATATATGCCCCAAAACCTTCCAAAAGTGGGTTAAACCTTCACAAAAATGGTTGTGAGCCCTAATTAGCCCTTGAGTGTTTCCCAATGGTTCCATATGATGTTGATAAGAGTGTCGCATTAGCAGTCTTATCCGATTTACACAATTTTAGTGTCTACATATGCCCCTTTTTGAGACGTGTTGTGTGCAATAGAGCGCTGATAAAAAATAGATGACTAAACCATTAAATGATTGAGTTTATTCAATAACTTAACCAAATTTAGATGCCTCCATTGTGGAAAGAGCATACATTCTTGGAATCCTTACTTTTGACATAGTTGAAGGATTACTTTTGGTATACCTTTCAGCCACACTATAGTGATAGTTGTATGGGCTTAGGGTATACTTGGTCTTGGTTCCTTATTTCCTTGTAAGCCTTTTCATGGGTAAATTCTTGAGGATTCAAGGAGGCCAAAACTTTGCTTTGTTGCATTTGCTAATTGTTTGCCCCAGCATAGGCTTGAAAATTTGTCTTTGGCAAAGATTCTTTTGAATGTATGAAAATTGCACTTTTGAGTATTTTTAAGTGTTGATTTTATTGTGAATTTGTTATTATGACTACCTCCTCAAGTGACAAGTCAATGAGGGTATGACCAATGATAAATTTATGAGTCACTTGACCTATATGACTTAATTGGAATAACTATCAGTTTTACCCTTTATAAGATTTATCCATTTTGTGAAGATATTGATCATTCTGGTGGTATTTCATGGAAGAAAAAGACTAAATACCTCGAACCGGTGGAGCATTCCAGCCATGATGGACTTCTTGGGAATTCTAATAGAGAATTTTTAGAGCATCCATGAATCCTTTGAGTTCAATCTTGATCCTTTGTTAATTTTATCAAATTTAACTTGTTTTTGGTGGGTTTTGGGCCCTATTGAGAAGTTTTCTTTACCTTTTGTTGATGTTTATTTGTGCCTTTGGAACTGATTTCCTATAAAGATCTTTGAGAGGCACCAAATTTCTCCTCTACTAGAATTTCATGTTTGAATACCACATCCAAAGTGAGGAAATCATTGAATTTAATTTCCTTAAAAATCTAATCTTGCAATCCACGAGTGAACTTGTTAATCAAATCCTCTTCTAAATATTTCACACCAAGAAGAAGAACCCTTAGCCTATTGAATTGAAAAATGTAGTCTGCAACTAACATACTATAGGCTTACCTCAACCTATACCACTTGGTTGTGAGGTCACTTTGATAATTTTGTGGGAAAAAGGTGTTCTTTAGAATTTGGATCAATTCTTTCCAAGTCATGGTAGCATTGTGGCTTTGTATTTCTACAATCAAAACTTTTTCTAAGCCTATGAGTTTGACTATGGCAAAATCAACTTGTTCATCTTCAAGAATTTTAGCATAGGTGAACCAAGTTTGCATATCTAAAATCCAAGTAGACAAGACATCAGGATCCCTTGATATGTCATACAATTTGACCTCACATTTTACCTTGTTGACCTTGTTGTTATAAATTTTGACATCACTAGGAGTCAATTGGATAGTAATATCTTTCACTTTATCTACCAAAATATCTACTACAACATTAAGATTTTCCATGTTTATTTTGAGGTTAACAGCCATTTGATTACGTGTATATGCTAGACTAGGAGGATTCTAATGTGGTTACAGGAACTAGGGAGGTTAGGGAAACCAATGTCCAAACTTCATTTTATCCCTCCATACCCCCATCCTTTCACTATCCTCCTCCCCCATTATACCTCTAGCACCCCTCACTTTCTACCATCGACCAACTATTCGTACGCTACAATGGTAGCTAGACATCATCATTACAAGGCTACCATAGACTACAATTTGCCAACCACTTTTTGTAATAGCAGATCCTTACTGCATAGTAAGTTTATCTTCTAGCGAAGAAATGGAGGATCGTAGCATGCAGACAATCACGCAGTGGATGAATATCATAAGTAAAAAGGAGTTTCAAGTGATGGAGAAAAATTAAACATTGCCCTAAGGTTTAAATTATCCAATTTGATGTCAGATTTAAACCTTAAAATCCTTCCCAATTAGTGCATGTAACGTGGTAGTTTTAATACCTCAAATGAGAATCTGTAGTGCTAATACTCCATGAACACATGGTGGGTTTGAGCTTGTTCATTTCTAGTGAATTCAACAAAATTTTGATGAGATTTAACCATTATCAGAATGTCTTTTAGTCATCAGTGGGTTCCTAATCACTTTATCATTGTTTGCAGCTATTCTTGATAGAAATAAGATGTCTCCCAGCAAAATTCATGATCCTGACAAAGTTTTGCAATTTTGGTGTCCATTTCACATTTTATAGCACGATTGATTGATTTTCGATGCAATTCACAGTTAATTGGCATGATTGATCAATATTCTATGAAATTCACCCATAACCCTAAGCATCCTCCAAGTGCAGAGTGATGCATGATATTTTGAATTTTCTAATAGTTTTCTAGAAGCCATTTTTTTGGTCGATTACAAAATCCCTGTGAGCAAACGTGATTTCATTTGGATATTGAAAGGGGATATTATCCCACATTGGTCGCATCTATGATTTTTGAGTGCCTTATAAGGGAAAATGTGCACTAAGGCTAGTGACCACCTTACAGTGGTCACCACTACTTATGATTATGTGCAAGCAACATGCCTTGTTGGTGCCACCATCGAGGCAAAGATAGAACCTCTACTACTGTGGACATCTAGCAGAAATGAGAATTTGAATTTGAATACATAACTTACACTCTATGATGAACACATGGCTGAATAATCAAACTTAGTGTAGCAAACAATTTTTTGTTTTGGGTCATAGTGGGAATTATCCCACATCATCAAGGCAGATGATCATAGGATGGTTTAAAATAAGGTATACACATACTCATAGGTGATGAGTTGTTCACCTAATCTATGTGCACACATGGGCTAGCTACCTACTTATGCAATGTGGTGGATTTGACATTGATTATTGAACCATTGACTAGCATTGACCCGACCATTGAACTTCCCAGTAGAACCATTAACCGATGTTGACATGTCAGTTGCCCTGTTAGAAAACAATTTTTTGACACCCAAATCAGTTTTCCTACCATTTTCAGCATTCAAGTTCAAAAAAATTTGTGCCAAGGTTAGGTGAAAATCAAATTTTTAAAAAATTTGCAAATTTTTCAAATATTATTTTTGCAAACTTGATAAATTTTTACCTCCAAAAGCTGAAATTTTGCAACTTTTAAGGACTAATTTTTGTTTTTTTTAGTGCTAATTTTATTTTTACCACTTCAATTTGAAGGGTATTTTTTTTGTAATTCCAAAATTGATGTCATTTTTTTAAAAGAACTATAATAGTCCCTTTTTGTAATTTGGAAGGCAATTTTGTAAATCTAGGTCAATATTTGCTTTAGGAGTTTACAATTTATCCTTAAGAAAATACCTATATAGTTCTTGCAACCACATTAGAATCCTCCTAGTCTATAATATACACATCATCAAATGGCTTTTGACCTCAAAATAAACATGGAAAATATTACTATTGTAGTAGATATTTTGGTAGATAAAGTGAAAGATATTACTATCCAATTGACTCCTAGTGATGTCAAAATTTATAACAACAAGGTCAACAAGGAAAAATATGAGGTCAAATTGTATGATGGATCAAGGGATCCTAATGTCTTGTCTACTTGGATTTTGGATATGTAAACTTGGTTCACCTATGATAAAATTCTTGAATATGAACAAGTTGCTTTTACCATAGTCAAACTCACAGGCTTAACAAAAGTTTTGATTGTAGAATGACAAAGCCACAATGCTGCCATGACTTGGAAAGAATTGATTAAAATTCTAAGGAACACCTTTTTCCCACAAATTATCAAAGTGACCTCACAACCAAGTGGTATAGATTGAGGTAAGCCTATAGTATGTCAATTGCAGACTAAATTTTTCAATTCAATAGGCTAAGGGTTCTTCTTGGTGTGAAATATTTAGAAGAGGATTTGATTAACAATTTCACTCGTGGATTGCAAGATAATATTTTTAAGGAAATCAAATTCAATGATTTCCTCACTTTGGATGTGGCATTCAAACATGACATTCTAACAGAGGAGAAATTTGGTGCCTCTCATAGATCTCGATAGGAAAGCAGTTCCAAAGATGCAAATCAACATAAACAAAAGGTGAAGAACACTTCTCATTATTCCCCTAATTATTTGCCTCCTCATACTTCACCTAAAGCCCATTCTTCTTCTCACTCTAAATATTCTTCTTCTTTAACATTATATTATGATTTTTGTAAAAAGCATGGTCATGCAAAATCTAGATGTTTTACATTTGAAATAATAAAGAAGAAGAAGCCCCTATTTGTAAGGCCTACAAATGAGGAACCACAAGATGGTCCCATTATGACTACAGGGACAAAAAAAGAATATCCTACTATGAAGGGTAAACTAAACAAAGTTACCCTCATGTCGAATGTTTTTGCACAAGGGGATCATGACCATTTGTTTGTCACTAGATCCCACCTTACTTATGATTTTTATGTGGATTGTATCATAGATAACGTTTCATAGAAGAATATCATTGTGAGGACCATTGTCGATAAGTTGAAGCTTATCACAGAGCCACATCCTCAACACTATAAACTTGGGCAGAAGAATGTAGATTCTACATCCAACATCAGACACACTTGCACATTGTTTTTTGATTTTGGTGATAAGTTTGTAGATAAGGTAAAATGTGTTATCACTAAGATGGATTTTTGTGGACTATTGCTTGGTAATCCCTATTAATTTGATAGGAATATAGTTTATCATGCTAAAATACATATATATATACACTTTGGATTTGCATGATAAAACATATTTGATACGAAGCACTACACCCACATCATATTTGATGCTAAGTTGTAGGTAAGTTTGTAATCCATTAAGTCAAGAACTTGTATTAGATACTACTTGCATAAGTCCCACATAGAATAAAGAACAAACACCTCCAAAGACTCATGATAAATAAGAAGATTCACTTCCATAAATTAAACAATTACAAGAGCTCATGGTTAAGGAACCCATCACTCTCACTCATGAGAAAGATACCAACCATTCCATTGGCATCATTTTAGGTACACCTATGAACACACAACCACTTGCTCCATAGAATTTACCTTTAGTATTACCCTCTTCCTCCATTGCACATACAAATAAGGAGCAATATAAAGTAACTTCCTTCATTCTGCATTGAAAGAGCCTTCATGGCAAGATAACATAGGACTTGAAAAAGACTTAGCAGTAGAGAGTGATGGGAAAGCATCATAGTCCTCATCCATTTCAAGTTGGAGATAAATTTTGGCTTCCTTTGGATAAGCAACACTTCCTAGAGACACAATATCATGATCCTTCTTTGGTACCTAAACTTGTCATCGTCGCTATAGTAGCAATAGCACTTGACCCTTAGATTTTTCTTATTATAGATAGAGTTTTCAACATGAATGATATTCTCACAATGACACTGAGAGGGGGGGTGAATCAGTGCAGCTATTTAAATTCAGATCTACAACTCTTTAAAACTTAAGCAGAGAGAACTTAAAAATAGATAAAGCAATTAAACAAGAGAGCATTCCACAACACACGATTTAACGAGGTTCACCAGATTTGGCTACTCCTCAAAAATTAGACTGCTTGGACTCCCATCCAAATCTAGCCTTTGCAAAGCACCAAATTTACAAACAATTTTCCAATACCCACAGGAAGGAGCACCAACCCCTTATTTATCTGCAACAACAGAAAGGAGCACCAACCCCCTAATGCCAAGCACCAACTTGGACTTCAGTTCTGAACTGTTTTAATGACATAAAAATGCCTTCTCTTCTACAAGACCCTCATTGGTCTAATGCCTTTTAACAAGAACTGCATATACTTACAGCTCTGTTATATTTTTCTCTTTCAGCTCTGCTATTCTCTCTTACAGCCCTCTCTTCTGTATCTTTTTTAGCACTATACACTTTTTTTATTTTCATAGCTCCTTTTTCCTTTTATTCGGAAAATCCACAACACTCATGCCTCGTGCAGAGCTCAACCCTAACCCTAACTTCCTATACATAAAAACATTCTTTTGGCTCTACTTACTGCACTTCTTAAATGCTTACTTACGCCTCTGACAGCCTTATCTGCCCACTTTACGGCTTTGACAACCCTTTCGGTGCTCTGAAAGTATATCCGTCGTTCTGATAGATTTATCTTCTCATTTACGACTCTGACCGTCTTATCTGCTCATTTACGGCTCTGACAGCCTTTTCTGTTCTCTTACAGCTCTGACAGTAGAACCGTCGCTCTGACAGCCTTTTTGTCTTCTTCTCGGCCTGCATGCACGAAAACACAACATGTCACGATATCGTGACACTTTTTGCCTCTGTACACTCTACTTGGCTTGCACCAGCGAAAACATGACATGTCACGAAATCGTGACACTTTTTGCTTCCTTGCACTCTTCTCGGCATGCACCAGTGAAAACATGACATGTCACGAAATCGTGACACTTTTTGCTTCCTTGCACTCTTCTCGGCATGCACCAGCGAAAACATGACATGTCATGAAATCGTGACACTTTTCGCTTCCTTGCACTCTTCTTGGCATGCACCAGCGAAAACATGACATGTCACGAAATCGTGACACTTTTCGCTTCCTTGCACTCTTCTCGGCATGCACCGT
Source organism: Wollemia nobilis (assembly GCA_028583015.1). Lineage (NCBI taxonomy): Eukaryota > Viridiplantae > Streptophyta > Pinopsida > Araucariales > Araucariaceae > Wollemia > Wollemia nobilis. Next base: position 11,186,096 of record JAQPPZ010016934.1, read on the forward strand.
GAAAACATGGAACATGTCGCGAAATCGTGACACTTTTCGCTTCCTTGCACTCTTCTCGGCATGCATCCATGAAAACATGACATGTCGTGAAATCATGACACTTTTGCTGCCTTATGCCTTTCTCTGCCTTTCACCCGTGAAAATGGAACATGTCACGAAATCGTGACACTTTCATTGCCTTGCTTCTTTCTCTGCATTTCGCCCGTGAAAACGGAACATGTCACGAAATCGTGACACTTTCGCTGCCTTGCTTCATTGTTCGGCTTGCACTAGCGAAAACATGACATGTCGTGATATCATGACACTTTCTGCCTCCGAACACTCTATCTCCTTTTTGGGTCATGAAAACGTGACATGTCACGATATCGTGACACTTTTCCTCCTTAGCGCTTTTCTTCTCATCGGGTCACGAAAATGCGACATGTCATGATATCGTGACACTTTTTCATTCGTACACTCGCTCTTGCAAATTGTCATAAAATCATGACACTTTTCTTTGCGAGCTCTTTCTTTCGAACCTGTCACGAAATCGTGACACTTTTCTTTGCTTGCACCTTCTCTCCAAACATGTCACAAAATCATGACAGTTTTCTTTGCCTGTGCTTCTTCTTCGAACATGTCATGAAATCATGACAATTTTCTTGCATGTGCCTTCTCATCGAACATGTCACGAAATCGTGATAGTTTTTCCTGTATGCGCTGCTTCTTCGAACATGTCATGAAATTGCGACAGTTTTCTTACTTGCCTTCTTTGCTTCCAACATGTCATGAAATCGTGATAGTTTTTCTTGCGCTTTCTCTCTCTTCCAACATGTCGCGATATCGCGATAGTTTCTTTTCTTTCTTCTTAACATGTCGTGATATCATGACAGTTTGTTTTCCAGCTTCTCAACATGTCGTGATATCGCGATAGTTTTCTTACTTGTCTTTTTCTTTGAGCTTTTGCCTATGGGCCACTTCGGTCTTCTTGGAAATTCACTGTACATGCTTTGACTGACCTCTGAACTCCTGTCCACTGCATCAAATGATCTATCTGTCTGTGTTGACAACAATGACAATACTATTTCTGCACCTTGCTCAACAATCTCCCCCTTTGGAATTGTTGGCAACACATGTGCAATTTCCTGTAATTCTTCTCCCCCTTTGACAATAATACCAAAGGGCTGCCGCAGACTCCCCCGAGTCCATGCACAACATTCTCAGGCACACAATATTACAGTTAGCAAAAATTACAAACATGAGCAAACAGATAATCAAATATATAAATGCTCCCCCCGAGAATGTGTTCCCGATAGCTAGTCAGTTCTTGGGCAGTGTGACCACTCCCAACTTACTCGTGAAGGTATTCAAAAACTTCCTTGGGCAACGGTTTAGTGAAGATATCCGCTACTTGCTCTGTAGTTGGAACAAAATCCAATTTAACCTCACCTTCTGCAACTTTATCCTTCAAAAAGTGATACCGGATTGCAATATGTTTGGTGCGAGAATGCATAACCGGATTCTTTGAGATGTTAATAGCACTGGTATTATCACATTTAACTGAAATTGGCTCTTTGAAGTTAATACCAAGATCTTTCAGGGTTTGTCTCATCCATAAAATCTGCGTACAACATGTTGTTGCTGCAATGTATTCTGCCTCTACTGTGGATAGAGAGACTGATTCTTGTTTCTTGTTGTGCCATGCTACCAACCTGTCTCCAAGATAGAATGCACCTCCACTGGTACTCTTTCTGTCATCTATACATCCTACCCAATCTGCATCAGAATATGCAATAAGAGTGAAGTCCTTACCTTTTGGGTACCATAACCCATACTCCATAGTACCCTTGAGGTACCTAAAGATCCTCTTCACAACTGTCACATGAGTCTCTTTGGGACTAGCCTGAAATCTTGCTACCATGCATACTGCCTGTAAGATATCTGGTCTTGTAGCTGTTAAATATAGCAGGCTCCCAATCATAGATCCGTACATGGTTTGATCAACATCTGGAGATTTGTCATCCTTACTCAATTTGCAACTTGTTGTCATGGGAGTGCTAACGGGTTTACAATCCTCCATTGTGAATTTTTTCAGCATTTCTTTCACATATTTAACTTGAGAAATAAAAATGCCCTTTTCATTTTGGTTAACTTGCGGTCCGAGGAAATATGAAAGTTCACCAATCATAGACATTTCAAATTCTTTCTCGCATTTTATTTGCTATGTCTCTACATGACTCATCATTGTTGTCTGCTAAAAATTATATCATCAACATAAACAACAAGGACAATAAGTTGGCCATTGTCTGTTTTGACATACAAGTTACTATCCACCATACCTTTCTTGAACCCTTGTTCAGTGAGATAGTTGTCTAGTCTTGCATACCATGCTCTGGGTTCCTGTTTCAAGCCATACAAAGCTTTCTTCAACTTGCAAACAAAGTTGGGATTATCACCGAGTTGAAAACCATCTGGCTGCTCAATATAAACTTCTTCTTCAAGATTTCCATTCAAAAATGCTGATTTCACGTCCATCTGATAAACTTTGAAATTCCTGTGGACTGCTAAAGCCAGAAACATTCTGATTGCCTCGAGTCTAGCCACTGGTGCAAAAGTTTCCTCAAAATCAATACCTTCAACTTGAGCATAGCCTTTATAGACCAATCTTGCTTTATTCCTTACAACCTGTCCGTCTTCATTCAATTTGTTTCGAAAAATCCATTTAGTACCGATTATGTTTTTATTTGCAGGCCTTGGTACTAACTCCCAGGTTTTGTTTTTCTCAATCTGATCTAGTTCTTCGTTTATTGCCTTCATCCAACTTTCATCTATGCTTGCTTCAGCAATATTTTTGGGCTCAATGCTGGATAATAGGGAGTAGTTACTTACTACTCTTCTTCTTGTCTTAACACCAACTGTGGGGTCCCCAATAATTTGCTCTCTGGGATGATTTTTTTGCCAGCTTCCTATTTTGAATTTATTGTTTTCTTCTACTTTGAATCAATACTTAAATCATCTGGGTCAATTTTTTGATTCTCTTATGATTCCTTTTCTTCATCTCCTTCAATAACTTCTTCATAAATAGGGTAGTTTTCTTCATAACTCGATTGCTTGTTTCCTATCTTCATCAAATTTAACATCGGCACTATCTACAATTTTCTTTAGCCTTTTGTTGTAGCATTTGTAAGCTTTGCTTTTTGATGAATAGCCAACGAAAATACCTTCATCAGCTCTATCTTCAAACTTACCAAGATTATCTTCAGTTCTTTTGATGTAACACTTGCTGCCAAAGACTTTGAAGTATTTTGTTGTTGCCTTCTTGCCGAACCATAGCTCATAAGGGGTTTTGCTTTCATGCGTCCTCAACATGCACCTATTTTGGATATAAACTACAGTATGGACTGCCTCTTTCCAAAATCTATCTACAATTTTGCTCTCAGTCAACATCGTCCATGCCATTTCTTGCACAGTTCTGTTCTTTCTTTCTACAACACCATTCTGCTGAGGTGTCCTTGCTATTGAAAACTGTCTTTTGATCCCATATTTTTGATAGTATTCTGCAAACTCCTCTGAGATGAACTCTCCTCCTCTATCTGATCTTAAGCATTTGATCCTCTTTCCTGTTTCATTCTCAACTTGGTTTTTGAAAGTCTTGAACATTTCAAAAGCTTCAGATTTTTGCTTCAAAAAGAATATCCAGGTCATTCTGGAATAGTCATCTATGCACAGCATAAAGTATTTGTCACCATTTATACTTTGTGTTCTCATGGGTCCACATAAATCAGTATGTATTAGTTCTAAAGGTTTTCTGGTAAAGTACTCCTTTGATTTAAATGTGGCTCTAGTTTGCTTCCCATTTTGGCATGAAGCACAAATACTATTTAGTGGTTTGCCAATGGAGGGTATATCTCTTACTGCCCTTTTTGAGCTTATTTTTACCAAATTGTCAAAGCTGATATGACCGAGCCTCTTGTGCCATAGCCAATTTTCATCTTCCTATCCAATCAAGCATGCTCCTTCTAAAGTCTCTGAGAGAGTATACAGGTTTCCAAAAGTCCTTGATCCAGTAGCAATCAACTTCCCACTGTTAGCTTTTCTCACTTCACAACCCTACTTCTTAAAAATTACTTCATGACCTCTGTCACAGATTTGACTTACGCTGAGCAAGTTATGCTTCAGACCAATCACAAACAAGACTTCTTTTGATTTGATCTTTTCGTCACTGATCTTGACTGATCCTTTGCCAACTATCTTTGCTCCATCATTATTTCCAAATTTCACAGAACCACCTTCGTAATTCTGTAACTTCTCAAATTTTTGCTTGTCACCTGTCATGTGACTGGAGCATCCACTATCAAGTATCCATGGTGCAGATTTGTTCTGTGCTTTAAAAGCAGTCTGAACAATCAAAGATTCCTTTTCTTCCTAGAGTTTCTCCTTTTCTTTCCATTCTGGTTTGATAGCAGTTTTGGCTACTTGTTTTGCCTTTCCCCTTTCATTAGCTTGTGCCTGTTTTTCAAGAAATTTTTTGTTTTGTTTCAATCCATTTGGTTGAGATTTTCTACCCTGATATTTATTTGCTGCAAAAGTGCTTCTACAGTTTCTTGCAATGTGTCCAAAATTATGACAGTTATAACATTCTACTGCATAATCCATCAATGGAGAAAAGACATTTCTACTGGTGAAATTCCTTTGTGCTACATTATAACTGCAATCTGAAATCTTATGACCATAAGCATTGCATTTAAAACAATAACCAGAAAAGGAATGATTAAACCTGGGTGAAGGTCTTTGCCATTTTGAAGTAGGAGCCATGAATCTTCTCCTTCTTGGATGTGTGACTTTTGTGAATCCATCTTTGTCAGTACTCCTCTTGAGTCTGGCATTATTGCTTTCTTTGGCATGATTTGTTTTTTCTTGATCAACCCTGATCTTATCTTCTTTCTTTATGGGTTCTACATTTATGGCCTTTGATCCCTTTGATGATTCTCCTTCATTGAAGCCCAAACCAAATTTGATGCCTGAAGGCCTTTGGTTATTTAAAATTTTATCCAACTTTACAGAACTTTCTTCAAACTTATGATAACAACTCAATTTTTGATTCATCTCCTCTAGTTGCATCCTTAACCTAACAATGTCTTCTTCTAGCTTGTTGCACTCATCTATTTTTATGGTTAATTGTACTTCGAGAACTTCAGACATTTTCTTAAATTCGTCTATCTGTACTTTCAAGCTATTTATTATTTCATTGGCATCCTCAAGCTTTCTTGAAACCTTTTTATTCTTTTTCCTTTCTGTGCTCGACTCTTTAAGTGCAGCAACCAACTCACCTTCCAGATATACTTCAGCCTCATCCTCAGGTTTTTCATTACATTCCTATTTTTCCTCTATTTTTCTTTCTTCAAATGCCATGAACAGAGCTTCACCTGCTTCTTCTTTAGAATCCTCACCGAAGTAGTCTTCAGAAGAGCTGACATTCTTGGATATGAAACTTTTCTTCTTGAAGTTGCTTTTTCTAAAATGTGGTTTCTTCTTCCAGTCACTTCTTTCTTGGTGTGACCCTTCATCATTTTTGTTTTTCTCATTCATTGGACATTTAGCTGCAAAGTGCCCGACGCCTCCATAGTTGAAGCACTTAAACGGTAACTTTCCTCTATACTTTCCTTTTCCCTTTATTAGTTTCCTAACAAAGTTTGCTTCTGTTTCATCTGAAGACTCTTCTTCCTCAGATTCTTGTTTAGCTTTTATATTTTTGTGTGCTTTAAAAGCAACTTCTCTGTCTGAGGGCTTAGTTTGTCCTATTCTCATTTCATATGCGGTTAAAGAACCATGCATTTCATCCATGCTAAAAGTATTTAGATCTTTAGCTTCTTCTATAGCAGAAACTTTAGAATCAAATATTTTGTGAAGAGTTCTTAGTACCTTTTTCATGATGACCGCATCTTCCATTTCCTCGTCGAGTCCTCTAATCGCATTAATGATTCCATTGACTCTCAGCATATAGGCCTCTATGTTCTCATCGTCATTCATTTTTAATGCTTCGAACTGAGCTCGATGCGTTTGTAGCTTGGCTTCCTTGATCTTGCCGTCTCCTTCATGAATGCTCTGTAGTTTGTCCCACATGTCTTTTGCCATTTTACAGCTCATGATCCTTATCAGTTCACTGTCTACTAACCCACACATTATAGCATTCTTTGCTTTAGAGTTATTCTCAAACTTTTTCTTCTCAGTAGCATCTGTTGGAGGAGTAGAGGATATTGTGTATCCACTGTCTAATCGACTCCCAAATGTCATATCCCAAAGCACACAGATAAGTCTGCATCCCGAGTCTCCAGAAAGAGTAATTAGTTCCATCGAACAAAGGAGCTTTGTTGGATGAAAATCCTTCACCACCGGCCATTGTGTTTCTTCCAAGATCACCTTAGCTGATTGAGCTTGTTTAGGAACCTTGCTCTGATACCAATTGATATTCTCACAATGACACTAAGAGGGGGGGTGAATCAGTGTAGCTATTTAAATTCAGATCTACAACTCTTTAAAACTTAAGCAGAGAGAACTTAAAAATAGATAAAGCAATTAAACAAGAGAGCATTCCACAACACATGATTTAACGAGGTTCACTCAAATTTGGCTACTCCTCAAAAATTAGACTGCTTGGACTCCCATCCAAATCCAGCCTTTGCAAAGCACCAACTTTACAAACAATTTTCTAGTACCCACAGGAAGGAGCACCAACCCCTTATTTATCTACAGCAACAGAAAGGAGCACCAACCCCCTAATGCCAAGCACCAACTTGGACTTCAGTTCTGAACTATTTTAATGACATAAAAATGCCTTCTCTTCTACAAGACCCTCACTGGTCTAATGCCTTTTAACAAGAACTGCATATACTTACAGCTCTGTTATATTTTTCTCTTTCAGCTCTGCTATTCTCTCTTGCAGCTCTCTCTTCTATATCTTTTTTAGCACTATACACTTTTTTTATTTTCACAGCTCCTTTTTCCTTTTATTCGGAAAATCACAACACTCATGCCTCGTGCAGAGCTCAACCCTAACCCTAACTTCCTGTACACGAAAACATTCTTTCGGGCTCTCTGCTTACTGCACTTCTTAAATGCTTACTTACGCCTTTGACAGCCTTATCTGCCCACTTTACGGCTCTGATAGCCTTTTTGTGCTTTAACAGTATATCCACCATTTTGACAGATTTATCTTCTCATTTACGACTCTAACCATCTTATCTGCTTATTTATGGCTCTAATAGCCTTTTTTGTTCTCTTACAACTCTGACAGTAGAACCGTCGCTCTGACAACATTTTTGTCTTCTTCTCGGCCTGCATGCATGAAAACACATGTCGTGATATCGTGACACTTTTCACCTCCGTACACTCTACTTGGCTTGCACCAGTGAAAACATGACATGTCATGAAATCGTGACACTTTTCGCTTCCTTGCACTCTTCTCGGCATGCACCAGCGAAAACATGACATGTCACGAAATCGTGACACTTTTCGCTTCCTTGCACTCTTCTCTACATGCACCAGCGAAAACATGACATGTCACGAAATCGTGACACTTTTTGCTTCCTTGCACTCTTCTCTGCATGCACAAGTGAAAACATGACATGTCATGAAATCGTGACACTTTTCGCTTCCTTGCACTCTTCTCGGCATGCACCAGCGAAAACATGACATGTCGCGAAATCGTGACACTTTTCGCTGCCTTGCACTCTTCTCAGCATGCACCCGTGAAAACATGACATGTCACGAAATCGTGACACTTTTACTGCCTTATGCCTTTCTCTGCCTTTCGCCTGCAAAAACAGAACATGTCACGAAATCGTGACACTTTTGTTGCCTTGCTTCTTTCTCTGCCTTTCGCCCGCAAAAATGGAACATGTCACAAAATCGTGACACTTTCGCTGCCTTGCTTCATTGTTTGGCTTGCACTAGCGAAAACATGACATGTCGCGATATCATGACATTTCTGCCTCCGAACACTCTATCTCCTTTTTGGGTCGTGAAAACGCGACATGTCGCGATATCGTGACACTTTTCCTCCTTAGCACTTTTCTTCTCATCGGGTCACGAAAATGCGACATGTCGCGAAATCGTGACACTTTTTCATTCGTACACTCGCTCTTGCAAATTGTCGCGAAATCGTGACACTTTTCTTTGCGAGCTCTTTCTTTCGAACCTATCGCGAAATCGTGACACTTTTCTTGGCTTGCGCCTTCTCTCCAAACATGTCGCGAAATCACGACAGTTTTCTTTGCCTGTGCTTCTTCTTCGAACATGTCATGAAATCGTGATAGTTTTCTTGCATGTGCCTTCTCATCGAACATGTCGTGAAATCGCGATAGTTTTTCCTGTATGCACTGCTTCTTCGAACATGTCACGAAATCGTGATAGTTTTCTTACTTGCCTTCTTTGCTTCCAACATGTCGTGAAATCATGATAGTTTTGCTTGCACTTTCTCTCTCTTCCAACATGTCGTGATATCATGACAATTTCTTTTCTTTCTTCTTAACATGTCGCGATATCGTGATAGTTTGTTTTCCAGCTTCTCAACATGTCGCGATATCGCGACAATTTTCTTACTTGTCTTTTTCTTTGAGCTTTTGCCTATGGGCCACTTCGGTCTTCTTGGAAATTCATTGTACATGCTTTGACTGACCTCTGAACTCCTGTCCACTGCATCAACCGATCTATCTGTCTGTGTTGACAACAATGACAATACTATTTCTGCACCTTGCTCAACAATGAATACTCATCACACTCAATAGGGTTCTTCACCTTCTTACTTGTCATCCATTGTAGCCACTTTCTATATATGGCTTTTTGGGTTCCTCACCATATTATGGCCCGTGGCTTTCTACATTTTTTTAGAGTATTGAGTTCTAATGCTTCTGGTAGGACCCTAAAGGTTCTAGCACAATTTTAATAAAGAAATAATTAAAATAGCATATAAGTTAAAAGAATCACTATTTCACTAGTAGAAATTTCCCTCCAATGCATTCAATAAACAATTATATATTCTTCTTCATGGATTATTTGATATGGATTCCTCTCATATCATATATATAGACTTTTTCAATCATGACCTTTCAATCATGACTTTTCAACTATGACTTTTCAACCATGACTTTTCAATAATAATGAAATACATAATTAAAGTAATAAATAATAAATAATAATTAATAACTAATGGTAGGATGTGGGATACTAACATTCCACCCTACTTAAAAAGAGCTATGTCCTTAAAGCTCAAAGTAAGGAGCTTTGTTGCTTGTTTTCTAAGTTTAATTTTCACAAGTTCTTGTACTATCTTAATGTCACTTTTTTGAAGGTAAGGATATCTTGAAGGTTGGAGTGTTGGTGGGGGGTTTTCAGGAAAAATAGTAGAATATTTCTTAGTAGAATCATGATGACGATGGGAGGGAAACCCTTGGGGTCCCTCAAACACTTTAGAATGATGCATCAAAAGTGGTGGTAATGCTTCCAAATACTTTTGTGGTTCTTTGGTGGAGCCAACAGAGAAGGAGTGTGTAGTCACTCTGCATTGGTTTCGAATAGGTTTGGTCATGTGGTGAGAACTCACTATTGGTGAGGAAGGTGTGTGTAGGTCTTGTAAAGTGTATGTCTAAATGATATTGATCACTTTGGGTATGTCTACCTCATCCTTTCTTGGTGCATAAATCACTTCCAACATATCAACCCTATTGTTATCATTGGTGGGATCAGGTATTTCGGGTATTTCCTGCTCATTGTCCTTGTTTTCCACATCTTCCTCCTCTTTCTTATCTTTCATGGCTTCCTCATATTCCTTAAATTCCTCATCGTCATATTTAGTGCTATATTCAGGTGTATCTATCACTATATCTACCTCAATCACATTTTCATCATTGGGAGAACTACAAGGAATAGTTGCATCCGAAATATATAGTGTAGGTGTAATACATTGATGATTGCAAATAAATTTCTCATCGTAATGAAAACAAAGGCCCTTTTCTCATTGTGCCTTCATTTTTGTGGGGTTAATATGTTTAATGGATAAGAGTTTGGTAATTTTTTGGGTTTTGTAAGTATTTTGTGATTCCCATATAGGTGGTTTTGTAATTTGATCCTTTGATCTTATTCCAAGTTGAGCATTTAATTTTCTTTCAGCTAATATGGTCAATCCGATGGTCTGCATTGGTATAGGGTTTGAACTTTGTCACCTCTATTTAAATTTCTTCTTTCAATCCTTTGATGAAGCAATATATGAAAAATACTTCACCCCACCCTATGTTGTGTTTGGTGATATCCTTAAATCAAATTTCATACTCACACACGGTAGTGTTTTGAAGAAGATATTTGAGCAATTCCCACATGGTTGGGTCCCACATGGATCTGATACCAAATGGTAGAACCTTGAAGGTTCTAGCACAATTTTAATAAATAAATAATTAAAATAGCATCTAAATTAAAATAATCACTTTTATAAAGAATCATTATTTCACTAGTAGGAAGGTCCCTCCAATGCATTCAATAAACAATTATATATTCTTCTTCATGGATGATTTGATATGGATTCCTCTCATATCATATATATAGAATTTTTCAATCATGACCTTTCAATCATGACTTTTCAATAATAATGAAATATATAATTAAAGTAATAAATAATAATTAATAAGTAATGTTAGGATGTGGGATCCTAACAGACTTCTATGGTTGGTAGGAGTGTTGAGGATACTATATGAAGAAGCGAGAACAACGACTATGTCTAACATATTGAATTGAAATGCAATCTAATGTACTTATTGAATTAAAGCATGCATAAGAAAGACTGCAAAGTAAGCTATTGAAATGATAAATTTGTTAAGTAAAAAGGGGGGTTCTCCTTGTATTTATTAATTCATCAATTCAACGATTACAATACATCCCCTTGAGGGCTTTTCAATATGATACATTTCAATTTACAAAACTTGAGGAATCAAATCCCTCCATGAGCTTAATGGTGCATTTTCAGGTGTTCTTCTCGCAACCCACAATATAGAGCTATATTTGGGCTATGTTTATTCATCTCCTTAGATCCTCTCTCATGCGTGTAATACATGTAACTACACACAAGATATTGAAATATGTTAATAGAATGTGTTTAGTGATGAAAACCATGAAAACCAGAAAAAGTATGCATCTATGAATATAAAAATTATTTACGACTAATATAAACTACTCAAAATGACTTGAAAACTTAATATGGTGTTCATTATGTGATTTTTAAAGATTTAAGCAGAAATCAAAGTGAGATTATTTGCAGAACCTATGGTCATTCCTAGGAGGGACAAGTAAGACTACAATCATAAAAATATTAATTGACCTATCAAAACTACTCAAAAACTCACCAAATTTGGATATGATGATAATATAAAGCTATTAAAATGATCTATCTAGAAATTAGATCAAAATTGTAGGCCAATTCATGGCCATCCCTAGGAGTTCCAATAAGACTTGCTAACCATCCCATGGAGGACGACCATAAAATAGGGTGGTTTTTTCCACCAATTTCACTTGGATCTAGTCAATAATCCTCCTATGGGTCTTGTTGAATTTTGGAAACTAACTCTCAAAATTTATGGTTTTCAGAGCAAATAAACATCTCCTAGAACACCCTGAAAGCACCTTTTATTGAAGAGGTTTCCAAGGAAAATAGGTGGGCAAGGGTTGAGGGTAAATATTAGGAGCACTTCATGGTCAATAATTGCAAATTCCTCCCTCTTTGAACTAGGTGAAAACACCTCAATTTATAGCCCAAGAGGGAATAGGGGGAAAAGGGTCAAGTTCTGGCATGCGAGGCAAGTACCACCACTTGGCAATGCCTTTGCCATGCATAGGGTGGAAGAGGCTTCCCATTTGGGGCCTCCAATTTGTAGGCCCTAATGGTCATGATAGCCTCCCAATATGTCATGATTGATTGGGAAATATAAATGGTAGGAATTTATTATAATTTATCCCACCCTTTAAATTTTGAGGGGTCTAGGTCATGGTTGTTCCATACAGGGATGGCTACTGGTGGTCGTCCCTGGGTGGGATGGCCATAAACTGTGATCATCCTGGGGTGGGATGGTCATGGCTATATGTTCCATAACCTTCCAAAAGTGGGTTAAACCTTCCCAAAAGTAGTTGGGAGCTGTAATTAACCCCTGAGGGTTTCCCAATGGGTCCATATGATGTCAATAAGAGTGTCGCATTAGCAGTCTTATCCAGTTTACACGATTTTAATGTCTAGATATGCCCCTTTTTGAGACATGTTGTGTGCAACAGAGTGCTAATAAAATAGATGACTAAATAATTAAATTATTGAGGCTATGCATTAACCTAACCAAATTTAGATGCATTCATTATGGAAAGAGCATACATTATTGGAATCCTTGCTTTTGACATAGTTGAAGGATTGCTTTTGGTATACCTTTTAGCCACACTGTAGTGATAGTTGTATGGGCTTAGGGTATACTTGGTCTTGGTTCCTTGTTTTCTTGTAAGCCTTTGCATGGGTAAATTATCAAGGCTTCAAGGAGGCCAAAAATTTTCTTTGTTGCATTTGCTGATTGTTTGCCCCAGCATAGGCTTGAAAATTTGTCTTTAGCAAAGATTCTTTTGAATTTATGAAAATTGTATTTTTGAGTGTTTTTAAGTGTTGATTTGATTATGAATTTGTTATTATGAATATCCCCTAAAGTTATAATTCAATGAGGGCATGACAAATGATAAAGTAATGAGTCACTTGACCTATATGACTTGATTAGAATAACCATCAGTTTTACCCTTTATAATATTTATCCATTCTGTGAAGATTTTGATCATTTTGGCAGTATTTCATAGAAGAAAAAGACTAAATACATCATTCCCATGGAGTGGTATAGCCATAATGGCCTTCTTGGGGAGTTACATAGATACTTTTCAAAGAATTAATGAATCCTTTGAGTTCAATCTTGATCCTTTGTTAATTTTGTCAAATTTGACTTGTTTTTGGTGGGTTTTGGGCCCTTTTGTAAAAAAAATTAGCTATTTTTGTAAAAACATTTGGTGGTCATCCCTGGGTGGGATGGCTACATATTTTATGGCTGTCCCAGGGTGTGATGGTTGGACAATTAGCTGACCATCCCACCTAGGAACAACCATGCCTATTGTAGTGTTATATAAGCCCAAAATTGGGTAAATGGCCTCATTTTTGCATTTCTAACTTGGAAAACTTGAGAGGTGAAGAGGAGGAGGTTGCTTTTCTGAAGTGGAGTGATGCTAAAAACATCCCTCAATCACCATAAGCCAGCCATACGACCAAATAAGTGGTGGAGCCGATGCAATATGGGTAAGTGTTGCATTTTCTCTTATTCTTTATTTAATGTGAAATTGTGATTAGTTGCACGTTTTCCCATAACATACACTAAATCTTGGTTAAAGAACCTTAGTAGTGATTATATGTAGGAATGGATAGCTTTATTTGTGCTTTAGATGCATGATTTTTTTTATTTTTTTGTTGTTTTCATGCTTTTTTAAAGCTATTTTAGGGATCAAAATGACCCACTTTTTAGAAAATTTGGGGGCCGTCCCTAGGTGGGACGGTCACAAAACTAGGGAAAATTTGTCTCTTTTTTAGTCAATTTTTGGTATTTTTGGATGTTTTTGATGCCTTTTGAATGTATTTTTTATGCATTGTGGTTGATTTGTTGAACTCTATCAGGTGGTTAAGAGTCGGTATTGATGTTTGACTCTCTTTTAGACCACTAGGGATCTAATGACAGAGGAGGACTAGCAATGGCTTGATGCCATTGGTATTAAGCATGTGATATAGTTAGAGCCTATGGTAGGCGACCGAGGCTATTTGATCACATTGATTGACTTATGGTATCATCACACCAACACCTTCCACATACCTATAGG